>OZ035824.1:19522923-20259305 GCA_964034765.1 Knipowitschia caucasica
CCTTTTAAATGTAGTAAATACACGTCGCCTCACAGACGGTTTTAGGCAGAAAAGTTGATCTTTCAACTAATTTGCAGGAAAGTGACATAATTATGACCAGGATATGTAGACAACACTAATGAACACTCATTTATACCGTTTATCAGCAAAAAGGATTTGAGGGTGAGTTGTCCTTTAAGGCCGGACATTGTCTGCCCTCCTCTTTAAGGCCAGACAGTGTTTGCCCTCCCCTTTAAGGCTACTTCTGTGCTGCTTCCAAGCCCCGGCGATCCAAGATGGCGCCCTATTCAAATGAATGGTTGTGCTCAGTGGCGCTTTGTGACGGCATGGGGGCTGAAAGATTAGCGGAAGTTGCCTGAAACTCGCAAAGATCTATGGGAAACTCGCCTGTATTTGGGCATTGTCTGGTCCTCCCGGTTCTGCGCAGTGGATGATCTCCCATAATGCGTTGCGCCAAACACGCGTGTGTGGGTCTCACACCGGGTCTCACGCACGTGCACAGAGGGGCTCGGCCGCGCACTGACCAATCAGAGCAGTTCATCAGAGCGGGAGTTAGAGCGAGAGCCAGACGAGCAGACTTTGTGGCACTAAAGTGTGGATTTAAACAAAACCGAAGGATTTAAGAAGAAAAAAAGTTCAGGATGACAAGGGACACTAAAATCCCCACAAAATCCGATCTTTATTAAAGCTGTAGGTTTTCTGACAGCTGAGGTTGAGCTGTTTTAATATGCATTGAGTTCTATGGGGAAAATTTCTGGGTAGCCCACGTGAATTTAGTCTGGTTCAGTCTGCAGTACCGCGAGAATCCCCTGAGCACGTGAGTTATTCAGCTACAAGCTAGTAATACCCTATCCAGTTAATATAATACATCCATGGCTGCTTCACTGACCATGCGGCAGATTGACCACTGAAGGGCCCTTTGTCCCCGGGTCCCGTCATGTCAGAGGAAGGAGTGGGAGGGCTGACAGACACTGATCGTCCCATGTCATTACACACGCACACGCACACACACACACAGAAAGATACTGTAGCTTACATTGTCACAACTATCTCTTTTAGCACCTCATTTAATCTGTCAGAATTAACCAGGCACACACACGCACACGCACACACACACACACACACACACACATTCTGGGAATTTGCCGAGAGCTTTTCCATAGGAGCAGCTGCATTTTTTTGGGTTCAAATAGTTCACTGTTTCTTAAAATAATTAAAAGGAACCTTCAGCGTTCACATTTTAGTGACAGTGTGGGTTTAGGGATTTAGTGATGTCATGGAAACAGAAACACAAAGTTCGTAGAAGGAGCTTGTGGTGATAAAAGAAAACCAGTGAAATGTATGAAAAATAGTATTGTATTATGAATTTAGTTTTTTGTGAAAATAATAGTTGTAACAATGATGATAATAAGGACATTAAACAAATGAGGTTCAAAGATATTCAAAGAATTCAAAATGTGCAAAAGAGAGAAGGAATTTGAATCCGTTCAGTTTTCAGGGTGGACAAAAACCTGACCTTTGGATCTGGGAAGTATTATGTTTTTGTAATGAATTATTTTAATTATACGCCGTGTAGGGAAGGGCTAACATGAAGTAGTCAGACCGTGCGTTTGACTGGCGGCCATATTTAAACCACAACACCTCTAGTGGCGGCCCAGAGAACAGCATCAGACCTGGGTTACACACCTGACCTGTTCCCATAACAATTATAAATACATTTAATTGTTTTTTTGTGTAAAGCCACAGGAAAAACCCATGGGAAAACCAACCACAACAGTGTTGTCTCTACACATCTTCTTTAAGCACAATAACAAATATTCTTATATTGTTTTAGAAATGTTAATCTCCCCTTTATTCTGGAACAGATTGGAACAGCACCTTTTCTTTCACACACGAGTCACAGAGAGTACGGACTGGGACAGACTGGGGCAGACTGGGACAGTCTGACGGATCTCAGACTGAGCACAGCACCCCCCTGTGGTCTCTGGTGCAGTGAGTCCCGAGTGTGAGCCAAGATGAAGGCCCCCTCGTCTCTGTTGATATGTGCGTCCCACTTCCTGATTTCAATCGCCCTCGTATCCATATTTTTTATTTATGTTCTTCTGTTCCACTATTTTTGCATCATCCCAGTCCATAATGTGATATCACATTTTATTAACGAAAATAAAAAATAAAGCCAGTTTTTAGCTGTGTTTACACACTAAACTAACCTACTAACCTAACTTAAACCCTCTGTGTGTGTGTGTGTATGCGTGTTATTGTGTGTGTGTTTGTGTGTATGTATGTGTGTGTGTGTGTGTGTTGCAGACCATCTGTGAAGTGCTTTGTGATGCATGTTTTACACAGTGGTTGTGGATGGCGCCGTATTCAAATGAATGGTTTGTGCTCAGTGGCGCTTTGTGCCGGCATGGGGGCTGAAAGAGTGGCGGAACTCCGCCTGGAACTCGCAAAGATCCATGGGAAACTCGCCTGTATTTGGGCATCATCTGGTCCTCCCGGTTCTGCGCAGTGGATGAACTCCCATGATGTGTTGCACAAAATACGCGTGTGTGGCTCTTATGCACGCTCACAGAGAGGCTCGGCTGCGCTCTGACCAATCAGAGCGGGAGTTAGCAAGAGAGTCCGGCTGCAGACTCCCCCCCCCCCCCCTCGCAGACCTCCCTGTTCAGCCCCTCCTTCAGGAGTCCCTGTTACGTCACTTCCTTTACTGGACACAAGCAGACTTCTCTCAGTGTAGGGAGACCCGGACAGTGAGGAGCATGAGAACATCTTGGAGCCCTTCAAGTTTGTCTTCTCTCGGATTGAGGACATGGAACTCTTTTCTGTTGAATGTGTTGATAAAAGGGGTGTTTTATTGTGAATGCATAATAAATAGTTGAACGGCTTTATCATTGAGATAATTTATTCACCACGAACGGGGAATGTTCAGTATTGTATCACAGGTTACAGAACGGTAGGAAAATCAAAAATGTGAGTAGACCTATAGGTCTGGCTAACTCTTATTCCTCTAGAAAATAATATAAAAAAGAAATATTGGGTACCTATGTAACTTTAATGCTGTTGCGAGAATAATATAGATCCATGGTATCTCCATATATATTGTCTTTTCAACGTGTTTTCATGTTCTATACTGTGGGTGAAATGTAGTTGGCGCTCTTGTAAACAAATGGCAACAGAATTGTCCTTTGGCATCCCAAATGCCCAGATGATCGGCGATCGCTCATATACATAATACCCGGTCACAATTTGTGGAACAAACTTCACTATTTTTGTTTGTTACATAATATATACTATATGTTGAATATAAGCTTTATAACTTTGTGAAGAAAAACATTTTCAAGTCCGAGGGAAGTGAAGTAACAGTAGCTCATGGCAAAGGTCACGTGACAGGGGGTCCTGAAGGAGGTCACGTGACAGGGGCTGAACAGGTAGGTCTGCGAAGGGGTGGACTGCCTGACGGGCAGAGTTTGTGGTACTAAAATGTGGATTTAAAGGAAACCGAAGGATTTAAAAAGAAAAAAAGTTCAGGATGACAAGAGACACTAATATTCCCACAAAATCCGACCTTTATGAAAGTTGTAGGTTCTCTGTCAGCTGAGGTCAAGCTGTTTTATGCCGCTTTTCCACAGTATCAGTACGCTTCGTATCGATTCTAAACGGCGCGGCACGGCCCGGTTTGCGTGCTTTTACATCAAAAATAGTACCCCCTAGTATGTCCTCAACGTTGTCAGACCACGTCATTTACGCGTGACGCGTAACTAGTATTCGTGTGGTGCTTGGATTTATTATAATATCAGACGAACAGCAAGTGTTTAATAGAAAATTCAGCACAGTAGAAGTGGTTTTTGAAAATGCTTATGTCTTAAAAGAATGACTCAGACACTGTGAAGTCAATGGTACTGACTGCTCTGTACAATCTGAATGGGACCTATAGCAACAGCAGCCTGTGTAGCAGTGTGCAGAGGAGGAGGGCTGCATGTCCGAGGACATGGCCTGGGTTTAGCTAATGCTAGCGCTAGCTTGAGACACAGCTCACTCACTAACCCTGGATTCCAAAGCTACAACTGTACTACACTTAACACATCTATCACTACCCCCAGAGAAGGATCCGGGGTTTAAACTCGTCATATGGCAACTCGAGCAGTAAAGGACCGAGGAATAGACAGAAGCAGCCATAGGGGTAGCGAGTTAGCGGCTAGGCTAGGCTAGTCCGGACCCGCGTCCGGTGCAGCAGACTCAGACCAGAAAAACAACCGATACCCAAACTTCAGCTATAATACAGTTGATTCAGAGAGCTTACAATTTAGCTTGTTGTAGACTAATACGTGGATTTATCAAAGGTTAATGCAAACGGAGAGCAGAGGGATAACAATCAAAACATGCTCACCGGATACAGATTTAGACTTGCCACTATCCTTTATAAATGAATGAAACACAGTCTTGGGATACAATCACAGATTTATCAAAAACACCTGTAAAGTGCAAAACTATCAGTTTCAAATTACGTATAAAAATAAGCAAAGTAAGTCCAAGGTACGTATGTGTGAGACCAGATGAGGAGAATACTCCGGTCACTCATTGCTCGTTGGTAATATCCACACTTATGGGAAGGGATTCCCAAACAAATATACGTTAGCCTAGCTGCTATCGATAGCTGAATGAAGCTAATTGTAGCTAGCTCACTGCGTACAACAGACAATCAAACATGTACACAGTAAATACATTTCAGTGAGAGCTTTGGGCCAACTGGATTTGTAGCTAACCAGTTATTTCCAGGATTACCACAGACTAGTCACAAAACCAGAGCTGGGTGATCTCCCTGAAAACTGTGTTGAGCCTCGAGCTGCCTTTGAATTCTTTCTTTTGCCTGAAGAGAGGAATGTGTGGACCCCGTCCACCGACCAGGACCAGGACTTTTGGGGCTTTCTGTGCGATTCCATTTCTCTGGAGTGAGGAGGACGTAATGTAGCTGAAGCAGAGCCGAGCAGAGCAGCCGGTTTTAAAGATGGCGGTTGAGTTGTTTTTCCCAAAGGGTCAGATGCATAGACTGTATATATTAATGCAGTGGTTCCCAAAGTGGGGGTCCCGACCCCCCGGGGGGTCGCGGGAACCCCTGGAGGGGTCGCAAGATGATTTCCACACACACAATATATTTTAATAACGTTAGTAATTTTGTCCCAGTCATTGCAGCGTCAATCAAAATCATCACGTAACACAGCTCACATCATGCGCAGCGACAAAGCGTGTCCTGCTGTTGTTTGCTAAAACTAAAGGTGTTTGGAGGCTACAAATAAATAATACCTGCTTTAAAATGAAACGTGGTTAATATCCACAACAGAAAAACCCGGAGGGGGAGAAAAGTCACTTGTATCAGGGGTCAGGCTGATGGTGCGGAGAGAGGGAGAGAGGGCAGCGGAGGGAGAGAGGGCAGAGGAGGGAGAGAGGGCAGCGGAGGAAGGGAGGGCAGCGGAGGGAGGGAGGACAGCGGTAGAACAGCGCGTTAAAGAGGCCCGGCTTTTCGGAGTCAAAGGTAAAGAGGTCCGCACATTAAAAGCGGGTGGCCGGTTTATGCCTTTACTGACAGTAACTTTGGAAAGAGAAGGCGCGGGGATGAACCGCATAAAGTAACAGCAGAAAGCGGCCGCCCGCTTTTAATGTGCGGACCTCTTTACCGCTGACTCCGGAAAGCCGGCCCACTTTACCGCGGTAGGAGAACAGTGAGGGCGAGCTGCAAGAAATGCGCTCCACTTCTGCTGAGGAGGGAGCCCACCAAGCCCATCACTGTGTCACTACATGAGTAAAAATGTGCAAGCCTCCTTTTTTGGGCTGGACAGTGCAGCTCGGTAGTGGCGTGAGTCTCTAGAAAGCGTTACTCCGTATCAAGGAAATACATGCTCATTTCATGTGACAAAAGGGCTGTTGGGGGGGGGGGGGGGGGGGGTCGCGGGTTAGCAGGGCATTTATGATGGGGTCGCGGGCTAAAAACTTTGGGAACCCCTGTATTAATGGACAGAGTCACGCCTATCTCCGCCGTTCTAACTAATGGGCCGAAAAATGTGCTCTACTGGAGCAATCCAAAATGGCCACGAGTGGTCGCGCCCACAAGAAAATTGTGAAAAAACGCATCTGCGCTTGCGTCAGCCGGCGCAACTCCATTCATTTGAACGAGAGACTTCAAAAATTCACAGCAAGTAAACTAGAGTGGACCAAAAAAATCCACCCCCCTCAGCATTGACACACATGTGGAACGGAGCTTTGGGCCAAGAGCCAACTTTTGGTCCATCCTGTAAAGACGTTTTTGAGAGGTCTTCCAATGCTATATGTTAGCATTGGCTAATTCTACTTCTGGGTCCACCCCCATCGGCCCGGGGTGGACCCAGAGCAGTGGACCCAAGCATGTCAGCGCACGTCATTTTGGCCACTTTTGAGCTGGGACCCTCCCCCACTGGTCAGATGTCGCTTCCAGTGACGACACTCGTTTACCGATCAGTTTAAGGCAGTGGGCCGACGTCACGTCATGGCTCGGTACTATGGGGATGGAACCACGGCTGAGGCAGTACGGAAAAGCACACAAATCTCCCATACCATCCACTTGTTGAAACACAAAATAACCGCGCTGAAGCGTACTGTACTGTACCGTACCGATACCGTGGAAAAGCGGCATTAGTTTACATTGAGTTCTATTTCTGGGTAGCCCGAGTGAATATAGTGTTGTTTAGTCTGCAGTACCGCGAGAATCCCCCGAGCACATGGGTTCTTCAGCTCCAAGCTAGTAATACCCTATACAGTTAATATTATAGATCCATGCAACAGGCCTGGCCCGTAACGATATCAGGTCTATTTTTACGTTCTTTTTAACTAGTCTAGCTTAGTTTACACTTACTGTATGTCTGCCTTACAAAGTCTGCCCCTGCACCTGTGAACTACTCTGCTGTAACATCGGTCTATGCAGTGTGTGTCCTGGGAGTTTATAAAAACAATGTGACAGTAATTATTATCAGTTCTATATGTTGGTTCTCAGCCTGTGAATGAACACACTGGTCACATTGGAGTGTGGGGGTTCTCTGACTGACAGTATCAGAAACATGTGGAAGAACCTGAAATATTAGTGTTTCATTAAAGGGACACAGCAGATCTTTGTGTAGTCTGCTGCATCCTGAAGAGGTTTTAGATTTACAAATGAGTCCTCAGGCTGGATCCATACTGTACATGGGCCACAGTGGCACCCACAAACTCCAACTGACTCTGCTGTCGCCACGGTGGGGCGGCTCCAGCTGTAAAGTGCCAACCTGTGGTTGTGTCCTTAGGCAAGACACTTCCCCCACAATAGAATGAGTCTGGTGTGTGTGTGTGTGTGTGTGTGTGAATGGTTGGTGGTGGTGGGAGGGGCCGATGGCACAGACTGGTTGCCTCGCTTCTGTCAGTGTGCCCCAGGGCAGCTGTGGCCACAGTATTAGTTTATCACCACTGTGTTTGGAGAAAATGAATAATGATGTGAAGAGACTTGGTTATCAGACTGAGCGTCTGATAACCAACGCATTATTATTACATCACACACAGTGCAATAAGCAATTCAGAAATTGTTTCTGTTTATTTGAGATGGTTTGAATTAGAGATGCACCGATCCAGCTTTTTTACTACCGATATCGATACCAGAGCTATGGGTATCTGCCGATATCGATATTGACCGATACCGGAAATGATCATGCTAAAATGTATTTAATAATTGAACTCTTTGTTCAAGTAACTGCAAAAGCAGTGGATGAACTAAAGCGCTAAACTTTCCAGATAAAGATGGATTCAACATAAATGTGCAATACTGCAACTATAAAGAGCTGCTCAATGTTCACATTAAACATTCCAACACTGTATTATACCTTATACATTTATTGAATATAAATGTACTTATATTAACTGTTTGAATAAAAAAACACAACAAACAAAACACGCTGCATGAAAATGTAAATAAATAATAGTACTGTAGCTTTAACTGGATTTCAGAATGTATTTGGCGACGGCATGTACCTGGGTTCCAAATGGTCTATGGGGCTGCGAGCCCAAACTGATGAACTCCAACACTTTCGGGTTGTTGCTCAAAAGCTTTTTGTGACGCTGCGTCAGTGTCATCTGTGTCTCGTTGTTTTCACGTAATCTCCTTTCGATGCAAAAACTCCCCATGCTGTTTCTCGTGGTGCTTAGGACCCGCTGATTCTTTCCTGCGCTCCATGCTGTGTTGTTGTTGTTGTAGAGCGCTACGAGGAAGTGACGTGTACGTGAGATCTGATAAATTACTTTTAATTAATTAATTTTATACGTATATGTACATTATGCGCAATGTATTTTAAGACATTGTGCGGTACCTGGTATGTATTAAAAAATATATATAATAAAAAAAATGGATTGGCAGCACGGCGCCTCTCTCTACGCAGATATCCGATCCAGTATTTTTTCTGGTATCGGCGCCGATATCGATACCAGTATCAGATCGGTGCATCCCTAGTTTGAATCATTGTCATTCAAAACACGTGTGTGTGTGTGTGTGTCCGCAGAGTGTGGACGTGAGCAGCTGTAGAAGAGATAACTTCAGGCTTTGGAGCACTCTGCCTCAACGATTGTGGTTTAATCCATCTCTGGGAGTCTGCCCGCGGTGTGTGTTATTCTGTGTTAGCCTAGCTTAGCCTGTGTTAGCCTGCCTGGTTAGCCGGTGAAGCTATGCTATAGATTGAGTTGTAAAGTATGCCTCTGAATGTGCTGAAGTTGTAATTCCAATCACATTAAAAATATATTAAAGTATAATGATCCTGAAGAAAACACATTTTATTTTAGTTTTTTTTCCAGGTTCATACAGATTCAGTTTGACATAAACACATTTTCCTTCTCACACCTATAGAGACCTGAAATGGGAAGAAGTAAGTCCAAACATGCAACATCACAATGTAAGCCAAAATGGTTAAGAATAAATCAAATGCTTTTATAGAAATCCTTCATGTTCAAATTGAAACTTTATTATTATATGATTTAATTCAATCCCAAAACATCTTATATCATAATTTTATCTGGTTTTGTGGATTTGCTTCTTATTTCCCAAAAGAGACTTGTGGTTTTATATCAATAACTGTTTGTAGAATGTTTGGAGCTATTGCTCAACCTGAGACAGCAGTGACACAAATTTAACAAATAAAATTATAATTTATTATATATAGCAACTTTCACAGACAGACACAAAGCTGGCTCCATCTGTATCTTTCTTTTAAATCACTTTATAAAACCCACTTTTATCAAACTTGTTAACGTAATTGTTTCACATGTTGAATTTTACTACTGTCTCATTATTTTTGACATGTTATTATTATGACTGTTTTAATTGTTAATTACACTGACTGTGCAGCACTCTAAAAACACTTTTTGAATAGTTCTATACAAATCGGAATCCGGAACACCTGGAGGAAACCCACACAGACACGAGGAGAACATGCAAACTCCACTAAAAAAAGGCCCCTTCTGGAGGTGGAATCAAACCCAGAACCTTCTTGCTGTGAATCATGTGCGCTATCCACTCAGCCACCATCTGTCACCATGGCGATACATTTATTGCTGTTTTGACATTTTTCGTTTTAGTTTATTAATAAACCTGTTAGATTATTTTTACCGAGAGTTGGCGGAGTCCAGAGGGATCTGTGACGTGAGGAGAGCTTTGTGTGGTTCTTATCTGAACGAGGAGCTGGAAATAACCCAGAGTTGCTGCCCTCAGTGGCACCTACCACTTGTGCTCACTGCTGCGGTTAAATGTCAAACTAGCCTGGTCTTACCACACCATCGTACTCATTTTATTTGGTACTAAGGTCTGGATTTTCTCCATTGACTCCGTTAACAGGTGGGAGGGGTTAACTCCTTTTGCAGATTGAAACCGTTGAATCTGAGTTTACCGTGACGTATGTAATGAGCCCGAGTGAGTGAGGCATTTAGCCTAGCTTTAGCATTTAGCCTAGCTTTAGCCATCTCCTTTGCAGCTCACATTCCTCTTGCTCCAGCTTTCAGTTTCTTGATATTTGGATTGAACCACAACAGATTATTTTACTATCGCATTCTCCGACAAACTACTACCAGCAAATTCAGCACAAACTCTTGACGTCACTGACACTGACCTACAACACCTACTGTCAAAGGACACCAGAAACAAAATTGTAGATCTGCACCAGGCACCAGGTAACAAAGGTACCATCAGTGCCACACTAGGCCCCAGGACCTTTCTGCTGTGTCAGACGTGTCCCTGCTTAAGCCAGGACATGTCCAAGCCCATCTGAGGTTTGCTACAGAGCATTTGGATGATCCAGAACACGATTTACTTTTTTGCCCCTCTGTATAGACACAGAGAGACAAAGGTACATATAGACTGTGTCTATAGTATGTACCTGTGCTCCTCTCCCCTTGTTGCTGGTCCATTGTCTTAGTTCCTGAGTTTGTTTATTATTACTCTGTACTTTTATTTCTTCATCTTCCTTAAATCATTTCCAGGTCCTTCCTTCACTTCACCTCATGACAGTTCGGGGGAAAACATGGATGAGAATAATTAATAGTTACCTAATGTAACTTAAGTTCTACGAATAGGTGCGTAGTCCCTTAGGACTTCGCTAGTGGATATCACTCGTGACCCCCAGGTCACACGCCAGAGAGATCAAAATAATTTGCTCCAATCACCAGCCACCGTCCTCTATAAATGCCCCTGCACAAGGCCGCACCCCCTCTTGAACTCTGCCAAGCCGGGCTGGCCTGATGGGCTCGTAGCTAAGGGACTACGCACCTATTCGTAGAACTTAAGTTACATTAGGTAACTATTAATTCTACGTCATGGTGCTACGTCCCTTAGGACTTCGCTAGTGGGACACAACGCGGAGGCCGTAGGAAATGTACTCCCAGCAGGCCAGCGAAGGGTGATTGGAGCTCCGCCCGAGCAAGACCCTCACACAGTGAGAGAACTCAGGGCAGAAGAAACAATGCGTGTTACAGGGCCACTCCTACCAAGGATACCCCCACGTAACACAGACCGTAGGTCATCCGTAGTCACAGGACGCCTCTCCCAAGAGCTCCTGACGTGGACTACCTGACCGACCAAACACACATATATGTACCGCACCTGTAGGATGCCTCTCCCAAGAGCTCCTGAACCAGGGCGGAAAGTAAACCGAAGGCCCCCTCAGAGGAGGGACCTAACGGTCTAACTCAGTCCGCTGCACTCAGCACGGAATGGGCCACCGACCGGTCCGACACATCCAAAAGATAAGACCGGACGAAAGAGGAGGACGACGCCCAAGAAGCCGCACGGCAGACGTCCTCAACCGACGCCCCCCTGAGAAGGGCCGTAGAGGCCGCCATCCCACGCGTGGAATGCGACCTGAAGCCCACCGGGGGGGCCAGACCCTGCGTCTGATACGCCCGCCGCACAGCCGTGGCGACCCAGTGCGCCAGCCGCTGAGCCGACAGCGGGGCGCCCCTGTTCTTGGGGCCCAGACACACAAACAGCTGACCACCCAACCTGAATGACGACGTCATGGCCAGGTAATGCCTCAGCATTCTGACAGGACACAGAAGGTGCCGCCGCTCCTCCTCGGGGGAGGCATGCGGTGGCGGATAGAAAGCCCTAATCCTGATGACTCTCGACCTAAAGGCCGACGTGATGACCTTGGGGAGAAAAGCCGGATTGGGCCACAATTCCACCATGCCGTCGCCCTCTCCAAAGGACAGGCAAGACGCATGGACAGAGAGCGCACACAAGTCGCCCGCCCTCTTAGCAGACGCCAACGCCAACAAGAGGGCCATCTTAAAAGCGACACACTCGGGACTCGCCTCCGCCGCCGGTTCAAAAGGCGGACCCGACAGCCCCCTAAGGACCACCCTGAGGTCCCAAACCGGGGGCGTTCTCTGGAGCGGGGCCCTCCTCCTGCGCGCCCCCCGCAGAAAACGTTTAACCAACGGATGAGAGCGGGCTGTAAACCCCCCAAATCCGTCGTGACCCGAAGTAATGGCTGCCGCGAACACCGCCAAGGTGGCGACAGCCCTCCCCTTGTCAAAGAGCTCCTGTAGGAATCCCAGGACCCCCTCCAGCGGGCAACGCCTGGGATCCCAGGAACGGGAACCGCACCAGACGCTGAAGAGCCTCCACCTCGTGGCGTAGGCCCTCACAGTGGACGGCGCCCTCGCCCCCTGAATGGTCTCCACCACCGCAGGGGGAAGACCCAGGTCTACGAGGTTCCGCCTCTCAGCCTCCAAACCCAGAGCCTGCGGCCGATTATCGGGCGTGAAAACAGGGCTCCTCCCCCCTGGACTAGAGCCCCCGGCTCGTCCGGGAGGGCCCAGGGCTCCATCACCGCCATGCCCCTCAGGAAGAGGAACCACCGGGCATGCGGACTGTCCGGAGCAGGACAGCAGGACCGGCAGGAGACGCACTGGTGGAAAAGCGTACAGCAGGACCCCTGGCCAGGGGTAATGAGCCAGAGCGTCCACGCCTAAGGGCGGCTCGTCCGCGGCCCTTAAGGCGAACCAGGACGGGCACTGTGCGTTCTCTGCACTGGCGAAAAGGTCGACCACTGGACGGCCGAACCTCCGCCAGATCTCTGCAGCTACCCGTGGGGCCAGGCCCCACTCGTCCTGGAGTGGGCCCCCCCTGGACATCCTGTCGGCCCCCACGTTCCGGACCCCCGGGACGTGGCGCGCCCTGAGAGACAGGAGGTGAAGCGCCGCCCACAGCAGCGTCACCGTCGCCATGCGATGGAGAGCGGGGGACCTGGTGCCCCCCTGCCTGTTCAGATAGGAGACCACTGTGGTGTTGTCTGAGCGCACCATCACGTGTCTCCCCTGCAGCTGAGGAGCAAAGTGCAGCAGCACTCTGTGCACTGCCTCCATCTCCAGCAGGTTGATGTGACGGGCTGAGTCCGACCAGCAGCCTCCTACAGAGCTCTGGCCGAGGACCCCGCCCCATCCTTCGAGCGACGCGTCCGTGAACACCTCCACGTGAGACACGGCGCAGGCCAGAGTCACTCCGTCCCGCAATAGACCCGGAGTGAGCCAGAACCTGATGTCCGATGCTGCCACTTGGGGAACCCAGATCAGCCTCCCCCCGTCCCGGGAGGGGTGAAGCCTGAGGCGCGAGAACCACCTCTGAAAATTCCTCATGTGGAGAAGGCCTAGCCGCACCACAGCATGAGCCGCCTCCATCATTCCCAGCAGGGACCTGAGGCGCCGAGCGGGGACTCTGGGGCCCGCCAGAACCTCCCGGGCCAGACGGGTAATGTTGATCCGTCTGTCCACGGACAATGCAGCACGGAATGTCACCGAGTCTAACTGCAGACCGAGATAAATCATGCTTTGGGCTGGCTGCAGCTTGCACTTCTCCCTGTTCACCACAAAGCCCAGACGCTGTATGTGGGACAGGACCCAGTGCGTGTGGCTCACGGCCACTTCCCTGGATGAGGCCAGAATTAACCAGTTGTCTATGTAGGTTAAAATTCTTACCCCTGCGCGTCTGAGCGGCTCCAGTGCTGCCTCCACGCATTTTGAAAAAGTCCGAGGCGCGAGTGCGTAGCCGAAGGGGAGACGGCAGTACTCGTAATTCCTCTCTCCCACTGCGAAGCGCAGAAACCTCCTGTGTTCCGGCACTATGGGCAAGTGGAAGTACGCATCTGTCAGGTCTATGGAGGACATCCAATCTCCCTGCCTGACACACTCGAGGAGCTGCTTTGTGGACAGCATCCGAAACTGCCGTTTGGAAATACACTCGTTCAACACGCGCAGATCCAGAATGGGACGCACCCCGCCTGACTTCTTTGGCACTAAGAAGTAAGGGGAGTACAGCCCCCTGGTGGCGTCCTGCGGGTCTACCTCCACTGCCGCGCCTCGACTCAGCAGAGAGGAGACCTCCGCTTGCAGTGCCTCTAATGATCCCCGTACCTGAGAGCGTGCTGCCCGTACGCCTCGGAATGGTGGTGGCTTTCTGGAGAATTGCACTGCGTAACCCCTGCGCAACGTCTTCTCCAGCCATGGATTCGTCAGCAAACCCTGCTCCCTCTAGATGCTGTAGAAGTCTGTGAGGGGCGGAACGGGAGCTGGAACACGAGACGTCACTGCCCCGCCCTCTCCTGGTGTTCCTAGCAGGGAGGGGGGATGGACGAAAGGGCCGGGGGGCCCCCTGCGTCACACCGAGAGCGCCGGGGGCGGTCACGTGTCCTGCAGACCCGACGTCATAAGTACGGGACTGCTCATTTCACGTGACTCGGCTGCTGTGCCCCCCCTGGCTCTAGCCTCATGGAGGGGGGGGCGAGCCCCTGGAGTGGGAGACCCCGTGTTAGCCTTGTAGCTCAGAGATGCTAACACGCGTTCGGCCGAAGCACACACATCACTACTCACCAGATCCCTCCGCCTGACCTCTCTCTCTGAGGGCATAGCATGAACCAGAGAACCGGAGCTCGTAGCTCGCGTAGCGCACTGCACACCCAGCTCTGGGGGCTGCAGGCCTAGCGAAGCAACGTTATGTGCTCGAGAAGTAACACAATCAGAATTCACATTATTTGACATGTTACATACCCCCAAATGAGACTCAGACAGCGAGTAATGACGAAATGCCGGTGGGCCTTTATTGAAAGAATTCTTCCCACCCCGACCTCTGCCATAGGGAGGTCGGCGGTGGGTGCGTTGGTCCCGCGAGCCTCCCCTGGGCCTGTCTGGACCCGGGGGCCTCGTCGAGGGGGGATGATAGGCCTCAGAGCGTGGATATGGGCCAGGGCGCCACCCGGGCGAACGCTCCCTGCCTCTGTCCCGGCTCCGCGCTGGTGGGCGGGCCTCGCGCCTCGGCGCTAGGTGCTGGGCTAGGCTAGCCGAGTCCTTGGCTGCGGCCTCCAGTCTAGCCACCAGGGTCTGCATGTCCGGGCCGAAGAGGGACGTCTGGGAAACAGGCAGGTCCAGCAGCTGCCTCTTCTCCGCCTCCCTGATGTTAGCTAGCCCAAGCCAAAGGTGCCTGGCCCCGACTTGAGCTGCTGCCATGGAGCGGCCGCCATCCACAGCTAGCGCCTGGCACATGCGCAGGATCGCCGCTGAGGTGGTCCTCGCCTGTGATAAGGTGTCTCCACTGAGCGCCTGGCCAGAAGAGAGCGACCTATCCAGGGCCCCCGTGATGAAGGCCATGTTGTTCGCCACAGCAACGACCTGTGCCGCATTGGCGTAACATCTGTCCAGCATAGCCAAAGACGTCCTGTCCCGCTCGGAGGGAAGGAGAGGTCTGGTGCCGGGCCACACGGATGCGGAGGGGTGCAGGGCCATGCGGACCGAATCCTCGATGTCCGGGACCCCGCCGTTCCAGGACCAGTCCTGCACGCTGCAGTACATGCCGTAGCCCAAAGCGGGCCTCTTGGCCGCTAGGGGCTTTGGCCACTCACGTGTCGGGTAATGGACGATCGGGTCCATCCGCGGGCACAACGTGGGCTGTATCCGCCTCCTC
Source organism: Knipowitschia caucasica (assembly GCA_964034765.1). Taxonomy (NCBI): domain Eukaryota; kingdom Metazoa; phylum Chordata; class Actinopteri; order Gobiiformes; family Gobiidae; genus Knipowitschia; species Knipowitschia caucasica. The sequence goes on from OZ035824.1 coordinate 19,538,411, forward strand.
TCTCGAGTGGTGGCATAACCAGAGGTGAAGTCCTCCGCCCTCTGGGTCGGCTGCGGTGGCAGGGGGGCATCCATGATGGCCGCCGCGGAGGAGTAGAGCCCAGGCATGTGGTCCAGTGGGAAGCGGTCCGGCTCCGGGTTCGAGACCACCTCGTCCAGGGTGAGGAGGGAGCCGACCTCCGAAACCTCTCCGTCCTCACAGTCACCCCACTCCGCGGGCACGGGTGGAAGGTCGAGTGGGGCCCAGTCAGTCTCAGACTCCTCGTCCTGAGAGGAGTCCGGACGGGGCGCTGCAGCGGCGAGGAACGCACGCCTGCGTTCGCTCTCCTCCCTGGGGAGAGCGAGACACGAGGTGCAGGTGGCGCTCAACGCCGCATGGCCCGGGGTCAGGCACATGAAGCAGCTGGAGTGCTGGTCCGTGCGCTGGAGCCTGACTCGACACGTCGAGCAACGACGACGTCCGACGCCGGATGGCGAAGGGGAACTCGGACGAGCATCAGAAGACATCTTTTTTCTCTGGAAGTGAGTACTGTGGTAGATCTCAATCGGCGCCAGAGTGAAAGAGGGGGTGCGGCCTTGTGCAGGGGCATTTATAGAGGACGGTGGCTGGTGATTGGAGCAAATTATTTTGATCTCTCTGGCGTGTGACCTGGGGGTCACGAGTGATATCCACTAGCGAAGTCCTAAGGGACGTAGCACCATGACGTAGAACCCTCCATCAACACAATCCTTTACAAACTCTTTAAACTGTGTCCAAGACCGTCCTCTCTGATCACTGTAAATAAAAACTACAGCGCCACAGACTAATTGGAATAATGACATTTGATAACTTCATTGGGAAATCATTACAGACAATAAAAGGGTCTCTGTGATTTAGTAAAACCACAGCTTCAGCTCGGACTGCCGATAAAATCTGATTATCCCGGGCATCTGAGCCATCGCTCTCTCACTGAGATTAAACCTTTGACTTGGTTCAAACTAAACTCTAAAAAAATGTGTTTGTTCTTTTTGCCAAATTCACAACATTCTCCTTTAATGAAATATATGTAATACATCTAATACTAATCTTATCAAAGTACATCCATGAAGCTAAATTCAGTGAAAAATACCTTCTTCCTTTTCTGTTTTTCAACCAATTCGGCCTGAAAAAGTAAAACTAAAAACATAGAAATGAGTTTGAACAATCACATTGATGTTAGTGTATTAGCAAACCCCTGTATATCTGTATATTTATTTTGTCAATATTGGAATATTAATGTGTATTTTGTGTCCTTCCACTGTTGAGGAATCTACTTGTGTTTCTCTGGAAAACTTAAGACAATTATTTTGGCAAAAAGAACATTTTATTCATGTAAGAGTTTCAATGTGTTACTTATAAATCAGTAAACTTTTATTTGTATAGCACCTTTCCTACACAAGACCTGTGTCTCTGTGTCTATATGTACCTGTATCTCTGTGTCTATATGTACCTGTGTCTCTGTGTCTATTTGTACCTGTGTCTCTATGTCTATCAATCAATCAATCAACGTTTATTTGTAGAGCGCCTTTCCTACACAAGGCAACGCAAAGCGCCTCACAACCCATATGACATCATGCATAAATCATCAAACATTAGAATTTAAGTAAAGATAAAAAGACAGATTAAGAGCACAAGATATATTAAAAACATAAAAAATAAAATCACACAAGTAGTTAAAAACCGTAAAACATTAAAATCACATGGAATTAAAATCATAAATAGTCATAGTGCATTAAAAAGATTAAAGATAAAAACAAATGTAAAATCATGCACAGCTAAAAAGAACTGTTTTCAGTCCAGTTTTAAAAACTGCCAGAGTAGACGCCTGTCTCACATTCTCGGAAGACTGTTCCAGACTCTACAAGACTCTCACAACAGACATCAGGCATAAATCATAGACACTAACATCTACATAAATATTAGAAATATGATTAATATTTATTTTTATTAATCATAAGGTCTGAGTCTGTGGGTCTGAGGGAGTGAGGAGGTCTGAGGGACTGAGGAGGTCTGAGGGACTGAGGAGGTCTGAGGGACTGAGGAGGTCTGAGGGAATGAGGAGGTCTGAGGGAGTGAGGAGGTCTGAGGGACTGAGAAGGTCTGAGGGAGTGAGGAGGTCTGAAGGAGTGAGGAGGTCTGAGGGAGTGAGGAGGTCTGAGGGAGTGAGGAGGTCTGAGGGAGTGAGGAGGTCTGAGGGAGTGAGGAGTTTATGATTATAATGCTATTAAGTCTTGTTCAGCACTTTGAGTTGCCTTGTGTATGAATTGTGCTATACAAAAAACTTGCCTTGCCTAAAAATATAAATCATTAAAAATCAACCATGTGTGCCTTTATGTATAACAATAATAAAATGGAACAGGCTCTTTAGAAATGAAGTAAGTAAGTAATGTTAATTAATATAGTGCCTTTCTCAGACCAGAGTCACAAAGCGTTTTACAATTATTATTTTTTGGGCATTAGTCTCTCACTCCACATAGAGATGGGAGCAGGGCGAGTACAGGAGGCACAGACCTATTGTACATGTTTTTAGTGGTAGGGGAAACCGGAGCACCCGAAGTAAACCTACGCAGACACGGAGAGAACATGCAAACTCCACTCAGAGACCACGACAAACTGAGAATTGGATCAGACTTTTTGAACAATATGGGAACATTAAAAATCTTCATATGTTTCCAAACTCTGTGCTGTGGGTCTGTTGTTGACCACACGATGTAAAAGACAAGAGCAATTTCAGAAAGAGAAAATAACGTGGACCGTGTGAGCCAAACCCAGAGAGCGAGGCCATGTGTCATCCTGAATGTTCCGGGACGTCACACCGTCTCAAAGCAGTGAACGGAGCCAAATTAATGGCAGGCTGTGAACCCAGGTGTGGAATATGAGGCTAAGTAACTAAAGTGTGATGAATGGCTCACATTTCTACCAATCTTCCCTTTTTTCTGCCCGAATTTTGTGTCCCAGTGTGAGGAAAAATCAATGTGGGTTTTGTACGAACAAATAATGCAAATAAGATTCATATTCGTCATTTTAGTTTGAAGTTTGCAGTTGCATTAAAAAGATGCTGCTCCAGATTTAGCTCCAGCTTCTTTCCACCAGCCAGGACATCTGACATGATTGTCCTACAAACCAGAACAGTTCATCTTTATTGGATTTTGGTTTTGTTGGGCCATGTATAAAACATTATAAACTGTACACAATACAATTTACAATACAATTTATTCTTGTATAGCCCTAGGTCACAACAGAAGTCATCTCAGAGGACTTAACAAAACCATTGAAATCACCAACACAAGTCAGAGAATCAACAGTTAACACATGGAGAATATAAAGCACACACAGAAGAAAATGTCCATACATGTTGTAGAATGCTAAAGTGTCCTGATCATCACCAATCCTTTCTGTTGGACACTAACTGTCCAACAAGACCCTCCTGCATCGACAAGGAAAAACTCTTAAAAAACCCAGTGGGAAAAAGTGAGAAACCTTGGGGAGAACTAGGGAAACCCACAGGGAGGGAGACCCATATGAGAAAGGGATCCGCTCCTCCGGACGGACAGGCTAAACTGTACATTTCTGGCCTTTAAAGTCGACTCAAATTAAGTCAAGAGAGAAGAAATAAAAACTCTCAGTGGCTTGTTGTTTGAACATGACTAACTCCAACCTTTGCCAAAGTCGTTTGGTTACACCAGAAATAAAATCACAGATAAAACCTGCGTCAAATGCACACAGCGACGATATGAAACTACTGCTCCAGTGTGGTCAGGTTTGTGCGAAGGCTCGGGTCCTTCCTGCCGGTCCTTCCTGCGAGTCCTGGGGGAGGCCGCTGTGCCATGGAGCCAGCACAAAGGTGGATTATCTGGCGTCCTATCCCTGCGTCTGGCCTTTACATCACAACTAGCGCCTGGGGTCCACTGCGATCCCACCAATTACCCTGTCACTCACCGCCTTTCCTCACGCCGTCCGGACTCCGGCTCTCTAATGGAGAAATGCATGAAGCGCCTCTTTGCCTGCGATGTCTCTGCATTTACCCACAATCCCCTCTGAGAGAATCTGATGTCAACTAGAAAAGCTCCACAAGTGAGCCAAGAGAAAAAACAAAAAGCCGTCTCCGTCGAGCGGCTTCACCAACACCAATCACACCATTTAACCGCCGTCCTCTGCAGATTGTGATTAATTTTCAATTAATGCTCGCTGTAATTAATCATCTACTTCAAGGTCTTTCTTCAGGCAATGTTCGGGATGTTATATTTCTGAAAAGCAGGTATAACTCATTTGTCAAGATGTGGATTTTAACCATGTTTTTTATTCTTAACGAGCTTTGGACGTAATTCTAAAGGATGTTTTAAGTTTTCTCCTCATTCATCGCTGTTGGATTCATTCTTAATCAATCAATCAACTTTTATTTGGAGATTCCTTTCCAACACAAACCAACACATCAGGCATCAATCAGAAACATTAAAATATATAAACTTTAAAAATATGATTAAAAACAAGCAGTACAATCACAAGAGATTTTATAAACATAGAGAATAAAATCACTCAAGTCATTAAAACATTAAGATTATTCAAATCATAAATAGCAGTTCATTAAACAGAGTAAAGATAAAATCCTTGAGAACAGTTTTTAACCTGGATTTGAAAACTGCCAGAGAAGTGGCCTGTCTCACATTTTCAGGAAGACTGTTCCAGATTGTAGCTGGAACAGGACGGAATATTTTTTGTGTTCCCGCAGCAGACTGTCGCCCATCATGACGGAGTGTGGACCCAGAGAGAGATCGTGGCCTCCTCTCAGGGCAGGTTTTATTCTTTATTATAATACTTCAGAATGTCACTTTATCTACTTAACCTGCCCCTATTTGTATATAACTGTGCACTGTAAATATATATAGATACATCGATATATAATTTGTTATATATTATAATAAAGCATTTACAGCTAAGAAACATAGCAGATACTGAAGATGAAGATGAAAAGATTCTTTATTGGTCCCACAGTGGGGAAATGTCAGTGTTGCATCACAAGTTACAGAACAGTAGGAATGAGGAGCACACAGCACAGGATAAATGAACAATAACTCAGTACTAATTCAAGTTTGTGTAAACTCTAGTCGTACAGGGATTATTCAGAGTGCAATCGTTAAGTACAGATGATGGGTGAGCTGCCTTTGTTTTTTATACTAATATAAACAAATTAAAATCTGTAACTCTAGAATCAAAGAAGTAAAAAACAAAAACAGCAACATGAAATATCCCCACAAACAAAAAAAGGATATTTCATCTTATCTTAGACTATATGTTAAGTATTCATCTTCTTCCATTTACAAATCTGGAAGGTCCCTGTCTCGAAGAGTCCAGAGTGACTCCCTCTGAAGAACACTGTGCTTTGGCATTTGCCTTTTTATTGTATTTTGTTGATTCTCCACCAGCTCTGATCCTTCTCCGCTCTGAAAGACCCTGCATTATTCATGGGTCTACAGCAGCACGGCAGAGAGCAGCCAGATCTGTTCTAAAGCCTTTCATTACAGAGAATGTAGGACATCAATATATTATGTGGTAGTGTTTAATGATAAGGAGGAGATAGGAATGTAGAATGAAGCTGTTGAATGTGGATATAGGGCACGATGTGATCACAAAAGACCTAGAGCAAGGCATTTTAAGAGGTCGTTCTATTCCGAGTGTCTCCTTAGGAAAAGCACTGAGCGTCATGTGGGGCGGGCGTGTTTCCAATCAGGGCTTCCCCGAGCATAAAGCTGACATATTTCACATAATAGATGAGGGCGAGGAAGTTCAGATGTGAATAAGTGCAGAGTTTAGTGTGTGTTTTCCGCTGCTCGTACATGTCGCCTGCTGTAGCCTGGAGACGGAGGCTGCGCTCGTCTCTCATTGGCTGTAATCCCATCCTACGGCCTCGGAACACCATGTGAATAACCCGATCAACCTGAACCCATGATTCTATCACTTCATTATCAATGGAACTGGACCCACTTTGAGACGCTCTGGGTCAGTCAGTGTGTGTACTTTAAATTATTAGAGCAATCTGTAGCTAATCAGCAACTCATACAAGTCATGGAGCTTTCGCGAAAGTTCACCGTGGTAGACCCGGCTGTTGCTGCCAGGCCACAGGCTGCTCTTCCTCGACTCATCAATACCAGCAACGCCCACACCCAGTCAACCAATAACCACCAGGACAGCAAGTTAAAAGCCGGAGACGCCCACTTCCCGATCTTCTGAAGTCTGCAAGCTTCTGAAGCCTGCAAGGTGCATGTCGCTAACGCACCTGTTCGCAAATGCATGCGTTGTTCTGGAGGGGTCGCTTTCTGCTCACGTGTTGCTCGTGCGCGTGGCCCGGCTGTCCTCAGTCTGGCTGCTCGTGGTCTGCTCCTCCTCCGCGTCCCTGCACCTGCTGTGGTTCGCGTGTCTCCACTGCTCTCCTCCTCTGCGGGCTCTTTCTGCGGGCTGCTCCGCGGGGCCCCTCCGCGGTTCTGTGCTGCTCGTTCCTCGTGGTCTGCTGCCGCGCGCAGACGGTCAGGCGGTGCCGTGCGTGTCCCTGCCTCCGACTGGCGGTGCCGCGTTGTCCCGTTGCTTTCCCAAGTCTCCTGGCATGTGAGTACAGTGAGAGTGCCGACCGCGGACAGTTTAATCCCGGAGTCTAGGCTGCAGGTGGCTGGTTTTTTGCCCTACGCACTTGACTGCAGGCGTCAGTCTTCGCCCGTGCTTGGTCTGCAGGCTCCGTTTTACACGTGTTGAGCTAACTGAGGGACAATGCATCTTAAATGGCATCAATCTCCAATGTCTGAGGGATATAAGAGGAGCAATGTGCATTAATTCAGATTCATGTTCTGCCACTTGCAGTAAAACCACGTTGGAAAAAATGTGCAAAGACAACCCCATCGTGCTCCAGACGGCACACACAGAGCTCTTGCACGGCGCCATCTTTACAGCATCAATCTCATTACTCGCAAGTCACTATTGTTAAATGATGTATTTAAATTCGTCTATCTGCAGGAGGAAGGAGGGGCCATGCATTTAAATAGCTAGGTCACTAGTATTAAACTGGGTAACTAAACTGCAGTTGTTGCATTTCGAAAGTGCAGCAGAAAGAAAAGGGGCCCAATGTGAATATGCAATGGGTTTGAAGTGGAGCTGGAGCTAATGAACGCATGGATCAGTGATCGTTCATGCGTATCTGCCATAACCAAAGCAGCAAGTTGGCTCCAGGGGACATCTGTTTCTCGCATGGGAATGTTTCGGATTCGGGTTGATTTATTTCCTCAGGCTCTTAAACAACCGTGGGCATGGTTCTCTGACCGCCGCTGCTGCGGTCCCTGCTGCCGTTCCTACTGATGCCTGATCCCGCTGCTGCCTATTCCTGCTGCTGCCTGTCCCTGCTGCCTGCTCCTGCTGCTCCTACTGCTCCTACTACTACATGTGCCGCTGCTGCTGTTCCTGCCGCTGCCGCTCCGCAGGCTCCCAGGCTGCACCTATCTCTACGGCTCGGCTCTTCAGACACGTACGTAACCTGGCTCACGGAGACAAGCGGCGCACGCTGGCGTGACACGTCTGTTGTTCGTATGAATTGCATTGTGCTGCTGCTGCTTGCTGCTTCTGCTGCCGCTACTGCTGCTATTGCTGCCGCTGCTGCTTCATACTGCATCTGCTGCCGTGCTGCTGCTGCTTCTTTACTTTGACACCTCTCTTCACTGCGCATCTCTTTTACTGAAACACTAAACAGCTTCAACTCTATTCTACTGCGGTGGCTTGATACAGGATTATTGCTGTTATTATCTACGGATGCTGCAACCGCTGCTGCTGCTGCTGCTTCATGCTGCTACCGTTACTGCTGCTACTGCTGCCGCTGCTGCTTCATACTGCATCTGCTGCCGTGCTGCTGCTGCTTCATGTACTTGACATCTCTCTTCACTTCGCATCTCTTTTACTGAAACACTAAACAGCTACAACAATATTCTACTGCTCTGGCTTTGATACAGGATTATGGCTGTTATTATCTACGGATGCTGCAACCGCTGCTGCTTCATACTGCTACTGCTGCTACTGCTAATGCTGCTTCTGCTGCTTCATACTGCTACCGTTACTGCTGCTGCTACTGCTGCGCTGCTGCTGCTGCTGCTTCATGTACTTTGACATCCCTCTTCACTTCGCATCTTTTTACTGAAACACTAAACGGCTACAACAATATTCTACTGCTCTGGCTTTGATACAGGATTATTGCTGCTATTATCGACGGATGCTGCAGCTGCTGCTGCTTCATACTGCTACTGCTGCTGCTGCTTCATACTGCTACTGCTGCTGCTTCATACGGCTACTGCTGCTACTACTGCTGCTGCTGCTTCATTTACTTTGCCATCTCTCTTCACTTCGCATCTCTTTTACTGAAACCCTGAACAGCTACAACAACATTCTACTGCTGTGGCTTTGATACAGAATTATTACTGTTATTTTCTAAGGACGCTGCTGCTGCTACTGCTGCTGCCGCGGCTTGATACAGGACTTTTGCTGTTATTATCTGAGGCTACTGCTGCTGCCGCTGCTGCTACTGCTACTGCAACCCATTCTCTCAGAAGCTTATCCTGCTTCTAATGGATGCAGCCCGGCTGAGTATGCCGCGCTGCGCCGGACTCGCACCTATGCTCCCAGGGTCGCTTCGGCGGTCGTGCTTCATCTCTCTACTGAATCTTCTGATTCTATCAGATGCAGCTGGCCAAGTAGCTGCGCTGAGCCGTCAATCGGACTCCTAATCAAAGGCATCCATACCTGGTTCTTCACTCTTCTGATCACAGGCTCCCCATCATGCTGCCCATCCTGCAGCGGCGCTGAACTCCGGCTCATCTTCCAAGTACATGTCTGCCCTCCTCGCAGCATCTTCTGCTCGCCTTCTGTGGCTTCTCTGCATAAGCGTTTCACCACTGCTCACTCAACCTTCAATGCGGTCCGAGACACGGCTTCCCGTCCTATCCTACTGGCCTAATTATCTACTCTCCAACCCAAGATTCTAAGCGTAAAGGCGCCTGCAACATCAATGGCCCTCTCCGGTGTGTCTCTCTGCCCCTACAGGTCTCCGCTTCTACACGGACGCTGCCCCTTCCGTGGGTTTTTGGGGGATTCTTCCAGGACCAGTGGTTCGCCGGCCGTGGCCCGCTACTTTCCCCGGAGCATTTCCTCTGCCCTACACGAGACATTCCCAGTGGTCGTGGCCTGCGCGCTGCGGAATCACACGTGGCAGAGAAAGAGGATCTCTGTCATGCGTGATCATCTCGACGTAGTGGAAGCATTAAACAAAGGTCGCTCTTCTCACCCAACATAATGTCCCCTGACCATTCAACCTTCATCTCAAACATTCAAAGATCAGAGGCGCCTGCAACACAATAATAGCTCGCTTCGACACATCTCTCTGCCCCTACAGGTCCATGATGCGTTACACTCGCCTCCGCGGCAAAAAGGAGATTTTAACGGACCTCTAATTCTCACTCCAGTCAACCTTCCCATAACAGCAACCTGGTTCAGAGCTCAGCTAAGATCCCTACTGCTCCTCTGCAATTTGTCTCCCCAGCTCTATACAGCCCACTCCTTCAGGATAGGCGCTGCCACGCGCACGACCTCGCTGGGGCTCCCCCACTCTTCCTCTGCAACGGCTGGGGCGCTGGTCCTCTTCGGCTTCTCCACCTACATCCGGCCAGATGCGACCGCTATCATGGCAGCACAACGTCTACCGGCTTCATCGTAAGCTCCCAGCAAAGCAAGTAAGCAATAAGATTCTGGTGGCGGCACGCGCATGCTCTCAGTTCGCTCAAAGATTCCTCTGCTGCGGCTGGCTGAACATGCGCGTGCGCGCATGTTCTCAGTTCGCTCAAAGATTCCTCTGCTGCGGCTGGCTGAGCATGCGCGTGCGCGCATGCTCTCAGTTCGCTCAAAGATTCCTCTGCTGCGGCTGGCTGAACATGCGCGTGCGCGCATGTTCTCAGTTCGCTCAAAGATTCCTCTGCTGCGGCTGGCTGAGCATGCGCGTGCGCGCATGCTCTCAGTTCGCTCAAAGATTCCTCTGCTGCGGCTGGCTGAACATGCGCGTGCGCGCATGTTCTCAGTTCGCTCAAAGATTCCTCTGCTACAGCGGCTGGCTGAGCATGCGCGCGTGCGCATGTTCTCAGCTCGCTCTTGCTCTCAGGCCCGCGCAGTACGTCCTGCTATCCCAATCGCAGGCCCGCTTTTGGGGATCATGCACGCGAGCAAGCGCCGTGCTCAACAGCATCCCGCCCGGGCCTAGGGCGCCAAACATGCTCAATCAATAAACATGCTTAAATCTAATAAGTCTAATGCGTTTCCTCATGGGTCTCTCCAAGGTGAACTAACCCTCTGGCTCCCAAATGTAATTAATGAACACGCAAAATTGTCTATGTGATTTTAGATTATTTTTAAATTGAAAATTGCCTTTTAAAATTATATTATTCTATTAAATACTGATCTATTCTATTTCATCATCCTATTACTTATTATTTTATTTAAGATAATACCTAAAATTATCTTAAATAAAATAAAATTTGTGTTATATCTCTGTGTGTGTGTAGGTGTTATCGTCTGTGTGTGTATGTTATGTGTGTGTAGGTTATGGTCCTTTTGTGTGTGTGTGTGTGTGTTATGTGTGTGTCTGAGTGTTTGTGTAATATCTGTACGTCTGTGTATATGTGTGTGTGTCTATCTATGTGTTTGTGTTATATCTGTGTGTATGTGTTATGTATCTGTGTATGTCTATGGGGAAATCCTCCTCTTGTTCCCAATGACGTTGGCAACCCATTGTGTGTGTCTATTATCTTCAATTTCAATGTGGTGTCTGTAGGAGGGACAACATTCTTAACGTTTTTCAATGCAGTAAAAATGTGCAACAGAAATATTCAATTTCAACATTTCTGTCAACGGAGATTTGCGTCATATCCTGCGACGCACGGTTACGCGGCCCCGCGCCGGGCGACTGCTGTTGTAAAAAAACCGCTGTGTGCCACATGAGTCCACATAAATCCCAAAGCTAAAAAGAGAAAGAGTTGATAAGGACCGATACAGTTGATAAGTGCCTAAACAGTGCGATCGCAGTTATTCTGGAGCGGATTCATCTCCAAACTTCTACTACTGAATTTTGTTGCAACACGAGGAACAATAAAGTGCAAAACACCGTTCGGGACTTTAGTTCAGCTCCAGCGAACTCCATCCTGTGACGACGTGTGACGTGATTGATATGAACAGACAGTGCTGTGAAGTCAATAATTCCCTTGACTGACGTGTTCGAGTTGATGCAGAGGCATGACAACAGATCTCCAAGTTTTAACATCTGTATTTAATTTATCTTTACAATCAGATACAGAAATTCCAACAAAGAGGGCTCCTAAAACTATGCATGTCCCTCTCTCTGGCCCTCGGCTGATTCTTCCGTGTCTGCCCAAGCCCGAGCCTTATCAGTCGATGTTCAGGGAGCAGGGGGCGTGTCGTATCAGGGAGGTCTTGGGCCCAGGGTCCGATGACGTCACAGGTCTGGGACTGGTCTGGCCCCTGGTCCTGGTCTGGACCCGGTCTTGGTCTTCCATCTCCACCTGAGCAAACAATGGCCCCACCCCTGCGGCGCCTGATTGTGTTGGACTTTTCTCTCGCCCAAAGTGAGAGAGAGAGCCCTGCTTATACTTGGAGTCAATAATTGTCTAGTTTGTATACTATCTTGTGTCCTTGGGGTTTTTCCTGAGTGCACAGAGGTCTTTTTTGGCTATGATGTCCAAATGGTCAAATATTAAAATATACAACATTTTAATTATACAACAGTTTCCCTCTTTTGACCTGATTAAAAATTAGGTCACAATCCACATCGTCGTTTATCGTACTTGTGCTTAGTTCAGGCTTGATATCTGTGAAGAGTTAATACAGGGAAAACAAACAACACACAACCACATTCGAAACATTCCTTCACAAAACTCTTTGATGACCACCGCTGTGTCATTCTGATTCTTCATCATTAATCAAATTGGTATTATCGTTACAGGAGCTAATCTATTTTAGCAGGTTTCTCTGGGGTCAGTCCCTATACAACGGTATTTTGATTCTCTAATCTGTTGCTGACAAATCGACAGCTCTTAAAATTCTCAAAAATACCTAAATATCTACTTTTGTGCTATATTCAAATTAACCAAAATGCTTTTAAATGTTTTTGAATCTCTGTTGGTTCTAATCTATCTCATTAATCTAAGCTACATTAATCTAGGCTACACTCATGAACTTTATCTACTTTTGAAGTAACTACTTTTGGACATAATATGAAGGAAATGGTCTTTTTACCGTTTGATATTAGCCCTGTCTAAAAATAATCTCTATTTTTGAAAGCATCTATCTATTTTACACTCTATTGTGACTCCAAATCTTGGTTGTAGTTTGAGCCAAAGCATATTCCCAATTTTTGAGTTCTGATTGTAACAATTGCATTGGCAATAGACGATTTTTCATTGGCTGGTTCTTGTTCTGCAAATCACTATTCTATGTATTGTATTTCAGACAATTCCAAAAACAACACAGTCGTTCTCCAATATTAAAGACATACATCTAAATCAAGTTGCCTGAAAGGGATTTTAACTATTTTAAAACGTTCTCTACGATTATAAGGCTATGCATTTAAGTATTTAATAAACAAAAGCACATTCATGGCTTCTGTCCGCTGCTTATAACTGTTTAAAGAGTTGTCCCAAACTTAATACGTGTAAATACATCAGCTGTTTGTAATAAACAATAACATTTAACCTGTTCTCCAATGGAGCAGCTCAGAGGCTGCGTCAAGAGCAATGTTATATTTGAGCTATTTTTAGATTTAAAATTGTGTTAAAGCCTGTCGTTCTATGTCTGCATTTTGGTAACACTTTACATTACGGGCCGGTAAGTCCATGGTACTTACAGTGGTACTTCTAGGTACTTACAGTGGTACTTCTAGGTACTTACGGTGGTACTTACGGTGGTACTTACGGTGGTACTTACGGTGGTACTTACGGTGGTACTTACGGTGGTACTTACGGTGGTACTTACGGTGGTACTTACGGTGGTACTTACAGGGGTACTTACGGTGGTACTTACGGTGGTACTTACAGTGGTACTTACAGTGGTACTTCTAGGTACTTCTAGGTACTTACAGTGGTACTTCTAGGTACTTCTAGGTACTTACAGTGGTACTTCTAGGTACTTATTGTGGTACTTACAGTGGTACTTCTAGGTACTTACAGTGGTACTTAGAGGTACTTATTGTGGTACTTACAGTGGTACTTCTAGGTACTTATTGTGATAATTCTAGATACAGCTGTAACTTAGTAATTCAAGGACACTACAGTATTATTCCTATGTAGTAAATGTGGTACTTCTACATACATACATACAGAGGTCATTTGTAGGATTGTTTGACTATAAAACATAAAACAACATTATGTAAAACAAACGTCTTTATTAATATGGAATAAGTAGCACAGAAAGGACAGTATAAATACATTTAATGCATATTTCAAAACAAGTTTCAAGGACAAGGGAAACACTGCAAGAACTAGGTACCCAACCCAAGTAACAAGAATTACACATTACCAGGTACTTACAGCCAAGTACCAGGTACTTTCCAGCAAGTACCAGGTACTTACCAGCAAGTACCAGGTACTTAACAGCAAGTACCAGGTACTTACCAGCAAGTACCAGGTACTTAACAGCAAGTACATGGTATACTATATAATTACTGGTATCACTAGTACTTATGGGTAAGTCCTTTGTCTTATTATGGGCCAGTTCCTATGGTAAGTACCTGGTACTTACTATATAATTACTGGTGTTATCACTGGTACTTATGTTAAAGTCCTTTGTCTTATTATGGGCCAGTCCCTATGGTAAGTACCTGGTACTTACTGTATAATTACTGGTGTTATCACTGGTACTTATGTTAAAGTCCTTTGTCTTATTATGGGCCAGTCCCTATGGTAAGTACCTGGTACTTGCTGGTAAGTACATGGTACTTGCTGGTAAGTACATGGTATACTATATAATTATTGGTATCACTAGTACTTATGGGTAAGTCCTTTGTCTTATTATGGGCCAGTTCCTATGGTAAGTACCTGGTACTTACTATATAATTACTGGTGTTATCACTGGTACTTATGTTAAAGTCCTTTGTCTTATTATGGGCCAGTCCCTATGGTAAGTACCTGGTACTTACTGTATAATTACTGGTGTTATCACTGGTACTTATGTTAAAGTCCTTTGTCTTATTATGGGCCAGTCCCTATGGTAAGTACCTGGTACTTGCTGGTAAGTACATGGTACTTGCTGGTAAGTACATGGTATACTATATAATTATTGGTATCACTAGTACTTATGGGTAAGTCCTTTGTCTTATTATGGGCCAGTTCCTATGGTAAGTACCTGGTACTTACTATATAATTACTGGTGTTATCACTGGTACTTATGTTAAAGTCCTTTGTCTTATTATGGGCCAGTCCCTATGGTAAGTACCTGGTACTTACTGTATAATTACTGGTGTTATCACTGGTACTTATGTTAAAGTCCTTTGTCTTATTATGGGCCAGTCCCTATGGTAAGTACCTGGTACTTACTGTATAATTACTGGTGTTATCACTGGTACTTATGTTAAAGTCCTTTGTCTTATTATGGGCCAGTCCCTATGGTAAGTACCTGGTACTTGCTGTTAAGTACCTGGTACTTGCTGTTAAGTACCTGGTACTTGCTGGTAAGTACCTGGTACTTGCTGGTAAGTACCTGGTACTTGCTGGTAAGTACCTGGTACTTGCTGGTAAGTACCTGTTACTTGCTGGTAAGTACCTGGTACTTGGCTGGTAAGTACCTGGTAATGTGTAATTCTTGTTACTTGGGTTGGGTACCTAGTTCTTGCAGTGTTTCCCTTGTCCTTGAAACTTGTTTTGAAATATGCATTACATGTATTTATACTGTCCTTTCTGTGCTACTTATTCCATATTAATAAAGACGTTTGTTTTACATAATGTTGTTTTATGTTTTATAGTCAAACAATCCTACAAATGACCTCTGTATGTATGTATGTAGAAGTACCACATTTACTACATAGGAATAATACTGTAGTGTCCTTGAATTACTAAGTTACAGCTGTATCTAGAATTATCACAATAAGTACCTAGAAGTACCACTGTAAGTACCACAATAAGTACCTAGAAGTACCACTAGAAGTACCACTGTAAGTACCTAGAAGTACCTAGAAGTACCACTGTAAGTACCACTGTAAGTACCACCGTAAGTACCTAGAAGTACCACCGTAAGTACCTAGAAGTACCACCGTAAGTACCTAGAAGTACCACCGTAAGTACCTAGAAGTACCACCGTAAGTACCTAGAAGTACCACTGTAAGTACCACCGTAAGTACCACCGTAAGTACCACCGTAAGTACCTAGAAGTACCACTGTAAGTACCTAGAAGTACCACTGTAAGTACCATGGACTTACCGGCCCGTAATGTAAAGTGTTACCTGCATTTTAATACTACTCTCTATAAACACATCTGCACTAGTTCCTACAGATGTGGAAAACAGAAACATCTAAAATCTGACTCCATTTGATTCCTTTTTACTTTAGTTATTAGAACAATTTGACCTTATTGATACTTATTTCCACAATAGAACTATTTTGATTATTCACTAGTATAACTATTATTACTATTGTTTATTCTGACACCTCTTCCTAGCGACCCTTCAACCTATAGCTCCTCGAATCCAATGACATTATAGCTCCAGACTATTTCATTCTATTCTATTGTTATTATTGTATGATCTATTATCTTAAAGAGTAGATCTGTTTGATGTTATAAGCGCTATTATTTCTCCTTTTGAATTTGCACAACACTAAATTTAGAATGACCCCCTATGGGACAAATATAGAATTTTATTTTATTTTGGCAACTCCAAAAATTACTTAATAATTTTCCCATTTTGCTTTTTAGGCTGCCCTTTTCCATTATTTATTTGTTCTTGTAAATATATGTTTTACACTTCTTTCTAATGATTTAGAAGGTTAAGGACCATGACCATCTATGACAATACAATACTCTACTCCCCTCTGTTGGTCGTGGTTGTTATAGAAATATATACCCCATGAAGGAGAAAACTCAAAGGTCCTTTGTCTGATCAAAAGCGTAAGTTTATTGTTAACGCACAGTGCGGAGAGTCAGCATATGCACACAAAGGCAGCATGCTCAGCTCTGGGGGCCAGAGCCCCGAGCTTCCTGTATACAAGACACACACCAAAGATAGTCACGCCCACAACGGAGCGGAGGGGGCCACCGGTGAGGAGGCGCACAGGAAGCGCCGGCGCTATCCCCTGTGGTGGCAGTGGCATGGGGTGTGAACAGACAGACAATGGTGGAAATGCAGGTCATACAGATGCAAGACGGAAAGACACAAGGGTGTGACAGACAGCAGGGACCTTCACAAAGCTCAGCATGGCGTCAGAAGGTCGTCTGCATTGATAAAAGGCCTTTGACGTCCGTGTATTTGCTGCGGCTGGTTTTAATGTAATTACTCCAAAAACTGTCACCACACTCCCCTCTTTTGATAATTCAAAACCATTTTTGCATTAATCAGTTAAATACCAGAGGCATCGTAATCACACCACCTTCAAGCTTGAAACACTTAAATTATTGCTGTCCAAAGTGGACAAGAAAAGACACATGCTTGTCAATAAAAGAAAGAGCACATTATAATAACACAATGGATCCGGACAGCGATAAGAGAAGGCAATATTAACATAATAAACACGGTCAGCACGGAAAGTAGTGTCAGTGTGGCCAGCATAACAGTCCAAGGGCCCATGCCGGTCTACGTTCGGTAGTCTTTTCCGCGGGAATACTCACGAGCAGTGCCGTCTCGCAGTCAGTGGCACCGCTCCCTATGAGCGTGTGTGGAGCGTTAGTGGTCATGGCGATGTTTGGTCTTGGAGCGGCAAGACTCTATTTGCGTTGAAGCCTTGGCCTCAGCACTCGGTTGGGCAGAGTGCTCGGGGTTTGGGGTGTGGCGACCATGGCTTGAGCACGCTCCAGATCGGCCAGGCCCAAAGCTCGTTTGATGGGAGACCTCATGACAGCACGCTTCACCATGTGCCTCATCAGGAACTGTAGAGCAGCCCTCATCTCCACCTCCTCCGGACACACGGGAGACGAGACACCAGGGGGCACTCCAGCAGAGCTCCAATCTGCATTATGGCCAGAGGGAGCAGGCTCTGGAGAAATCTTTGGAATGAGCAGCAGCTCTGCATACTTGCTGCGGCTGAGCAGAGCGCTCAGGGCCTTCATGGCTCCCAGGCCTTGGGGTCCGGGGGCTGGGGAGTTGGGCAAAGGGGGGTCGTCTCGGGAACGCTGGGAATCTCTGGGTGTTGTTGTTGGCCTGCTTCACCGATGGTGGTCGCACGCCGGCAGACCTATTCAGCGTAGGGAGCCGCGGATGGGCCTGGTCCGTCCGCGCCCTCGGTGTCCTTGTCTATGGCCCTCAGTGGCAGCACCGCACGACAGTGGTTGGCGTGGATCCAAGTTGTCCTCTCCGCGACCTTAACGGCAGTGTCCGTCACCAGGAGGGCGAGGAATGGGCCGAGCCAGCGCTTGGACCGCCAATGCTTTCGTCTCGTTTCCTTCATCAGGACCCAGTCGCCTGCGCAGCCTGTGGCAGGGCGCTCCTGACCTGGGCAGAAATAGAGGACAAAAGTGCATTAATTTCCTTACAATAGGACAGCATGTCGTCATCACACAAAGAGGTGCTTGGCAGATCTCTGTTCGGGGGTCCCGCGCCCAACGTGGGGCTAGCGGCAGAGCTTTGAGTGCCATTCTCTCGCTCGCACGTGCCTCCGGACCAGGGGGCGTAACTGCAGTGTTTACGTATATCAATGCCCAGAAATTCACCCACTTCCTCAATGACTTTTGCTACAAAGTGACTCACCACCGCGTTGCTTGTGGCGTGTATGCCTGCAAATACTTCAGTCCATTTGGACCAGAGATCCGCCAGAACCAGACAGTATTACTTACCTTGGCATGGTGTGAGTTCAACAAAGTCCCTTTGGACATGTTGAAATGGGCGCAGGGGCGGAGGATGAGCAGCCTGTTGGATACTTTTGGGACTTACCTGGGTTGTGCGCGAGGCATATAGCGCATGTTTGGCTGAATCTCTGTGCCAATGCCGTAAACCCCTTTGTATACCAATTCTGTGTGATTAAATCACACATCATCCCTCCTTTTGAGGCATGGTCTCGACCATGTGCTAAAATTGCAAACTGTCTGAAGAAATGCCGTGGTAGGCACGGTTTGCTGTCTGGTCCCAGCCACACACACCATGCCGTCGTTGAGCCCCATTCCCCTCTCACAGCAGCGTCTCTGCTGGAGTAGAAAATATCAACGTCTTGAGTGAGGTAGTGTGTGTGTGTGTGTGTAGAGGTGCGTATGCCGCTGCCTTGTCCGCGCGCCGATTCCCTGCAGAGATGGGATCAGTGGCATTAGTGTGGGCCTGGCATTTGCATACAGCGATCTCTAAGGGCAACATTACAGCTTTCAGCAGACGTTCAACCTGTGTGGAATTAAGAATTGGTTTACCATCAGATTTCATAAAATTGCGGTGTTTCCACAGTGCTTCCCAGTCGTGCACCACAGAGAAACCATAGCGCGTATCACATAATATGTTAACAGTTTTGCCCGCTGCCAGCTCACAAGCCCCGGTGGGCGCGACCAGCTCAGCGGTTTGTGCTGAGTGGTAGTGGGGCAAACTACCAGAGTCTATAGTATCAAAATCAGAACACACAGCATAGCCGACTCGGTTCTTCCCAGTGTTGTCACGTGACGCCGCTCCGTCTGTATAAAAAAAATCAAGTCAGGATTAGTCAGAGGCACCTCTTTCAGGTCTGGCCTGGGAGTGCATCTCTGCTCTATTGTGGCGATACAGCAGTGTGCCTCCCCTTCCTCTGGCGTGGGCAGCAGCGAGGAGGGGTTCAGCTGTGTGCATCCCTTCACCGTAGTTCAAAGAGCACCGTGTTGTACCCCAGCCAACGAGCCGCAGAAAGGCGAGAGGCCCTCTGCTCTAACAGGATCAGGGAAACAGCATGGGGCACAAGCAAAGTTAGTTCAGTGTATCCCACAAGGTCACGTGATGCTAGGGCCGCTTTCTCAGCGGCAGCCACAGCCCGCAGGCAGCGAGGCAACCCTGCTGCCACGGGATCGAGTTTTGCTGAGAAGTAAGCAGTGGGTCTCAGTGGCCCTCAGTGAGGCTGCAAAAGTACCGACTGTTCCGTTCATCTCCAGTTGCTTTTCTCCCGGATCGTCCTCAATTCATATTGTGGGCTTTTGTGCCAAAGTGGAGGCTCATTTCCTCCTGATCCATACTACTGTCATCCCTGGAGCAGGGGTAGTTTATTTCTCATCTGAAAAAGAAATATCAGAACACAAAAAAAAACACAAAAAATGCCCACTTTCGCTTGTCAATCTTTTTCCCAATTGGGCAAAACATAACTGCATTGACAGGTGGTGTGTGGCATCAGGGCGGAGGCTGTAGCCAAATACAGAACAACAAAATGTATGTTTCTAATTTTATACTCCCCTAAATGTGAGTTTACAGACCAAAGTTGTCCTTCACCCAACGACAGCTCACTGCGGTTGGACCGAATCACTGTCAGGGCAAACAGCAGAGGGAGGGACTCCCAATATCTTCAGCGAGGTATTTCATCTCCGAGTACTTTCCGCAGAGTACTTTTCTCAGAGTACTCATCCCAGAGTACTCTCCACACTTTTACACCTGTTCAATAAAGGTCGTTATCTTTGAATCTCTAGTACTTACACCGTATGCTGTTGACAAAAAAGAATTATTCCATGATCACATTAAAACATTACAGACACATTTGTTATTCCATGATTCCGTTCAGCATTCCTCATTTCACTCCTTATTTCACACATCACACTCATATCACAGTCACATCACAGTCACATCACAGGCATTGAGATTTATTAGATTAAAATATATGTTTTAGATTATGCTCTAAGCAAATATGCAAAAATATTGGTAAATTGATTAGAATAGTTTTAAAACTTATAGTGAATCATGAATGTGTACATTGTTTGTGCATTTTTATGACCCAAAGAAGTAAGTCTCATGTAGTTCTTGTGATCTTTAGTCGATTTTGTGAAGGAGATTTATGTTGCGTATTTTCTTATTATTGCAAAAGTGAGTTTTCCGATCTGCGTTTTGTTGCTGATAATCAAGTAATATGCTACATTAAAGCTTATTATGCTTTTTTTATTTGTCATTTATTATCCTGAACCTTTATAATGACAGTTTCCATTTGAGGCTACCTCTGTTGGTGGTTTGCCCAGACACATAAGCTATTGGTTGTTTAATGTGTTATTGGCTATAGAATAATTATTAATACTCTTTTCCTTTGTCTGTTCTGTTTCCTACGCATACAATGTACAGGTCTGTGATCTCCTGCCAACCTGCAATAATCAGTGAGTAAAAGATCTGTCGATAGAGTCCACAACAATAAAAGACCTCACATTCTTCACAATGTTAATGTTTGTTGGTGCTTGTTTTGCAAAAGATGTGTTTTTTAATCATGGGGCTATATGGAGGCCTTTGATTGGTTTCATTGTTATGGCCCTGTTATAGCTTTGTAATGCAATTTAAATGGTTGAATATATATTCTGTTATTCATGTCTCATGGCTTATTATTGTTGTACGTAAAGAGTTTAGGTAATCTTGATGTTTTTTCTCACATAATCTCTTAACTAACTGTTAGTAACTGTCTTATGGAGTCATGCACTTTGCAGTATTAAACTGTTATTTGGTTCATGTGAGTGAACGATGGCGCGCTTTGGCAGCCGCTGCTAACAGACAAATGCCGCTGGTCGGGACGCGGCAGTGTAATAGGTCAGCGTTTGGGCACGATTCGGCTCAGCCCGCGGCATGCCAAGAAGGAACAGCTCCAACCACCGTCAGCTTCGGTCTTCCTCAACGTGTTGCGCTCCCTCAACACCAAGGGCCTTCTGGTCGGGATGTCCTCGGTCGACCGTATAAGCTGGACGTCTTGAGTTTGACGAAACCTGGCCAGCAGCCAACATCGACTTTGCCGCTGTTGAACGACTCCAACTCCACCGGGTTTGTTTACATTCTGCCACAGCCCAGCAGCTGTGGCCGCACGGGGCGGAGGTCTCGCGTTGCTTCACCGCGAGGTCTGGAAATCAACACCCTGTGTCCTGCTGCCCTGTCTTATCCTCTTCGAGTACTCTGCCTCATGCTGACCTGGACCTTCTCCTACTGTGTTGCTCCTTCTACCGACAGCCTAAACTATAAGGACTTTTAGATGACTTTTCTCATCCTTCTAACACAATTTCTCAATTTCTCTCATAACGCAGGTCATACTTGGGGACTTCAACATTCACATTGGTCAATAATAGCAACACCTCTCACCAATGACTTCTCCTAATGTTGTAGTTTGTTTTGGTTTACAACAACACATTCATTTCCCCACCCACACTAAATGGTCACCAATTTTGACTTAATCTGCTGCTCTGGTCTCACTCCCACTGACTTGTAAACCTCACACACTCCCATACACTGACCATAAGTCATCACCTTCAATATCAACCCTCACCCTCTCCAAGACCATCCTTCCCGAACATTTCTTTAAGTTAAAATTCAGGACTAAACACTGCAACCTTCGCGCTCAGAGTTCAATAACCTCCCCACTAATGTTCCAATGGACTCCCCGTTGACCTAGGTCTCCACATACATCAATTCTCTCCATAACCTCTTGAACAATCATTGCTCACTCTCAAAACCCCGACCCGTCTCTTTCACGCTCTCAGCACCTGGTTCAAACAATGCAACCCCTCCGTTCAGCTCAAATCCCAAGGACGTCAACTTGTCGGCTCAACTCTTCAATATTATACTGACTCACCATCTCAAACAAATGTTCAATAACCTCATCAATGCTATTACAAGGACTTCTCTCTGCTGCCCAAATCACCTACTACTCCGGTTTAATCCACTCCAAATCCTCAAAACTCCAAAACTCTCTTCTCTCTTCTAACCAATATAACAAAACCCTGGACTCATCCTACTTCCATATGCAATACAATGACATTCATGTAACTCACTCATGTCCTTCTTACCCTCCAAGTTTCTGACATTCACCAAAACCTGACCCCACTTGGAGCTGCAGTCTCTGTGAGGTGGAACTGACCCCCCCTGCCCCTACTCATCCCTCATAGCCACATTCTCCAGCTTCATCTTGCCCTCCGTCCAAGCCATCTCCGGTCTTTTCATTAAATCCAAACCTTCTACCTCTCAGCTAGACCCTATCCTACCGTTCTGGTCAAATCCTGCCTCCCCTCAGCCTGCCCCCCTCATTTCCAGCTAATATCAATCACGCATATATCAATTCTGTAATGTCCCTCTCTCATCAAAACCGCCTCAGTCTACACATTCCTAAAAAACATGGCTGAGCCAAACAACTCAACAACCTCCCAGTGCCCATCTCAACCTGCCTTCTCTCCTAAATACTTGAAAAAATCTTGTCGATGCTAACTCCACAACCTCCTCATCCAACCAAGCAAATCTTGACGAAAATTTCAGTCTGGTTTTCCGTCCTATCCACAGCACCGAAAAAGCTCTTCTAAAAATCATAAACGATCTCCTCATAGCCTCTGACTCCAGGTTTACTCTCCATCCTCATCCTTCTCGGAACCTCACTGCTGCTTTTGACACCATTTCTCACTCACCCTTCCTGAAAACAGCTTCTCCTTCCATCGGCATCAACCAACCCCCCTCGTCCTGGTTCTCACTTATCTTTCTGGTAGCTCACAGTTCATTCATCTCAATCCTAACAAATACCGCACTTTTCCTGTCTTGCTGGTGTCCCCCAGGGCTATGTCCTGGTGGACCCTACTCGTCTTCATCTATATTTCCCACTCGGTCAAATCACTCCGCCGTCAACAACTTCTCTTCCACTGCTACGCGGATGACACCCAGCTCTAACTCTCCGCTAAACCATCTTCCTCTTTACCTCATCCTCCTCACCCTCTGTCTTCAAGATATTCATTCCTGGTTCTCTTCCAACTTTCTCATAACTCAATAGCTCAAAAACTGAAGTCATTCTCAGTGGCCACCCCTCCACTCTCTCACAATTCTACCTGCTTCTAATCTCCATCCTTAACACATCTTGTCCTCCCCTCCCCTCAAGTTCAAGAGTACTGGGTGTCATACGCGTGCAGCAGTGGAAGTGATGTTGTGACGGCGGGGATGTGACCGTGTGGGAGAATATTGATGACGAAGAGGAGGGGCCCCAGGACAGAGCCATGGGGGGACAACAGCAGAGGACAGGAAAAGTGCGGGATTTGTGGGATTTGAGATGAATGAACTGTGAGAGACCAGAAAGATCGGAGGTGACGATCCAGCGAGGGGGGTGTGGGGGAAGCCGATTGGAGGAGAGTCTGTTCTGGAGGGTGGAGTGAAAATGGTTTGTCAAAAGCTGCAGTGAGGTCCGAAGGATGAGGTATGGAGAGTAATCCGGAGTCAGGGCTATGAGGTGATCGTTAGTGATTTTTAGAAGAGCTGTTTCGGTGCTGTGGAGGGGACGGAAACCAGACTGAAATTGTTCGTAGATGTTGTTGGTGGGATGAAAGGGGGTTGTGGAGTTGAGCAGCGACAGATTTTTTCAAGTATTTTGGAGATGAGGACGGTTTGAGATGGGACGGAGGTTGTTTGAAGTTGGTTGGATCCTAGGCCTGGTTTTTTGAGTTTGGGTGAGACTGAGGCGGTTTTGAATGAGAGAGGGACAGTACCAGTAGTGAGAGATGAGTGAATGATATTAGTGAGGAGGGGGGCAGCTGAGGGGAGGCAGGATTTGACAAGGAACGGTAGGCGTGAGGGTCTGATGCTGTGAGGTAGAAGGTTTGGATTTAATGTTATATAGTGGGATGGCTTGGACGGAGGGGCAAGATGAAGCTGGGAATGTGGTATGAGGGATGGAGTAGGGGGAGGGGGGGTCCACTCCAGTGAATGCAGCTCCATGTGGGGTCAGGTGTTGTGGATGGCTGAGTTGTTGGTAGGTAAAGAAGGACATGAGTGTGGTACAAGAAAGTCAGTGGATTGCATATGGTGAGGGTGGGAGTCGGGGGTTTGGTGTTTATTGGTGAGAAGGTAGAGATGAGAGTTTTGGAGTTTTTGATGATTGGAGTGGATTTAACCGTGTAGTAGTGATATTTGGCAGCAGAGAGATGGTCCTTTGTTATAGGCATGATGTGGTTATTGTACAATTTGTTGTGAATGGTGGTCCAGTTTTATTGAAGAGCCGTTCAAGTGGACGTCACTTGGGATTTGAGCTGACGGTGGGCAGTGGTGAACCAGGGTGTCTGAGAGCGTGAAAGAGAGGGGTTGGGTTTTGAGAGGTGATGATGTCAGGAGGGTTATGGAGAGAAGTGTTGTAGTGGGAGACCAGGTCATCGGGGGAGTCATTTGTTTTTAGGATTCTGTGTGGGAGGTTATGATATCTGAGGCGATGGTGGCAGTGTTTTTGTCCTGAAATTTTTCGGGAAAGGAAATGGTTCGGAAGGATGGTCTTGGTTGGTGGTGAGGTGATATTGAAGGTGATGAGATTTTGGTCTGTGTAATGGGAGTGTGAGGTTTCAGTCGTGGGAGTGAGACACAGGAGCAGAGTTAAGTCCGAAATTGTGACCTTAGTGTGGGTGGGGAAATGAATGTGTTGTTGTATAACCAAAACTTATCTAAAAACTGGAGGTGAAGTCTTTGGTGTGTGGGTTGCTAATATTGACCATGTGAATGTTTGAAGTCCCCAGTTTGACTGCGTTATTGAGAGATAGATGAGAGGTGTGTTAGAAGAGTGAGAAAAGGTAATCTAAAGTCCTTATTAAGTTTTGGCGGGCGGTAGTTGGTGGCAACAACAGTAGGATAGGTCCAGGCAGCAGTGAGGGCTGAGTACTCGAAGGAGTAGAAGACAGGGGCAGCAGGCACAGGTGTGACTTGCCAAGTCTCGCGGTGATGCATCGCGAGACCTCCGCCCCGGCGGCCTCAGCTGCGGGGCTGGCAGATGTAAACAATCCCCGGTGGAGTGGAGTGTTCAACGCGGCAAATGTCATTTGGTGGCTGCCAGGTTTCGGTCATACTCAAGAAGTCCAGCTTACGGCGACGAGGACATCACGGACCAGATGGCCCTGGTGTGAGGGAGCGCACGTTGAGGTGTCGGAAGCTGACACGGTGGTGGAGCTGTTATGGCTGCCGCGGGCTGAGACGATCGGGCCACGCTGACCAGGACACTTGTCAGCGTCCCGACCAGCGGGAGTTTGTTCTGTGTGCAGCGGCTGACAAAAGCCGCGCCGCGTTCACTCAATGAACCAATACTGGTTTTAATACTGCAGTGCAATGATCATTTAGTCAGTTACTAACAGTTTGTTAAGAGTTTTTGTGAGATAAAAAAATCAAGGTTGACTAACTCTTTTCGTACAACAATAATAACCTTGAGACATGAATACAGAATATATATTCATCTTTTAATTTGCAGTACATAAGCTATAACAGGGCCATATACATGAAACCAAATCAATAAGGCCTCATATGGGCCCCATGAATTAAAAAACACATCTTTGCTATACATGCACAAACATTACAGTAACTTGTGAAGAATGGAGGTTCTTTTTATGGTTGGGGACACTACGACGATCTTTTTATCAGCTGTGTTGCAGTTTGGCAGGAGGATCACAGTCTGTACAGTGTATGCTGGAGGAAAAACAGAAACAGGGACAAAGGGAAAAGAGTATTAATATTATTCTTAGGCAAATAACACTTTAAACAACCAATAGCTTATGTGTCTGGGCAACCACAAACAGAAGGTAGCTCAAATGGAAACTGTTCATTTTAAAGGTTCAGGAAATAAATGACAAATAATAATAGCTATAATTAGCTTTATGTTGCATAGTTAGTTGATTTAGCTGCAGCCAAACGCAGATCGAGGAAAACTCTCTTTTGCAATTATTAGAGATTACGCAAACATATATCTTCCTTATCAAATTTCGTCTAATGTCACAAGAACTACTGGAGCTTACTTCTTGGGTAATAAAAATGCACTAAACAATGTACAAAGTCATGATTCACTTTTGTTATATACTATTTCTATATCATATTGACAAATATGTTTGCATTTTTGCTTTGAGCCTATTCTTATACATTTATTTTAATCTAATAAAATCTTTCTGTGGTTTACTTTAATTATCTGTGGCTTTGCTGTCAGTGGGATTTTGCTCTATGTCTTTTCAGGAATAAAACTGAACACAGAAAAGGACAAATGTTAATATGAAACATTATTTTGGCGGTCAGTTTTCCAAATAACTTTTGTTGAACCAGGTAGTGATGTCACTTCTTCCTCTCAAGGCAGTTTGGGTGATTTTACATCAATAATCAAAGATGTTAGAATCATGCGCGTCGGGTCCGCTTTGCCATGTCGGTACTTATTTGACGATAATGACCTGCTTAATTATACGTTATCCCGCTTTTTTTACGGCTTTATACAAAACAGAAACTACTCAACATAAACTTCAGTCCACTTTTAGGAATGCCGAAAGGTTTATTTATGACTGAGAATAAAAATTGTTCAAAGGCTTCCCGTGGCTATGCTAGCAAACAGTTAGGCTGGCAACTTCCAAAATAGAATACTCTCTGGAAAAACTGCATGAGAATATGAACAAAGAATTCGAACATCAGCGGTGAGTGACCCAAAACATAAACTTAACCTAAATCCATAATTCGATCCTCATGCATAGTTCTAAAAATGTGACGGTATCTTAAAATGTGCCGGGTATCTACTTCAGGGTTTTTCGGATTCGCCTTTTCTTGTTTTAAATCAGTGTTTTTGTTATGAAATCGTAAACGGAATTCTGAAAACTTCCGGTTGCACTTGTATTAGACTGGATTTGTATAATTCACTCTCCGTTTAACATTTAATTGCGTTGATTGATTGGCATTTGCGTTTAGTGTGCGGCAGGAACTACTTACGGGTTTTCACGATCGCTTTTTGACGCAGAGTAATAGTATTTTGTCATGAAGAAAAGACCAGTAAAATTTGAAATCTCCGTGCTCGTGTGTGAAGAATGTATATGTTTTATAGTTTTATCCGATTTACATTTAAGGTGTATGATTGAGCGTTGGCTTGCTCCGGAGGTGGCCAGAACTACTTGCGGAGTTATCCACGCATCATATCAACACACTTAAATGGTATTCGGAGCAATACTTATTACATATACATTCTTACACACGTGCACGGAGATTTTCAGAATTTTATGGTCATGTTTCATGACAAAAATACTATTTCTCTGCCGTCTAAAAAGGCCGTAGTGAAAAACCGGGAAGTAGTTCCGGGGGTGCCCGCTCAATAACGCAAATTGCCATCATCAAAGCATATGAAATGTTAATAGGAGAGGTGAAATTATACATTCCAGTCTTAATACAAGGGCACAGGAAGGTTTTCAGAATTTTCCGTTTTCGTTTTCATAACAAATTACACTGATGTATTACAAGAAAAGGCTGATCCCGAAAAAAACCGGAAGTAGATACCGGCACTTTTTTTAAGATAACGGCACATTTTAGGTACATTGCAGGGATCGATATTATGGATATAGTTAAGTTTTATGTTTTGGTCACTCACCGCTGATGTTCAGATTTCTTTGTCTACAGTGTTCATGCTGTTCAGACGTGTTCTAGTTGGAAGTAAGTTGCAGGCCTAACTGTTGCTAGGCATTGCCTCGGGGATAGCCTTTGGGAACTAATTTATTTCTCTGTCATAAATAAACCTTTCGGCATCCTAAGAAGTGGACTGAATTTATGTGTGTGTTCTGTGGTATATAAAGCCGTATAATAAGCTGGAAAAAGTATATTACGCTGGTCATATCGGTAAAGGAAAATAAGTAGCCGACAGGGGCAAAGCGGACCCCGTCCGACGCGAATGATTGTACTTCTTTGTTTATTGATGTACTATTCATAACAAACTGCCTGACAGGAGGAAGTGACTTCACTTCCGGTTCAACTAATGTATTTGGATAACTGGGAACGCAAAATAATGTTCATATTAAACCAATTTGATCTTTCTGTGTTCTCAGTTTTATTCCTGATATAGTCATAGCATAGAGCAAAATCCACTGACACAAAGCCTCTGATAATGAAGTAAACCACAGAGAGTTTTATTAGATTAAAATATTTGTTTAAGAATATGGCTCAAAAGGCAATACTGCAAACTATTATTTTGTTAATTGATTAGAATAGTTTAACTATAGTGAATCATGACTTGTGTACATTGTTTGTGCATTTTTATGACCAAGATGTAAGCTCCTGTAGTTCTTGTGGATCTTTAGAAGAATTTGTGAAGGAAGATTTATGTTGCGTTATTTCTATTATTGCAAAAGAGAGTTTTCCGATCTGCGTTTGTTGCAGCTTAATTCAGCTAATTTGCTACATTAAGCTAATTATTGCTATTAGTTATTTGTCATTTATTTTACTGAAACCTTTAGAATGACAGTTTCCATTTGTAAGACTTACCTTGTTTGTGGTTTGCCCAGGACACATAAGTATTGGTTGTTTAATGTGTTATTTGCTATAGAATAATTATTAATACTTCTTTTCTTTGTATGTTTCTGTTTCCTCGCATACAATGTACAGACGGTGTCTCCTGCCAAACTGCAACACGTGATAAAAGGATCCTGTCGTAGTGTCCCAACCATAATAGACCTCCATTCTTCACCATTGTAATGTATGTTTGTGCATGTTTTGCAAAGATGTGTTTTTAGTTTATGGGGCCAATATGGATAGCCTTTGATTGGTTTCATTGTTATGGCCCCTGTTATAGCTTTGTAATGCAATTTAAAAGATGAATTATATTTCTGTATTCATGGCTCATGGCTTATTATTGTTGTACGTAAGCGTTAGTCATTCTTGTGTTTTTTCTCACAAGGCTCTTAACTAACTGGTTAGTAACTGACTAATGAGGTCATGCACTGCTGTATTAACCTGTAATTGGTTCAGTGAGTGAACGCTGGGCGCGCTAGGGCAGCGCTGCTCACAGAACATACGCCGCTGGTAGGGGGACGCTGACAGTGTCGGGTCAGCGTGGGCGCCGTCGGCTCAGCACGCGGCAGCCGTAGTACAGCTCACCACCGTCAGCTTCGTGTCTCTACAACGTGCGCTCCCTCAACACCAAGGGCCATCTGGTCCGGGATGTCCTAGTCGGGATCCGTAAGCTGGATTCTTGTGTTTGACCAGAAACCTGGCAGCTGCCAAATGACTTTGCCAGGGTCTTGAACGCTCCCTCCTCTTCCACCGGGGTGTGTTTACATCTGCCAGCCCCGCAGAGGTGGCCGCGGGGCGGAGGTCTCGCGATGCTTCACAGACGAGACTTGGGAAAGTCACACCTGTGCCTGCTGACCCTGTCTTCTCCTCCTTCGAGTACTCTGCCTCACTGCTAGCCTGGACCTTATCCTACTGTTGTTGCACCATATCTACAGCCACGCCAAAACTTAATAAGGACTTTTTAGATGACTTTTCTCACCTTCTTAACACATTATCATCTATCTCTCATTAACGCAGTCTTAATTGGGGACTTCAACATTCACATGGACAATAATAGCAACCCTTCTACAAAGACTTCTCCCTCTGTTTAGATAGTTTTGGTTTTCAACAACACATCTTTTACACACACACACTAAAGGGTCTCAATTGTGACTTAATCTAGTGCTCTGGTCTCACTCCACGGAATGTAAACTCATCAAATCCCTTAACTACCCCCCCCCCCCCCCCCCCCACTAGACCATAAGCTCTTCACCTTCAATATCAACCTCACCCTCTCCAAGTACATCCTTCACCGATACCTTTTCTTTCCGTAAAAGTCAGGACATAAACACTGCCACCTTCGC
The DNA here is from genome assembly GCA_964034765.1 of Knipowitschia caucasica. Lineage (NCBI taxonomy): Eukaryota > Metazoa > Chordata > Actinopteri > Gobiiformes > Gobiidae > Knipowitschia > Knipowitschia caucasica. Next base: position 19,568,414 of record OZ035824.1, read on the forward strand.
CTCAGATTATCATTAAACCTCCCCAATACTGATCCAATGGGACTCCCCCGATGACTGGTCTCCCACTACAACACTTAATCTCCATAACCTCCTGAACAAATCATGCTCCTCTCAAAACCAGACCGTATCTTTCACGCTCTCAGCACCTGGGTTCACCACTGCCCTCCGTCAGCTCAAATCCCAAGGACGTCAACTGAACGGCCTCTTCAAATAAAATGGACTCACCATTCATCAAACAATGTAATTAACCACATCATGCTATACAAGGTCCATATCTATGCCTGCCAAAATCCACCTACTTGCCGGGTTTAAATCCACGTCCAATCATCAAAACTCCATAACTCTCTTTCTATCTTTCTCTCCAAATATAACCAAACCCTGACTCCTCCTCTCACCATATGCAATCCACAGACTTTGTAACTCACTCATGTCCTTCTGTACTCCATGCTCTATGAAATTCACCAACACCTGACTCCCACATGTGCTGCAGTCTTTGGACACCAAGAGTGTGGAATCACCCCCCCCCCAGCCCATACTCATTACCTCATAGCCACATTCCCAGCTTCATCTTGCTCCTTCCGTCCAAGCCATCTCCGACTTTATCATTAATATCCAAACCTTCTACACTCTCATGCCGTCCTCTCCCCTACACGTTCCTGGTCAAATCCTGCCTCCCCTCAGCCTTGCCCCACCTCATCAATAATATCTTCACTCATCTCTCACTTTGGTACTGGTCCTCTCTCATTCAAAACCGCCTCAGTCTCACCCATTCTCAAAAAACCTGGCGGGATCCAACAACTTCAAAAACCTGCCGTCCATCTCAAACCTTCCTTCATCTACAAAATACTTGTAAAATCTGTCGCTGCTCAACTCCAACCACCTCACCAACCAACATCATCTGACGAAACATTTTCAGTTGGTTTCCGTCCTCACACAGCACGAAACGAGCTCTTTAAAAAATCACTAAAAAACAATCTCCTAATAGCCTATGACTGCCGGTTTACTCTCCATCCTCATCCTTTGTGTACCTTCACTGCTAGCTTTTTTGTCACATTTCTCACTCCACCCTACTGAACAGAACTCTCCTCCATTCGGCATCACCCACACCCCCTCGGCCTGGTTCACTCCTATCTTTCTGGTCGATCACAGTTCATTCATCTCAAATCCCACATATCCCGCACGTTTCCTGTCTCTGCTGGTGTCACCAGGGCTTGTCCTGGGGCCCCTCCTCTTCATCTTCTATATTCTCCCACTCGGGTAACATCCTCCGAACGTCACAACATTCACTTCCATATGCTACGCGGATGACACCCAGCTCTAGCTCTCCGCTATCATCTTCCTCTCTCACTCCATCCTCCCTCACACTCTGTACAAGGGAAATCATTCTGCGTTCTCTTCAATTTCTCAAACTCTATAGGCTCAAAAAACTGCTACAGTCCTTCTCATAGGCACCCCCTCCACTCTCTCCAAATCTACAGCTTCTCAATCTCCATCCATAACACATCTGTCCTCCCCTCCCCCTCAAGTCAAGAGTCGGGGTGTCATCCGCGTAGCAGTGGAAGTGATTGTTGTGACGGCGGAGGATGTGACGAGTGGGGAATATAGAATCCCCCCCCCCCCCCCCCCCCCCCCCCCCCCCCCCACTCTTCTGGCGGGGCCCCAGGGACAGAGCCCTGGGCACAAGCAGGAGACAGGAAAAGTGCGGGGATTTGTGGGATTTGTGAATGAATGAACTGTGAGCGACCAGTAAGATAGGGAGCGTGAACCAGGCGAGGGGGGTGTGGTGTAGATGGCCGATGGTGGCAGAGTATGTTCAGGAGGGTGGTGTGAGAAATGTGTCTAAAAGCTGCAGTGAGGTCCAGAAGGTATGAGGATGAGAGTAACCGGAGTCAGTGCTAGAGGAGATCGTTTGGATTTTTAGAAGAGCTGTTTCGGTGCTGTGGAGGGGGACGGAAACCAGTATGAAATTGTTGTAGAAGTTGTTGGGGTGGTGAGGTGGTTGTGGAGTGAGCAGCGACAGATTTTTCAAGTATTTTGGAGATGAATGGGAGGTTTGAGATGGGACGGAGGTTGTTGAAGTTGGTTGGGATCAGGCCAGGTTTTTTGTGAATTGGGTGAGACTGAGGACGGTATTGAATGAGTGAGGGGGGGGGGGCCCGGGGACAGTACCAGATGTGAGTGGATGAGTGAATGATATTAGTGATGAGGGGGCAGCTGAGGGGAGGCAAGGATTTGACCCGACGGTAGGGAGGAGGGTCGTGCTGAGTGGTAGTAAGGTTTGGACTTTAATGATAAGTCGGAGGAAAATATGGCTTGACGGAGGGCAGATGAAGCTGGAGAATGTGGCTATGAGGGAGAGTAGGGGGCTGGGAGGGTCCACTACAGAGGACTGCTGCTCAATGTGGGGTCAGAGTGTGGGTGGTATGGGCTGAGTTGTTGGTGGTAAAGAAGGACTGAGTGAGTACAGATGTCAGTGGTTTGCATATGGTGAGGGAGGGTGTCAGGGGTTAGGTTATATTGGGAGAAGAGAGAAGAGTGTTTTTGGTGTTTTGATGATTTGGAGTGGATTAAACCGGTGTAGTAGGTGGGTTTTGGCAGCAGAGAGATGGTCATTGTATAGCATGATGTGGTTATTGTACATTTGTTTGAGAATGGTGAGTCCAAGTTTTATTGAAGAGCCGTTCAGTTGACGTCCTTGGGATTTGAGCTGACGGAGGGCAGTGGTGAACCAGGGTGCTGGAGTGCGTGAAGAGAAGGGTCGGGTTTTGAGAGGAGCTTGATTTGTTAAGGTTGTTATCGGAGAGAAGTGTTGTTTGTGGGAGACCAGGTCATCGGGGGAGTCATTAGTCAGTTAGTGGGGAGGTTTTTGATATCTGTGGCGAGGTGGCAGTGTTTATGTCCTGAATTTTACGGAAAGTAATGGTTCGGGAAGGATGGTATTGGAGAGGGTGAGGTATGTTATTGAAGGTGATGGGCTTATGGTTCTGTGTATGGGGAGTGTGTGTGGTGTTACAGTCAGTGGTGTGAGGACCTGAGCTGCAGATTAAGTCCAAAAATGTGACATTTAGTGTGGGTGGGGAAATGAATGTGTTGTTGTAACCAAAACTATCTAAACAGGAGGAGAAGTCTTGGTGAGAGGGTTGACTATTATTGTCCATGTGAATGTTGATAAGTCCCCAAGTATGACTGTTTATGAGTGTAGTGAGAAGGTGTGTTTGATGGTGAGAAGTTCATCTAAAAAGTCCGTATTAAGTTTTGGCGGGCGGTAGATGGTGGCAAACAACAGTAGGAGAAGGTCCAGGCAGCAGTGTGGAAGAAGTACTCGATGGAGGAGAAGACTGGGGCAGCAGGCCCAGGGTGGGACTTTCCATGTCTCGCGGTGAAGCATCGCGAGACCTCCGCCCCGGCGGACACAGCTGCCTGGGCTGGCAGATGTAACAAACCCCGGTGGAGTGGAGTCGTTCAACGCGGCCAAAGTCATTTGGCTGTGCCAGGTTTCGGTCAATCACAAGATGGCCAGCTTACGGTCGACGTAGGACTTCCGGACCAGATGGCCTTGGTGTGAGGGAGCGCACGTGTGAGACCGAAGCTGACGGTGGTGGAGCTGTTCTTGGCTGCCGCGGGCTGAGCCGATGGAACCACGTTGAACAGGACACTGTCAGGCGTACCGACAGCTGCGTTTGTTCTGTGTGCAGCGGCTGCCAAAGCGCGCCAGCGGTTCACTCATGATAACAATAATGGTTATTACTGCAGTGCATGACTCATTAGTCAGTTACTAACAGTTAGTTAAGAGTTTTTTGAGAGGAAAAAAACACAAGTTGACTTAACTCTTTCGTACAAAACAGATTAATAAGCCATGAGACCTTGAAGAAGAATATATATTCATCTTTTAAATTGCATTACAAAGCGATAACATGGACCATAACAATGAAACCAATCAAAGGCTCTATGGCCCCAATGAATTAATAACACATCTTTGCAAATCTGCACAAACATACCATTAATACTTTGGTGATGAATGGAGGTTCTTTTATGGTTGGGGACACTATCGTCTGGATCTTTTTATCAGCTGTGTTGCAGGTTTGGCAGGAGATCACAGTCTGTACATTGTTTGCGGAGGAAACAGAAAAAGACAATGGAAATAGAGTATTAATAATTATGCTATAGCAAATAACACATTAAACAACAATAGCTTATGTGTCTGGGCAAACCACAAACAGAGGTTGATCAAATGGAAATCTGTCATTTTAATTGGTTCAGGAAAATAATTGACAAATAATATTGATTTTTAGATTTAATGTAGCATAGGTAGGGTGGAGTGATGCAGACAATACGAGTTAGGGGTAAACTCTCTTTTGCAATAATTTGAAATTACGCAACATAAATCTTCCTTCACAATTCGTCTAAAGTTCACAAGATACATACAGGAGCTTACTTCTGGGGTCATATAAAAATGCTCAAACAATGTACAAAGTCATGATCTCTATAGTTTAAAACAATTATTATCAATTTACAATTATGTTTGCATATTTGCTTTGAGCCATATTTCGTTATATTATTTTTTAAATCATAATTATATCTCTCTGTGGTTTTACTTTCATTATCAGTGGCTTTGTGTCAGTGGGATTTTGCTCATATGTATATTCAGGAATTAACTGAACACTGAATGACAAATGGTTTATTTTGACATTATTTTGGCGGTCAGTTTCCAATATACATTTGGTGTATCCTGGATGTGATGGTCACTTCTCTATCAGGCAGTTTGGGATGATTGGTACATCAATATATCAAAGATGTACATTCATGCGCAGTCGGGGGCCGCTTTGACCCTGTTTTGTTTCGGGTATTTTTTTGCGATAATGACCTGCGTAATATTCGTTATCCCGCTTATTATACGGCTTTATAACAACTGAAAAAAACATACATAAACTTCGTCCACTTTTTGGAATTTACCAAAGGTTTTTTTAATGACAGTGAATAAAATAGTTCCCAAAGGCTTTACCGTGGCTATGCTGCATAAAGTTTGGCTGGAAACTTCCAATACTAGAACTCTTGGAATGCATGAAATACTGATACAAAGAATTTCTGAAATTCTGCGGTGAGTGACACTATCATTAACATTAACTAATATCCATATTCGCTCCTCGGAAATGTTCCTAAAATGTGCCGGTATCTTAAATGTGACGGTATTCTACGTCCGGGATTTTTCGGGATCGCTTTTATTGATTACATCAGTGGTTTGGTATGAAAAACGGTAAACGGAAAATTCTGAAAACTTCCGTGCACTTGTATTAAGATGGATTTTTATAATTCACTCTCCGATTAACATTTCATTGCGTGGATTGATTGGTTTTGCGTTGATTGATCGCCGGAAATACTCGGGTTTTTCACGATCGCTTTTTGACGCAGAGAAATAGTTTTTTTGTCATGGAAGACAAGACCTGAATAATTCTGAAATTCTCCGTGCACGTTTGTGTAGAATTGTATATGTATATTGTATTCTCCGATTATCATTTTAGTGTGTTGATTGAGCGTGGCTAGCTCCGGAGTGGCCAGAACTAATTGAGGACGTTGAGTTATCCACGCTCAATCAACACTCTTACATGTTAATCGGTGACTACTCTATACATATTACATTCTCCCCACACACGTTGCACGGAGATTTTCAGAATTTTATATGGGGTCCTTGTCTTCATGACAAATAAATTAATTTTTCTCATGCGTCAAAAAGCGGATCGTGAAATAACCGGAAGTATGTTCCGGCCGCTCAATAAACGCATTTGCCAATCAATCAACGCAATGAAATGTTGAATCGGAGAGTGAATTATACAAAATCCAGTCTTAATACAAGTGCACGGAAAGGTTTTCAGAATTTTACGTTTATGTTTTCATAACAATAACACTGGATGTAATACATGAAAGGCGATCCGTAAAACCCGGAAGTAGATACAGGCACATTTTATTGATACCGGCTCTTTTTAGGAACATTTGCAGGTGGATCGAGAATTATGGATGTTAGGTTAAGTTTATGTTGTTGGGTCACTCCGATGATGTTCTGAATTCTTTGTTCAGTTTTTCATGCAGTTCCAGAGAGTTCTAGTTTGGAAGTTGCCAGCCTCAATATGTTGCGAGGCATACCCACGGGAAAGCCATTCGGGAACTTTTTATTCTCTGTCATTATATAAACCTTTCGGCATTCATAAAGTGGACTGAAGTTTAAGGTTGTGGTTCTGTTGTTTTAATGCAGTATTATAAGCGGGTTAACGTATATTACGCAGGTAATTATCGGGGAAAAATAAGTACCGACAGGGGCTAAGCGGGAACCCCGTACGCCCATGTTTGTTCATATTTGGGATTATTGATGTACAATCATCCCAATCTGCTTGAGAGGAGGGAAGTGACATCACTTCCTGGTTCAACAAATGTTATTTGGAAATCTGAGACCGCCTAATATAATGTTTCATATTAACCATTTGTCTTTCTGTGTTCTGTTTTATTCCTGAATAGACAATAGAGCAAATCCACTGTCACTTAGCCACTGATATGAAAGTAATCCACAGAGGAGATTTATTGATTAACTATAAATATGTTTAATGTATTGGATCAAAGCTAATATGCAAACATATTTGTAATTGATTAGATTAGTTTTTTAACTAAGATGAATCAGGACTTTGTCATTGTTGGTGCATTTTTGTGCCCATAGGATAGTAAGCTCCTGTAGTTCTTGTGTTCTTTAGACGAATTGTGAAGGAAGATTTATGTTGCGTAATTTCTAATTATTGCAAAAGAGTGTTTTCCCGATCTACGTTTGTCTGCGCTAATCAACTAACTATGCTACATTAAGCTAAATTATGCTATGATTATTTTTCATTATTTTCTGAACCTTTATAATGTCAGTTTCAGTTGAGCTAACTCGTTTTGTGGTTTGCCCAGACAACATAAGCTATTGGTTGTTTAATTGTGTTATTTGCTATTGATTAATTATTAATAATCTTTTTCCTTTTCTGTTTCTGGTTTCCTCCGCATACATGTTTACTGACTGTGATATCCTGCCAACCTGCAACACAGCTGATAAATGTACTGTCGATAGTGTGTCCCCAACCTTAAAATGAAACCTACATTCTTCACATTGTTAATGTAATGTTGTGCATGTTTTTGCAAAGATGTGTTTTTAAGTTCATGGGGCCAATTTGGAGGGCCTTTGATTGGTTTTCATTGTTATGGGCCTTGTGTATAGCTTTGTAATGCATTTTATAAGATGAATATATATTTCTGTATTCATGTCTCATGGACTTATTTTTGTTGTACGTAAAGAGTTATTCTCCTTGTGTTTTTTCTAACAAAAAATTCTTAACTAACTGTTAGTAACTGGACTAATGAGTCATGCACTGCAGTATTAACCAGTTATTGGTGTCTGTTGAGGTGAACGCTGGAGCGCTTTAGGCAGCCGCTGCTAACAGAACAAACGCCGCTGGTCGGGACGCTGACAGTGTCCCCTGGTCAGCGTGGCCCGATCGCTCAGACCGCGGGCAGCCAAGAACCAGCTCCACCACCGTCAGCGTCAGGTCCCTCAACGTGACGCTCCCTCAACAACAAAGGGCCATCTGGTCCGGGATGTTAGTCGACCGTTTTTAAGCTGGACTTCTTGTGTTTGATCCGAAATGGCAGCAGCCAAATGACTTTGCCGCGCGTTGAACGACTCCACTCCACGGGGTTGTTTACAATCTGCCAGCCCGCAGCTGTGGCCGACCGGGGCGGGAGGTTCTCTCGATGATTAACCGCGAGACTTGGAATGTAAACCTGTGCCTGCTGCCCCTGGTCTTCTCTCCTTCGAGTACTTGCCTCATGAGCTTGCCTGGACCTTCTCCTACTGTTGTTGCCGACCATTCTACCGCCCCCGCACCAAAAACTTAATAAGGACTTTTTAGATGGACTTTTCTCACCTTCTAACACACTTCTCATCTATCTCTCATAACGCAGTCATACTTGGGGACTTCAAATATAACATTCTAATGGACATATTATAGCAACCCTCTCACCAAGACTTCTCTCCTGTTTAGTAGTTTTGTTTTACAAGCAACACATTTCATTTCCCCACCCACACTAAAGGTCACGATTCTTGACTTAATCTGCTGGCTTTGGTCTCACTCCCACTGACTGTAAACCTCACACACTCCCATACACAGACCATAAAGCTCATCACCTTAAATATCAACCTCACCCTCTCTCCAAGTCCATCATTCCCCGAAACAATTTCTTTCCGTAAAATTCAGGACATAATCACTGCCACTTCGCCTCAGATATCAATACATCCTCCCCTCTACTTATACCAATGACTCCCCCGATGAAAAGGTCTCCCAATACAACACTTATCTCCCATAACCTCATGAACTATCTTGCTCCTCTCAAACCAGACCCGTATCTTTCCGTCTCAGGCACCCTGTTCACCTCTGCCTCAGACGAATTCAGTCAAATCCCAGGACAGCTCAACTTGAACGGCTCTTCAATAATACTGGACTCACCATTCACTAACCAAATGTACATTAACCACTTCATGCTATACCTCAGGTACATTATCTATGCTGCCACAATTCCTCCTACTACTCCGGTTTAGTCCTCCCATCATCTAAAACTCCAAAACTCTTTCTATATTCTCACAAATAAACCATAACCCCCTGACTCCCACATAACCATAACACTACTCGCTAGCAGACTCCAATCACTGACATTCTGATAACTCACTCATGTACTTCTTTTCTACAAGTTCTCTGACATTCACATACACTGGACACCACATGGAGTCTGGCAGTCTCTGGATCAGGTGGACCCCTCGTCCACCCAGCCCCTAATCATCCCCTATACGCTCGTCACTACCATTTTCTCCAGCTTAATCTTGCCCTCCGTCCATAGCAATCTCCGGTCCTTTATCACCAGAGTCTCACCCATTTTTTCCAATACCTTCTACCTCTCAGCTCGACCCTCTCCCTACCGTTTGGTCAAATCCTGCTCCACCTCAGCTTGCCCCCCTCATCCACTAATTATCATTCACTCATCTCTCTCTTCTGGTACTGTCACTCTCTCATTCAAACCGCATCTGTCTCACCCCATTCTCAAAAAAACCGGCTGGATCAACCAACTTAAAACAAACTCCGTCACTTCTCAACCTTCCCTTCATCTCCAAAAATACTTGAAAAATCTCGTCGCTGCTCAACTCACAACACCTCACACCAAACTACATTCTACGAATCAAATTTCAGTCTGGTTTTCCGTCCCTCCTCAGCACCGATATACAGTCTTCTTAAAATCACTAACGATCTCCTCATAGCCTCTGACTCCGGGTTTAATCTCCATCCTCAATCATTATGGACCTCACTGCTGTTTTTGAACACATTGATCACATCACCCTCCTGTACTGGACTCTCTCACATCGGCATCATCCCACAACCCCCCTCGCATGGTCACCTCTATATTTCTGGTCGCTCAAAGGTTCATTATCTCTATTACCAAAATCCCGCACTTTCATGTCTCTGCTGGTTTCCCAGGGCTCGGTCATTGGGGCCTCCTCTTCTTCATCTTTATTCTCCCACTCCGGTACATCCTCGCCGTCACTACATTCACTTCAACTGCTACGCGGATTGACACCCTGTCTCTACCTCTACGCTAAACCATCTTCCTATCTCCATTCCTCTCCTCCCTCACCCTATGTCGACAAGGAAATTCATTCCTGTTCTCTTCCAAACTTTCTCAAACTCAATAGCTCAAAAACTGAAGTCATTATATAGGGCTCCCCCTCACTCTCTCCAATATCTACCAGCTTCTCAATCTCCATCCATAACAAATCTGTCCTCCCTTCCCCTCAAGTCAAGAGTACTGGGTGTACATAAGCGTAGCAGTGGAAGTGAAAATGTGGTGACGGCGGAGGTATGTGACCGAGTGGGAGAATATAGTTGATGAAGAGGATGGGGCCCAGGACAGAGCCCTAGGGGACACACAGCTGGACAGGAAAGTGCGGGATTTGTGGGATTGAGATGGATTGGAACTGTGAGCGACCTGAAAGATAGGTGGTTTGAACCAGGCGAGGGGGTGTGGGTGTGGCGTTGGAGGAGAGTCTGTTCAGGAGGGTGGAGTGGAGAAAATGGTGTCAAAAGCTGCAGTGAGGGCCAGAAGGATGAGGATGGAGGAGTAAACGGAGTCAGAGGCGATGAGGAGATCGTTAGTGATTTTTAGATGAGCTGTTTTCGGTGCTGTGGAGGACGGGAAAACCAGACTGATAATTGGTTGTAGATGTTGTTGGTGGTGAGGTGGTTGGGGAGTTGAGCAGCTGACAGATTTTTCAAGTATTTGGTGATGAAGGAAGGTTTGAAGATGGGACGGAGGTTGTTGATGTTGGTTGGATCCTGGCAAGGTTTTTTGAGAAGGGGTGAGTACTGAGGCGTTTTGATTGAGAGAGGGGACTAGTACCATGAAATGTGAGAGATGAGTGAATGATATTTGTGATGAGGGGGCAGTGAGGGAGGCAGGATTTTGACCAGACGGTAGGGAGAGGGTCGAGATGAGAGGTAGAGGTTTGGATTTAATGATAAAGTCGGAGATGGCTTGGACGGAGGGCAGATGAAGCTGGAGAATGTGGCTATGAGGGATGATTAGGGGGCTGGGGGGTCCTATCCAGAGACTGCAGCTCCATGTGGGGTCAGGTGTTGGTGGATGGCTGAGGTGTGGGAGGTATAAGAAGGACATGAGTGAGATACAGATGTCAGTGGTTTGCATATGGTGAGGGAGGGAGTCAAGAGGGGTTTGGTTATAGTGTGAGATGGTGAGAGAGTTTTGGAGTTTTGATGGATTGAGTGGATTAACCGGAGTTAGTAGGTGGATTTGGCAGCAGAGTGATGGTCCTTGTATTGCATGTTGTGTTATTGTACATTTGTTTGTGATTGGTGTGTCCTGTTTTATTGAAGAGCCGTTCATGTTGAGTCCTTGGGATTTGAGCTGACGGGGGCAGTGGGGAACCAGGGTGCTGAGAGGTGAAAGAGACGGGTCGGGTTTTGAGAGGGCATGATTGTTCAGGTGGTTATGAGTGAAGTGTTGTAGTGGGAGACAGGTCATCGGGGGAGTCATTGGGAGCTGTAGTGGGAGGTATATTGATATCTGAGCGAAGGTGGCAGTGTTTATGTCCTGAAATTTTACGGAAAGAAAGGTTCGGGGATGGATGGTCTTGGTGAGGGTGAGGGTGGATATTGAGGTGATGAGTTATGGTCTGTGTTGGGAGATGTGTGAGGTTTACAGTCAGTGGAGTGAGACCAGAGCAGCTGGATTTATTGTCACAAAAAATGTGACCATTTAGTGTGGGTGGGAAATGAATGTGTTGTGTAAACCAAAACTATATTAAAAAGGGGTGATGTCTTGGTGAGAGGGGTTGCTTATTATTGTCCATGTGAATGTTGAAGTCCCCTAAGTATGTCTAGCGTTAGAGAGATAGATGAGAAGTGTGTTAGAAGGTGAGAATGCATCTAAAAGTCCTTATTAGTTTTGGCGGTCGGTAGATGTGGCAACAACGTAGGAGAAGGTCCAGGCAGCTGTGAGGCAGAGGTTCTCGAAGGAGGTATAAGACAGGGGCAGCAGGCACAGGTGTGGAATTTCCATTGTTCGCGGTGAAGCATCGCGAGACATCGCCCCGGCCGGACCTCAGCTGCGGGGCTGGCTGATTTAACAAACCCGGTGGAGTGGAGTCGTTCAAAGCGCAAAGGTATATGGCTGCTGCCAGGTTTAGGTCAAACACAAGAAGTCCAGCTTACGGTCCACGAGGACATCCCGGACCAGAGGGCCTGGGTGTTGAGTGGAGGCGCACGTTGGAGGAGACCGTAGCTGACGGTGGGTGGAGATGTTCTTGGCTCCGCGGGCGGAGCCGATCGGGCCCAGCAGATGTCCAGGAAACTGTCAGGTCCGACCAGCGCGTTTGTTCTGTGAGCAGCGGCTGCCAAAGCGCGCCAGCGTTCAACTCTCTGAACCTATATGGTTAATACTGGAAGTGCATGACTCAATTTAGTCAGTTTCTAACAGTTAGTTAAGAGTTTTTGTGAGAAAAAACACATTGGAGGATAACTTCTTTCGTACAACAATAATAAGCCATGAGACATGAATACAGAATATATATTCATCTTTTAATTGCATTACAATGCTTATAACAGGCCATAACATTGAAACCAATCTAAGGCCTCCATATTGGCACCTATGAATTAAAAAACATCTTTGCAAATCATGCACATACAATACATTAAACATTGTGAATGAAATGGCTGGTTATTTTTATGGTTGGGGACTCTTTCGAATAGGATATGTATCAGCTGTGTTGCTGGTGTGGCAGGAGTTCACAGTCTGTACATGTATGCGGAGGAAACAGAAACAGCAAAGGAAAAGAGTATTAATAATCTATTCTATAGCAAATAAATACAACATTAAACAACCATTCTTATGTGTCTGGGCAACCACAAACAGAGGTAGACTCAAATGGAATACTGTCATTATAAAGGTTTCATGGTAATATATGTACATTTTATTATAGCTAATTAGCTTAATGTAGCCATAGTTAGCTTGAATTGCTGCAGGACTAAACGCTGAATCAGGGAAATACATATCTTTTTGCAATAATTAGAAATTACGCTACATAATCTTCCTTCACAAATTCGTCTAAAGATCACCAGAACTACAGGAGCTTACTTATTGGGTCTTAAAAAATTGCAAAAACAATGTTCTAAAGTCATGATTCACTATAGTTTAAAACTATTCTAATCAATTTACAAATAGGGTTTGCATATTTGCTTTGTGCCATATTCTTAAAACATTATATTTTAATCTATATAATTCTCTCTGTGTTTAACTTTCATTATCAGTGGCTTTGTGTCTGTGGGATTTTTGCTCTATGTCTTATTCAGGAATAAAAACTGAACACAGATATAGTCTAAATGGTTAATATGTACATTTATTTTGGCGGTCTGTTTTCCAAATACATTTGTTGAAACCAGGATGTGATGTCACTTCCTCATTAGGCAGTTTGGGATGGATTACATCAATAATCAAAGATGTACCAATATGGCGTATGGGTCCCGCTTTGCCCTGTCGGTACCTTATTTTCCGGATAATGAAATGCGTAATATACGTTATCCCGCTTTTTATCGGCTTTATACCAACAGAACACATAACATAACTTCAGTCATATTTTTAGGAATGCCGAAAGGTTTATTAATGACAGAGGAATAAAATAGTTCCCAAAGGCTTTAGTGGCTATGCTAGCAACAGTTAGGCTGGCAACTTCCAAATTGAACTCTTGGAACTGCGATGAAAATGAACAAAGAATTCTGAACATCAGGCTAGTGAGGGGACACAAACTATATAAACTTAACTTAAGCTCTATATTCGTTCAATGCAAATGTTCCTAAAATGTGCCGGTATCTTAAAATGTGCCAGGTTATACTTCGGGCTTTTTCGGGATCGCGCTTTTTCTGTATTACATCAGTGTTTTTGTTATGAATATCGTAAACGGAAAATTCTGAAAACTTCCGTGCACTTGTATTAAGACTGGATTTCTATTTTTCACTCTACGATTAATTTTCATTGCGTTGATTGATTGGCATTTGTACGTTTATTGAGGACGGCCGGATACTTCTTCCGGGTTTTTCAGATCGCTTTTTGACGCAGAGAAATGTATTTTTGTCATGTTTGACAAGACCAGAAAATTCTGAAAATCTCCGTGCACGTGTGTGAAGAAATGTTTATGTATTAGTATTCTCCGGATTAATCATTTAAGTGTGTTGATCTGAGAGTGGCTAGATCCGGAGTGGCCAGATCTACTTGCGGAGTTATCCACGCTCAAATCAACTCACTTAATTGTTAATCGGAGAATACTTATACATATACTTTCTTCACACACGTGCACGGAGATTTTCGAATTGTCGGTCTTGTCTTCTTGACAAAAATATATTTCTCTGAGTCAAAAAGCGATCGTTGAAATCCGGAAGTATGTTCGGGCCGCTCAATAAAACGCAAAAAAATTGCCAATCAATAAAGCTATGAAATGTTTATCGGAGAGTGAATTATTCATATCAGTTTTAATTCTATATTGTGCACGGAAGTTTTCAGAATTTTACTGGTTTAAGTTTTCATAACAAAAAACACGGATGTAATACTGAGATCGCGATCCCGAAAAACCCGGAAGTAGTTAACCGGCAATTTTCAGATACAGGCACATTTTAGGATACATTTGCAGAGGAATGAATTATGGATTTAGGTAAGTTTATGTTTGGGTCACTCACGCTATGTACCTGAATATTTGTTCATGTTTTCATGCTGTTTCCAGTGAGTTTATAGTTTGGGAAGTTGCACTGCCTAACTGTTGTAGCATGAGCCACAGGGTAGCCTTTTGGGAATATTTTATTCTATGTCATTAAATAAACCTTGCGGCCTTCCTAAAAAGTGGTCTGATGTTTTTGTTGTGTTTGTTCTGTGTTATTAAAGCCGTATAATAAGCGGGGGATAACGTTTTTACGCTGGTCCTATTATCGGAAAATAAGTACCGACTGGGCATAGAGGACCCAGACGGCGCCGATGTTTGTACTTCTTTGATTATTGATGTACAATCCATTCCCAAAACTGCTGAGAGGAGGATGTGGAATTGACTTCCTGTTCAACAATTGTATTTGATAACTGAACGCCAAATAGTGTTCTTATTAAACCATTTGTCTTTCTGTGTCTGGTTTTATTTCCTGAATAGACATAGGCAAAATCCCAGGGAACACAAAGCCCACTGATTATGTAAGTAAACCACAGAGTGATTTATTAGATTAAATTATATGTTTTAAGGAATATGGTCATGCAAATATGCAAAAACATATTTGTATATTGATTAGAAATAGTTTTAAACTATAGGGTAATCATGGTCCTTTGTACATTGTTTGTTGCATTTTTATGTCCAAGAAGTAAGATCCTGTAGTTCTTGTGTTCTTTAGACGAATTGTGATGGAAGATTTTTGTTGAGTAATTTCTATATTTTGCAAAAGAGAGTTTTACGATCTGCGTTTGTCTGCAGCTAATCAAGATAACTATGCTTTACATTAAGATAATTATGCTATTTTAATTTTTCATTTATTTTAACTGAACCTTTATAATGAACAGTTTCCATTGAGCTTCCTCTGTTTTGTGGTTTGCCCAGAAATAAGCTATGGTTGTTTAAATGTGTTTTTGCTATAGGAATAATTATTAATTTCTCTTTTTCCTTTGTCTGTTTCTGTTCTCCTCGCATACAATGTACTGACTGTGATCTCCTGCCATACCTGCAACACAGCTGATATATGATCCTGTCGATTTGTGTCCCCATCACCATAAAAGAAACCTACCATTCTTCACAATGTTTATGTATGTGTGTGCATGTTGTGCAAAGAATGTGTTTTTAATTAATGGGGCCATTTTGGAGGCCTTTGATTGGTTTCATTGTTTTGGCCCTGTTATAGCTTTGTAATGCAATTTAAAAGATGTATATATATTCTGTATTCCATGTCTCATGGCGTATTATTGGTTGTACGAAAGTGGTAGTCTTCCTTGTGTTTTTTCTCCACAAAAACTCTTAACTAAATGTTAGTAAACTGGAACTTAATGAGTCAGGCACTGCAGTATTATCCAGTTTTGGTTCAGTGATGTGAACGTGGCGCGCGTTTGGCAGCCGCATGATCACAGAAACAAACGCCGCTGGTAGGGACGCTGACTGTGTCATGGTTCAGCGTGGCCCGGATCGGCTAGCCGCGCAGCCAGATACAGGCTCCACCCACCGTCAGCTTCGGTCCTTCTCTACGTGCGCTCCCTCTACTCCAAGGGTCCATCTGTACGGGAATGTCCGCGTCGGACAGTTATGCTGAGCTTCTTGTGTTTGAAACGAACTTGGCAGCAGCCAATGACTTTGCGCGTGAACGACTCCACTCCCCGGGGTTTGTTAACTTCTGCCAGCCCAGCAGCATGTGGCCGCAGGGGCGGGTGGTTCGCGCGATGCTTCACGGAGACTTGGAATAGTCTCTCCTGTGCTGCTGCCCCTGTCTTCTACTCATTCGAGTAATCTGCCTCCACTGCTGCATGGTTACCTCTCTTACGTTGTTGCACAATTCTACGACGCCAAAACTTAATAAGGAGCTTTTTTAGATGACTTTTCTCACCTTCTAACCACACTTCTCATCTATCTATCATTAAAAGCAGTCATACTTGGGGACTTCAACCCATTCACTATGGACCAATAATTGCAACCCTCTCACCATAAGAATTCTCCTACTGTTTTAGATTAGTTTGTGTTTACATACAAACACATTCATTTTCCCCACCCATTCACTATAGGTAACATTTTGGACTTAATCTGCCTGCTATGGTCTCACCTACCACTGTTCTGTAAACCTCTCACCTCAATTCTCGACATTAGCTCATCACATTCAATATCAAACCTAACCCTCTCCAAGACCCATCCTTCCCCGAAACCATTTCTTCCGTAAAATTCAGGACATTAAACAACTGCCACCTTCGCCTCAGGATTTTCAATACCTCCCCATACTGATCCAATGACCTCCCCCGATGACTGGTCTCCCACTACAACACTTCTCTCCGTAACCTCTGAACATTCATTGATCCTCTCAAAAGCCGAATCGTCTCTTTCACGCTCTCAGCACCCTGGTTTCACCACTGCCCGCCGTCAGCTCAAATCCCAAGGTCGTCAACTTGAATCGGATCTTCAATAACTGGATACGCACCAGTTCACAAAACAAATGTTCATTAACCACATCAGCTATACAAGGACCATCTCTCTGCTGCCAAATCCACTACTACTCCGGGTTTAATCCCTCACATCATCAAAACTCCACAACTCTCTCTCTCTTCTCACCAATATAACCAAAAACCCCCTGACTCCCTCCACTCAACATATGCTATCCATCTGACTTCTGGTAACTCACTCATGTCTTCTTTACCTCCAAAGATCTCTGACATTCACCAACACCTGACACCCATGGAGCTGCAGTCTCTGGAGTTGGTGAGCCACCCCCAGCCCCCTACTCATCCTCATAGCCACATTCTCCAGCTTCTTCTTGCCCTCAGTCCATGCCATCTGACAGACTATTATCATTAAAATCCACAAACCTTCTACACTCTCAGCTCGACCGCTCCCTACCGTTCTGGTCAAATCCTGCCCCCCTCAGCTGCCCCCATCTTTCTACTATTCATTCACTCATCTCTCCACTTCTGGTACTGTCCCTCTCTCTTTCATAAAACCTCCTCAGTTCAAACATTTCAAAAAACCTGGCCTGGATTCCAACCAATATTCAACAACATCCGTCACCTTCTCAAAAACTTCCCTTTACATCTCCTATATACTTGAAAAATCCTGTCGCTGCTCAACTCACAACCACTCACCACCAACAACATATCTACGAACATTTCAGTCTGGTTTCGTTCCCCTCCACAGCACCGAAACTGCTCATTCCTAAAAAATCACTAAACGATCTCCTCATGCCTATGACTCGGTTTACTCTCCATCCTCAATCTTCTGGACCGCTCTGCAGCTATTTTGACACCATTTATCACTCCCCGCCTGAACAGACTGCTCCTCCATCGGCATCACCCACACCCCCCCTCGCCTGGTTCACCTCCTATCTTCTGGTCGCTCACAGTTCATTCATCTCAAATCCACAAATCACCGCACTTTTCCTGTCTCTGCTGGTGTCCCCCAGGGCTCTGTCCTGGTGGCACCTCCTCCTATCATCTTATTCTCACACTCGGTCACTTCCTCGCCGTCTACAACATTCACTTCCACTGCTACGCGGATGCACCCTGCTTACCTCTCGCTAAACCATCTTTCCTCATCTCCCTCCATTCTTCCTCCCTAACCCTCTAGTCTACAAGAAATTCATTCCTGGTTCTTTCCAACTTTATCAAACTCATAGCTAAAAAACTGAAGTCGTATCATGGCACCCCCTTCAACTCTCTCCAAATGTCTACCAGCTTCTCAATCTCCATCTATAACACATCTGTCCTTCCCTCCCTCAATGTCATGTGTTGGGTGTCATAGCGTAGCAGTGGAAGTTGATGTTGTGAACGCGGAGGATGTGACCGAGAGGGGAGAATATAGATGATGAAGAGGGGGGCCCAGGACAGTGCCCTGGGGGACAACGCAGAGACCAACCCAAGGTAAAAGTGCGGGATTGTGGGATTCTGCATGATGTATGAACTGTGAGCGACCAGAAAGATAGGAGGTGAACCAGGCGAGGGGGGTGTGGGTGATGCCGATGTAGGAGAGTCTGTTCAAGGAGGGTGGAGTGAGATTGGTGTAAAAAGCTGCAGTGAGGTCCTGAAGGTTGGAGGATGGAGAGTAATAACCGGAGTCGCGGCTATGAGGAGATCGTTAGTGATTTTTTGATGAGCTGTTCGGTGCTGTGGAGGGGAAGGATGTCCAGTCTGAAATGTTCGTAGTTGTGGTGTTGGTGGTGAGGTGGTGGTGGAGGTTATTTTGGTTTGGAGCAGCGACTGATTTTTAATGTTTTTTGGAGATGAAGGGAAGGTTTGAGATGGGTCGGAGTTGTTGATAGTTGGTTGGATCCTGGCCAGGTTTTTTGAGAATGGTGAGATGAGAAGGTATGAATGAGAGTAGGAAGTACCAGAAGTGAGAGATGAGTGAATGATATTAATGATGATGGGAGCAGCGATGAGGGGAGGCTGGATTTGACAGATCGGTAGGGTGAGGGTCGGAGCTGAGAGGTAGAAGGTTTGGATTTAATGATAAGTCGTGAGGTTGGCTTGGACGGAGGGCAAGATGAAGATGGAGAATGTGTTATGAGGATGTGTAGGGGGCTGGGGGGTCCACTCCAGAGACTGCAGCGCATGTGGGGTCAGGTGTTGGTGGGATGGTGTGTTGTTGGAGGTAAAGAAGGACATGTGTGAGGTTTACAGATGTCAGAGGATTGCATATGGTGTGGTGGAGTCAGGGGGTTTGGTTATATTGGTGAGAAGAGAGAAGAGAGTTTGGAGTTAGGTTGATTGGAGGGATTTAAACCGAGTCGTAGGGGATTTGGGCAGCAGAGAGATGGCCTTGTATAGCTTGATGTTGGGTTATTGTAATTTGTTTGTGAATATGGTGTGTCCAGTTTTATTGTAGAGCGTCAAGTTGTACGTCCTTGGGATTTGTGCTGACGGAGGGCAGGATGGTGAACCTGGGTGCTGAGGAGCAGTGAAAGAGACGGGTAGGTTTTGAGGAGGGAGCATGGATTGTTCAGGAGGTTATGGGAGAAGTGTTGTGTGGTGAGACCAGGGTCATCGGGGGAGTCATTGGGATCAGGTAGGGGGGATGGGGTATTGAGATCTGTGGCGAAGGTGGCTGTGTTTATGTCCTGAATTTTTCGGAAAGAAATGGTTCGGGGAAGGATGGTCTTGGAGAGGGTGAGGTTGATATGAGGTGATGAGCTTATGGTCTGTGTGATGGGTGTGTGTGAGGTTTACAGTCAGTGGGAGTGAGACCAGAGCAGACTGATTAAGTCATAATGTGACCTTAGTGGGGGTGGGAATATGAATGTGTTGTTGTAAACCAAAACTATCTTTAACAGGAGGAGAAGTCTTTGGTGGAGGGTTGATATTATTGTCCATGTGAATGTTGAAGTCACCAGTATGAATGAGTTATGAGTGATTAGGGTGATGAGATGTGAGTCTAGAAGGTGTAAAGGTCATCTAAAAGTACTATTAAGTTTTGGCGGCGGTAGTATGGTGCTAATAATGTAGGAGAATGGTCATGGCAGCAGTGAGGAAGAGTACTCGAAGGAGGAGAAGGACGGGGCTGAAGGCACAGTGTGACTTTCCATAGTCTCGCGGTGAAGGCATCGCAGAGACCACGCAACGGCGGCCACAGCTGCGGCGGCTGCAGTTGTAAACAAACCCGGTGGAGTGAGTCACGCTTCAACGCGGCAATAGTCATTTGCTGCTGCAAGGATGTTTCGGTCAAACACAAGAAGTCCAGCTTCACGGTAGTCGAGGACATCCCGGACCCTGATGGCCTTGGTGTTGAGGAGCGCACTTGAGGAGACCGTAGCCTGGACGGTGGTGGAGTGTTCTTGGCTGCAGCGGGCTGAAGCCGATCGGCCTCGCCAACCCACTGACCAGGACAATGTCAGCGTCCCGGACCTAGCGGCGTTTGTTCTGTGAGCAGCGGATGCCAAAAGCGACGCCAGCGTTCTCTCATACTGATCCAATACTGGTTAATACTGCTGTGCATGACTCTTTAGTCAGTTATATTCAGTTAGTTAAGAGTTTTTGTGAGAAAAATACTCAAGGATGAACTAACTTTTCGTACATCAATAATAAGCCATGAGCATGAATACAGATATATATTCATCTTTTTAAATTGCATTACAAAGCTATAACAGGGGCCATAACAATGAAACCAATCAATGGTCTCCATATTGGCCCATGAATTAAAAAAACATCTTTGCAAAACATGCAACATACATACATTAACATTGTGAAGAGAATGGAGGTTTTTTATGGTTGGGGACACTATCGACGGATATTTTATCAGCTGTGTTGCAGCGTTTGGCAGGGAGATCACAGTCTGTTACATTGTATGCGGAGGAAAAAGAAAAACAGGACATAGGTAATGGGTATTAATAATTATTCTATAGCAAATAACACATTTAACAACCAATAGCTTATGTGGCTGGGCAAACCACAACAGAGGTAGCTCATGAAAACTGTCTTATAAAGGTTCAGGAGAATAATGACAAAATAATAATTAGCTTATTCGCTTAATGTAGATTTGTTAGCTGATTAGCTGCAGAAAACGCAGATCGGGGGAAAAACTCTCTTTTGCAATATTAGAATTACGCACATAAATCCTTTTCCTTCACAAATTCGTCTATAGTTCACTAGAATACAGGAGCTTACTTCTTGGTTCTTATAAATGCACAAACAATGTACCAAGGCTTGATTCACTATAGTTTAAACTATTTCTATCAATTTACAAATTGTTTGCTTATTGCTTGGAGCCAATTTCGGTAAACATAATTTTTTATCTAATATATCTCTCTGTGTTTTACTTTTCTTTATCAGTGGCTGTGTGTCAGTGGGATTTTGCTCATGGCTATTCAGAATAAAAACTGAACCTCTGAAAGACGATTTGGTTAATATGATCATTTATTTTGGCGGTCTGTTTTTCCAATCTACTTTTGTTGTACCAGGGAAGTGATGTCACTTCCGCCTCTCAGCAGATTTGGGATGATTGTTACATCAAATAATCAAAGATGTACAATCATGCGGTCGGGGTCCAGCTTTGCCTGTCGGTACTTATTTTCCGTTATTGACCTGCGTAATATACGTTATCCAGCTTATTATACGGATTTTTACCAACAAGAACACAACAAACATAAACTTCAGTCCTCTTTTAGGAATGCCGAAAGGTATATTAAGGACAGTGTTATAAATAGTTCCCAAAGGCTTTCCCCGTGGCTATGCTAGAACAGTTTGGCTGGCACTTACAAACTAGAACTTCTCTGACTCTGCTTGAAAAAACTGAACAAAGAATTCTGAACAGCAGCGCGTGTGTGAACCAATCCATATACTTAACCTAATTCCATAAATTCGTCCTCTGCCATATCGTTCCTAAAATGTGACCGGTTTCTTAAATATGTGCGGTTGCTACTTCAGGGTTTTTCGGGATCGCCTTTTTTGTATTACATCAGTGTTTTTGTTATGATTACCGTAATACGGAAAATTATGAAAACTTCCGTGACAATTGTATTAAGACGGTTTGTATATTCACTCGTCCGATTATAACATTTCATTGCGTTGGATGTGATTGGCATTTGCGTTTATTGAGCGGCCGGACTACTTCCGGGGTTTTTCTCAGATCGTTGTGACCACAGTGTAATAGTATTTTGTCATTGAAGACAAAGTCCAGAAAATTCTGAAAATTCTCCGTGCACAGTGTGTGAAGATGTATATGTTTTTAGTATTCTTCCCTGTTTAACCATTTAAGTGTGTTGATTGAGCGTGGCTAGCTCCGGACGTGGAAGAACTATTGCGGAGTTATCCACGCTAATCAACACACTTAAGTGTTAATCGGGAGAAATCTTTTACTTATTACATTCTTCACACACGTGCAAGGAGATTTTCAGATTTTCTGTCTTGGTCTTCATGACAAATAATACTATTTATCTGCGTCAAAAAAAGCGATCGTGAAAACACGGAAGTAGTTCCGGGCCGCTCAATAAACGCAAAGCCAATCAATCAACGCAATGATATGTGTATTCGGTGGAGTGAATTATACAATTCCAGTCTGAATACAAGTGCAGATGTTTTAAGAATTTTCGTTTAGGTTTTCATAACATAAAAACACTGATGTAATACAAGAAAAGGCGATCCCGAAAAACCCGGAAGTAGTTATCGGCACATTTTTGAAGATACCGGCACATTTTTGGAACTTTTGCGAGGATACGAATTATGGATTTAGGTTAAGTTTATGTTGGGGTCACTCATCCGCTGATGTCTGTAATTCTTTGTTCAGTTTTCATGCAGTTCCAGAGGAGTTCTTGTTTGGAAGTTGCCAGCCTAACTGTTGCATTAGCATTGCCACGGGGATAAGCTTTTGGGATACTTTTATTTCTCTGTCATTAATATCCTTTCGGAATCCTTAAAAGTGGAATGAAGTTTATGTTGTGTGTTCTGTTGGTATAAAGCGTTAATAAGCGGGTTAACGTTTATTACGCAGGTCATTATCGGCATATATTGTACCGACAGGCAAAGCGGACCCGTCGCGCATGTGTTGTACATCTTTGTTTATTGATGTTCAATTTCCATACGGCCTGAGAGGATGGTTGTGAATCACTCCTGGGTCAACAAATGTATTTGGATAACATGGACCGGCCAAAATAATGTTATATTATACCATTTGTCTTTCTGTGTTCTGTTTTATTCATGAATAGTCATAGAGCCTAACTCCACTGACACTAAAGCACTGATAATGAAAGTAAACACAGTGAGATTTATTAGATTAAAATATTGTTTACGAATATGGTCAAAGAATATGCATAACATATTTGTAAATTGATTAGAATAGTTTGTAAAACTATAGTGAATCATGTATTGTACTTGTTGTGCATTTTTATGAACCCAAGTAGTTAGATCCTGTAGTTCTTCGTGATCTTTTGACGGAATTGTGAGGAAGATTTATTTGCGTAATTTCTTATTATTGCAAAAGATGAGTTTTCACGATCTGCGTTTGTCTGCAGCTAATTCAAGTAACTATGCACATTAAGCTAATTATGTTTTTATTATTTGTCATTTTTTTTTCTTACCTGAAACCTTTGAATATTGACAGTTTCCATTTGTGCTACTCTGTTTGTTGGTTGCCAGACACATTAAGCTATTGGTTGTTTAATGTCGTTATTTCGTATAGAATAAGTTATTAATACTCTTTTCCTGTGTCTGTTTTTTGTTTTCCTCCGCATCCAATGTACAGGACTGTGATCTCCTGCCGAAACCTTTGCAACACTGATGATAAAAGATCCTGGCGATAGTGTCCCCAACCATAAAAGAACCTCCATTCTTCACAATGTTATGTTTGTTTGTGCATGTTTTGCAAAGATGGTGTTTTATTAATGGGGCCAAATATGGAGGCCTTTGATTGGTTTATTGTTATGGCCATGGTATAGATTTGTTTAAGCAAGTATTTAACAGTTTGAATATATATTCTGTATTTCATGTCTCATGGCTTATTTATTGTTGTACGAAAGAGTTAGTCATCCTTGTGTTTTTTCTCACAAAAATCTTAACTAACTGTTAGTAACTGATAATGGAGTAGGCACTGCTGTATTAACCGTATTGGTTCAGTGAGTGAACGCCTGGCGCGCTTTGGCAGCGACTGCTCACAGAACCATACGCCGCTGGTCGGGTCGCTGACAGTGTCCTGGTCAGCGTGGCACGAATCGGCTCAGCCCGCGGCAGCCAAGAACAGCTCCACACCGTTAGCTTCGGTCTCCTCAACGTGCGCTCACTCAACCACCATGGGCCATCTGTTCGGGAGGTCCTCGTCGACCGTAAGCTGGCTTCTTGTGTTGACCGAAACCTGGCAGCAGCCAATGGACGTTGCCGCGTTGAAACGACTCCACCTCCACCGGGGTTTGTTTACATCTGGCCAGCCCGAAGCTGTGGCCGCCGGGGCGTGAGGTCTCGCGTGGTTAACAGCTGGAGACTTGGAAAGTCACACTCTTGTGCTGCTGACCTGTCTTCTCCTCCTTCGAGTACTCTGGTCATGCTTGCAGGGACCTTCTCTACTGTTGGTGCCACCATATACCGACCCGCCATAAAACTTATTAAGACTTATTTAGATGATTTTCTCACCTTTAAACACTTCTCTATCTATCCTCATAACGCAGTCCTTACTTGGGGACTTCAAACATTCACTATGGACAATATTAGAAACCCTCTCACCAAAGGACTTCTCCTAATGTGTAGATTGTTTTGTTTACAACAACTCATTCATTTCCAATCCCACACGTATAGGTACTTTTTTGGGACTTTAAATCTGTGCTCTGGTTCACTCCCAATGAATGTAAACCTCTCTCACTCCATACACAGACCATATGTTATCTCCTTCATTTTTCAACCTCACCCTCTACAAGACAATCCTTCCTCCGAACCATTCTTTTCAGTTAAATTCAGGACATAAGCTTTTTTCTTACACATTTCCAAAATATAGAACATATTCTAATTAGGAGAAGGCAGATAATTGTTTTTTGATTACATCACTTTTTCTCATTTTGCTTCATAGAAGCATTTCTAAAGTTCCTCAGATCAAACCTATAGAGTTAAATAAAACTTCAAAGGAAATCCAAAAACTAGATTTTCTTTAACTTTTTATTTTTGTGCCACTTTATAAACCTGGTCTTGTCTCTCAAACATCAAGGAAATTATTAAAGATGTGCAGAAAAATGACTCAAAATGGCGGTGATTGGCGTGCCAGCATTAGTATGAGAACAGAGTAGACGACAGCGATAATGAAATACAACAGATTGTTTCTGTCCATCAAACAGTTTTAGAAGAAAGCGCTTGGTTTGTTCAACCGTGACGTTATACTTCACTTTGGTTCCAAAAGGCCACATAGTATTTGATGCACAATCAATGCATAAATATAAAATACATGTTTAATTGTTGACATTTGCTAAATCATCCAATCATCATCAATCTAAGCTCTCCCCTCTCACCTGCACATGGACTGTTCCAACCACTCCCCTCTCACCTGCACATGGACTGTTCCAACCTCTCCCCTCTCACCTGCACATGGACTATTCCAACCTCTCCCCTGTACATGGACTGTTCCAACCTCTCCCCTCTCACTTGCACATGGACTGTTCCAACCACTCCCCTCTCACCTGCATATGGACTATTCCAACCTCTCCCCTCTCACCTGCACATGGACTGTTCCAACCTCTCCGCTCTCACCTGCACATGGACTGTTCCAACCTCCCCTCTCACCTGCACATGGACTGTTCCAACCTCTCCACGCAGGCAGGAGACTACGGCCTCTTTATGACTCATTATGACTACACTGCTAAATGCCTTTTGTATATAGTAGTCATTTTTGAAGATTTTTGTATTTGAGCTTTTACCTTTTTAGTCTCTTTTTACTTTTAACACATTTTTTTGCACCTTGACCCAAAGCAAATTCATAGTTTGTGACTTCCTGTTACTTACAATGACATTGAAAATAATTCTGATCAATAATAGCAGCAAATCTTTAGAAATCAGAAGTAAACATTGTAAAAAGTAGTATATTTGTTTTCATCAATTAGTATATTTTGGTTTTCTCCCTACACCAGAAAGACTATTTTAATTTAACTGAAAATTCCTTTTAAATACCTCCCAATAGAAAACATGTTACTAACTAAATAATAAAGGTGATCATCCCTGACCCTACTTGGAAAACTTTTACTACAGCTGTGATAGAGCAAATATGTTAAAGCAATTTGACGGTTTAAGATTTTGTGGTATTTTGTATTTTGTAGAATCCAGAGTATTTCAGGCATTGCAAACATGACTCACACATAAACTCACTGTAAATCTTTCCATCTTCCTCCACTCCTCAAAGAACACACCTTTTGACTCAGTGAAGGGGCTGGCTCCCTTTATAGTGCTCTGCTCTTGGGTTTGCTCGGCTGCACGTCTCCCTGGAGCTCTGAGGCCTTGACGGATCGGGTCCTAGTGGCATGCTGAAGCCAAGAGGCAGCTATTAGCAGGAGAGACGCCCAGCCTGCACCTCCCAGCCTGCACCTCCCAGCTGCACACTGCTGCCTTCAGGCCCGGCATGATGTCCAATAAAAGCAATACGGCCTCACACACACACACACACACAGTCACTGTCTCACACACACACACACACACACACAGACATGGTCGAACGGATGGTGTGTATTGTCTTTTTGGCAGACATTGATGGTATGGATCCGTCTCTCATGAGGTCATTGTTTACCTGCTCAGGCTGGAACGAAGTTTGCTGCAGGGAAGAATAAGCTGAGGGCAAAACGTCTGGAAATGCAAGTTTAAAGTTCACAGTTCATTGATGCATTGGTTTCGTCAATACCTCTTACCTAGCAGCTCAGGAAGTACTTATCTCCTGCCAGTATCAAGCAACCCAGATTCAACGGAATGCATTCAAACTGATTATTATTAAGTCACAGAACAGGTCAAATGTCGTCAGAAGTTGAGTTTTACATCATGGCTGTATGGGTATCTTCAATCTAATCAAAAAAACCTATAATCAGCAGTTTTTTCTATCTGGGTGAATGCATAAACTGTACTGTGAGACGAAGGTACTTTGGTTTTCTAAAATATGCACATAAATGGGCCAGCATGGCGTTCCGTAACTGCAGGACAGATAATGGCTGTGCAACCTTCCTTTGTTTTGACACAATTAGAAATAAATGATATTGCAATCATCTGTACATCACCTGCTTGGTTCCATTCGAAACAATAGAGAGTTGGAACAAGTCCTAATGGGAGGATTATCTACTTCCGGGTGGATCCTCTAAACTATTGGTCAATTGTCAATCATTCTGGTGATAAGCGAGTCATGTTTTAATAGGCTGTCCCATCCTCCTAAAAAAGAAAGATGTGAAGTGTCTTTGAGCGTCCTGAAAAGCACTGTATAAAACCAATGCATCTTTATTATTAATTTATAAGTTTCCACCATCCCTACATTACATTTACAGATGGATTTCCCATTGGTTTATACTCCATGTGACTCCACCCATTTTTATTGACCCCGTTGTGAGTGAAAAATTAAAACTTAGTAGTAAAAGTAAAAACCTCCAAAGAACTTGTTTGTGATGAGCCTGGACTGGGGACTGAGCCTGGACTGGTATAAGGGGATCCCCTCGGCCGCTCGGTCTGATCACTGCAGATTTACAGCCCTCTCCTGCAGCAGCCTGAGAGCAATAAATTCAGCTTCCACTCAGAGACGCCTCCTTCTCTCCCCGATGTATTGATGTAATGCTTCTGAAATCTTGCCCTTCGAGTTTCAGGCAGATTAAGGAGCTAGTAGCTGATCTTAATCGACCAAAAGTTGAAGACCTTTTCATGTCCCTGTTCTTGTTACAGACTTTTCCTTTTCAAATTTGCTGCGCAGCTAATTCTACTCAGGATTTCTCAATTTCTCGTTTAAATCAGTTAACGTCAGCACCGATCTGTCACGGACTCAGTAGTACGTCTTGGGTTCAGAGCCTGCTTTTCAAACCAAACAATGTTAATGGCTAATGCTGCAATACACATTTTATCTTTCATCTTTTTCAGTTTTCTTGTGTTGCTTTCTTCTCTGGTTTGGGAGGGTCAACATAAGGTGTGGGTCAAATTACCTCAAAGGGAATAACGTTAGACCTTTGACCTCTGCTTTCACCATTTGCTTGAATTAAAATGGTTAGTTTAAAATTTAGATTTTTAAATGAATGCTAATTTAAGTCCTTTTGACCACATTTTCTCGATGGCAAATCAACACCCAGATGAAAACTGAAGTACTTAAGTATGTATAGTTCATGTAGCTAGTTCCTCATGCTCAAAACAGTTCATTCAGTAGTTCACTGGTTTCCACATCCATCCATTTTCTTCCCCTTTGTCCATATCTGGGTCGGGGGTGGCCACCCAGCCCCTCTGATCCTGCTGTGGCTGTTCTGTTGGTGGCATGACAGTATCATATCATATTTCAGCAGGGGCATCAGGCAAAGTGGGGTTAAGTATCTTGCCCAAGGACACAACGACAGCAGTCATCAGTGGGAGTTGGTGGAGAATGGTCTAATGGTGGACTCAAACCCACAACCTTCAGGCTCAAAGGCCAATGCTCTACAACTGAGTCCCTGCCACCCCACAGTTTTCACATGATCAATACCTGTACCAGCCCTCATCACCCAATCATCTCTCAGTACTCTCATGTCATTTTCATCCCCTTTATTTGTCCATTTTTGGGGCGGGGGGCAATGAGAGCTGCCACCCAAGTCTCACAGCACCAGTCCCTCTGATCCTCTGCAGGTGGAGAGTCCAAAGGAAGATGGCTGCTGCATCATTGAAGACATGGCCTTGATCTTTCAGCGCAGGCTTTTGGCAACGTGGGGTTAAGTGTCTTGCCCAGGGACACACCGACAGCAGACGTCAGTGGGAACAGGTGACAGGGATCGTGGTGGAATAGAGGCATGTTGTGGTCTGTTATTTAAACCAGACTCTTTCTTTTGAGACACATGTATCTTGAGACACATGTATCTTGAGACACATGTATCTTGAGACACAAGTTTTTAGTTGGAAGCTATTTTGAGACAATTGCTGAAGTTAAAAATATAGTGCACTATTCTTGAAATTCTGGATTGAAAATACAGATTAGATCCATCCCAAAGTGCAAACCTGTGTTGGCTTCAGCGATTATTCAACAGTTTGGGCCCAGTTGATAAAAGTGTGGGGTGTAGTGATGGTAAAGCCACACACCTGACACAGGACCAGCCCCTCCTCAGGCCTGATACTTGAGACATGATCCAGTCTCCAGAGTCTTAAAGGCATGGGGGCGATGAAGCAGAGCACAAAGCCAGGATCCCTCTCTCCCAATGCATTGTGGGAGGATAAAGGAGCTTAATGGCAACCTGCCTAACCTCCTGACCCTACTTTGCTGCGAGGGAGGAACTGACTGAGGCCCTATTCAAGAATAATAAAAGCGCAAATGCTTGAATATCCGACATATGGTTAGAGTTCCTTCCACCTTTACAAGGCCCTCGTTGCAGGTGGACAAAGACGGACGACTCCTTCTGCTTGTTCTCGGAGCCCGTTAACGGCTCTCACCGACAGGGTCCCAAAGAAATCACTCATTAAGGATTATTCCAAGACAAGACAGTCTGCTTTGGATTTCAAGACCACTAAAGGCCACTGTGTAAAACTGAATCACAAGCTAAAAAACAAGGACAAAACATTTCATTTAAAACCATTGAACAGTTCTGTCTTATACTGAGTGTTTTATTGTTGTAAAATTATTTTCCGATAATAACCTGCGTAATATACGTTATCACGCTTATTATACGGCTTTGTACCAACAGAACACACAACATAAACTTCAGTCCACTTTTAGGAATGCCGAAAGGTTTATTTAATGACAGAAAATAAAATAGTTCCCAAAGGCTTTCCCGTGGCTATGCTAGCAACAGTTAGGCTAGCAACTCCCAAACTAGAACTCTCTGGAACTGCATTATAACTGAACAAAGAATTCTGAACATCAGCGGTGAGTGACCCAAACACAAACCTAACCTAAATCCATAATTCGATCCTCTGCAAATGTGTCCGAAAATGTGCCGGTATCTTAAAATGTGCCATTATCTACTTCCGGGTTTTTTAGGATCTCCTTTTATCATATTACATCAGTGTTTTTATCATGAAAACGGAAACAGAAAATTCTGAAAACTTCCGTGCACTTGTATTAATAATGTATATGTATAATGTACTCTCCGATTAACATTTAATTGTGTTGATTGATTGGCATTTGCGTTTATTGAGCGGCCGGAACTACTTCCGGGTTTTTCACAATCGCTTTTTGATGCAGAGAAATAGTATTTGTGTGTGTGCACGTGTGTGAAGAATGTATATACAAAGTATTCTCCGATTAACATTTAAGTGTGTTGATTGAGCTTGGCTAGCTCCGGAGTGGCCGGAACTACTTGCGGAGTTATCCACGCATTTGAAATACAAGCAGAGAGTGCGTTGCCGTGGGCAGCGGTCATTATTGTTTTGAGAGGTAGAACCGGTAGAACGTTTTGAAAATACATTCAAATCAATGGAGCATTCTACTGCTGCTGTGAGGAGCCGTATAATAAATATATATATATGTATATATATATATATACTATATATAAGGCAGGGTAATGAGTATAAAGGGACATTCTGAAGTTGCAGTATTTACTTATTTACAGATTAATGACATGTACAGACTCAGATAACCCGGGAATGTCCAGCAGTGGTATTACTGAAAAAAAGGGTAAAAAATATGCATCTGGAGGAGTTGGGTAATAAGAAATTAAGTTGATGCAAACCTGTCACGCCTCCTGGAGAGAGTTAAGAGAGTTAATACTGCCACTTGTTGTGCTAGAGTTAGAGAATTTTATTTTTATTTTACATTATTTAGTATAGAGTTATTGTTTAATTGTCTGAAAGCAGCAGAAAGGAAAGACCTGCAGACATCCCTTGTCATTACCAACATTTACATTGAAACTCTACAGCCGTTATTAACAAAACAAAGTCATTCTCATCGATGTGGATTATGCAGAAAACAAAAATGTCTAATCCTCTCACATTATTTTCTTTTCCCATGATTCTGTCAGAGCAGCTGATGTTGGATTGTTTCCAAGACACACTATTAAACATCTCTAGAATCTGATGTCATTCACAAACCTCTTCTTGTTATACTGTTGACCTAAAGGGGGCTCCAAAGCCTCAGTCTGCTCTCTCTGCTGTGATGAGTCTGACCACAGCAGAGTCTACAGGGTTTGTCAGTAATGATGTGATAATGATCGAGCTCTGACACCAGGAGAGGCACAATGAAGCACAAACACCAGTTTTCAATGATTTAGCATCTCCTTTTTTTTAATGGAGCATTCTGCAGTTGGTCTTCTCCTGTTTTACATTTAATACTACGCTGCTGTTACTCAGATTAATCAAATCAAGACGTGGCTCAGAAGTACACATTTTTTTAACCATGTGTTTATAGTGTCCTAGGGGGTTTTGACAGGAACTTTAAAATACAATGTGTTATTACTATTATTAAAACATGCCTAAATGTCCTGGATATCCCTTGGCTAAGGTTTTCTCACATACATTTCCTGATTAATTATGATAATATATTCTTTGGAAGCACTTTATTCAAAGGAAAACTCAACAATAAAACGTTTTTTTTGGTCAAAATGTAAGAATCCTGGTCTGTAAATCCCAGATGCTCAAAACTTGCAGAGCTCAGTGTTATGCTGAGATGGAAAGAACAGTGTCAGTGCAGCCCTTTGACCAACATGTTACACACATGTTTCATACATGTTACACACATGTTACATACATGTTACACACATGTTACACACATGTTACACACATGGTACATACATGTTTCATACATTTTACATACATGTTACACACATGTTACACACATGTTACATATGTTACACACTTGTCAGCCACATGTTACATACATGTTAAATACATTTTACATACATTTTACACACATGTTTCATACATGTTACACACGTTTCATACATTTGAAATACATGTTTCATACATGTTACACACATGTTACACAAATGTTACATACATGTTAATTACATTTTGCATACATGTTACACACGTTACATACATGTTACGTACATGTTACACACATATTTCACACATTTTACATACATGTCACATACATTTTACACACATGTTGCATACATGTTACATACATGTTACACAAATGTTAAAAAAATGTTACACATGTTTCATACGTTTCATACATTTTACATACATGTTTCATACATGTTATACACGTTACACAAATGTTACATACATGTTAAATACAATTTACATACATGTTACACATGTTACATACACGTTTCATACATGTTACATAGATTTTACACACATGTTACATACATGTTACACAAATGCTACACACATGTTACACACGTTACATACTTGTTACATACATGTGACACACATGTTACACACATGTTACATAAATGTCACATACATGTTACATAAATATCACATACATGTTACATAAATGTTACATACATTTTACACACATCTTTCATACATGTTACATACATTTTACACACATGTTACACCAATGTTACACACGTGTTGAATACATTTTACATACATGTTTAATACATGTTACACACATGTTACATACTTGTTACACACATGTGAAAAACATGTTACACAAATGTTACTTACATGTCACATACATGTTACATAAATGTTACACACATCTTTCATACACGTTACATACATTTTACACACATGTTACATACCTGTTACACACATGTTACATACATGTTACACACATGTTTCATACATGTTACTTACATGTCACATACATGTTAGACACATTTTACACACATCTTTCATACACGTTACATACATGTTACACACATGTTTCATACATGTTACTTACATGTCACATACATGTTACACACATGTTACATACATGTTACACACATGTTACATTCATGTTATACAAATGTTGCATACAAGCTAACATCAGAGGAGGGGTTTTGTTCCACTCCTCAACTGTTTTTTTTAAAAGATAAGAATTCCTTTATTTGTCCCACAGTGGGGAAATTTCGAAATTTCCCCACTCGAAATTTGAGATGTTTTAATGTGAATTGATGCTGTGTGGAGCGGACCTCAGGGAGACTAGCGCCCACTTGTTGAAGGATCCAAATAAATAATTATAAATAAAATACGCTGATCGATTGTCCATGAAGCTTGTCGACCAATTGATCTGGGATTCCACCTCATGCATTCATCAGGTCCAACACATTTACAGATCACAGACCAGTCCAGACTCAGTCCAAATAAATAAATGTTTTATGGCGGTTAACTTTGTTCTAGACAATTCATATGTTTCATCACAACAGTCCAACAGGGAAGTTCAACTACAATTAAGACTTAAACATAAATTTTAAAAATGCAACATGAGGATGCCATCCATACCATTTTGATCCGTCGCCGGGTCGCGCAGGCAGCAGTCTAAGCAGAGACGCCCAGACTTCCCTCTCACACACACTTCCTCCAGCTCGTCCGACCCCAAGGCGTTCCCAGGCCCGAGAGATTCCAGAGCACACTTCAACTGATTTCTCTCAACATGGAGAAGCAGCAGCTCTACTCCGAGCTCCTCCCGTGTGACTGAGCTCCTCTATCTCTAAGAGAGCGCCCAGCCACTCTGCGGAGGAAGCTCATTTTGACACTTGTATCCACAATCTTCGGTCTTTTTTGGTCATTAATGATGTCAGCCATTGTTTAATGATGTTCTTCAACAATAAGAACTGCTGAGCCTGTAAATTTAATTCATCTGTAATTAAGTAAATTCTTAAATCATGTGCAATGTGCAATACTGCAACTTCAGGATGTCACAGAGCAATGTCACTTTACCTCACTTTACTTATATACTTTTTATCCTGCACTGTTTAACTGTACAGTATATAACTGCACTACTACATATATATTTTTTGACTGGTATTGAAGCATTTTCAACATCTACAGCTAGTTATGTTAGTTAAGAAACATAGCTACTACTTATTTGTATATAGTGTATATATTGTGTGTGCTCCCTGTGTGCTCTTACTACTGTCCTATATGTGCAATGCAACATCGAAATTTCCCCACTATGGGACGAATGAAGGAATTCTTGTCTTATTCTTATCTTATCTGGTGTTCCAGTAATGGGCCAAACTATATGAAGTTATTAGAAAAGGTTTGTTTTTGTCTATTTGGCTGAGCTATTTGGAATTCACTTTTGCTGCAGACGACTGACTCCAAGACTCTGGCCCTCCTTCAGTCTTTCAGTTCTGTCCCAGTCCTTTAGTCCTGCTTCAGTCTGAGTTAGCCCTGTTGTAGTCTTTCCTCAGTCCTGCTGGGAACCTGCTTTAGTGCACCCAGCCGTATCTGTGCGTGTCTCTCCTTGCGTGGGTTCCCTCTCCCCCCATGAACATCATGAGTCATATGACAAAAATCTACTTGCAAATCATGACGACACAATCATGAGTCATCATTAGCTTATGCTCAATAATAATAATAATCATGATTTCATTATATTTGCTAATGCTTAATACATCAGGATTTCATGGTGATTGTGTCCCCTCAACTAAAGTGAAGCAATAATTTATGGGTTGTTCCTTCAATTTATTTGACAAACTATCACACGCACAGCATAACCAAATAAGACCTCCAGTGCTGCACCTGAAGTGTGATAGTTTGTAAAATAAATGTCTAAAATGAATGTATCATTTTACTGCAAATGGCAAATAAACTGAATCTGAATCTGAATCATGCATGAACTCATGTACCATTAATATAAAGTGTTACCGAAAATGCTATACATTGGCATGGCAAATCCTTATTCCGGGTCCACCCCCACAGGCCCAGGATGGTATTGCAGCAAGTCAGCTCACGTGATTTTGGACATTTTTGAGCCGGGACCCGCCCCCACTGGTTCCAACACAAACACAATTGGAGCACTATGTTTTTTGTGGTTTAAAATACTTTTCCTATTTTTTGTCTGATAAAGTAATGTTTCCAGCTACATTTATTTTACTGTTTTATAACAACCTGCTCAGGAACCACAGGCGTAAACTAGAACTGCTGCTACAGTAAACTGCACTGCTGCTAAAGTAAACAAGCACTGCTGCTACAGTAAACTAGCACTGCTGCTACAGTAAACTAGCACTGCTGCTGCAGTAAACTAGCACCGCTGCTACAGTAAACTAGCACTGCTGCTACAGTAAACTAGCACTGCTGCTACAGTAAACTAACACTGCTGCTACAGTAAACTAACACTGCTGCTAAAACCAGTGCATCTCTCCTTTCAGCTCATGTGGAGACTGACTCTTTGCTCTGTCACAGCAGAAGTCCTTGTTTGGCTCCGGGTCTGGTCTTTGCTGTGGTGCACTGATTATGCAGAAGCCCAGACCCGGTTAGAACCTTCTGCACCAAAGACCCTGGTTCCCACCGGTGGGTCCCTCTGGGGGGTCCCTCTGATCCTCACGGTTTCACCAACAACACACGGACCACACCGTGGGAGGAGCTCTGTGCTGCACTGCAAAAAGTGACAAAAATAAGGTAATAAATACTTCAGTCTAGTCTTTTTTTTTGTCTTAAATTCAGTATATTTTGACTTTCTTAAAAAAAGAGTTGCCAAAAGAAGCCAATTAGTCTTTATTCAAGAACTGTTGCATTTTATGTCTCATTCCAAGGGAGATATTTCTTGAATTGTCTTTTAAAAACAAGAAATGTGCAATGCAAGTCATTGGCAAGTCGTTTAGAAAGTTAAAATATAATAAATATCAAGATAAAACCACTTTATTCAAGCATTTATTACCTGATATTTGATAATTTCTTGCAGTGTAGTCTGCAGAGACTTGTGTCCTCCTGGGAAGCTAGAGTAATACAATAAATTGCTTTTTGATTCTATTTTTGTCAAAAAAAATCTTAAACGATAAAGAATCAACTAAATTAAGATAAATTGCAAATGTCGTAAGTGCGCAGTGGATCAGTTGTTAGAGCATTGCCCTTTGAGCCTGAAGGTCGTGGGTTCGAGCCCCCCATGAGACCTTCTCCACCGACTCCCACTGATGACTGCTGTCGTTGTGTCCTTGGGCAAGACACTTAACCCCACTTTGCCTGAAGCCCCCGCTGAATAATTAAGGCTCCTGTGGACTCAGCACCTGAAAGAGGACCCAGCAATGGATTAAGGGGAAGAAATTGGATGGATGGATGCAAATGTTGTATTATCCCGAATGTTGCTGGTTTGTTTTGTAGATTTTTGACTAATGAATATTTATGACGCATTTTTTAATTGTTGAATTTTAAAACACATTGAAAAAGATTAAACATATACAAAATAGTTTTCAGTGCAATAACATTCACAAGATCAAATTCATTTACATTTAAAACAAAAACAAATGTGATGGAACAGATTATCCTCAATTCGATACTCTGCTTCTTCTGTTAAAACCACAGACTTTTTAATGTGTTCATACAACATTCAGTCACAGCCAGTGTTTGGGGCAATACTCTATAAGCTTTGCACATCTAGAGACTGAATGTTTTCCACCAGTTGTGCCTTTGATTCCTCACTCCCCCACCTCTCACCACTGCTCCACAAATCCTCACCCCTCACCTCCTCCCCCCTGCTCCTCATTTCCCTCACATTGGCCCGATCCGGAGCATTCTGCTGTGAAGCCTTGATATTTCAGAAGCCAAGTAGCACACAAGTTTCTGTTTCAAGCGGCCGTGACTGTGACGGACATGTATATAATGTTATCTGTGGCTGTCAGACATGCCAGCTGTGGGCTCTTGTTCATTTGAAAAGCCTTTAATGCGCCGAACCACAGACGGAGGAACTACACCGGCTTCTGCGAGTACATGGCACTTTCTTTTGGCAGGTTTGGACGTGTACGGAGTCTGAATGCAAAACATGTTTACACTTTACAATCAAGGTATTTAGGCAGATGCACTCACCCAGGGACTTCAGGAGCTGCTGCTGGTGTGAGGCTGGTGTGTTGCTGGTGTGTCACTGGTGTGCGGCCGGTGTGTTGCTGGTGTGCGGCTGGTGTGTTGCTCGTGCGCTGTCATGTGGTGGCATGGCAGGCACTGGGATTATAAAATGAATCTGGTTTCACTTGTGGAAAATATTTTGAAGAGGCTTTTTTGTAGGAACATTAGAAGTGATGGAATTAGTCCCATATCCTAGTATTAGTCCTAGTATTAGTCCCATATCCTAGTTTTAGTTTTGTATTAGTCCTAGTATTAGTATCCTTGCAGTGACCAGTGTAATTTGGTTTTACAGTATGTTCTGTATTACATGTTAGGGCAAAATATTGACTATACATTTTTCAGACTATAAGCCGCAATTTCTGATTATAATTTATGCTCGGCTGGTCAGGACCATTGTGGGGCGGGTCCCGGCTCCAAATGGTCCATGGTGTGGGTGTACCCGGAAAGAGAATTACCCAATGCTTTTCTATGGTGTCTTCTTTCCTCTGAAAAATGTCTTTACAGGATGGTCCTAAAGTGGCTATTGGTCCAAAAGTGGTTCTTAGTCCAAAAGTGGCTCTTGGTCCAAAAGTGGTTCTTAGTCCAAAAGTGGCTCTTGGTCCAAAACTGGGTCCAAAGTGGCTCTTGGTCCAAAACTGGTTCTTGGTCCAACAGTGGTTCTTGGTCCAAAAGTGGTTCTTGGTCCTCTTGGTTCCAGATGCTGTCGATGTTGAGGGGAGTATATGTTTCTGGACAAGTCTAGTTTAGTAGCTGTGAACTTCAGAATGCACTCGTTAAATGAATGGGGCTCATGCAGCTAACACATTTGCGAATGCATTTTTTCCAAAATTTTGAATTTGAATTTGTTTGAATGGCAGGTACATCATAGACGTGACAACGTTGTTAATATAATAGTCTATGGATGC
This sequence comes from Knipowitschia caucasica, assembly GCA_964034765.1. Lineage (NCBI taxonomy): Eukaryota > Metazoa > Chordata > Actinopteri > Gobiiformes > Gobiidae > Knipowitschia > Knipowitschia caucasica. The sequence continues at coordinate 19,606,138 of OZ035824.1, forward strand.
ACAGCAGAGAGTAACTTTAGTGATAACTATAGTCGTTTTTTAGCAGCTAAAACACTTAAATTGGATATAAAATGCTCAAATTGTAGATAGATAACAGAAAACTCTTCAAATGAATCTTTTTTTGATAAAATGTCTGTGAAGTCCATGAGGGTTAGAAGTCTGGATCTGATAATGAGCCCCGTTAGACCACTGCCCTCTTTCTACTCTCACATCTTTAGCACCAGTGGAACATCTGTCCTCTGAGAATTCAGCCAATCACAGCTCCTCAGCCCTTTAACCACACAATCATCTCCTTTAACCCGCCGAGACACTGACACAGGGCGAACGCTGAGACTGTCTCAGAAAGATAGAGCTGGGCTAAGACACTTTACTAAGTTCAGGAAAAGCAAAGAAAAGTATTGTCCATCTGGAATGAACCTAATGTGGATAATCATCGTTCATGTCTGAGTGACCTGCAGAGGAGGAAATGGTTTCATTTTACAGCGAAACATTGTTCATTAGAATTTTTTTAAACATTTTGTTCCTGAAAGGTAAACTAAGTTATATTTTGCAGATGTACAATGAAGGATCACAAAAGACAGAGTCCTGAAACTCCAGGGTGCACAGAGCAGTTGTTTTGGTGTACGTCCAAAGCTCTTGAAAATTAAACTGTGCAAAGCCCCATAGTCAACATTGGCTTAGAGACGGCTCTCGGCCAATCAGCTGCAGGTGTCAAAGTCACCGTGGTACTTTCACCACAGCACATTATTTACCTTCACTTTCATAAACATTAGGACTGTAAAGGACATCTGATGTTCCCGGAGACTGTTGTTTGCTGTGGCAGTGTCATTGTGATTATTCAGGCTTTATATCTGTTTATTGAGGATGGTTGGCACATTCACCGATCTGTTTCTAACCTCATACAGTTTGTGCAAGAATTAGATTGGCCATTATGGTTGTTTTCATGATTACTTTCTTCCTCGTTGAATCAAACACTGTACGTCTGCGGAGACAATAGAGAAAAGTATACTTGAATTATGAATGAATCATTAACCTAAACGTACAACAAAAGAGACATCAGAAGGTTGCATTGTTCAATTAGCATTTATTCTCAAAAGGTTTGAGCACGGCCCCAGACAGCTCCCAAGTCTGATCCATGGTCACTCCTGCAGAAGTCTAGCAAGAGTCTACCTGAAGTCTAGCAAGAGTTCAGCTAAAGTCTAGCAAGAGTCTATGTGTAGCTAAAGTCTAGCAAAACTCTGGCTAAAGTCTAGCCAGAGTCTAGCTAAAGTCTGGTTATCCCAGAGAAGGATGGTGCTTGTATCGGCCTTTAATGCTGATGTAAACACACAGACTTTGGAAACAGAACTTGGCAGAGTGAACAAAGACCGGTAAAGATCTCGTCGACATATGAACGTATGGCTTTCTCACAGAGCAATCTCAAACGTCAACAACACACTGTATCTATCTCCTGTAGGAAGGATCTGTCACCTGTAAGCAGATTTTAAACTCCATAAATCTGTGTCGATATTCATTAAAAAGCAATAGTAATAAGATATTCCCATATTTTTAAACTTATCCACAGGTGTGTCCTCCTGCTGTGATCTTTTTGGACACCAGTGTCTCTCAGATCTCAGAGTAATAGCCTTGAGTTCCCACAGACTGCAGTGTTTGTAGGAGGGTTATTGATTTGATGAAGACGACGTGAGGAGCACATTACACAACAACGACTGCTTCATGTGAGGTCAACAAGAAATCAATATGAAATTATATTACAGCCTCCACTGTTTGGGGCCAGGCCAGAATGGGCTGCCAACCTGCACCGGGAACAAGGAGAGTTTCCCCACACACACAGTTGTAACACACACACAGAACATAACACACACATACACAGACACACACACACACATAACACACACAATGGGCTGCCAACCTGCACTGGGAGGGTTTCCACATAGACCAGGGGTCGGCAACTCAAAAAGTTCAAAGAGCCATATTTCTCTGTATGTATGAGGCTTATATGAAAGCAACAGTAAAGTAAGCTGTATTAGCCTACTATCAAAACAAGTGAGTATAGGCTACAAATACATAATATGCGTTCATGATTATTATATGTATTTTCACTGTAGTGCAAGAGAATGACGCACCATGTGACTGCTCTGCAATACGATGTATGCTTTAAGTTTAACTTTTCTTTTGTTGCGTTCATGCAATTGTAGAAATACAGTAATTAAATCTGCTTTTTGAGTTCACATACCTGCATTACAGCACTGTCTGTTCATATCAATCACGTCACACGTCGTCACAGGATGGAGTTCGCTGGAGCTGAACTAAAGTCCCGAACGATGTTTTGCACTTCATTGTTCCTCTTGTTGCAACAAAATTCAGTAGTAGAAGTTTGGAGATGAATCCGCTCCAGAATAACTGCGATCGCACTGTTTAGGCATTTATCAACTGTATCGGTCCTTATCAACTCTTTCTCTTTTTAGCTTTGAGATTTATGTGGACTCATGTGGCACACAGCGGTTTTTTTACAACAGCAGTCGCCCGGCGCGGGGCCGCGTAACCGTGCGTCGCAGGATATGACGCAAATCTCCGTTGACAGAAATGTTGAAATTGAATATTTCTGTTGCACATTTTTACTGCATTGAAAAACGTTACAGACACCACATTGAAATTGAAGATAATAGACACACACAATGGGTTGCCAACGTCATCGGGAACAAGAGGAGGATTTCCCCATAGACATACACACATACACACAGATATAACACAAACACATAGATAGACACACACACACACACATATACACAGACGTACAGATATTACACAAACACTCAGACACACACATAACACACACACACACACACAAAAGGACCATAACCTACACACACACATAACATACACACACAGACGATAACACCTACACACACACAGAGATGTAACACAAATTTTATTTTATTTAAGATAATTTTATGTATTATCTTAAATAAAATAATAAGTAATAGGATGATGAAATAGAATAGATCAGTATTTAATAGAATAATATAATTTTAAAAGGCAATTTTCAATTTAAAAATAATCTAAAATCACATAGACAATTTTGCGTGTTCATTAATTACATTTGGGAGCCAGAGGGTTAGGAAAACCAAACGTCTTAATGTGAACCCCAGAGTCCTTACCTTGATTCAAGAACTTTCAGATCATGAGTGGTGTAATGTCTGAATATGGACTGAAATAAGTAAGGTTTGTGGGCTGCGATGGAGTTTTATATTGTTGTGACGTTCAATGTTTCAAATTTGTTCTTCAGCTCTTAAATTAAGCTTAAACCCACATGTATTTTCTGTTAAAGGAATAGTTAAGTTTTTCCTTACTGAAATGATCTTACTTAGGTTAGCCCAGCTGATGTGTACCTTTTGCTCTTTGTGTCACATCTGAGACATTTGAAGCTAGCGAGCTCTGCCATGTTTATTCTATTTTTAAATTCAGTGACGTGAAGTGTAGTTACACAGAATTTTAAACATATTTGATTTTCTAAGCGGAATAAAAATAAACTTATGTTGTGAGGCGGAATAATACGAGGAGTACTTCCACACACAACGCTTCAAAGACTTCTCTCATGCTCACTTCAATCAATAAAAGGAAAAAATGGAAATTAATAACTGCTTGACCCCAGTCTGAGCTAGTCACGCTGTTTTTTTATTTCTTATAGTTTCTATTGACTGAAGTGGGCGGGAGAGAAGTCTTTAGGAGTTGTACGCGATACAAGTGCCCCTTATATTATTCGGCCACACAACATGGGTCCTCCTTTTTATCTGCATAAAAAAATCAACTTAGTTTAAATTCTAAATGGCTTGCGTAATGGCTTGGATCAGATTGCATCATACAAGCCAAAAAAGTCTTTTGTTTTAATTATTTTTGGATGGAGATAAGCATATTTGAGAATATTTTATTTGACATTATGTTTTACAGTGAAATATTTTTGACATTTGTTTAAAACGGTCTTAGTATTGACTTTTGGCACTGTAGTGTTGTCACTGAATATACAGTAAAGTTTCATTTTCATTTATTTTGTGAAATGACTCATTTAATGCAGCTTTTAGTTAAGCAATGTTGAAAGTGCAATATTTTTCAGGGAAATGTCAAAGTACATACAAAACATTAAACTTGTAAAATGTACTGAAAAAGATTGTTTAATAACAAGGTGGTAACTTATAAAAAGCATAGTAAACCTGTACATTTAGCTGAAAAAGATTGTTTTAATAATTAGGTGATTATGTAATAAAAAGCGTAGTAAACATGTACTTTTTACTGTAAAAACTAGTTTTAATAACGGGATGGTTTTGGTAAATATACAGAAAAAAACCTGTTTAAATACAGTTGTATTATGTAAAATATATAGGTAATTCTGAAGGAGAATCCTCTGTGGCAGTCACAAGGAGATCCAATCAGGACCTCCTTGTGTGAGAAGGACACAGTCCTATACAGGTCCTGCTGCATTTTGTATCATAAGACTTTTGGTACAATTATAGATGTCATTTTAACATTTTCCACGTGTTTGTAGATGGTGGAACTGCAGGAAAACCCTGGTGACCGAGGAAGATCCTTAAAGATTATAATTCTGTGAGATCCACTAAGTCACCGCTCTCGAAGACAACTTGTCGACCTTCTCGTCAGTGACATGAGTGAAACACTATGGGTATGTTGTATCAGTTATTACTCTAAAGTTCCTTTCTTACAAGTGCGAAGGATATTTACTCAAAATAAAATGAAAATCACTTGAAAAGATCCTGTGGTGACAGTTTTTGGAGTAATTACATAAAACCAGCCGCAGCAAATACACGGACGTCAAAGGCCTTTTATCAATGCAGAGACGCCCTTCTGACGCCATGACTGAGCTTTGTGAGGGCCCCCTGCTGTGGTCACACGGACGTGGAGGGCCTTTCAGATGTGCAGAGACGCCCTTCTGACGCCATGCTGTGCTTCCTGAAGGTCCCTGCTGCCCTGTCACACCCTTTTGCCTCCTACATATTATGGCCATTGTCTTGTCTGCTCACACCCCATGCAAGACACACCATAGGGGGTGGTGCCGGCGCTTCCTGTGTGGAGCAGCCTGTGGCCCCCTCCAATCTGTTGTGGGCGGGACTGACTTTCTTGTTGCTCTGTATACACGAGACTGGGGGCTCGGCCCCCCAGAGCTGGTAATACTGCCTTGGTATGTGTTTGCTGCTCTCCGCACGCGCGTGTGTTTAATAAACTTACGCTTTTGATTATGACAAACATCTTTGAGCTTTTCTCCTGCATTGGGGTGTTTTATTCCTCCACAATTTGGCGTTGCTGACATGTCTTGGCATGGGATACTTTCGGCGGGACGAGCGGCTTTGTTTGGCCGACCTGGATCACCAGCCTCTGTTCCTTTTTGGAGACAAAGGAGAGCGCGCTCGTCCACGCACGGAAGGAATCCTTTTGCCACACAAGACCAAAAAGAACCTAATCTGGTGAGTCTTGTCTTTTCATCTGCGTAACGAGCCCAGGGCAGCACTTAAGTGTACACGGGGATTCGTTTATTTATGTATTTTTGGGGTATTTCATTCATTGCCACAGCATAGTCTGTGTGCGGGATTTTTTGGGGGGCTTTTTGTTCTAGATTGAAAACTAGCGGCTGCGCGTTAGTATCGTCCTGTAGGCGACCCTGAAAATTTCTCCAAGTGTCTTCAGCCAGAACCGCTCCATTTCAAGAACGCGCGCTCGCTGGTTGAACCAGCGAGGGGGGAATGGAGCGCCCCAAAGTGGGTAGGAGCAGGGAGAGACTAAGCGGGTTAGGCCCATTGTTCGTACGAGAAAATGGGTAAAAATCAATCTAGGAGATGCAAGCTATGGAGTGCTTGCCTATGGTGCAGGCCATTACGCATCTTGCGTGAGAATTTAGAAGAAGAAGGGAAGAAAAATATACTTGGTTTTAAGAATATCACGGCAAAAGAGGTTAGAGAAAGAAATATGTAAAAACAATAGCTCCTCCGCCTTTCACCGAAGCGGAGAACACACAGGCGGACACACACACACATCCCCCACACCCCCACCCTACCGCCCCTTTTTCCCCTACTAACAATAAGTGTGCACCCAAACAAGGCGTTGGGTTTTTAAAAAATGAGCAGACTACTGTTGTCCCTCTTCCTCTTCCTTATCCAGGTCTGTCGGCGCCTTTCCTCCGCGCACTGTCCTCTGCCTCAAAGCACCAGCCCCACGCCCCAACCACAGGCGGCGCCCGCACCAGCTGAGACCCCGCGAGAAGTGGGCCCAAACCGCAGAAGAAGAAGAGGCGGAAACAGACACACGCTCAGGAAACCACAGAAGAAGAAACGGGGGAAGCAAATATGTGAGACACCGACAACTGCTTTGGAGCACAGAGAGACACTGCTCCAAATCCCGTGACTGTTCTCCACGGAGGGGGTAGCGTGAAACACCAAACGCACCCGCGGAAACCCGCTTGAAAGTTGTTCCCGCACCGCAAACAGAAGAAGCCAAAAGTACCGGCACGTTTGGGTCATTCACCAACCCTCATGGACCACATGCTAACGCTTTGGGCTACCTGGGCCTCCTGCGGACTTTGAGAAACTTCCACAGCCCGGCGGAAAGACTGTGTGCTCTACATGGGTCGAAGGACTGTTACCGGAGGAGGCGTTACAGGCAGAGGAACGCTCACACGGGGCCAGAGGACGGCAGAGGCGGGCACGGAGGAAACACGAGCGACTGACCAAACCTGGGTTCACATTCGTCACCAAAGCGACCGCTCATGTAAGTTGAACAACAACAAATTGCAATTGGCACTTTTTAGAGATAATTCATGCTGAATTCCCGTAACATACGCTAACAATTTGTGGCGAAAATGTTACTTTTCTAGTTGACTCCGGGGCAACAAATTCTGTGCTAAAAAGTGACAGCCTTTCTGTCTCCCCTAAAATGAGCGGCCGCTTCACATTCTCATTAGCAGCGTCGGGAGAGACGACTAAAGAGCAATTTACGTCACCGCTAACGTGTTTTGATTCTCAGGGCAACCAGCTTAAACATTCTTTTCTATATTCCCCATTGTGCCCGGTTAATCTACTAGGCCGAGACCTTATGTGCAGACTCAATTAAAAATAGATAAATAAAAGGAGGCACCGGTCCCAAAAGTTAACTACCACTGGAAATTGACACCAAACCCTGAGATTGCTAAGTTATTAGCCACAACAGTGGATAGTGACGCCCGCACAAAATTTGGAGGTCAACCACGCGAACGACCTAAGCTGCTCTCTCCGGTCGTTCCCAGACAATAACTTGGAGTTTGAAAATTCATGCAGTGTAGGGAAGATAGGCTAACGGAGTACGTTTATTGAGATAGGCACCACTATCTGTGCTACTTAATGAGCAACAAAAACATTTTATCGTGAAACAAAGGTGAAGTATTAAAGTTTGAGACTAATTTACATTTTTAATGAATCCGACCTGGCTTTATTGAAAAAGAAAAAAAATAAGGAAAATAAACATTTTTTTTAGGTGACAAGAGCTCATTAGAGATATAGGGGACACCATTTGTGATAAGCCCGAAATACAGACCACGTGGTAAACACTAAAGTTGGAAATGGATTTCTTTTTTTTAGGAAAAATCTCTTAAAAAGCTTTGCATGTTCTGCAGGCTCTGGAAGTTGCAACAATAGGAATAACTCATGAGACAATTGTAATTGGACATGGAAAATATAACAAAGTTAAAATTACAGGCCTTCTGTGTTGTCTATGTGTTTGTGTGTGTTACATGTTTGTGTGTTATATGTTTTGTGTATGTTATATGTTTGTGTGTCATGTCAAAGTACACTACGCTGACCTTAACAAACTGGACCAAAATACTAACGTGGGAAATCGGCCTGTGATATGACTGTGTGATATAGTGTGATGTGTGAAATGAGGAATGCTGAACGGAATCATGGAATAACAAATGTGTCTGTAATGTTTTAATGTGATCATGGAATGGTTATTTTTGTCAACAGCATACGGTGTAAGTCAAAGATAATAAGCTTTATTGAACAGGTGTACAAGTGAGAGTACTCTGGGATGAGTACTCTGAGGAAAGTACTCTGCGGAAAGTACTCGGAGATGAAATATGAAGATATTGGAAGTTCCTCCCTGTGCTGTTTGTCCTGACAGCGACACAGTCCAACCGCAGTGAGCTGTCGTTGGCTGAAGGACAACTTGGTTTGTAAACTCACATTTAGGGGAGTATAAAATTAGAAATATACATTTTGTTAGTCTGTATTTTGCTACAGCCTCCGCCCTGATGTCAAACACCGTCTGTCAATGCAGTTATGTTTTGCCCAATTGGAAAAAGATTGACAAGCGAAAGTGGGCATTTTTTTGTGTTTTTTGTGTTCTAATATTTCTTTTTCAGATGAGAGATAAACTACCCCTGCTTTAGGGATGACAGTAGTATGGACCATGAGGAAATGAGCATCTACCTGGGCACCAAAGCCCACAATATGAATTGAGGACGATCCGGGACAAAGCAACTGGAGATGAACGGAACAGTTGGTACTTTTGCAGTCTCACGGAGGGCCACAGACCCACTGCTTACTTCTCAGCGAAGCTCGATGCCGTGGCAGCAGGATTGCCTCGCTGCCTGCAGCCTGTGGCTGCCGCTGAGAAAGCGGCCCTAGCATCACGTGACCTTGTGGGATACACTGAATTAACTTTGCTTGTGCCCCATGCTGTGTCCCTGATCCTGCTAGAGCAGAGGGCCTCTCGCCTTTCTGCGGCTCGTTGGCTGGGGTACAAAGGGGAGACGCTGCTGTATCGCCACAAGAGAACAGAGATGCACTCCCAGGCCAGACCTGAAAGAGGCGCCTCTGACTAATCCTGACTTGATTGTTGTTTATACAGACGGAGCCGCGTAACGTGACAACACTGGGAAGAACCGAGTCGGCTATGCTGTGTGTTCTGATTTTGATACTATAGACTCTGGTTGAACGGCTGCTGACAGCTGTAATGTTGCCCTTAGAGATCGCTGTATGCAAATGCCACTGAGGGCCACAATAATGCCACTGATCCCATCTCTGCAGGGAATCGGCGCGCGGACAAGGCAGCGGCATACGCACCTCTACACACACACACACTACCTCACTGAAGACGTTGATATTTTCTCCTCTGTCAGCGATGCAGGCACTGGATACTTCAGCAGAGACGCTGCTGTGAGAGGGGAATGGGGCTCGACGACGGCATGGTGTGTGTGGCTGGGACCAGACAGCAAACCGTGCCTACCACGGCATTTCTTCAGACAGTTTGCAATTTTAGCACATGGTCGAGACCAGGCCTCGAAAGGAGGGATGATGTGTGAATTAATCACACAAAATTGGTATACAAAGGGGTTTACGGCATTTGCACAGAGATTCTGCCAAACATGCGCTATATGCCTCGCGCATAACCCAGGTAAGTCCCAAAAGTATCCAACAGGCTGCTCATCCTCCGCCCCTGCGCCCATTTCAACATGTCCAAAGGGACTTTTGTTGAACTCACACCATGCCAAGGTAAGTAATACTGTCTGGGTCTGGCGGATCTCTGGTCCAAATGGACTGAAGTATTTGCAGGCATACACGCCACAAGCAACGCGGTGGGGAAAGCTCTGCCCACAAAAAATTATGCATTGGGGTGTCCCGAGGGAAAATCTCTAGTGACAAAGGCAGCCACTTTGTAGCAAAAGTCATGAGGAAGTGGGTGAATTTCTGGGCATCGATCCCATTCGAAACCCTCTGGGCCAGATCCACCCAACTTGGGCGCGGGACCCCCGAACAGAGATCTGCCAAGCACCTCTTTGTGTGATGACATGCTGTCCTATTGTAAGGAAATTAATGCACTTTTGTCCTCTATTTATGCCAAGGTCCGGAGCGCGCTGCCACAGGCTGCGCAGGCGGCTCCGCACAGGATCAAGCCAGGCGACTGGGTCCTGGTGAAGGAAACGAGACGAAAGCATTGGCGGTCCAAGCGCTGGCTCGGCCCATTCCTCGTCCTCCTGGTGACGGACACTGCCGTTAAGGTCGCGGAGAGGACAACTTGGATCCACGCCAACCACTGTCGTGCGGTGCTGCCACTGAGGGCCATAGACGAGGACACCGAGGGCGCGGACGGACCAGGCCCATCCGCGGCTCCCTACGCTGCAGAGGTCGGCAGGCGTGCGACCACCGTCGGTGAAGCAGGCCAACAACAACACCCAGAGAATCCCAGCGTTGCCGAGGCAACCCCCCTTTGCCCAACTCCCCAGCCCCCGGACCCCAAAACCTGGGAGCCATGAAGGCCCTGAGCGCTCTGCTCAGCTGCAGCAAGTATGCAGAGCTGCTGCCCATTCCAAAGATTTCTCCAGAGCCTGCTCCCTCTGGCCGATCTGGAGCGTGCTCAAGCTTGCCGCTCCAAGACCAAACATCGCAATGACCACTAACGCTACACACACGCTGATAGGGAGCGGTGCCAATGACTGTGTTCATTATGTTAATATTGTCTTCTCTTACCGCTGTCCGGATCCATTGTGTTATTATAACGTGCTCTTTCTTCTTTTGACAAGCATGTTTCTTTTCTTGTCCACTTTGGACAGCAATAAGTTAAGTGTTTCAAGCTTGAAGGTGATGTGATTATGATGTCTCTGTTATTTAACTGATTAATGCAAAAATGGTTTTGAATTATCAAAAGAGGGGATTGTGATGACAGTTTTCAGAGTAGTCACACATCATAACCAGCCACAGCCAATACACGGACGTGGAGGGCCTTTCAGATGCAGAGACGCCCTTCTGACGCCATGCTGTGCTTCCTGAAGGTCCCTGCTGCCCTGTCACACCCTTTTGCCTCCTACATATTATGGCCATTGTCTTGTCTGCTCACACCCCATGCAAGACACACCATAGGGGGTGGTGCCGGCGCTTCCTGTGTGGAGCAGCCTGTGGCCCCCTCCAATCTGTTGTGGGCGGGACTGACTTTCTTGTTGCTCTGTATACACGAGACTGGGGGCTCGGCCCCCAGAGCTGGTAATACTGCCTTGGTATGTGTTTGCTGCTCTCCGCACGCGCGTGTGTTTAATAAACTTACGCTTTTGATTATGACAAACATCTCTGAGCTTTTTCTACTGCATTGGGGTGTAATATTCCTCCACACCTTTCTGCCTCAAACCTCTGTCTGCAAAAGTCTTGGGGAAGGTTGTCTATTCTTTTAGCAATTAAGACATTACTCGGAGGTGTGTATCCATATTTGATGACCCCCCCAAGAGAGCCGCTATGTGGTATCCTGGCTGGACTGATAGATAGTTCCCACACACACACACACACACACACACACACACACACACACACACACACACACACAGACATAGACACACACACTGACACACACACACACACACATACAAAGGCTGCTGGGTCAGTGAGCTGGCAGCCTGCTTGTGCAACAGCCTTTCACCTCGGCCCAGGTGAGTGCGGCCCTGAATATGAATGCTGTACATCTGCCTCTTAATGAATTAAAGGAGCAATTTAGCCGCCTTTCAGATCCCAGAGGAGTTCATTCCATCTTCTTAACGATTGCCCCCGTACCCTCCGCTCTCCTCCCGGTGCATTGGATTGTGCGTTAGACCGTCAGAAAAGCTTATTAACACTGGTTGGAGCAGGAAGCTACAGAGAGGCAAACGCAGCAGGTTAGAATTAGCCTAATTGTTTGGACATAGTCGTAGAAGCAAATTGGAATGTTGTCATTGGCCTCTGCTCTTTATGTAATCACTGTTGCTTTTATTTAGTGATTCTGCAAAATATTTGTTAGTAATACAGCACTCTGCAAACAGACAGGCACCGTGATTTGGTTATTTGACTCATTATGAAACAGAAATAAATAGATGTAATTATGGCTCACAGCATGAATGAGATGGAATTAAGCGAGCTGTTTGTGGTTTGGGAGTTAAGTATTTTCAAGAAAGAATACTTAAACTCCTGTATTTTATGAACAAACTACGACAAATAAAGCAACATAGATTACCTCATTAAATCAAGAAACAGAAGCCGGAGCAAGAGGAATGTTTAGTAAATAACAATGAAGCAAAGTTGTTGTGGCTCTACTCCCCACGGGCTCCGTTAGGGTCAGTACTATATCATATACGGAATCGGGACGGAAGCGGAAGTAAATATAAAAAACTACCTATTAATGCCTTAACTTAACCAGCCATTCCCAAAAAATAACCCCAACCCACCCTTAACCCTAACCTTAACCATCTTACTCAGACGCCTAAAACTTAACCAGTCACCATTTAAGGACCTATTAGTCTAAAAATAATTTGAAAGTAGGAGTGTTACTTCCGGTTTCGTCCCGATTCCGTATATGATCTAGTGCCGACCTCTCCGTTAGTGGCAAAGGAGCTGGCTAAAGCTAGGCTAAATGCTAAAGTTAGGCTAAATGCTAACTCCCTCGGGCTCATTACATACGTCACGGTAAACTCAGATCCAATGGTTTCAATCTGCAAAGGAGTTAACCCCCTCCCACCTGTTAACGGAGTCCAGACTTTAGTACCAAATGAAATGAGTACAATGGTATGGTAAGACCAGGCTCAATGGAAACTAGCATCGAGCTATAATCTGGTCCAGAACTTAATGTCTCTGTAACTGTCCCTTCAATAATAAAGGACCTAAAACCATTGGAAAGTGCAGATGAAACTAGAGAAAGCATCATCAGATAAGCTTTAGTGGTGGGTTCCGTCCTAGGTCCAGCTCATTTGGTCAAAGTTTTTATAAATATTATATGTATTTATTTATTTGAATGGAACAGCGCAACAGGTGTATTAAAACATAATTACCACTCAGAGATCGCTTTTCACAGCCCACAGCTTGTACTATTTCTATTGTGTTTTGTTTAGAACTTCGAGTCACTTTGTGTATGAACCGTGCTGATTATAGTAACTCTGTGAATGTGGTAATATAGTCAGAATATGTTTGATGATATGACGGCAGTGATATGTCACAGATTATGCCTCAATCATTACAAAATCAAAGATAAAAACATTAAACCCAACACCCGTAATGTGTAAGTCAACACAATCCGTCGTGTTTTGCTTCATTTGTCTTGATTCCACTACCACAGCTGCAAACAGCATAAAACATTCACATTTACAGCAAACGGATGTATTTTTTATGAGACCACACTCGGCTGGTTTTAACTTTTATCATTTCAAAACGCTGCGACCGAACCATCCAACACGCTGTATTTATACGCCAAAAGGAAATAGTGCATAAGTCCCAAAATCCATCTTTAAAACAGACGAGAAGCCGGGGCTCTGGAGCGGGTAATTGGATGAAACTAGGCTGCAAGTGGCGCTTCTCAGGCCTCACTTCATTTTATGATAATGATAATTGAAAGATGAGGGAGGAAGAACTGAATTACCGGGCTGGATTAACAAAATGGCCACGTCTGGTGCTAAATTCACTCTTGTTACTCTTGTGCTCGGGTTCACAGCGGCCTCCGGTTACAGCACTCTCACTACATTACTGCCCTCTTAATGAAATTCTTTGCTCTCAATTGCATTTTCAGCAGTTTAGAGCGTGTTTCTTCTCCCACAACAGTAAAGCACTTGCAGAAGGTAAAGATACTCTCTGCCCCGAGGACTAAGCACCGGCGTAAAGAAGGAAGTGTGAGTTTATGAAGTCTATTTAAATTTGCAGAACATAAAGTACGATCATTACTGAAACACACCACTTGTTTTATTCCATCTGAGCTTTGTGAAAGGTTGGCGTAAAAAATGTCGGAAATGTGCAGTTTATTTATCCCCGTAGGGAACTTTGTCTTCTGCATTTGACCCAGATGTCACTGGGCGTCTGTAGGAGCAGTGGTCGCCGTAGTAACAGAACCATCTCCAGAGATCCATCCATCCATTCCATTTTCTTCCACTTCATCCGTTTCCGGGTCGCGGGGGCAACAGTCGAAGCAGAGACGCCCAGACTTCCCTATCCACACACACCAGGCCCAGACCAACTGAGAGTCATATCCCTCTGTGTCCTGGGTCTTCCCCAGGGGCCTCCTCCCGGTTGGACAGGCCCAGAACACCTCCCTTCATTCCCACATCAAAAGTTGAAAAAGTATGAAATGGAAATCCTACGTCTTTTATAAATCTCTGCTTTCAAAAGTATGAGTAGTTATAACACTCAGGTCTACAGTCGATAAAAAGTGCCGTTCTGTCGCCACTGGGCTCTCAACGCTCTTAACCATTCACAACATTCAGTGGATGCAGATGATAGTGTCTTGCCCAAGGGCATAAAGGCAGTGTGTTGGGAGCCAAACAGTAACTGATGTAATCCAACTAAATCATGGCAATTATTATTCAAAATGTTGTGTCCAGAGGTGACAAAAGTTCTAATCATAAACACTTTGGTAAAAGTATAGATGGTAAGTATTAAAATCTTCCCCGACCTTTTATATTTGTATTTTTCTCTTATGTCTTTCGTCTAGTTGTATTTAAATCCTAGTTTTATTTTTTGTTGTTTTACTTCAACATTTTCTCTGCTACCACCCATTATTTTGCTTTCTCTTTTTGATTTTTCTCGGTGATACCTGCTTCTCCCCGGTTCCACCGACACTGAACTGTTATAGTTTAATCCAAACCCTTCACTGCTCCTCGGCTCAGGATTAAAAGAACGTCCCGCAGACTCATGTGAAAGAGGGAAGTGTGGTCTGAGAGTCTGCCTCGTGGAGCATGTGACGAGGAGACGACCCACGGAGACCACAGCTCCTGCTAAGTGCTGCTTTGTTTAGCTGTGAGTGTTCAGTGACCTGCACCAAAGGATTTGAGAGAGATCAACCCCCTGCTCCACCCGAGCTCCTGCCCCATCTACTGCCCCACACTGTCCTAGCTCCATACTGCCGCACACTGCCCCAGCTACAAATACAATACAATACAATACAATGTATTGTACGTCATGGTGTTACGCCACTTAGGCTACGTTATGGGTAGACTCTTGGTAGATGAGAGATCTTAGTTCGAATGCTCAAATCACGAGCCAGCTCCTCCTATAAATAGCCCCGCTCAGGCCTGCACCTGCCACTTTGAACTCTGGCGGCGGGAGATTTACTTCTAGTCCAAACTACTACGGGAAAATCAAGATTCTCTGCTCGTCCGAGTTCCCTTTCGCCCTCCGGCGTCGGACGAAGAAGGTAAGCACTATCCGGTGCTTCTTCTGCTTCCCCTGCCTGGTCTGACACCATTCACGGAGGCGCCGCCTGCGGAACGTGCCTCTTTCTCTCCCCAGGGGGAGAGTGAGAGAGAGTGAGCGCCGCGATGAATGCACCAGTGCCACGAAGGCTTGCCCAGACTCTCTCAGGGAGGGGAGTCTGAGTGCGGTATGCCAAGCTCGACCTGCTTCCCGCATGTCTGGGGAGAATGGCGTCGTGGAGACAGAGTACCGAGTTTCTCTCTCTCTCTTCAATCTCGAGACCGTTTTCCCACGCAGCCACTTGCCACTAACCCTAACCCTCCGTCTGCAGCTGCGAGGCGCTGGGAAATCCCCTTCCCACCGCAGCCCTCTCAGGCAGAGACAGAGAGGGCTCGGAGCAGGGAAGGAGAGGCTCGAGCTGTGCCCACGTATGGACCCGGTGTCGTAGTGGCCCACACCCCGGGAGGCCAGGAGGCTCGCCCTGGGGTTTGGCCCGTATTGTACGGTCCAAGACTGGTCTTGGTCCAGCGGAGTCTCTGATGCTGAGGACGCGGTGGGGCTGGCGTTGCTCCCCACGTCCTCCGTGGGACCAGACAACAGACCGCTCCTTCCCTCCGAGCGGAATCGGAGGTCTAAGGACGTACTGGATGGGTGCTATGCCAACGCGGCTCAGGTGGTCGCGTTGTCATAGCAACATGGCCTTAATCACTGGGGCTCTGGACAGATCTCTCTGGCCAGGCGCTCAGCAGCGAGGATCTGACTGGGGGCTGGTCGACACGCCCGCGGCGTGAGTCCTGCCAGCAGTCGAGGGGCCTCGACCAGAAGAGAGAGCAGTCTCCCAGGCAGCGCTCGGCCTGCCCTTCTCCAGCGAGACCCCGGGGCTCAGAGCGAGCCTTCGGGGCTTGGGAGCAACGCTTTCACCGCCGTCCCCCTTACACTAGAGGTGGACGGGGAGGCAGGGGTTTCTTTAATAAAAAGAGAAATAACCCTTATTTCATGTGCGACTATCCTTGCTTACGGTATGACGTGCCTTCACTGGTAGAGGGCATTGTCTCACACACAGCTCAGCACCACTCTGTTAGCCAGGGGGTCACGTGGGCTCAGACGAGAGACTCACAGCGATTGGTCCAGATTGGTTGCTCCAATAGCAACCAACCACTCACCTGCTATGAGTGAGACAAAGGGGCCAGTGACCCTCTCTGTCTCATGCAGCGTATTACACCTTGGTTCCCTGCCCTTTTGGCCACCCCCCCTCTCCTCTGGGAGCACCACATCAGTTTCATCAGGTCTGGAGAGAGCAGGGGCTACTCACAGACGCATGGTTGGAGAAAACTTTGCGCAGGGGGTATGCCTTACAATTCGCACGAAGGCCACCGCCGTTCCAGGGCGTTCGAGCGGTGCACTCCCTGGTGCGGGGGTCAGGAGAGGCGCTCCAGCTGGAGGTCTCCTCTCTGCTGAGACGAGGCGCCACGGTCGAAATGGACCCGCGAGACGCCTCCAGGGGGCTGTACTCCCCATACTTCTTGGTCCCCAAGAAGACAGTGGGAGTGCGCCCCATCTTGGACCTGCGCATGTTAAACGAGTGCATTTTTTAGTTACCTAATGTAACTTTTGTTCTACCAATAGGTGTGTAGCACCATGACATAGAACTCTAAGCGTCTGTTCCACATGCTCTTCACAAGCAGCTGCTGGAATGCGTCAGACCCGGACATTGGTCTTCCATAGATCTGACGGATGCTTACTTCCACGTAGCGACAGTGCCAGAACAAAGACGGTTTCTGCGCTTCGCAGTGGCAGGAAGGTGCTACGAGTATTGTCGTCTCCCGTTCGGGTACCCACTGGCGCCGCGCACCTTCTCCAAGTGCGTAGAGGCTGCTCTGGAGCCACTCGGCTGCGCAGGAGTCAAGGTTTTAACCTACATAGAGGATTGGTACATAGAGGACATAGATGGATCTGGCCCCATCCAGGGAGGTTGCCGCGAGCCACACTCACTGGGTCCTGTCCCACATACAGCGTCTGGGCTTTGTGGTAAACAGGCACATGGTGTATCTCAGTCTGCAGCTGGACTCGGTGGGGTTCCGAGCTGCATTGTCCGAGGACAGGTGAGAGAACATCACCCGCCTGGCCAGGGAGGAGGTGACTGCCCCCAGAGTACCCGCCTGGAGCCTCAGGTCGCTCCTGGGGATGATGGCGCCGGCCCACGCGGTGATTCTTCCGGGCTTCCTCCACATGAGAGGGTTTCAGAGGTGGCTCTCCCGCCTCAGGCTTCACCCCCCACGGGACGGGGGGAGACTGCTTGGGGTTCCCCCTGACGTAGCGTCGGACATCAGGTTCTGGCTCACCCCGGGCCTGATGCAGGAGGGGGTGCCGTGTCGCACATGGAGGTGTTTACGGACGCCTCACTCGGGGGGTGGGGAGGGGTTCAAGGCCAGAGCTCCGTGGGCGGCTCCTGGTCAGACCCGACTCGCCACATCAACCTGCTGGAGATGGAGGCAGTGCGCAGGGTGCTGTTGCACTTTGCCCCACAGCTGGAGGGGAAGCACATGATGGTGCATTAAGACAACACCACGGTGGAAGCACGCATCTGAAAAGACAGGGGGGCACGAGGTCCCCCGCTCTCCACCGGTTGGCAGCAGCCATTTTGCACTGGGCTACGGTGCATCCTCAGTCTCTGGCTCATTAATTGTGGCCAGGGGGCCTCCTGTACGCGTTTCCCCCGGTTCGCCTCCTACCAGTCCTGCTGAGGAGGATCGAGCAAGAGGGGCGATCGGTGTTATTGATCGCTCCGGACTGGGTCTGGAGGCTGAGAGGCAGAACCTTGTAGACCTGGGTCTCCCCCTGTCGGTGGTGGAGACCATTCAGGGCGCGAGGGCCCCTTCCACCATCAGGGCCTATGACTGCAGGTGAAAGGTTTTCAGTGACTGGTGAGCGGTGCGTTCCTGGGACCCCATGTCCCGCCCTCTGGAGGGGGTCCTGGGATTTCTGCAAGAGCTGCTCGAGAAGGGGAGGGCTGCCGGCACCCTGGCGGTGTTTTGCGCAGCCATTGCCTCGGGTCACGGGGGTTCAGGGGTTTTTCGACCCCTGAACGGAGACGGATTGGTCGAGCTCTGGCCCAATCCGGCCTTTCTCCCTAAAGTCGTGACTTCAGCCTTTAGGTCTAGGGTTATCAGGATCTACCCATAGCGTAGCCTAAGGGGCGTAGCACCATGACGTAGAATTATTAGGTACCTAATGTAACTGTAGTTATACGAATGGGTGCGTACCCTTAGCTATGGGCCCATCAGGCCAACCTGGCTTTGGCTAAGTTCAAAGTGCCTGCACCGGTGCAGGCCTGATCGGGGCTCTTTATAGGAGGAGCTGGCTCGTGATTGGAGCATTCGATCTAAGATTTCTCTGGTGGAGGCTGGGTGCCTCAGGAGTCTACCCATATCGTAGCCTAAGGGGCTACGCACCCATTCGTAGAACCACAGTTACATTAGGTAACTAATCATTCTTTTATAGCCCTAAATCACAACAGCATTATCTCAGAGACTTAACAAAACCATTGAAAACACCAACACAGATCAGAGAATCAACAGTTAAGACACATAAAGAATATAGAACACATGTTGATAAATGTCATACATGTTGATAAATGTCATACATGTTAAAGTTTCCTGGATCATCACCACAGTCCTTCTAGTTGGACACTAACTGCCCAACAGACCCTCCTGCATCGACCCACATTTGAGAGAGGGATCCGCTCCTACACGGACGGACGGGCAATAGATCCAGGACTCAGACTGTAGAACGAGGACTGAGGCTATATGGATCCGGGACCTAAGCTACAGAACGTGGACCAGGGCCACGCAGCGCCTGTAGGACATGGACAGGTCCAGTGCAGGACTGAAGAACTCCCAGGTGAGTCGGGCAGGGCAGTCCGCAGGTGTAGAGGGGGCCGGTTCAGAGGTCCCGTCGTGGCACCATGAAACAGACAATGGGAAAACGGGTGAATAGAATGAACACACTACAGTCAAAATCTTAATAATGCAGATAGATAAAGTAGGAAGGAGGAGAGGATGGCTCTGTTACCATACTTCTCCAGCAGGGGGCTCCCTACGCAGCTTGACTGACAGTCTAAGGAGTTTAGCCTTCCCTGAGTCTTACCTTCCTAACCATATGCTAAACTGAAGAGGACTATTTTAAGCCTAGCCTTGAATATAGAGACCATGTCCGAACGAAGGTGAGACAGCAGCAGCCACGGCTAGGCTAGCCCAGGCTACAACACCAAAGATTTGTGGATTAGATACTGATTGAAAACACTGGATGAAGCTCTTTCCACAGTGAAAGAGCTTGGAGCTAAATGCTCTGCCGCCGACTGTGCTTTTTGAGACCTTAGGAACCACCAGACGTATGACGTTTTGCGAGCGCAATGCTCGTTTTGGTTAATATGACACTAACGTGTCTTGAAGATAGGAAGGAGCCAAGCCCCTTATGGCTTTATATGTTAAAAGAAGGATTTTAAACTTTATTTTGTACTCCACAGGAAGCCAGTGGAGTGATTTTAACACTGGAGTTATGTGCTCCCTCCTTTTGGTACCCGTTAAGATCCTTGCTGCTGTATTTTGAACAAGCTGGAAGCTCTTCAAAGAGGTTTTAGGACACGCTGCCAGTTTTTCCGTGTCACTTTTGGGAAGGATATTCCTGATTTTAGCTATGTTCCGCAAGCGGAAATACAGTATGCCGTTTTAGTTGCTTGGCTTGTATAGGCTTTGAAGGAGAGTTCTTCGTCAAAAGTGTTGCTGGGTACAATACTGACATTATTGAGAGTGATTATCTGGTCGGCCAGGGAGTCACGCAGGCTCTTTGGATCGACACTGCCTCACACTGTCCCACACTGCCCCACACTGTCCCAGCTCTACACAAAATGCAAGAATATTGTCATTTTATGGCAAAATACCAATGTTCGTGTACGTAGTTATCAAATCACAAAGTATAACATGACTCTTAAATGAATATTTACAAGTGGAACAAACTTCATTTTGTTGTAAATCTGATTTACAAAAATATAATAGAAGTCTCTAAAAAAGACAAAAACAGCTGAAACTCTTCCTTCTTCAATAATTGTTTACAACATAATAGTATTACTGAAAACATCTGGTTGTACTACAAATGTAGCTTTGTTTTTTACTAAAATATTTCATTCTGTCTGAATCTGCCAAAGCCACATGTTTTAGTCTTAATGAAATCTATGCACTTTTGTCACAGACTTTAAATAAGAAACATGGTGTATTTGCAGAAGAATGTTTTGTGAGGAATGTTACCATCCAGAAAAGAAACACAGAATGATGAATTATATTTCTTTTAATATGACTAAATAACAATTATAATGATGATGATGATGATGATGTAAGTCACAAATACATAATAGTTTATAGTTTCTCTGAGTTTCACACATGGAGAACACTGAATACTCATCATATCTCTAACTGTTCTTCGCTGGAGCCCGAGGACTCGCTGCTGGAACCTTCTGCAAAATTAATTCCACGAGCGACTGGTCTGGACCGAGCTCCGTGTGATTTATTTAAGGTTGGCACAAGTTAACAAGGCTCGGTCTTAAACAACAAAACCACGACAGAATAATGAGCTGCAGCTCCTTGATTAAGGTCAAGACAAATCAAAGGTCAAATCAAACAATTAAATCCATTTTCTTTTTTTTGGATTTTCGAAAAGAAGAAATATTGCGGCTTCTAAAAATACTATTGTATTATGTAAATGTAAACTATATAAATGTGGATGTAAATAAATGTAATTATATGTATCCCCGTAGCGAAAATCCTCTTCTGCATTTCACCCTGATGTCAATTCAGCTCATATCAATATTTTTTGGAGTATCTTTTAATCATTGTGTCAATTTGACCCAAGAATGGCCAAATCAGGAGGGTAAAAAAAAACACAAGGTGTATCTACAAGGTGTTAGAGGTTTCCTCCAGATGCTCCTGCTACAACTAAAACTATACAATATCTCGGCCTCTGGTTAGACCCTGAACTCAACTTCAAACACCACATCAACTTCATCATCAAAAGAACGTACGTCACAACGGGCCCATTATTCCGATCATCCCACTGCTTCACCCTCAACGTCAGAAAACAAATAATTACACAACTGGTTCTCCCCATCATCGATTACGCTGACGTCATTTATCAAAACACATTTCCCTCCCATCTCAAACCACTCAATGCACTTTTTAACTGTCTCTGTAGATTTATTCTCAAATGTCCGTATCACACACATCACTGCACTCTTTACGAGACCCTTCACTGGCTTCAGCCTCACAACAGACGTCACCTTCACTGGATGCACTTATTGTTTAAATGTATTCATTTTAGTTGTCCACAATATTTAAAACAGTTTTTTGTCCCTGTCTCTACACCTTTTTCACTCCGTAGCTCTGATTGTCTCACCTTTTCTGTTCCAAGAGTTTGTAAAGAAGTTGGTCGCAGATCATTTCAGTAAAAGGAATAAACTCCCCACATCCATACGGTCCATTCTGTCTTTTGGTTTATTTAAGTTTGAATTATTTAGGTTTTTTGAAACTCCTTGTTTATGTCACTAACGTTCTGTGTTCTGTGTCATTATTGTTAATAGTTTTACTTTGTCCTTTTATAAATGTTTAATTTTAGCAGAGGGGAGGAGTGGGGTGCGAAGGAGCATTTGTTTCATTTTTTATTTTTATTTTTATTTTTTAGTGTTGTTTAATGAACTTTTCTCATATTTAATTTACTGTAAATTGTTATTGTGTATGTGTGTTTGTTTATATGTTTGTATTTATGTTTAGGACCCCCTCGAAAATGAGATGATTCATCTCAAGGGGTTTTCCTTAATAAACTTAAACTAAAAACATGTGCAAAAGGAAAATCCTTCAGCTCTGGTCCTGACCCAGAGCATCAACATCTGCAGATGGTTCTGTTACCACGGCGACCACTGCTCCTACAGACGCCCAGACACATCAGGGTCAAATGCAGAGGAGCAATTTCTCTACGGGGATAAATAAAAGTGCACATTTACATTTTTTACATTTACTATCACAGACTGAGACAGAAGTCCCTGTTTTACATGAAGAGATCCCGTTTCATATAAACACATGAATAACGTGATTAACAACAACATATTTTCTGTGTCTGCAGTTTCCCATCTCTGCTCCTGTTTCTCTCCAAACGTCATCTCAGCTTTAACAGTTTTCCTTTTTAATGAGTGACACAGAATCATCAACTTCGCTTCATTTCTCGTACACTCAGAAGACGAGCAGCTTTCTCTGAGTGGGTTTGAAGTTTTGGCATTTGAGCCCCAATGTTTTGTCATTTTCCTTTTGTTTCCTCTGTTTACAGGCAGCCGGCCAATGCCCCTGTGGCGCTAATGTAACGTTAAATGAATCTTCCGGGCTGTAAACCTGTTGTGACGTTTTTAGAGCCCACTTGGGAATCACAGAGTTGACTTCGAGGCTGGGGCAAAGCTAAGCCTCTGGTGGTGATTTCCAAGATTCCTCTTTAGGATCCTTGACCATTACAAATCCTCACTGTCTGTCTCTGGGTGCAAGCTTTTGTCTTCTACTTGGAAAGGTTCAAAGAGATTCAAATATTTCTATAGAGGAACAAATGGTTTGGACCAAAGATAAAGTCTGGGAATGGAACCAGAGAAATGGGAAAAGGAGGAAAGGAGGCCAGATGTAGTAAAGCAGAGCCCCGGGGCATTGTTCAGCTCCAGCGACGAGGTTTTTTACAGGTTGGTCATGGTTCTTCTCCGCCGGCTTTGTTCAGGTGTTTAGTTTCAGGTGAGGGTGAAAAACGATGCAGAAGTCTTAGTGAAGAAGAAGAAGAAGAAATAGCAAAATGGCAGAACTTAAATACTTACTCAAGGCAGGATTAAAGTAGAGCGGTAAATGAGGTGGGACTTTTACCTGAAATAAATCTAACTTTAAAACACTGTTTGCCACAAGGAGTAGACGTCAGACCTGAGTTCAGCTGCTGTGAAAGACAGATATGTGTTTATGAACAAGAGCAAGACTTAATGCAATTTAATTTATCTTTGTGTTGCCCTAAACCACAACAGTAGGTTTAGATTCCTTTATTGGTCTCACTGTGAAATGTTATCGATGCACATTACAGGAACTAAGACTCAGACGCAATCATCAAACAGAATCTATATGATAATATCAAATAAATAATAGGTAATAGACAGACAGATAGATAGATAGATACTTACTTTATTGATTCCTGTAGGAGAAATTCAGGTGTCCAGCAGCAGAAGACTCCATGTTTGTTGTACAGTCTGACAGCTAAAGAAACAAAGGATCTCTTGAAGATAATAAAATAAAACTCTAGATCTATAATGTCACTTAGTTCAGAGATGTTTACAAATGTGTATGTTGTACTTTAGCAGAAGAGAATATGAGCAGAAGAAACAATACACAACACACGTATTTGGCACAATGCATCATGGGAGCTCGTCCGCTGCACAGAACCAGGAGGACCAGACGATGCCCAAATATGGGCAAGTTCCTCTAATCTTTCAGTCCCCATGGTGGCACATGCCCCACTGAGCAGGGTTGGTCATGACCTTTTGCCCTCCTGCATCAGCAAGCGACTCAAAAACCCAAAGAGAGACACAATGACCACAAATGACAAAACTCTGGTTCTAATAAATGCATTGATCTCAATGATGTCGGTATTTACAGTTTTTCTCAGTCGCTTTGGTGCATTTCTCATATCAGACTTAAAGTTCTCAAAGCTATTAGTTTAACCTCCACAACATTGAGTCATGTGTGACATCATCGCAGCAGTTTCTCCTTCGAACAGATTACAAATGCTTTTGGACATGTATCAGACATGTATCACAGATGTCGGTGCAGTTCTACACGGCCATCATCGAGTCCATCCTCACCTCCTCCATCACCGTGTGGTTCGCTGGAGCCACAGTCAGGGACAAACAGAGACTACAGCGCATTGTGCGCTCTGCAGAGGAAGTGATCGGCCGCAGCCTTCCATCGCTGCAGGACCTGTACGTCGCCTGAGCTCGAGGCCGGGCTGGTCGTATCACAGCCGACCCCTCTCACCCTGCACATGGACTATTCCAACCACTCCCCTCAGGCAGGAGACTGCGGTCCATCAGGACTAGAACCTCCCGCCACAAGAACAGTTTCTTCCCCTCTGCTGTTGGACTCTTGAACACTTCTAAACCTGTCCCCCCGCCCTTTATAAAGTCACTTTACTGCCCATCATACTTGTCACTTTACTTCACTGTACTGCTGTCACCTTACATTGTGTGCACCATGTGCACTTGTATATTGTAAATAGTAACTGTAACTCTATTTTAAATTTAAAGTAGTACTAGAATTTAATATGCTGCTATCCAGAATATATAACTACAATATGTGTTTATAATATTTCGGGTGTTGATTTTGACATGTTCAGATTAATTATGTTAAAAAAACGGCTTTGAAGTGGCACCTTTTCACTTCCGCATAGAGACGCTAGGGGGCGCCAAAATGGTTGTCGGTTTCACTGTCATCTGAACAAGGTATAAACATCTTTTCATCAGTTTTGTACATAATAGTATGCAACTCTTTTAACCTTTTAGATTTATACGTGAGATTCAAGCTAACTAGTGTTGGGCAAGTTAGCTAACTCTACTTGATATCTTAAAACATGCTAACAAGGCTAATATTTGTTTTTACATCATGCCAGTCTCACTTTGGTTGCCTTAGATTTATTTACCACAATGTACATTGTAATATTCAAAAATGCTAATTAAAATAACTTGAATTTAATAAATGTTTTACTTTTATGAACAAAAAGCTGCAGAAGTTGAAAACATAGACTACATGTGATGCAATCATTGATAAAAATGCTAATTAAACCGTTAATAGGTGTTAGCATTTATGGATATTACAATGTACATTGTGGTAAATAAATCTAAGGCAACCAAAGTGAGACTGGCATAATGTAAAAACGAATATTAGCCTTGTTAGCATGTTTTATGATATCAAGTAGAGTTAGCTAACTTGCCCAACAATAATTAGCTTGAATCTCAATCTCAATATGTACAAAACGGATGAAAATATGTTTATACCTTGTTCAGATGACAGTGAAACCTACAGATTCCAGCCAAGACTGCTGCTGCTGTGAGAGGTCATTCTCCTACGTCAGTGTTTTTCAACCTTTTTTGAGCCAAGGCACACTTTTTTCACTGAAAAAATCTTGCGGCACACCTCCAGGAGAAAATGTAAAAATGTATACAGTACTAATGTAAAAAAATATATACTGTACATACTCTGTGTGATATATAAAGTTTATCTTATCTTATAATGTATACAGTATACTCTGTAGCCTATATTCACAATATACAGTTATTCTCATCAAAATGCTTAAGTCCAGGCCTTGACATTAAGCTTTATTTAATATTTCTCGATACAATTAACAAGAGTTTGGGAATAAAGTGGCACTAACTGTGTGGAAAAAAACTAAGAAAATCCACTCTCTGCCCAAATAGTCAAATAATAACTCACACAAAGAACATGCATTGTTAGTGCATGGGAAAAATTTAGGTATCCGAGCTTTAAATTCAGGAGTTTTGGATGAGGGACACGGGAGGTCCTGAACGCGAGTCCATGGTTCTGTCCGGTCCGCATGTCTGTGGTTCTGTCCACTCGACTATGGTCTGCGCTCGGTACCCAGTTCAGAAGTGCGTTCGCGAGAGCTGTTGTACAAAAATTGTACATTTCATAGTTGAACCACTACAACGCGGCCACAGCTGCCCGGGGCAGAGCGGAGGATGTTAATCCTGTTCAGAAACGGCATAATTCATTTTCAAAAACGTCTCTATCACTTTCACTTCTCACTCGCCACAAAGCTCTTGTCTCGCTCCCTCCCACATTTGTTGGTCGCATCCAATTTTACCTTTCTCGCCACAATGCTGACCTGTAGCCAGTGGTCGCATCCAATTTTTCAGTTTCAAAGTACTTAACTATCTGCTGCCATCTACTGATTTGAAAAAGTATTACATGGTTACTCCACAGTTCAAAACAAGTCACCGCTCGTCAACAGCGAATGCAGTTATTTTTAGACAAAGTAGACGAATTTCTCACGGCACACCAGACAATATCATACGGCACACTAGTGTGCCGCGGCACAGTGGTTGAAAAACACTGTCCTACGTCATCGCCGCCATTTTGGCGCCCCCTAGCGTTTGTTAAAAGGTGCCACTTCAAAGCCGTTTTTTTAACATAATTCATCTGAACATGTCAAAATGAACACCCAAAATATTATAAACACATATTGTAGTTATACATTCTGGATAGCAGCATGTTAAATTCTAGTACTACTTTAAATTTATTCCTTAGAAGTGTTTTTTATTCTTTATTTTTTATTATCTCTTTCTGACTGTTGCACTGAGCCAAAGCAATTTCCAAGTCTGTGACTTCCTGTTACTTAAGTGGCAATACATATGATTCTGATTCTGATTGGATGGATAGATAGATAGAAAGATACATAGATACATACTGTAGATAGTAAGATACATAGATACATACATAGATACATACATACATAGATAGATTGATAGATATAAGATGGACTGGTCACTGTGGTACCAGTCCATCACTTCCAAACACTGTGGTGTTTGGAACAACCGAAGCAGAAACGGCCAAAACAGACTCTTTTAGAAAGATTCAGGTCGTGGTTTGACCCTAACTTTCTGCTCCGATGGAAACACACATTTGTGTCGTAATCACATCGACCTTTGTCTCTTGTGTTCCCGTAAATGTGTTTGAACCCATGTAGAAAGTCCTCCGCCTCATTAATTAAGTGCTTGTTTATCAGACACTAATCTCTCAGGCTTCTTAGCACAACACCGTCTTAATCCTCTCCACTTGGGCGGCACGGTGGCTGAGTGGATAGCACTCTCGCCTCTCAGCAAGAAGGTCCTGGGTTCGAATCCCGGTCGGACCAGGGCCTTTCTGAGTGGAGTTTGCATGTTCTCCCCGTGTCTGCGTAGGTTTCCTCCGGGTACTCCGGTTTCCCCTACCACTAAAAATATGTCCAATAGTTCTGGCATGCGCTTCCTGTACTGGCGACCCCGCTCCCATCTCTGTGTGGAGTGAGATACAAATGCCCAAAAAATTAACAATTGTAAACCGCTTTGAGACTCAGATCTGCAGTGAAAAGGCGGTATATAAATAAAAACTTACTTACTTACTCAAAAGTCTAAGCCTTCCAGATTTACCAAACAATTTGAACTCTGCAAAATGAGAGTGAAAGGTGTTCGGAATCAAGCTGGAATTAACAGATTTAACTTTAAAACTCACCGACTGGACTGTTGCAAGAAACAAATCCTGCAGGGTGCTAAGATATTAGGATTATATTATATTAAAGGTAAATATTATGGTTATATTATATAAAAGATATATTAAAGCTTTCTGAGTGGATCATGAAGACTATTGGTCCTCCCACTTGGTGCCTACTGCAGGGCCTTCATCCCCACCGCTGTCAGACTGTACAACAAGTCACTTTAGCCCTTTAACATTCACTCCTTGAAGAATGCAATTTAATGTTTTATCTTTTTGAGATTTTCTAAAATGTTAACTACTTAATAGATATGTATATTCCTGAGTACTCCAGATCATTCTATTGCCACAAATAGTCATTATTACTCTAATTTTTTTATTATTACTTTAATGTGTTTGTTTTTTTGTGAAATACTATTTAAGCTACTGTGACAACGCAATTTCCCTGTGGATCAATAAAGTCTGTCTAAGTCTAAGTCTAATATATAGCTGGATTGTGGTTCAAGTATTTGCTTCTAACCCCCTTTTTATTGACATTGTCTCTGTTTGCACTTTTTCCTTTGGGCAGAATAGTGCAAAAACTACAGATATTAATGTGGTGCAGACGTGATGTTTGAAAACATAGTTGAAAAGTCGTTGATCTGTGTTTTGTGTGGTCTTCACTCTCCTGAACCTCTCGGCTCTTAGAGGATTTATATATTTATAGCATAAATATTCTAGAAATGTACTGAGTCTTTCCATCTTCAAACGTCAACGTATCATGACGTCATGACGGAGGTGAAAGATCCTTCAGGCAGATGGGGCCGGGTTAATGCTGCTGTGGCCTCAGTCTTAGACACTTTGCCCCAAGGCAGCTTTGGCTACGGTAGTAACTTACCACCACTGAGTATGAAGTGAAAGAATTATGCCACGTAAAACGTCTTAAAACCTGCGCTACTATTGCCACTGTTTCTTTAATTGCCACTTTATTTTAGCCTTTAACATGTTGCACATTTCTTTCTTTTGCACAATCTGAGTGGTTCTATCCATGCCAGATGTGACTTATCTTATCTTTAGGTCAAAAGTGTGATGTAAAAGTAGTTTGTACTATTGTTTTTATTTTTGTTTTATAATTATAGGCTTTTGCTAAATGGTTGAGATGCAGTTTGATGGAAAAAGTGCAAAAAACCAAGTTAGATTTCAGTTCCAAACTTAAAGTAGGTATTTTAACTCAAAAGGTGATCTACAAAATGGTTGAGGAAATCATTAAAGGGTTAAGTCACTAAGGACCTGCACTGGGACTGAAGAACCAGCAGCTATTGCCACGTTTTATTGTCATTATCATTATATCCTGCACAGATTATGTTTTTAATCTTTACCTTTATGTGACACGTACAGTTCTGCTTCAGAGATCAATAAAGTCCATCTTATATTATCTGTTAATGTCTTTTAATATATTTTAATGTAATTTAACATCATGCCCAGGGGACTACAGATGACTTTGGCTATTTGTGGCTTGTTTGATCGTGTGTTTTATTAAATTGCATTGTTCCCTTTGAAATAAACTAAACTGAAACTGAATATTATCTTAAATGTCAATCAACCGTTGTGTCCTTAGGCAAGACACTTCCCCCACATTAGAATGAGTCTGGTGTGTGTGTGAATGGTTGGTGGTGGGAGTAATTATTAGTAATTCTGGTAATTCGTGCTCGTCCAATAAAACCAGAGAGTTTTGTTCAAAAAGTGGAAAGAGCGGTTCTTTCCTAAAATCGGGAAAATCCTCCTTTACATCTTTAACAGTTATAGCATGTATTAAAGTGTTTAGCGTTGTGATGTCACACACCGACCTCTCAGATGGTCCATGACAAACACTGAGCACCTGTCTTTTTAATCCCTTCATTTTACCTGGAGACTTCGGTTACAGAGACGTCTGTTCAATCTCTCAATCAAAGAAACCTGACCTCTTCCTTTGGTCTGTGTTTGAGGCCGGGTCAAAAGGAGCCATAATCCCATAATCCATTCACTAAAACTGCTTTTATTTGATGGAATTAAAACTTAAATCTTTCAGAACAAATAAAAGGTCAGTTATATTTCTGTTGCGAGTTGGAGAGAAATCATATAAAGAAGATTTTCACAGGTCGATTACAAATGAATAATCTCATTTTGGCATAGAACAATGATCAATGAATGTCTGCTTTGAATGAATAAATGAATACTTTATTTTGAGCCGTGGCAAACAAGAACAAAGAACAACAACAAAACAACAGAATAGAAAAAGAAACAATGATAGTGTACAGTTATAAAGTATGTTTTGTTTTGTTAAAAAAAATCCTGTCATGGTTTGGACTTTTTGGATTATTTAGAGTTTTATTTTCTATATTTTTCTCTTTTAGTTTGAGTTTACTTTCTGTTTCCTGTTATTAGCCCTGCCCTGACGTGATCCACCTGTGTACCTGTGTGTATTTAAACCATAGACTGTATATATTAACGGACAGAGTCACGCCTATCTCCGCCGTTCTAACTAATGGGCCAAAAAATTTGCTCTACTGGAGCAATCCAAAATGGCCGCGAGTGGTCCCGCCCACAAGAAAATGGTGAAAAAACGCATCTGCGCATGCGTCTGCTGGCGCAGCTCCATTCATTTGAACGAGAGACTTCAAAAGCTTTGGGCCAACAGCCAACTTTTGGTCCATCCTGGAAAGACATTTTTGAGAGGTCTGCCAACACTATATGTTAGCATTGGCTAATTCTTCGTCTGGGTCCACCCCCATCGGCCCGGAGTGGTATTGCAAGCATGTCAGCGGACGTCATTTTGGCCACTTTTGAGCTGGGACCCGCCCCCACTGATTTAAACCCTGTGCTTTTCCCACTTGTTGTCCGTCCATCTCATGTACCGTGTTTGTCCCTGTCTTGTTTTTCATTTCTGGATTTTGATGCTATTTGGAAATCTGGATTTGGATTTTATAAATTAAATTTATACCTCCGTGTGAACGTGGCCTTAATGTAGCTTCTGTAACTCCCCAATTTTCCACAAAGACACATATTTTCTTGTAAAACTTGTGATCCCGTTCACACCCACAGGTCCAGGCCATTATTTCAGTTACAGATGGAGAGGAGGGATTATATTGGACAGGTATTAAGCCGTGATTTATTTGTTTGAGATTGAATCCAGGCTGCTCTCTGCAACCTATCATACAGTTTGACTGCCCATAGTTCACCCCGAGCTCTTCCACGGCGCATCCCGGTGATGCCATTGATCAATCACAGGAAAATAATCTTTAAGGCAGATGGAGACTCCCAACACACCCCAAGAGCAGTGTACAATTCTATAGTTATCTACAGTTAACGGAGCATTAGCCACAGTCGCTATGGAAGATTATGGAGCTGGATTGTGGTTCAAGTATTTGCTTCTAACCCCCTTTTTATTGACATTGTCTCTGTTTGCACTTTTTCCTTTGGGCAGAATAGTGCAAAAACTACAGATATTAATGTGGTGCAGACGTGATGTTTGAAAACATAGTTGAAAAGTCGTTGATCTGTGTTTTGTGTGGTCTTCACTCTCCTGAACCTCTCGGCTCTTAGAGGATTTATATATTTATAGCATAAATATTCTAGAAATGTACTGAGTCTTTCCATCTTCAAACGTCAACGTATCATGACGTCATGACGGAGGTGAAAGATCCTTCAGGCAGATGGGGCCGGGTTAATGCTGCTGTGGCCTCAGTCTTAGACACTTTGCCCCAAGGCAGCTTTGGCTACGGTACAGTAGTAACTTACCACCACTGAGTATGAAGTGAAAGAATTATGCCACCTAAAACGTCTTAAAACCTGCGCTACTATTGCCACTGTTTCTTTAATTGCCACTTTATTTTAGCCTTTAACATGTTGCACATTTCTTTCTTTTGCACTATCTGAGTGGTTCTATCCATGCCAGATGTGACATGTACATTTCTCCATCAGAGATCAATAAAGTCTATCTTATCTTATCTTTAGGTCAAAAGTGTGATGTAAAAGTAGTTTGTATTATTGTTTTTATTATTATTATTATCATTGCACATGTTTAACAAAGACAAACTTTTTTTGTTTAAAAATCCTTTTCCGTTCCATGACTTTCCTTTTTTCTTTCTTGTAATGTTGAGCTTTTTAACTCGTGTATGAATTGTGCTGCACAAATAAACTTGCCTGTCGTTCTGCTGCTATGGTCAATTACTTTAAAAGCTTATAAAACCCAGTCCAATGGGACGTTTTCACATATCAGGACGCTGGTAAAAAGGGTTCGCTTCCTTAATATAATGTTGCCTTCCAAAGTTTAGCCAATAACTGCAAAACGATTCAAGGTTTCTCAGAGTAATGACAAACGCAGCTTGTCTCCTTCTGCCGCAGCTGAAGCCGTCGTCCTCGGCAGAAACGGCAATAAAAAATCGGAATTTCAGAATGTAGGTTTTGTATGTTTAATATGGTATTCTTTAAAAGGCAAGAACCAGAAAAACCAAACCCAGAGACCAGTAAAAGATCCAGGACAAAAACGGAACAGAAACGGGGCCGGGTTTAGAAATGTCGTCAGATGAGTTAAACCACTTCATTATAAAAAGGATTATGTTTTCCCATAAATGTTGTGTGTCTGGGCTACTGCTCGTCCTGTCTCTCCACACATGGAACTTTGCACATTAGAAAAATAAATTCTGCACCTGTTGAGTTTCCCAAAGCCCTCGTGTCTTATCTGTAAAGATGTGGTTTGGAATGACAACGTTACCGAGTAAATGCCGAGGGGATTATTAGATGAAAAACTAAATTGATGACCTCTAAGCTAACCAGCAGATGGAGGAAGGGTCGCATTCCAAATTTGCAGATAAGAACTGTTTGATGTGTCATCTGTAAGAGAGTAATTATTTAGACCAAGGAAAGTTAAACACGAAGGACCATGGGACTGAGAGTTTTGGTTTCTCAGTACCATGGTCTGAGAAACCAAAAGGCGGCACGGTGGCTGAGTGGATAGCACTCTCGCCTCTCAGCAAGAAGGTCCTGGGTTCGAATCCCGGTCGGACTAGGGCCTTTCTGAGTGGAGTTTGCATGTTCTCCCCGTGTCTGCGTAGGTTTCCTCCGGGTACTCCGGTTTCCCCTACCACTAAAAATATGTACAATAGGTCTGGCATGCGCCTCCTGTACTGGCACCCCCACTCCCATCTCTGTGTGGAGTGAGAGGACAAATGCCCAAAAAGTAACAATTGTAAACCGCTTTGAGACTCCATTGTGCAGTGAAAATGCGGAATATAAATAAAAGATTACTAGATTACTTACTTCTTAACTTAATTCTCATTTATCCCCTGTGTCCCTCCCTGTCACTGTGTTTTTCTGTGTTATTAGTCTACAGTAATATTCACAATACTTTGGTGTGAAAAGTTTTTAAATAAGTCTAAAACATAAGTAACTTGAACCACGTGTGACTGACAGATATTTAAGGTTAATTGAGAAATGTTTGTGCTGTTTGACACACTTATTATTATCCCATTGAACAAGACATTTATTATATCCATCAACCCATTTATTCCCTTTAATCCAGTCCCTCACCGATCCTCCTGCAGGTGCTGAGTCCACAGGAGCTTTGTTTTTTCTGCAGGGCCATCAGTCAAAGTGGGGCAAAGTGTCTTGCCTAAGGACACAACAACAGCAGACATCGGTGGGAGTTGGTGGAGAGGGTCTTGTGGTGGACTGAAATCAACATTTCAACCGCAGCCTCCGTGGTTCAAGCCTGAGCAGATATGAAAAGGTGCAAGATGTTAACAAAAACAACGCAAAAAGTAGAGAAGGCAGTAATAGCCAGAGCCTGTCAATGACATGCAGATTCACGGGATCAGTATCATCATAGTCTGTGTTTGGACAAATACAGGAGGTCATTCGCAACGGAATTATTACTTTACAAATCACAGACATGGCGCCTTCGCACACTAACACTGTTCTGTACAACATCTTCCTCCCGGTGGATAAATGAACTTGTCACTGCAGAGCGACAGTAAGGTACATTACATTTCCATAAGATATTATTTTTCTCCATTCACTCAAGTCCTTTATGAGCCTTAAGAACTGCTTTACAAACAGGAGTAATCTACCGAACAGCGGCGTTGGCGGTACGAGGCCAAAGCACTACAAAGGCAGCTCAGGCGCCCACGAGGAGAGAGACGAAAGAACAACGTTAGGTACAGACCCTGGATGTGGAGCGAGGATTTAGACCTTTCATTTTGCTCTCATGACACGGAACTGCAAACTACTCTCCGAGAAGCTTTACGTGGCGTGCAAAGTTGACATGCATCCCCGCATACATGTTAGAGCCAGAGCCAGATTTGCGTCTACACGCGTGTGCATGACAGCGTGTGCACGACAGCGTGTGCATGACAGCGTGTGCATGACAGCGTGAGTAAAGCTGCATCTGGAAAACATGCATATGATTTCCATCTGATCAGAGACATCATGGCTTCAGATTGGTGCTGTAAGCAAAACCAGGACAGGACCGGGAACAGGACAGGACCAGGACAGGACCAGGACAGGACCAGGACAGGGCCAGGACAAGACAAGGATCATCTAATCAGACACATCATGGCTTCAGATTCTTGGGTTTCATGAGCCTGGCCAGTAGGGGGCGCATGTGCAGAGACGGGACAGTTTTGCTCCCATTGAAACCCATGTAAAATCTGTTTTGGAGTCAAAAGGCCCTCCTCCTGTGCGGTGTACGGTTGTTGTAACAGTCTTAATCGGGGACACTCAATTCTAAGGGAGTAGTAACAAATATTTATCAAAAGAGTCTTGATTTCAGGAATTTTTGGAAAAAAATAATAATACAATTTTTTTTCATTCGGGTGGCCTGCAGGGGGCGCTTATCTGCGAAAGCCGTGATCCACCTCGCCTCATTCCAGTGATTTTTTCAAAGTGTCCTCCTTTATATGAGACCGCAGTTGGAACAGGGAAGAAACTCTAGTCTTTCTCTCGATTTGTGCGGTTGCTACAAGCGTCCTAGTTCACCAGGACAGAACTAGGACAGGACCAGGACAGGAACAGGACCAGGACAGAACCAGGCCCAGGACAGGACCAGGGCCAGGACCATGTATTTTGGGTTTGGGTGGGATGAGGGTTTCCAAAGTCTCCAGTTCTCCCACAGGCGATGTTTTCCAAAGTGAGCTCACCAAGGCGTAGAGAACAGGAGTGAATGTGAGGCCGGACTCGAAGGAGACGCAGATCAATGAGACGGCAGCTCATGCGCAGCAGCTCTGGACAGTTCTGCTTACAGTTCTGCTTACAGTCTCTTAAATCAGATTCTGGTGCAAAAGCAGAAGAGGGTTTTTATCAGTTTGCGTGAAGCATGGCACAAGGAGAGTCACCGGGATCTGGGCGGGTTTGATGCACTTCTTAATCAATGATAAGAGATAAAATGTAACCTCTTCTTAACCGTAACCGCTTCTTGTTTAGATTTTGTGTGTTTTCTGGGAACTTATAATCAAGTACAAGAACAAAGTCTACCCAGAGGTTGTGTGTTTTGGAGATGTTATGAAGGATCAGCAGTTTTTCAGAATAAGTGTTATCTAAATAGTCTAGTAGCTCTACATAGGATTGGGGAATTTACAATCACTCAGAAATGTAAATTTGTGTCGATATGCACATATTTCTTTTTGAATGCTTTAGGCTTTTTGTACACTAATACATTATAATGATTTATATTGTTAGGCATGGGACAATTCCCTATTCCCTAATTGTACTGTTATACTGTTATTATTATTATTATATGTTTATTTGATAGGGACAGAAAAGGAGGATTGTTGCAGGAACCGTTGCTATGTTCACAGGTCGTATAGATTACAGCTAGTTTGCAGACCTAGTCCCTAAGACATAGAAATACATCATTTTTACATTTTACATGTATCATAAAAAAATAAGTAAATAAGTAATACTAAATAATAATGAAATAATGAAAAATGCTAATGAAGCATTTAGCATTTTACTTTGGACTAGAGCAGAGAAAATGGTCCGAACCAAGCGGCTACTCCACCTTTTGACCTGTCCTGCTCCACCCAGACGCTACTCCACCTCCGCTGCTGTGACCAGTGGGGGCGGGTCCCGGCTCAAAAGTGGCCAAAATGACACGCGCTGACATGCTTGCAATACCACTCCGGGCCGATGGGGGTGGACCCAGAAGTAGAATTAGCCAATGCTAACATATAGCGTTGGCAGACCTCTCGAAAACATCTTTACAGGATGGTCCAAAAGCTGGCTCTTGGCCCAAAGCTCCGTGTCAATGCTGAGGGGGTGTTCTTCCAGAACACTCCCTCACGATTGACACACATGTGGAACTTGTTTACTTGCTGTGAATATTTGAAGTCTCTCGTTCAAATGAATGGAGCTCTCGCCAGCTGACGCATGCGCAGATGCGTTTTTCACAATTTTCTTGTGGGCGGGACCACTCGCGGCCATTTTGGATAGCTCCAGTAGAGCACATTTTTTGGCCCATTAGTTAGAACGGCGGAGATAAGCGTGACTCTGTCTGTTATACAGTCTATGGCTGTGACCCGTCCTGCTCCACCCAGAGGCTGCTCCATCTTTTCTGCTCTGACCTGTCCTGCTCCACCCAGAGGCAACTCCACCTCCGCTGCTGTGACCCATCCTGCTCCACCCAGAGGCTACTCCATCTTTGCTGCTCTGACCTGTCCTGCTCCACCGAGAGGCTACTCCACCTCTGCTGCTCTGACCCGTCCTGCTCCACCCAGAGGCTACTCCATCTCTGCTGCTGTGACCTGAAAGGCTGTTGCTGATTATTACTGTGGTTATCTTTTTAGAATGATTTTATTTTTGCTGCTACCGGACACCTAAACTTCACCTACGGGGATCAATAAAGTATCCATCTATCTATCTATCTAATAAAAAATGTTTTAAAAACACAGATTACATAGTACAGAAAATGTACAATAGATGATTTGAGTCTTGCATTGTGCTCACAAGTTGAGTTTGACTTTAATTTCAAACTCCTTCAAGTCTGTTAGAGATTTCAGTTCTGCAGGTAACGTGCATTTATGAAGGCAAGTAACAACAGCTCTCTAGGTTTGTTATGTTAATCTCTTCATGTGGGAAAACCATAGACTGTAAATATAAACAGACGTAGCGACACCTTTCTCCGCCATTGAAACTAATGTGACAGACAGAAAGGATTGGTAATGATCAGGACACTTTAGCATTCTACAACATGTATGGACATTTTCTTCTGTGTGTGCTTTATATTCTCCATGTGTTAACTGTTGATTCTCTGACCTGTGTTGGTGATTTCAATGGTTTTGTTAAGTCCTCTGAGATGACTTCTGTTGTGACCTAGGGCTATACAAGAATAAATTGTATTGTATTGTATTGTATTGTGACATCACTTTCACCGTCTATGGGCGGTTTCAAAATGGCCACGGAGAAAATGTGAAAAAACACATTTGTGCGTTAGCTGCACAAGCCCCATTAATTTAACAAGTGCATTCAAAAGTCCACAGCGGCTAAACTAGACAGATCCAAAAATATATACTCCCCTCAACATCGACAGCATCTGGAACGAAGAGGACCAAGAACCACTTTTGGACCAAGAACCACTTTTGGACCAAGAACCACTTTTGGACCAAGAACCACTTTTGGACCAAGAACCACTTTTGGACTAAGAGCCACTTTTGGACCAAGAACCACTTTTGGACCAAGAACCCATTTTAGGCCAAGAACCACTTTTGGACCAAGAGCCAGTTTTAGACCAAGAGCCAGTTTTGGACCAAGAGCCAGTTTTGGGCCAAGAACCACTTTTGGACCAAGAACCACTTTTGGACCAAGAGCCACTTTTGGAATGTTTTTTTAAAGGACTGAAATGTTTATGAATGAAATCTATTAAAAGTCCAGAAAGCATGACTCTGTGTTTAGTGAAATTACCGGAATAAGTCAAAATGGCCCAAAAAAGTACAAGCAATGATAGAAATCCAACACAATGCAAGCAATTACTTGTTCCATTTGCATTTAGACAACGTTTTGCAACCGTTCCCGTGTCCACAGGTGGCACACAGCTCCATGGAGTCTCACAGATATAATTATAAAACACTGAGAGAAGGTGAAGGAACATTTTAACTTAAAGAGAATAATAATTTTACTGATAGCATAAAAAGTATATTTAGAGAGAGAGAGCAGCGTAGGCCAATGACATACATTTCATGGCAGCACCGTGGCTAATGGCTAACTGGGCTAATGTTCTGCTGCCCTTTCCCGCCAAACAAAAGTAAAAGGCAAAAGGGAAAATGGTCTGAATCTGCAGAAGAACAAACACTGTTGACAATTTCCCCGAGTCCAACTTTCTCACAATGAAAAAATTACTTTCTACATGACAGTTTCCCTTTCACGTCTGTAGCGCGACCTCTAGTCATGTTTTCACAATCTGCAGGGTACAATCTGGCGGCGTGAACGCACACTTTTCACATGTATACAACACTCTTCCCCACAACATTCTCTTTTGTCTTCTCACATTTTACGACACACAGAGAAAGCATACAACACTTTTCTTGACACTGGCTTCACAGTAGTTTGCTACTCGTAGAATTTGGCAAAATAAACTGGACACGGTGGTCCAGGACATCATATTGGTGATGACATTTTAGTCCTTCCAAAGTATCTGTGGAGATATGTCCCACACAAACCCTTGTTTTAGACCTTCCTCCTGTGACGAGTTTAGATGGAACAGTCTTTGTCAGAGTCCATAAACTTTTCAGATGTTTGTCTTTCTCTCGGCAAAATCAAAATGCTTCCAAACATTTAACTTCAGCCTCAGAAGTTGACAATACTTTGTTCCTCAGGAGCCACTCTTTTCTTTTCACAGATACTTTTAACACCAAAATGACAATGACAGAGACACGCTTATTACTAATTTCAATGTTGTTACATCCCAAATACTCCCATCTGTGAAACAGAGGAAACGTTTTCTACTGTATCATTTACAAATCATGAACAGAACTTGTGTTTTCTAAAGCTAATATTACAGAACGTCCTGAAAACTCAGTGGAGGTGGATCTCAGAGGAATGACCGACAATTCTAACATTATTTTATCAACCAAAGCCAACGAATCTAAAGCAGATGTTGGATACTTTGCCGAGAAAGTCCATAAGTATGATTTCAATAAAGTCATTAAACCACCTACACCAGTTTGATTTTTATTCAAGCGAAAGGTCTGCCACGGGGGAAAAGTGTTGTTGATTCAATGGTAAAATAACTATACTATCTCAAAGGGGAAAGATATTTGGCAAATCCATCCAAACGATATCTGAAATAGATCTGTCTGAGAATGTTTTCATCTGGGCTCGGTCCATCTCGTCATTATCTGTGTTTCTCTCATAACCAAACAAACACTGTATTTACCCAAAAGCATCCGTCTGTCTTATCTGGAGGCTTTTCACTGTATTATGTCTAACTTTGGTTTGAAGCGCTGTTGTGACATGTGTCGTTTTCTAAATGAAACAGAAGCAG
Source organism: Knipowitschia caucasica (assembly GCA_964034765.1). Lineage (NCBI taxonomy): Eukaryota > Metazoa > Chordata > Actinopteri > Gobiiformes > Gobiidae > Knipowitschia > Knipowitschia caucasica. The sequence goes on from OZ035824.1 coordinate 19,645,119, forward strand.
CTGCTGCGACAGATTTGGGAAATGTTCATCTGTGACTTTTCTGTATCGAAGCCACGTAGCAGCTGAGTCTGGGACATTTTTAAACACAAGATATTGCTGCTAAACGGCAAAAAAAAAAAAGAGAAATCCAACAGTGTTATGGCATGGGAAGAAGAGTACTTTACAAACACAGCTGATCCAATGAAGAAAGTGGATGCAAGATTTTCCTATTTATTTATTTTTTAATGTATTTATTTGAAATGGGACAGTGCACGTTATACAATGTGAATGTAAGTAAGTATAGTTTATTTGTATGTGCCCGAGTTTTATTTAAATCTACCCGAGTTAGCTAAATTAAGCTAATTTTCATCGGTAGTCCCTTAGGCAGATGTTTAAGGCCAGCCTAAAATTTTAAAAACTAATTAAGAACACACTTCAATTTACAAATACAATACAGTACATTAAAATTGAAGGAAAACAAAAACAATACATTTGCCCTTTAGCTACTACTATAGTTTGGAAATGGCTTTTGGTTTTCCATTTCAAAACCACACGCACTTGACTCATGGGGTCAATTACAATACAATACAATACGATACAATTTATTCTTGTATAGCCCTAGGTCACAACAGAAGTCATCTCAGAGGACTTAACAAAACCATTGAAATCACCAACACAGGTCAGAGAATCAACAGTTAACACATGGAGAATATAAAGCACACACAGAAGAAAATGTCCATACATGTTGTAGAATGCTAAAGTGTCCTGATCATCACCAATCCTTTCTGTTGGACACTAACTGTCCAACAAGACCCTCCTGCATCGACAAGGAAAAACTCTTAAAAAACCCAGTGGGAAAAAGTGAGAAACCTTGGGGAGAACTAGGGAAACCCACAGGGAGGGAGACCCATTTGAGAAAGGGATCCGCTCCTCCAGACGGACAGGCTAATGATCTAGGACCTAAGCTAGCTACAGAACGTGGACCAGTGGCCGCTGAACGTGGACAGGTCCGGTGCAGGACCGAAGCACTCCCAGGCGGGTCGGGCGGGGCAGTCCGCAGGTGTAGATGGAGGAGGCCAGGCTCAGAGATCCCGCCATCGTACCATGAAACAGACAATGGGACAACGGGTGAATAGCAATGAACAAACTACAGTCAGAATCCTAAAAGTGCTAAACAGATAAAGTAGATAAAGTAGGAAGGAGGAGAGGATAGTGCTCAAGTTACCATACTTCTCCCAGCAAACTGACTCCCTATGCAGCTTGACTGACAGTCTGAGGAGTCTTACCTTCCTAACCATATGCTAAACTAAAGAGGACTGTTTTAAACCTAGCCTTGAATAAAGAGATTCATGGATTGCACACCAGGTGTGCAAACCGATCCAAGCAAACCTAATTATATATTATATATCATATACATCATATATACCATACATACCATATATATCATACATAATACACAACATAATATACAACATAACACAATACATTATTGTATAATATATAACATAATATACAACATAACACAATACATTATTGTATAATATATAACATAATATATAACATAATACAGCATATATATATAATATATACACCATATATTATATATTACCTAATTATATGCTAAATTAAAGTAAAGTGCTTTAAGCCTGGCCTTGAATGTGGAGACCGTATCTGCTTCCTTAACATAAATGGGAAGCTGATTCCACAGTAAAGGAGCTTGGTAGCTAAATGCTCTGCCACCAACAGTGATTTTTGAGACCTTAGGGACCACCAGACGTCTGGCGTTTTGTGAGCGCAACGCTCGACTTGGTTGATACGACACTAACGTGTCTTGGAGATAAGAGGGAGCCAAGCCATTTATGGCTTTATATGTTAAGAGAAGGATTTTAAACTTTATTCTGTACTCCACAGGAAGCCAGTGGAGTGATTTTAACACCGGAGTTATGTGCTCCCTCCTTTTGGTACCTGTTAAGATCCTAGCTGCTGTATTCTGAACGAGCTGGAAGCTCTTCAAAGACGCTTTAGGGCACGCTGCCAGTAAAGCGTTACAGTAGTCGAGCCTTGAGGTGACAAACGCGTGAATGAGTTTTTCCGCGTCACTTTTAGGAAGGAAATTCCTAATTTTAGCGATGTTCCGTAAGTGGAAGTACGCCGTTTTAGTTGCTTGGCTTATATAAGCCTTGAAGGAGAGTTCTTGGTCAAAAATGACTCCAAGATTCCTCACAGTGTTACTGGGTATAATACTGACATTATCGAGAGTAATTATCTGGTTAGTGAGGGTGTCACGCAGGCGCTTCGGACCGAGTAGGATCACTTCTGTCTTCTCCGGGTTGAGATGTAGGAAGTTAAGAGTCATCCACATTTTAAGGTCCTTTATGCAGGCACTGAGCTTTTCTAGCTGATCTGTCTGATTTGGCTTCATCGACAGATAAAGCTGTGTGTCATCTGCGTAGCAGTGGAAATTAATTCCATGCTTTTTAATAATGTTTCCTAATGGCAACATGTAGAGAGTAAAAAGAATCGGTCCGAGTACCGAACCCTGCGGCACACCGAATTCTACTCCAGAATAAGGTGACGATCTGATTTACGTTGACGAAGTGATACCGATCTGATAAATAGGATTTAAACCAGCCAAGGGCTGGCCTCTGCAGTAGAATGCTGTGGTCTATTGTGTCAAATGCAGCACTAAGGTCCAGTAGGACCAGCACTGACACTTGTCCATTATCAGCAGCTAGTAGTATGTCATTTGTGACTTTGACTAGTGCCGTTTCAGTGCTATGATGAGCTCTGAATCCTGATTGAAAGACTTCAAACATATTGAATTCAAGAAAAAGTATAAAGAAAAAATTCTACTAGAATATAGCGCTGATGAAGGTATTTAAATTATTAAGATAATTTGGAAATTACAAAATCACTGAGGTATATGGTGGTGCTACTTGTTATGGTTGTCATTGCTAACCCCGTTGTCTACTGCATTACACAGTTTAGGATGTAAAAATCCACAAACTCCACCAGTTAGGGCAGCTGGGTGGGGGCTTTTTGATTGGGGGCATGTACCACTCTCAATGGGCCACTTTTCACCCTGGCTTTTTAATGCACTACAATAAATAGGGCAATCATTTATAATATAATAAACCTATATATTAAAAAATATAAATACCATACACGTTCTCAAACATAAAATGTATGGCAGCGGAGATGGTTGTGACAAAGGTGAAGTAGCCAGACCACAGAATACCAATGAACATGCATTAGTGTGACTAGTGACCATCGGCAAAGAGTGGCATTGGTGATGGGCTTCCTGTAGCACATTGCAGAAACAAGACGACTGATATAGTTGTGCTGTTTTTTTTTTCCTTGTTTAGTTTATGATCAGGTCTGATATATAATCCGTACATTTCTCCAGTTTGAACTCTGTAGTAGTAAGTTTTGTTTTATGTCCATTTAATGATAAACTCAAAGAAGATTAATTGTATTAATCCGTAGGTGAATGTTGTTTCTTGATGTTTTGAAGCTTTTCTTCGGATGGAAAATGTAACTATTATTTTTTTTTTTTCACGTAAGAGTACAGTAAAAATGTTAAAGTACTGTATGGATACAATACTCTAAGATGTACAGTTACTTCTATAAGTTACTCAAGTTCATGTACTTGAGTAAATGTAATTGTTTTAGTTTTGTTTTGTTTTTCGGAATTATTATTTTGGATACGGACTAGTTGTGCAGTATCACCGGGAAATGTAAATGTATATCATAGTGATTACGGGGTAGGCGTATATATAAGCTTCTGGCTTCAGCCTACTCCTTTTCTTTTTGGAGCGCCTCTAATAGAATGATGTAAATGTGAATGTTAAAATGTAAACGGCTCAAAAAAGAAATAAATAAATAAATAAAATAAATAAAATAAATTACTTTCCTGCAGGTGGCAGCGAAGCTGCTCAGCTATAAGTTTTTCCAGGATTTTAGATATAAAAGTGAGGTTTGAGATCGGTCTGTAGTTTGTAAGTATTTCTGGGTCCAGGTTTGTTTTCTTCAGAAGGGGTTTGATTACCGCGGTTTTAAAAGCTTGTGGGACATAGCCACATTGTATGGATGCGTTTATTATATTTACGATAGGCTCAATTATCAAAGGAAGTATGTCTTTGAAGAGCCATGTCGGGACTGCGTCTAACATGCAAGTTGAGGCTTTTGAGGATGTGACCACAGAGATCACCTCTGCTTGGCTCACAGCCATGAATTTATCGAGGCCCACTGAAGAGTCTAAAGCCTAGCGTACATCGACAGAGAAACTGGGGACAACTAGTTGCAAGACGGCTTTTGGCGACTGAGAGGAGATGGTGGGAGATGATCAGTTGCCGAAATCGGTCGATGTGCGCGCTCTTACAACTGGAGATGAACAGTCGGTCTCCAGTTTCAGTCAGTTGCCCGTGTTCTACTTTTCGGCAACTAGTTGTCCTCAGTTTCGGAGATATGACCCGATGTGCGCGCTCCATGCGCCGCTCCGACAACGTGTGTGTATTGCGTGTATTGCGAGCACGCAACAGTTTATGTCAGAAAACACACTGTAGGTGACGGACAGTTGCTGTCGATGTACGCGCTGTTATTCCCGAGACTGGTCTGCTACTGGGAGTTGCCCATTTTCGTCAGATTGTCGATGTGTGCGGGGCAGCAACTCATATGCGACGGATATAATCAGTTGCCAGTCCGATGTACGCTAGGCTTAAGTGGGAAGTCACGTATGCTGCTTCAGCCTGTCCACTACCAACAGCAGGAGTAACCTCCTCCAGTTTGTCACGGATGGATGTAATTTTATTATTAAAGAAGTGGAGAAAGTCGACACTGCTCAGTGAGCTTGGAATTTTAGGCTCGATTGCGCTATGGCAGTTTGTGAGGTTTAGCGACGGTGCTAAACAAAAATCTGCTGTTAATTTTATTCGCTTCTATTAAAGTTGAATAGTATTGAGTTCGAGCCCTGCGAAGGGCATTCTTATAGTTTCGGAGACCTGCTTTCCACTCCCTGTGGACAGGCTCCGAGTGGGAGTGGCGATATAGCCTCTCCAATTTTCTGACGTCCTGGTTTCGAAGTGTGGAGTTGAACACTGTACCAGGGCGACGATGATCTAATCCTAATAGTTTTCTGTTTTAAAGGAGCTGCTGCATTTAATGCAGATTTTAAAGACTCCATAGTGTTGTCCACCGTTTGGTCAATGACTGAGGGACTGCAGCAGCTGTGAACAGGTTCACCTGCAGCAGTATTCAACATAGGCTGTATTAGTTCTTTGAACCTTGTGATAGATTTATCATTTAAGGTTCTCAAATGTTTTCAAAATGCGACTATAGAAGTTTTCCCAGACCCAGTTACAGTATGTCACCCACCTCTTTCCCACAGTCAACTCCCAGCTATAGAGTTTAGAGAAAGATCCTTGTAGCGTTTCTTTGGCTTAGACCCCGTGTTTCTGCTGTTTACGGACACACACTGAAGCCACAGCAGCACATCTTTCTCCAACAGTACCTTCTTCCTCCTTTACCATCAACTTGAAAGGCTCCTCTGCAGGAAAACTCATTGTCCGCTCCCAGTCTCTGCCTCTCTCGCCCTTTTGTTCCAGCCTCCTCTGCCTCCGCCTCGCACGGACCAGGCTGGGATTAAATGATAATTCGATCCTCATTCTCTTTGGGAACTCTTTAAGGGCCCGGTTCAGTCGAGCGTCTCTGATCCTCTTATAACAGGCTACTTACTGACATGTTCAAAATTCTTGCCTTTTTATATTCCATGTCGCCTTCGAAGCCAACGCAGCTCTTAGAACGCAGACAAGTTGTAAACACGGTAATAAGACAAGCACAAGCAAAACCCAAAAGAAAGACAGGAAATCAGGGGGATTGAGAATCCTAATGGGGCTACGTAAACATTGGAAGGAGCCATTTTGAATCTCAAGGAAAATCATGCGACGTTTTAGGATTTTATCTTTACTCTATTTTATGCACTGGGATTATTTATGATTTTATTGCCTTGTTGAGCATTTTGAGTGGCCTTGTGTATAAACTGTGCTATACAAATAAACTTGCCTTGCATTACACATAAGAAACAAGAATAGTTTTGTATTGATGAGTCAGACATCTGTGTGGCTAACTTTACTGGGAAAAATCAGATTTGATGAATAGTCATTCCTTCTGACCTGAACTGGTGAGACTGGTTGTACACACCTTTTGCGATCTGCGCATCAGTCCATACATGCAGAATCTAACACAGGGCTGGACCGGGACCAAACAACAGCCCGGGAATATTCCTCCGTCAAGGAATTATGCGGTATGCAGCACATACTGTAAAGGATCAGTGTCTATGGTCCTGTGTCTATGGTCTCGTGTCTATGGTACTGTGTCTGTAGTCCTGTGTCTATGGTCCTGTATTTATGGTCCTGTATTTATGGTCCTGTGTCTATGGTCCTATGTCTATGGTCCTGTGTCTATGGTCGTGTGTCTATTGTCCTGTGTCTATGGTCCTGTGTCTATGGTCTTGTGTCTATGGTCCTGTGTCTGTGGTCCTGTGCCTGTGGTCCTGTGTCTATGGTCTCGTGTCTATGGTCTTGTCTCTATGGTCTTGTGTCTATGGTCCTGTGTCTGTGGTCCTGTATGGTCCTGTGTCTATGGTCCTGTATCTGTGGTACTGTATCTATGGTCCTGTGTCTATGGTACTTTGTCTATGGTCTCGTGTCTATGGTCTTGTGTCTATGGTCCTGTGCCTATGGTCCTGTATCTGTGGTCCTGTGTCTATGGTCCTGTGTCTATGGTCTTGTGTCTATGGTCCTGTGCCTATGGTCCTGTATCTGTGGTCCTGTGTCTATGGTCCTGTGTCTATGGTCATGTGTCTATGGTACTTTGTCTATGGTATTGTGTCTATGGTCCTGTGTCTATGGTCTTGTGTCCATGGTTTCATGTCTATGGTCCTGTGTCTATGGTCCTGTGTCTATGGTATTGTTGTGTCTATGGTCCTGTGTCTGTGGTCCTGTATGGTCCTGTGTCTATGGTCCTGTATCTATGGTAATTTGTCTTTGGGTCTTGTGTCTATGGTCCTGGTGTCTATGGTATTGTGTCTATGGTACTGTTAGGATTTAAGCAGACAGAGACGGATCGTGGTGTGCCAAACTCTGGAAGTTTATTTAAGTTTCTCTCAAGTTCCACTGGTTTACTCTGTTTCTTTCTCTCAGACAGAATAAAGGCAGTACACAGTTTATATAGTCATTGTCACGTCACACATCGAAAGACATACGTGTCACAAAGAGACAGTCACATCATAGTCATAACATGGAGTCCTTGTAGAGTCCTTGTACAGTCCTGCACGTAGGCCCATATTGACTAACATCCTCCCCTTCGATCACATAATCACATGTGATCATCAAAAAATCGATATCATTCAATAAAATGGAGGGAAAAAAAATAGAAAAAAAAAAAATTCCACAAAAAAAAACTTCAAAAAATTATTAAAACAAAGAATAATGTATGCATTAAACTCATAATCATCAAATCAATATCAGGGGGATTTTATACTCTATCTGGGGAAAAAATTAAATAACAAAAATAAAGTAAAAATAATACAAACAAGAAAAACAAATCAAAAAATATAAACAAACAAAAAATAAAAACAAACAAAAAAATATTGGACACACAGAATCAGCAGCAGATTCAGTCAAACACAGACAAAAAACGAGAGATGAGTTCAAAATTTGAAGCTTATTTCACGTTTTGTATTACTCTATACTTTTATTCTAATGAGAATTGTTCTTCACTTTCACTGTATTTTCATATTAATCTTAGTTTGTGTACTTTACTTTCACTTTTCAGATAGTTTAAAACTAGATTCTTATATATTTCTGGAAACTATTTTCAAATAAGGTTTGCATATTTGTTCTATTGAGCATTATTTCTTTAAATGACATGTTGAATATAATATAATTCTCTCGGGGCTGGGGTTTAAACTATATTTATACAAGTGGCATATTTTCAGTGGGAATTTTGCTAAATGTCTTTTCTCTATTGCTCCAGGGAAGTTTAATAAGGGGAACTCGAGTAAGGCAAAATGGTCATCATTTTACTTATAAGTGGCAGTGATTTATTAATTTTTATTGTCTATAGATTGAATGTCAGGCAGTTTGGGCTGTTGGTTCTTGCTTTTAATCATAATTAGTATTATAAGTAGTGTTGCTAATCTAATTGTTGCAGGTTTGGGGTTGGTGAGTCATTGTTCTACAATGGAAACCATGTTTGTGATGGTGGTAACATTATCAATATCGTTATTATACTATTGTGTTTTTGGTGGCATACACCCCAATACTGCAATTATGCTTTTAATGGCTTGTGAATCTGGTTTGGTTGTTTTCTATATCATTAATCTTAGGCATGAATCTAGGCTAAACTAATATGGAATTTTGCTATTAGTAAATTTCACTCATGTTTGATCACAAGTGATTGTGGAATCCCTTACTAACCACGAAGGAACTAATATAACTGTACATTAAACTGTAATTATCTTTATATACTGTTGAAGTAGTTTTGCTTTGTGTAAATGGTACCAGTTTACAGTGATATTAGATCTCGGGGCTAGTATATTGTAGCTTGGGGTGGGTTGATACTATTTGACATCTACTATACTAAAAACGCTACAATACTCAAACTTTATCATTTTCAAAGTTTTTAACAGTTGCTCAGTCTCCCAGACTAAAAAAGTCAAAGTTTTTTGTCTGTCAGTTGTCTGAATACTTAACATTTATATTGCATTTGGTCCACAGGTTCTGGTTGTAGCAATAGCATCGGCAATAGACGTTTTCATTGGCTGGTTCTTGTTCTGCAAATGGCTGTGTCCAATAGATCATCAGATGTCCAGAAGCTAGGGACAAACAAAAACAAAAGAAAGAATCATGAGTATCTCTCTCATTTAGCACTCATCAATGTATGATTTCAAAAATATAAACATCACTCCCCAGTTTTCTCTCTCAGGTCCTCAGGTCCTCAGGTCCTCAGGTCAGGTCATACTCCGAGAGATGTCATCTTGGTCATCAGTAGGGTCCAAGCCATGGTTTGGTTTCTCCAGTTGGACATCAGATCTCCAGATACAGTCTTTTCAGTTGAAGCACATCAGGTCATTTGCGATGCACTTCTGGTCAATGGTGCAGTGTCACAGTTCCTGTACACAGCTTGTAATGCAATAGTTACTCTCTATGGTTAAATCACTTTGATTCTACTTTAAAGACAATTTCTATTCATGCTGTTGCTAATGTCCCTTAGACAAAAGCAAGCGCAATGATTCAGTTTACTTCTCTAATTTGTGTTTTTCTCAGATCTAATTCTAATCAATGTAATTACTTCACACAGTACAAAATCAACAAATCAAAAGTGTCAGGACAGACGTCAATTAAGTCCATGACAATATAGAATTCAAATGAACATTTCTGGTCTCAAAAAATACTGATTCAACTAAAGATTCAAGTGATAGACAATTAAAAATATGTGTTTACATTGGAGTAAACTTTTAAAATGCTTTTTTCTCATGTTCTGCTTTTTCATGTATCTATATGTAAATGTGAATGTGTGTGTATGTGTGTATGTGTGTGTGTGTGTGTGTGAATTTTGGGGTTGTTTCTCAAGACTCCTCGAACCACCTGTAGGTGTCAAAGGTCACACTGTGGTGATGTAAACCAACTGGACACACTTTCAACTCCCTCTAGGTCTCTACCTGACGCTCCACCCATCACTGCCTCCAAAAACCTCCACTTTGTGGCCCCGGTCTCACTCCCACTTACTTCTGTAGTGGGGGGAGGGGCGTAGAGGTGGCATTTCCCTTTGCTCTTAGCTCTGTGACCTGTGGCTGGGTGGGCTTTGCGCTGTCCAGTGTCCAGCAGTCCAGTGACCCTGTACAGTGTGTGCTCTTGGTTCTGGAAAACAACCTTATAGTCAAATTAAAAACAACAGAGATTGTGAATGAGATTGTTTTTCTCTCTGAAGTCAAAACAATTTGAGCGCTCTGGGTTTTCCCAAGCGCTATGTAAATAAAGATTACTTATTATCTTACTAATGATGACATTTAAAACCAGAAACGCTTAATAAAAAACAAGACTCGAATCTCAAAAACTTTTTAAACTTTAAAATATGTGTACTTTTGTACTGTGTTTTTAATTATCTATGCATTTATCTCAGCATATATTTTACTAATTTAAAATAATTGCTGCATTTTTCAAATGAAGTCAGTATGAATTGGAGCACATTTTAGACCAGGCTCCTGTGCTGCGTGCATCTGCAGCAGGAGGAAGGTCAGGTGCATAGTCAAAACAAAAACAAAAGTCACCACTTGAATGTGAATTGGGTGAATTGGGTAGTTTAACTTAATAATATAATACTTTTACAGCCTAATTCCCTCTTTCTTTTTTAGACGAAGTCTACAATCATTAATCACTTTTAACAGATTCTAATTTAAATGTTTGAAAAACGGCTTTTGTAACTAAAATAAAAAATACATGAAAAAATTCTCACAAACAGCTATGAAATATATCAGAGATACAATAATGGACTCACAAAATAAGCAGCAGATTTAAAAAGAAAAGCAAAGCTTTTTGTACTAATCTTTGGGTTTCAAAAACATACTAATTCAAAACTTCTTCACTAATGGTGTTTAAAAACGTTTAACTGTGTCTAACACAATGTTCAAATGGCAAATTTAGCAAATTTAACGGAATAACAACTATGAAAAGCCAAAAGTCCTAAAGCAGTAGCTTTGCTTCAGATTCACAGCCAGAGCAGCGAAGGAGGGGGCCGTTTCCCTGACAACGGCAGCAGATAGTGCGACGCACACACGCACAAGCAGAAAGATACAGAAGAATAACTTTCAAGATTACTTTGCTAAGCAAATATAACTGATGTTGTTCTTTAAACTTTTGTCATTTATCAGCCTGAAATTCGTCAATTTCAAAGCTTTTGTAACAAAGGCCTCTTTAACACATTTCCCTTTTTATAATAACTTTTAATTTTACACCATGGTTTCACTAACTATTTTCTATTCTCTATTCTCTGCCCCGGCTACTCCAAAGGCAGGGACCCCGATACGTCAGGGGTTCCTTTTTCTCTCTGTCCTGACTACTCCAAAGGACAGGGACCCCGATACGTCAGGGGTTCCTTTTTCTCTCTGTCCTGACTACTTCAAAGGACAGGGACCCCGATACGTCAGGGGTTCCTTTCTCTCTGTCCTGACTACTTCAAAGGACAGGGACCCCGATACGTCAGGGGTTCCTTTTTCTCTCTGTCCTGACTACTTCAAAGGACAGGCACCCCGATACGTCAGGGGTTCCTTTCTCTCTGTCCTGACTACTTCAAAGGACAGGGACCCCGATACGTCAGGGGTTCCTTTTTCCTATAGGGACTGGTTACCCACACAGCTAACCTGTTTTCTACAACATAAGACATGACAAAGACGTGACAAAGACATAACAAAGAAAATTTGATTTAGAGAGATTTGGACAGACCTCCGGGACAGCTCAAAATTTAGCTAGTATCCAATTATGCAGACTTTACATATTAAAAAAGGTGTCTGCTTACCTTAATTCTTTGTCCGGACTGTTCGAGAGGTCGACCAACATCTTTTCCGCGTCGAAAAATTCAATTTAAACACAAAACAGAGAAAGTGAGGGAGCAAGAGCAAGCCCATTCAAAAGCGAGCCCTTTCAGCGTCCGCTGGGATTTCTCCCCTTCCAGATAACGTGCTGTTGCTCCCACACGCCGAAAAAAAAAAAAAGAAACAGAGGAAATTCCCTCAAAACAATCCAGAGAATGGCACACACTGAGCCGTGCATTCTCCACCAAATCTGTAAGGATTTAAGCAGAGAGAGAGACGGATCGTGGTGTGCCAAACTCTGGAAGTTTATTTAAGTTTCTCTCAAGTTCCACTGGTTTACTCTGTTTCTTTCTCTCAGACAGAATAAAGGCAGTACACAGTTTATATAGTCATTGTCACGTCACACATCGAAAGACATACGTGTCACAAAGAGACAGTCACATCATAGTCATAACATGGAGTCCTTGTAGAGTCCTTGTACAGTCCTGCACGTAGGCCATATTGCTATCTAATACTAACAGTACTTTGTCTATGGTCTCGTGTCTATGGTCCTGTGTCTATGGTCTTGTGTCTATGGTCCAGTATCTGTGGTCCTGTGTCTATGGTCCTGTGTCTATGGTCATGTGTCCATGGTCTCATGTCTATGGTCCTGTGTCTATGGTCCTGTGTCTATGGTCTTGTGTCTATGGTCCTGTGTCTGTGGTCCTGTATGGTCCTGTGTCTATGGTCCTGTATCTATGGTACTTTGTTTTGGTCTCGTGTCTATGGTCCTGTGTCTATGGTCTTGTGTCTATGGTCCTGTGTCTATGGTCCTGTGTCTATGGTCCTGTGTCTACGGTCCTGTGTCTATGGTCCTGTGTCTATGGTCCTGTGTCTATGGTCCTGTATCTGTGGTCCTGTGTCTATGGTCCTGTGTCTATGGTCCTGTGTCTATGGTCTTGTCTCTATGGTTTTGTGTCTATGGTCCTGTGTCTGTGGTCCTGTATGGTCCTCTGTCTATGGTCCTGTATCTGTGGTCCTGTGTCTATGGTCCTGTGTCTATGACCCAAACTTGTGAGATTCCAGTCATCCATTCAGTCCAAACATTTACAGTCAGAGTATCAGAGCCCAAAATATATATTACATTGAGCATGTAGAAATAATACTATATTTTTATTCATATGGCGCCTTTCTGGGCACTCAAGCTTGATTTCCAAACATGCAAAAGTATCATGTAAACTTTGTATTTCATGCCATTTGTAGCTAAGTTCCTGATCCGCTAAGTTCCTGATCCATGCTCTTTATCAAACATCATTTTACAGCCACGTAAACAAGAATCCTAATCCAGTAGAAATGGATTTTGGTCATAATTTGCCTCGTCGACCCATGGCCGGCCCTTTCCTTTAGCGGTGAACGAGCGCTCGAGGGGATGACGTTACAAATCATGCAAACACATCGAAGCAGCGATCAATACGGAGACCACAGTCAATCTCATTTATGGCTCGGTTTGCAATTTCAGGATTCAGATTTGGTGGCAGGGATGAGAGACGAATGAGTGGGCGTAGCAGCAGCACATGGATTATACCCACACAGAGAGACAGGGGAGGGGGGGCAGTCGCCATGGAGACGGTGGTAATCCTCAGGTCTTTGCTCTGTGCGGCTGGAGCGCAACCTGCACATCCAAAACAATGTGTTGTTAATCTTCACCAAATGTTTCACACAAAGACTGAGAAGCATAAAAAAAACATGAGATTTCAGAGACTTTAAAGATGTTAAAGATGAAACCACCGCTGACGATCAGAGTTCTGAGTTTGGAAAAGTGGACGATGGTGACAAATGGACAAACTGTCACTCACTAACTCACACACACACACACACGAGCGAGTACACACAAGCGCGCACACAGACACCAACACACTAACACAGACGCATACACATACACACATAAACAGAGACATACACACAAGGACGTACACACACACTAACACAGACACAGACATACACACACGGACAGAGACATAGACACAAGGACACACACACAGACACATACAATAAAAAGAGACACACACTAAAACAGACACACACACACACACATACATTTAAATGAAAGATCCAAAAATCAGTCGTATGAGGACCGTTTCTAGATGAACCCCAGCAGGTGGTTTACATCTGTAATCAGTGTTTAGATGATGTGTGTCACGGTTGGTAATATTCTGGCAACAAAAATTACATTTTTCAATAGTAAGTACGTTAACAAAGTAAGAATGCCACACAAAAAGTGAATCTGGTAGTAATGTAATGTCATTTGTTAAAAATCATAATACCTGTAAAGTAAATGCTGGGTTAGGGTTTCTGTCAACAGTTTGAAGAGTTGATGTTATTCCTTTATTGAAACTCTAGATGTCTTGATGGTTGCACATGGTAACCAGAGTGAATGTAAGACTGATGACCAGGAGCAGAGCATTCATAAATATTTAGCCTCTGTTATTCCCCAAATGCTAGAGACAGATGCACAAACTGTGCTGCATCACAATCAGCCTGAAGCACTGAGGCAGAACTGCAGAAAACACTGGGTCTCACTTCAAATCTCACCACAACCACAGAACACATAACCATAACAGATGACCATGGACTGGACGGTCACACCATGAAGTAAACTTTAGCAAATGCATCTACTGCCATCCATCCATTTGAATTTAAACCCTTTTAGACCCTAATTTAGGGAATTTGTCTTCTACTTTTCATCACCATGGCGGCCATTTTGAGGATTTCATTTTAATGCAATGGCAAAACATGACACGTGGCTGAGGTTTGCCCTCTCTCTTCTCAGCAAGAAGGTCCTGGGTTCGAATTCCCTAGAAGGAGCCACTGTCAAACAAGAGCCTTTAACACTTTGACTGCTGCCTTTTTTGATGATTTCACTGATTCTCAAGACCCACAGAATATTATGTGCTAGGATGATGTCAAATATGAAACCAGATTCTGAAAGACTGGACTGTCTACTTTCATCAGCAAAAGTAAGTTTGTTTCTGGCTAGTTTTGTTCTCCTGTAATTCCCGGTCGAATAGAGGAAAGTTTGACAGAAATCACCGTCTCAGATAAATACGTCAATGGCAGTCAATGAGTTAAAATCAAATCATTCAAAACGTCCTAAATATTTTCCTCTTAAAAACAAGGGATTTTCTTTAACAAGCTCAATGTGAGAAAGAAAAGGCCTTAATGTTCGACTGATGCAACAACCTCAGCCGCAAAAGCAACAAGCGAGTCCAGGATTACAGTCTCATGAACAGAAAAACTGGTAGAAAATAATCAGCAAAGAACTGTTTAATCCAGGGACTGTTCCGCGTCACTGCACTTGTTTCACCACATTCTTGTTTTGCAAACAGCCGTGACCAAATGTATTTCTAGAGGTTGGCAAATTGAAAATATATTTGGGTTCAGTTTCCAACACAGTAATTCTACAAGTCTGGTAATCGTGTGGAGCAGAGGCGTACAAAGCCGGGATCACATTGGGCTGTAATCCTATTGTGTTGGCTGTACCTGCATCCAGAGGCTCATCACGTTTGAAATAAGACAGAAAAAATACATCCACTTAATCTAAATCATAAAAGGTGATTTGCTCCATCAAAGAATCCAAATGTGTGAACTATACTGCCCCGATTTCTCTGTTTGTTTTCTGACTGGGACATTAAAGAGGGAATAATATGGTGCTGATGTCAAAATAACTTGGATTGATCACTATGTTAAAATCTAACTTGTGTTGGTTACAAAACTGACAAAATATTCACTGCAAACACACACATTTCAAATCATTTCAAAATGAATGTGTCACATGGTGGACACAGAAAGGACGTGTTGCAGAGACTGTAAAACCGTGTAAGACAAATTAAATTCAGTCCAATTGTAAATGGAGGAAGAAATTAGCGTTTGTCATTGTTATGTATTATATTATATATATTTAATATATATTATATATATTTAATATATATTATATATATTTAATATATATAATATATAATTAGGTTTGCCTGGGCCGGTTTGCACACCTGGTGTGCAATCCATGAATCTTGGTGCTGTAGCCTAGACTAGCCTAGCCGTGGCTGCTGCTGCTGTCTCACCTCCTTTCAGATACGCTCTCTTTATTCAAGGCTAGGTTTAAAACAGTCCTCTTTAGTTTAGCATATGGCTAGGAAGGTAAGACTCAGGGAAGGTTAAACTCCTCAGACTGTCAGTCAAGCTGCATAGGGAGTCAGTTTGCTGGGAGAAGTATGGTAACTTGAGCACTATCCTCTCCTCCTTCCTACTTTACCTGTTTAGCATTATTAGGATTTTGACTGTAGTTTGTTCATTGCTATTCACCCGTTGTCCCATTGTCTGTTTCATGGTACAATGACGGGATCTCTGAGCCTGGCCTCCTCCATCTACACATGCGGACTGCCCTGCCCGACCCGCCTGGGAGTGCTTCAGTCATGCACGACCTGTCCACATTCAGCAGCCACTGGTCCACGTTCTGTAGCTAGCTTAGGTCCTAGATCATTAGCCTGTCCGTCCGGAGGAGCTGATCCCTTTCTCAAATGGGTCTCCCTCCCTGTGGGTTTCCCTAGGTCTCCCCAAGGTTTCTCACTTTTCCCACTGGGTTTTTTAAGAGTTTTTCCTTGCCGATACAGGAGGGTCTTGTTGGACAGTTAGTGTCCAACAGAAAGGATTGGTGATGATCAGGACACTTTAGCACTCTACAACATGTATGGACATTTTCTTCTGTGTGTGCTTTATATTTTTCATGTGTTTTAACTGTTGATTCTCTGATCTGTGTTGGTGATTTCAATGGTTTTGTTAAGTCCTCTGAGATGACTTCTGTTGTGACTTAGGGCTATACAAGAATAAATTGTATTCTATTGTAAATTGTATTGTCGTGTGGAGAGTTTGTCTTTAGGTGTTGTTGGTTCCATTGGCTTTGAACCCAATATCTGGTTGGGGAGTTGGTGTTGGTGGGACCTCCCCTCTGACCTCGGCATCTGTGGCATGTGTTGTACCTGTTATAGCAGATCCCGTTTGTGGATGTTGAAGCGTTGAGCTACTACTAGTTTCGAAGTAACCATTCAGCCCACATTCTCTGCATGTAACCAGGGTTACTCAAGCAGTAGCATTCCAACAGAGCCCTGTTATCGCATCTAGCCCACTTTCGCCTTGTTTCAGTATCACTTTTCATCAAGGTGCTCTGGTTCCCCAGCTCCTGACTTGTTTGGCGACGTCAGAGCCACCTTATTTGTGTGTACGTATATATAAATAATGTGTGTTCATGTTTATTAATGTGTTTCAAAAAGGTTTGTCTGTTTCAAAAATAAATACAATGGAGGCCAACAGCCCTAAACTGACTTTGATGGTGCGAGCTGCTGTGGCATCAGAAATTTAAACGTGAACCTCACCGAGGCAAAGCGGGCAAATTAAATTGTGGCATGTCAAGCGGAGCTAGTGCTGCAGCAGCCGCTTATCATTGATCCGTCGAGGCGGCTTTGTGCCAATGACACGCACAGCACTTTCACACAACTCACAAACAAACAGGGCTCACCTCCTCACAGACACGCAAACTTTCCCAGTGTCAGGGATTCTGCAGCAGATGCACAGATGCAGCGGATGCACAGATGCAGCGGATGCACAGATGCAGCGGATGCAGCAGATGCACAGGTGCAGCAGGTGCACAGGTGCAGGTTCTCTGGCTCCAGTGCATTTCTGGCCTTGTGCATTGCAGCAGGTGTGTGGCCAACCAGTGTGTAACTGTGATAATAGAAGCTCAGATGAGTCCAGCTAAGCCACACTCAGAGCTCCTGCCACAGCAGTAATCCCAGCGCTAAACCCGCCACAATAAGAGCAGGGTCATAGTGGTTTGCCAAAGATACACAAGGTGCACCATTGTTACACTGTACAATGTACAGTTGTGTATCCTCTTTTATGGCAATGTCACAGCTTGTTACAAACACGAAAATAAAAAAGTATCTATAAACAGGTGTGTTGGAACCAAATAGCTTAGTAGGGGCTGCAAGACAAACCAAACTGGAAAAGTAAAAATGTGATTTTCATATATTATTCACAATTAATGAAAAGCAAGAGTCTCCATAGATTATTAGAAACTTCTGATTGGCTCTAACGTCTTTACTATTTTCTTTAAATTTTGTCTTCTCTGAAGCACCACAATTACAGGGACAATAAAGTCGACATTAACCTGAAAGATATTTATGGAGACGTTTGTTATGTACTGATGTAAAATGTCATGATTTCTCCAATTTTTGCTTATGTCCAGGGCACAGGGGTCATAGACCAGACCTGCTGCTCCTCGAAGGCAACATAGGACCTGGGACATAGCGATACTTGTAAATGTGAAAGGCCTATAGTTGCAGAGATAAATAAAGAAATAATATTGAAAAATTGCGTAAGAAAACACAACAGCAGCTCAATGCGAGCTGACAGAGCATCCTCAAAAGAAAGAACAGAAAGCAGCAGCGTTTGCACGGTCAGTGTTGACAAAAGTGAACGAGGTGTGAGCATTTCTGACAAATGAGTACTTCACAAAAGTACTACAAAGAACGTACTGTGTATTTTGTAGCAGATGAAAGTGTACTGTAACCCATTTAAGCCTAAAATGTTCCTAAATTCCTTTAACCAAATGTGTGAAATAGTGAACCCTGTGAATAGTTTATCATCAGGATTGTATTCTTATTTATAGATTTTCTATAGATTTTCTAAATAGATATCAACGTTGGTCAGCCCCCTTTATCCAGATGTTTTCTTTGCAAACTTCAAACAAAACAGAGCGCCTCCTGCTGAGAAGAAAGGGCTCAGAAAGTCATTGGACACAAAGTTAAACTAAACAGGAAACAAATGGGAGCAACAGGTTTCTCTTTAAAGGGGCTCAAAGTCACCTCTAGCCCTGGAAGGATGTCTGTCTTAGACGTAAACAATCGTGTCTGACCTTTAACCTTTGAATAACACTTGGGGCAGAGGAAGACTCAGAAAAATGGATCACACAGAAATGTTGGTAAAAAGTGTGAAATGTCGTAACATGCTCTGCACATTTGTTGAGTGAAGTGGGTAATATGACTTTGTGACATAAACATTTAAAGGACTACTTTCACCTCTCTTTCCGGGCGACAGTAGCTCAGTTGGTAGAGCTTTGGGCTTTGAGCCAGTAGGTCGTGGGTTTGAGCCCACCATCGTTGTGTCCTTGGGCAAGACTTAACCTCTGGGAACACCAGCCACAGTGGGGAGGCTGCGGCTGTAAAGTGCCAATCTGCCGTTGTGTCCTTAGGCAAGACACTTCACCGCCATTGCCTAGAATAAGTCTGGTGTGTGTGTGAATGGTTGGTGGTGGTGGTGGGAGGGGTAGATGGCACAGACTGGTTGCCTCGCTTCTGTCAGTGTGCCCCAGGGCAGCTGTGGCTACAGTAGTAGTTTATCACCACTGTGTATGGAGTGAATGAATAATGACATGTAAAGCGTCTTTGAGTGTCCAAGAAAGCCCTATATAAATCCAATACATTATTATTATTTCCTGCTGTGTCTCAATGACAGTGAGTACATGGACCAATGGACTCCTTCACTGCTTCAGGGAAATGCCAAAAAACCTTCTGCAGATAAACAGACAAAATTGATATTATTGTTTGTGGTTCTCGGGAACAAAGCGTCACCTCCAGTTTGTCTACCTGATAACTTTGTGTGAGCTCTCAGTCGAACAGGGATTAGTCAAAGCAAAGGAAGGTTTCTCACCATCATCTGCCTGATGTTAGATCCACCAAATCCTGCTGCAGCGAGTTTACAAATCAATCGCGACGTTGGTGGAAATATTCGCACGTGTGTTTTTGTTGCACGGCAGAGACGGTGGGTTTGGCCGTTGTGGTTTTTGGCGGTGGTGGGTTTGGCCGCTGTGGTTTTGGCAGTGGTGGTTTGGAGGCTGAACACATGTGGGGAAAGCAGAAGATTAACACCGCTCAACGCACAAGCGGCAACCAATCAGAGCAGGAAGACGGAGACTGAAATAAAACTAAACAGGAACGTTTCATTGAACATTTGTAGTTCTTCACAAAACAAAAACAAACAACCTTTAATAAATGATAATAATAATCACACACCAACCATTCAAAAAAGAACATTAGAAAAGTTGATACTATAAAAAATAAATAATTATAAACATTGCACATGATGTCATTTGTCTCAATATTAATCATGCAACAGACTTTAAATCCAGATCATGATAGTTTCCGGTAACCTTGCCTGCAAGCTGAATTCTCGCGGTATTTGTGAGTTCACAAACACTCGAGAATACATCTTGTACCGCTCCCGCTTACACTTTTCGAGTCGAACCACTGGGTGTGCGAGCCAATCACGTGCCAGTCTGGGGGTTTAGGGCGGGATATCCGGGTTTGACGAAAGCAAGAAGTGCCGGGCCGAAGCAAAACAAACATGGCTACGCAGGAGGACGGACGCGTAGCTGAGGCTATCAAGTCAGTTTTAGCAGAATCTCCAATTTCTTTTTTGAAAGATGAACAGCGAGAGGCGCTTTGTGCATTTCTGGACGGCAAAGATGTTTGTGCATTTTTACCTACGTAAGTCAAACCTTGGTAGGCGGGCACACAGCGTCACTTCGCCCAATCAGCTTCAAGTATTCTGCTGCTTATCCCTCCTTTCCCCGAAAGGATTCTCCGTGAGAAATCCCAGATTGATATCGCGGAGAACGCGTTAGAGTTCTACACAATCATCAATCTGGCTCTTGCCAGGTTAAGTTTCCGGGTTTCTGCTCTAGAAATTTTAGATTTTCACCTGGTTTCATTGGATTTCACTTTTTCTTGTGGAATCTGTAGTGGCATCTTTAATGTAACCTAATTAAAAGTGAAGAATTACTGATTGCAGAGAAAATGATAGAGAATCGCCCCGTGCTCTGAATCATTATGGGATGGACTCATCAGAGGGACATTAATGACCTCAGAGAATGGACACGGGCAGAACCGGTGATGGCGCTGACTCGGCCTAATGTGGCGTTAATCGCATTTTAGTTGATCTCATGTAGATTCTGTACCATTTGAAGTTAATTATCACAGTTTTTTGTTAAAGTGCAATTTGCCATTTAAAACAACGGTCCACAGAGAAAGTGCATTTACATAGGCAAGGCAAGTTTATTTGTATAGCACAATTCATACACAAGGCAACTCAAAGTGCTGAACAAAAACATACTGTTGATGTTTTATTTGTGATATTCATTCATTCATTCATTTTTAACCCCTTTATTAGTCCCTTTCTGGGTCAGGGGGTGACAATGAGAGCTGCACCCAACGCTCAAAGCACCAGTCCCTCTGATCCTCTGCAGGGGGTGGGTCCACAGGAAGATGGCTGCGCCGTCAGCGATGACACAGCCTTGGTCATTCAGCGGGGGCTTCAGGCAACAGGCAACATTAAGTGTCTTGCCCAAGGACACAACGGCAGCAGACATCAGTGGGAGCAGTTGGAGTAGCTCTTGTGGTGGGCTCGAACCCACAACATGTCTGGTTGGATAATCTTCAAGTCTCTAATTTGTGATATATCCATAAATAATAGCGGCAAATGTGGCTAATTGGTCGAGCATTGGTCTTTGCACTTAATGGTCGTGGGTTTGATTCCACCATGACTCATGTCTCCTGCTCCCCTGGGCAAAACACTAAACCCCACTTTGCCTGAAGCCCGAGCTGAAAGTTTTTATGTTTTTAATGACAGAGCAATGAAGACAGATATGGACTAATAAAGGGGAAGAAACTGACCTGAAATATAGACTCAGAATCATTTTTATTGCCATGTAAGTAACAGGAAGTCACAGAATAGGAAATTGCTTTGGCTCAGTGCAATAGTCAGAAAAGAGAGGTAAAGAATAGAAAATAGAGTAAGGCATAAAAAAAAATCAGCAACACTTCTAAGGTATAACATTTTGAATAGAATTATTACGATTACAATTACTACATATAACACAGTTAAAGCCATCATCTATTGTGTTATTTTCTGTACTATGTAATCTGTGGGGTTATTTTTGATTGTTTGTTATTTAGTATTACTTCTTTTTTTAATATAAAGATAAATGTATAATGTAAATGGGATGTATTTCTATGTCTTAGGGACCAGGTCTGCAAACGAGCTGTTAGCTATACGGCCTCTGAACACAGCATCGGTTCCTGTAACAATGCTTCTTGTTCTGTCCCTATCAAATAAACACACAATCATAATCATAATCATAATAATAATAATAATAATAATAATAATAATGACCAGCACAGCATATTGAAATAACTGTCAGACTTTTTGGTCCCATTCTTCTGCTGAACAGTCTAATATACACCAAATCTACAGATCCACATTCACACAACCTAAACGCAGCGCCTTATGCTGCGAGTGAAGATGAGGCTTTGGTCAAAACAAATGCACATGACAATCCGCTGGAGAACTCGGCAGATTAAACAACATTTTATAGAACACGGTCTTACTTTAGCCGGACCAGCACTCGTTCTCCACTTTCAGATTAACTTCACTCCTACCTCGAGATCTGGTCTCGCAGAACAAAGAGGAAGTTTGTAGAGTTATTAATCCTCTGCTTCCTACATAAGGTACTCGCCCATTTCACAAAATTAAATGTTGCCGGCAGATGTGCAAGCACGCCTTTCTTGACAGCAGCTATGGTCAGTCATCCAGTCATCTACCTCTTCATCATCCTGTCATCTACCTCTTCATCATCCAGCCATCTACCTCTTTATCATCCAGTCATCTACTGTATCTCTTCATTATCCAGTCATCTACCTGTTCATCATCCAGCCATCTACCTGTTCATCAGCCAGTCATCTACCTCTTCATCAGCCAGTCATCTACCTCTTCATCAGCCAGTCATCTACCTCTTCATCATCCAGTCATCTACCACTTCATCATTCAGTCATCTACCTCTTCATTATCCAGTCATCCAGTCATCTTCAAGGCCTTCTCTTTTCAACAAAAAAAACTTCTCTTCTGTTTCTGAATGAATGAATAACATCTTTCCTTCGGTTAGGGTTAGGGCACGGCCCGTGGTTGGGGTTGTGATGACTTTAATCTCCTGCAGCTCACGGCTTCCTCCATAGACTCCTTAGTCAGTCACCGTCATTATTTATATTCTCCAACTCTGTTTAAAAAGGTGTCACCGTCGGGCAGAGCGTGGCATAAATCAGAGGTGGCGGAGTGAGATATACCAGGCTGATTATGAGAACAGCGGCTGGGCCCTGATGAATGCTGCTGTAATCTGCTGATGCATGAAGAGGACACTGCATCATCGTGGCTCCAGATGAAGTTATCGCAGACGTTTGTTGTAGG
Source organism: Knipowitschia caucasica (assembly GCA_964034765.1). Lineage (NCBI taxonomy): Eukaryota > Metazoa > Chordata > Actinopteri > Gobiiformes > Gobiidae > Knipowitschia > Knipowitschia caucasica. The sequence continues at coordinate 19,668,016 of OZ035824.1, forward strand.
TTGAATTCTGTCTATTATTGATAAGAAAACTGCTGCTTAGATGGACTCAGGATTTGATGTGTATGTGTGTATTCATTGAACTGAAATTCTCCATATGAGATCAATGAAGCAAATACAAGTTTGTTTTTCTTCTTGTATGTATTTTGTAAGTAAGTCTTCTTTATTTATGTAGCGTATTTTTACAGACCAAGGTCACCCTAAGCACTTTACAATGTTCAGATATTGTTCCATTCTCTCCACACGGTGATGACTGAAGAGAGACCTGAAACACTGGTCCATCAAAGCCTCCGACCAAACACCATCCATTCACTAATTTTATCCAGACCTATCGTACATGTTTTTAGTGGAAGGCAAAACCGGAGCACTCAGAGGAAACCTACGCAGAAACAGGGAGAACATGCAAACTCCACTCAGAAAGGCCCTGTTCTGACTGGGATTCAAACCCAAAACCTCCTTGCTGAGAAGAGTGTATTTTAGTATTGAATACATATGTACACCTGAATTTCTCCTACGGGGAATCAATATGTACATTATTATATTAATGAATAAACACCTACATGTTTTCTCAAAATGGAAATAAGGAAAAAAGGAATCAATTGAGATTGAATGAGCGCTCCGAATTGTCCTATATGTTTTGGTGTTTGTTCCTGAGCCACATTGTTTTGAAAAAATATAATATTTTCTTTGAAATGTAATTACAAAAGTGTGAGAAATGTCTGAAAACGTATTTCCCCTTAATTTTATAGTTCATATTTTATGATTTTTTTCCCTTTTTTCCTCTTTTTTTTACTTTAGCAAATTTGTCACTTTTCATGGTTATAATGGGAATTCAACAAAAGCAAAAAATTATACATTTAACAATTAATTGCATTTATTTTAATGTCCTAATTCACAACTTATTTTATACATATTCTCCAAATGCTGATCTGCTGTTCTCATACAGACTAATACTTTCAGGTGCGTGTGAAGTCACTCATGGTGGAGTTTAGGAAGGACTTAGCAAGTTCCTAAACGTAAGCCTTTCAAAGAATGTAAAAACTATCATTAAACTCCGGCTCTCTCCATTCACGTTGATCCGATCTGCTTTTTCACTCGCAGTGTTGATGGAAATGAAACACGGAGAATGCTTTAAAGTCTGCTTATCCTAAACCAAACCCGTTGGTTGCTGCTCTAGGTGAGCCCTGGCATTGTGCTCCAATGCTTTCTCCATCAGCAGCAGAAGAGAGATGGAGTGGTTAGCTTAGCGTGAGGAGGGCAAAGAAAAAGGGGAGGGTACAGGGTCAATTACCTGAACACAATTACCGCACCTAACAACCACCATCCATCACTGGCATCCTTCTTCGGAGCAGCCTCCCTCCCGTCCACACGTTTGAGCCAGCTTTCCCGCCAGATGGCCCGGACACTCTGTCATCCAGCGCGGGCCCCTCCTAACGTCAATTGAAAACCTGAGCCGCATTCTTAAACACCTTTTCACCCAATGTCCTTGCTTTGCTCTGGCCCGGCACAGATACAGTCTGCTGTGGTAAAAGGTAAGGTACCGTCACGCTGCCTGGGAATGGTGAAAAGGCCAGACCTGCCAGGAATAGAACTGAGTACATAGTAGTGAATCGGAGGCTTTAGAACAACTCCCTGCCGGCATATCCGTTTTGGAATTGAGCCAAGGTATATAGCGGCCACTCCGAGAGGACAGAGCTAATGCCTCACAATGATAAAATAAGCACTTGGAGATTGCACTTGGAGGCTTGCCCTGAAGAAGGCGAACTAAGGTTGGTATAGGTTTTTAAAACATTTTAGGCCTTCTCCATTACAAATTAAAACTATAAAAGTGCAGACCTTGGCCAAGAGGCACAGTCACATTCCTCCCAGCAGTTTTGCAAAATATAAAAGTAACTTTAATCCAAAAACGTCAGCTTTCTCTACAGAGCCCATGATCGAGGCCCAGTCAGCGCGAAGAGGTTCAAGTCCCTCCTGTTCAAAACAAAAAAGGGCCATATCCAGCTTCCTCCCTCCTCAACTCACCTTTTAAACAGCTGAGAGATCTGTTTAATGTATTTATTATTCTGCACATTTATTGTATTTATATTTTACAAGATAAGATAAGATATTGATCTCACAATGGAGAAATTTACAATATTATATATATTTATATCTTGTATTTCTGTGTTTTATGTACCCCACTGTAAAATATCACGTAACTGAAGCCGGAGCAAGAGGAATGTTTAGTAAATGTCATTGATGCAAAGATGTTGTGGTTCTACTCCCCACGGGCTCTGTTAGTGGCAAAGGAGATGGCTAAAGCAAGGCTAAAAGCTAAATGCCTCACTCACTCTGGCTCATTACATACGTCACGGTAAACTCAGATCCAATGGTTTCAATCTGCAAAAGGAGTTAACCCCTCCCACATGTTAACGGAGTCAATGGACCTTTATAAGATATGAAATGAGTACAATGGTAAGGTAAGACCAGGCTATAGTTACACTAAAGAGTTGGCTGATTTATGGTCTACTTATACTAGACCAACAAACTGAAAAAAGGCTTCTTTCAACTCTGGCTTTCCTTCACTCCAATCCACTGGCAGGTCTTTCTTTTCACAGCCAAGAAACCATTTTAAAGTTGTCTCTCTCCCTGATGCTTTTCCTCCGGGACCAGGATCAAGCTCTTGCCAAGCAACATGTCTCTGTCCGGCGTTTTCTCTCATGTCTTCTAGCTTTGTGCAGTGTCTGACAACCCGCACCTTTCCTCCTATTTTTACCTCGGTGTGCAGCCCCAGAGCCCAATTACCCGGCGAGAACAGAGAGATGGAATCACAAAACCTCGTCACACTCTGGCGTTCGGCACTTTCACAATATCCACCAAAGTATTTGTCTTGAAAAAGCTGCGGCCGCAAAATAACTGATCTGTTGTCACTTAATTTGATGGAAACCTGTGTGTGTGGAACATAGAGTATAGTTACAGTATAGTTTTGTATCTTTTAACATACACCGAAAGACAAAGACAATTAAAACCCAGCCTCCCACCCATCTCACTTACAAACTATCCTGTCTCATTTACTCATAACAAACTACATTTTCCGTACTGTCCCCCACCACTAAAAACATGTGCAACAGATCTGAATGTAATGAGTGAATGGATGGTGTTTGGTCGGAGGCTTTGATGGACCAGTGTGTTCGGGTCTCTCTTCTGTCATGGAGAGAATCGAACAATATCTGAACTCTGAACATGGTAAAGAGCTTTGGGTCTGTACTTTGGTCTGTAAAAATGTGCTATATAAATTAACATACTTACACAATAACAGATAGGGGTGTGTCGTCAATGGTTTTTAAGCTTAAATGTGAAGAATCTTTGTGCCACATCTCAGACCTTCTTTCTCATTTGATCACATTAGACTTATAAGAGGAAAAGTGCTTTAATTAACTGTAAGTCTTGAAATCCATGCAACCTCTAAACCAGACCTCATAAATGGTAAAAATGTTAATTTCTGTGTCAAAGAGCTGCAGCTTATGATGAAGTGAACTTAGAGAGGATTGAAAATACAGACCGATGTATAAATCTTATTCAGTTTTATATCAATCAATCAATTTATTTATAAACCCCTTTTCTACCCAACAGACCCACCCCCAACCACATTTAATATTAGGTATACACACATGGATACACACAGACACACACACACACACACACACACACACACACACAAAATCACATCAAATGAGTAAAATAGATGCAACCCGTAATCTATATGCTTCCTGCAGTTAAGTTTTGTGATCCAAGCATTTTCCTGAATCATTTACCAGGGAGACAATGGTATAGATTGTCTTTCTAATTCACTGCCATTGCCTTTAAACTTTAACCAAAGCCATTAGAATTCCTTGTGAGGCTGATATCTTTATTGGGCTGATTTGGCCACAAAGGTCAGTGCGTGAAGACCTGTAATGACACAGGACCCGCGGACGCTGCCACAAGAAGTCAACATCAACACACTCTGAGCCTGTTCTACACTGACATGGTACTACTAAAATGGAACTGGACTTGACAGTTCACTGTCTGCCAGAAAGGTCAGGCCTCGAGGCTATTGAACACCAGCCCAGAAGACGTTCAGAAAGCAAAGAGTGGGAGTTGAGCTGAGGTTCAGTGTCCAAAGTGTGAAACGCAGTAAAAGCAATAAGCAGCGGGCAGGAGCTTGGTGCAAGAGCATATTTCTGCTGCAGATGGAGGCTGCTCACTCACAGCTCTGTGTATATAGGTCGACTGCATCTTTTCCGGGTCAGAACACAACAGTCAAGTTTAACTGAGCATACGTCAGAGAGCAGCAGCCTGCAGCAGTGGTGGGGGTCGTGTACTTTTACTACAGCAGCAGCAGCTCACACCAGCTTATCTCCCAACGTCATATAAAGTTCAACTGTTAAATCTCAACTGATTGTTTATTGAAATAGTTGTCAATTTAGTAATCAATTAATTGTTTTTTTTAACCTTACATAGACTAAAGAATGTTGAGAAGGTTTTCTTTTAATTTTATAATGGAGGGTCTGTTGGGCAGTTAGAACTAGAAGGACTGTGGTGATGATCCAGGACACTCCTCCTACAACATGAATGGACATGTTTTAACATGTGTTCTATATTCTTTATTTGTTTTAACTGTTGATTCTCTGATCTGTGTTGGTGATTTAAATGGTTTTGTTAAGTCCTCTGAGATGACTTCTGTTGTGATTTAGGGCTATACAAGAATAAATTGTATTGTGTATTGTATTGTATTGATAATTCATAATGACAACCAGATTAAATTAAAAGGTTTTCTTCCCCTTTGCCCATTTAATAATAATAATGCGTTTCATATACTGTAGCGCTTTTTTGGACACTTAAAGTCTCTTTACATCATTATTTTTTCACTCCATACACAGTGGTGATAAACTACTACTGTAGCCACAGCTGCACTCGGCCACACTGACAGAAGTGAGGCAACCACTTTGCCATTGGCCCCTCCCACCACCACCAACCATTCACACACACATCAGACTTATTATAATGTGGGTGAAGTGTCTTGCCTAAGGACACAATGACAGCAGACATCAGTGGAGTCGGTGGAGAAGGTCTCGTGGTGGACTCAAACCAACGACCTTCAGGCTCAAAGGCCAATGCTCTACCATCTGAGCCACTGTGTTCACAAAGGACTTAACATGGAGGGTCAGTGGAGCAGATTTATGCAGCCACAATGTGGAACAGTCCTGAAACTCTGAGGTTGTGGGTTCACTGATAGAATCACAGATTTTGCAGAAGAACTTCAGCTTTTTAACGTTTGATCTACTGGAACCAACGGGGACATGGCCCTCGTCCAAAAGATTCACCAAGATATGACTTTGGGGAAAAAATTAGTGCATTCATCATCCATTTATGAAGCAGCAAATTCTGGACGATTCTGGACTTCAGTTATTAAACATTCAGAGACTTATACAATACAATTCTTTGTCTTCTTAAAAATAAAAAACACATTCAATTGTATTCAGAGTTTAAAGATAAAATAAAAAATGGCTCTTCTGGCAAATGGCTATTTTTGGTTCTGCAGACCGCTGGACTACAGGCCGTGTAAAGATAAATAATACACAGCACAATGCAAAAGGCAGATATCTAAAAGTTAATAAAAGTGACAAAAAGTAGAACAATAAATTTGGCCGAAATCTGTTTACAAAGCAACTGAATGTTTTTTCGCAATCGTACAATAAGACTGTATTTTCGGCTTCTATAGCAGGCACTTCTCCCATTTCCAATTTCCTTTGCTGTATCCATTGTTACCGCGCAAGTGTCATCGCTCTCTTATCTTGTTGGATGGGTGAGAGGCACGACTGCTCTCGCACCGTGTACCACCCTGATATATATTCGCTCCTATCTCGGATGAGCTGGTATCTGATTCTACAGAACACTCAAAGAGCTTGTTTTCCATTGTTTTATAAATCAGCTTTTTAGCGCTTCTTTCATTCTCATGGCCCAACTTTTACCTTCTAGCTACAGGGATGATATCAAAATATGCTCTTCTCATGAATTGTATTGTAAAACAGATCCAATAAATCATCTTTACATAAAAATTACTTGAGAATCCCAAACTGTCAATGACTACAGTGCCTCTGAATAGTTCACACACAAGTAACATAACTGCAATAAATAAATAAATATTTTATTGATCCCCATCAGTTGTGTCCAGTAGCAGCAGAACAAACAAATGTATTCATACAAACAAAACAAATATAGATAATTCTAAAAGTAGGGAAAAATAATCTTCAACTAAATTCAATTTATTCTTGTATTGGCCTAAATCTCAGAGACTTTACAAAACCTTTGAAATCTTCAACAAATCAAAAAGTTCAAACACAGAGAATATAGAACACACAGTTGTGAATAGAAATGCATTTGTAGATATATATTGATATTATATATATACAACACATTAAATGTTGTTGCTTGTTTGCATATGTATATACTGTAAGCATAGAAGGAAACATGTACTGTAAATAAGGTCCTGTAGATGAGTGTGGTGGATTAAAGACCCACGTACAACCGCTTTCGTTAAGGAAAGAAAAGCTTAGGGTTGGCAGGTGCTAGCAAACCACAGCTCTCTACAGGCCCCAACAAAATTTGTCCCTCAGTCTGATCTCAACTGTTTTGCTGGGCCCCTAATCAAAAAGAACCTGCGGAGCGCATTTTTTAAACTAGAGGTGTCTGTACCCCCTAAAAACATCCAGTTGAACGCATTGAAAACATGTGAACTGGTCTACGACTTCAGTCGCAATAGTTCTCATTTGCCTGTCGTAATCGACAACTCCCAGGTGCAGATCGTAGAGGAGTGCAAGTTTCTTTCTTAACTCTGTCTAACGACCTGAAATGGGTTAAAAACACTGACCGAGTCGTTAAGAAAGCTCGTCAGCGTCTCTACTTTCTGCGTAAACTTAGAGAATTTACCACTAACTCTAATATTCTGCTTAACTTTTATCGCTGCACCATTGAGAGTTTACTTGTTGGTTCTGTGTCTGTGTGGTTTGGAAACATCACAGATAAAGAAAAGAGAGCTTTAAACAAGGTGCTCCGCTCTGCAAACAGGGCCGTGGGCTGTGAGCTTCCTGTTCTGGAGGTTCTTTATAAATCCAGACTTTTAAACAAAGCTCTTAGGATTGTTAATATCTCTTCTGGCCACCCTGGAAAAGCCATGTTCCAGCTTCTTCCCTCTGGCAGAAGATATCGCTCTCTGAGATGCAGGACATCTCGTTACGCTAACAGTTTTTATCCACAAGCTGTTATCAGTTTGAACAGAGCACTTTAATGATTTGCACTTGTTTTGAAACTGTTTTAGTCGATCGATTTCACAGTGACATTTGTTTACTGTTTTATTTGTTTTATTTCTGTCTTTTAATGTTGTTTTATGTCTGTATTTGTCTGTGCAGACTGGAGACTTTTTGCTAATGTATTCCAATGTGGTGTTTTTATTGCAAAAGGCAAATAAACTGAATCTGAATCTGATCTCTTGGTGGACTGCACGAGTACTCGTATGGTAAACATCACTGCCCAACGTTTACTGTTTGTGAGCCCACCCCGAGTGCGCCGCAAGGTTACTGCCCATAGTCCAAACGTCTATGCCTACATAGGAGAATGGGGGATCAGTACTGTGGCGCAGGTAGGTCTGTCAGCCATTTTCTGAGACTGCGTCGTTCTCCTTAACTTACGACAGGCCACACATAAGAAAATGTGACTGCTGATCTGGCGTTTACCTCCCAAAACCCAGTAGCCTGCCGATCTTAAAGCACCTTCTGTAAGGTGACGCCCCTGGTGTCTTACTATTTTGTGGTGGTGGCGGATCAGGAGACTAGTTACATGGTGTTTGTGTGGCATGATTAAGGGATGTCTTTCTGCTATCTCCAGCTCGGAGTGCAGGAGGCGCCCTCCCACCCTGAGGAGACCTGACCTATCAAGGTAAGGAGAAAGCTTGAATAAAGGGCTTGACCTGGGAATGTTCTTTCCTGCTTCTATAAGTTTGAGCCCTTTGATTAAGCTTTTTTGTTGAACCGCACTAATAAGAACTTATTTCGCTGTCAAAATCTGAGGTTGTGAGCTTGTGACACATGTGCGCACAACTCAAGTCTGGGGATGGTAAGGTCAGGCTTGGGTGGAAGTTTGGCTTTTCTGAATACAAATGCGAGTTCTGTTTCACCATCTTTGTTTGTTGCCTTTAAATAAGCAACGGCTGCAATTGCTTTAGTTGATGCATCGCAGAAGATACAGATTTCTTTGTGCTCTGCATTTGCGAATGAAAATGAACAGTCTTGAGATGTGAGTTTGCTCAAGTTGCTTAAGAGCATTTTTTCCATTCTTCCCACTCTTTGAACATAGCCCCCGGAAGAGTCTCATTCCACCCACAACTCTCCTTAGCAAGCTCACGTAGAAGAGCTCTCCCCCGGATGCTCACTGGCACTGCAAACCCGAGCGGATCGAAAAGACTGTTAATTGTGGACAAAACACCTCTTTTAGTGTATGGCTTTTCAGGAGAAAGTTAAAATGTCTTTTTCAATGTCCCACGATACCCCTAAACTCCTTTGCATTGGTGGAAACTCTGTGTTAAAGTCTATGTCCTTGAGCCCACTTGCAAAATCTTCACTGGGAAACGTTTTCATGACCGTCATGATCAACGTAGAAATGTTTCTGAACAAACACTTTGGCCTCTGGGGGATACTCTGTGTCTGACTGCTGTGCTACGTTTCTCAGGCCAAATATTGCCACTGCTGGAGACGGGCTATTGCCGAACACATGCACCGTCATTCTGTACTCGACAATAGGCTCTGCCGGGTTGTTGTACTGATACCAGAGGAACCGAAAGAAGTTCCTGTGGTCCTCCCGCACATGAAAGCAGTGGAACATTTGTTGTATGTCTGAAGTCACTGCCACCGCCTCCTCTCTGAAGCGGACAAGGACCCCGACTGTTGTTCATGTTGGGTCCAGTAAGCAGCGCATCGTTTAAACAGACCTCCTGATATTTAGCACTCGAGTCAAACACAACCTTGATGGTCCCCGGTTTCTGTGGATGGTAGACCCCAAAGAAGGGTAGATACCAGCATTCTTTGTCTTTCCTCAGGGCTGGAGCTAGTTCTGTGTGATCTTTATTGAATAATCCTAGCATGAAGTCCATGAACTGTTTCTGCATTTCAGGACGTTTGCTGAGTGTACGGTGCAGAGACTCAAAGCGACTGAGCGCTAAAGTTCTGTTGCTTGGAAGGTGGGGCCTAGGTGTTCGGAAAGGAAGTAGTGCTATCCAACTGTTTGTGTTCTCTTGATAAAAGTCTCTTTCCATGATTTGCAGGAAAGCTTGGTCTTCAAGAGAAGGAGCGAGCGTTTCATCCTTTTCACTTTGATGAAATATTTGTTCCCCCATTTGACATGTGCTATGAGCGTCTCAGGGCTCAGTGTGTGACTGGAGTTGCTCTTTAACATGGAAATTATTCTGGCATGGTGGCAGAAAGCTTGGGCGCCCGTTCTCTAGGACATTTGTTTTGTATAAGCCCACAAATGCTGGCTAATGTGCTCCCCCAAGGCAAACATCCCCCACAATAACCCACCCAAGTACAAGTCTCTGGGAAAAGCAACATTATATCAGCTTTAGGATCAAAAGGTTCAATATTACATGCCAGGTGTTTGAGGTGAGAATGGGCTAGAGCAACTTCTGGTGTGGGGATTTCTGACTAATTGTCTGGCAGAAAGTCACACTCAAGAAGGGAAGGCAGAGAAGATGAGAACTGACCATCAACTGACTGGATGACAACGTTCTCTGCTATGCGGCTATTTGTAATAGACACCCCAGTGCCTGTTTTAAGTGTGTATGGCGCAGTGTTGTCCATAGGTATATCAAAAAGGTCTAAAAATGCTGTTTTGGCTAGTGACCTATTGGATCGGTCATCTATGATAGCGTAGACCTTGACTTTCTTGTCTGGGTGCCCCTCTTGATAGACGTAAGTCTGACATATTTTAGAGCAAGAACGTCCCCCACGTAAGTCCCCACAAACCTGAGTGCATGCTGAGGTTATCGCTAAAGTGCCTGTACTACTCTACCCAATATGGGCGGCACGGTGGCTGAGTGGATAGCACTCTCGCCTCTCAGCAAGAAGGTCCTGGGTTTGAATCCCGGTCGGACCAGGGCCTTTCTGAGTGGAGTTTGCATGTTCTCCCCGTGTCTGCGTAGGTTTCCTCCGGGTACTCTGGTTTCCCCTACCACTAAAAATATGTACAATAGGTCTGGCATGCGCCTCCTGTTCGGCGATCTCTGTGTGGAGTGAGAGGACAAGTGCCCAAAAAATAACAATTGTAAACCGCTTTGTGACTCTGGTCTGTGAAAGGCGGTATATAAATAAAGATTACTTACTTACTTACTTACCCGCCTTGCTCCTCCCTATGCTCCCTACCGCCCTGGTCTGGAGAGGCATATGGGGTCCGCTTGTTTACCATTACTGTTGTTTACTGTTGCATTCTGAACATGTGATTTCGACCTTGCAATCTTTTGATTGGTGACTGGAGGAATTACAACATCAAAAGCAAATATTGTGCTCTCTGAGATATGCTTTGCACTCATCTAGTGTCTTCTCTCTAAAATCCCAACACTTCCTTAATGGGTGTGGTTTCTGATGAATGGGACACAGTTCATTTGTGAACTCTTTGGTTGAGCTAGTATTGTATGTGTCATTTGCTTCCGTTTTGTGGACAGCGACTGGAGCTCTGAACTTAGCAGCTCCGGAGTAGTGGTAGTCATGAACAGCTAAGGTGGATGTGGTGACTGGTGTGGCTGACTTAAAGCTGGGGTCATTTCTCATTTTGGCTTCACCCTGTATGAACTGACAGAAAAATGAGAATGGAGGGAAGCTAACATTGTATCGACGCTTGAATCGTGTCCCCTCTGCCATCCACTTATCTTTTAGACTAATGGGCAGTTTTTCAACCACTGGGAAAATGCCACGTGAGGTGTCTAAATACACTAAACCAGGTAAAAAGCCATCTGATTTTGCTACATCTATTTCTGAGAGTAAGTCCCCAAGTTCCCTTAGTTTTTGTGGCTCTTTATTTGTGACTCTAGGAAAGCTGTGTAATCTCTCAAGCAGAAACTTTTCTAAAGCATCAGAAGTACCGTAGCATTCTTGTAGCCGTTCCCAAACTTGACGTAGGTCATCAGCTGGATTGTTAAGATGGACAGAACGTATGCGTTTGGCATGTTTGGAAGATTCCTCACCTAGTCACCGAGAGAGCAGATCCAACTCTTCACTTGGCCGTTAGCCTAGCCCCTCTATAGTGCAATAAAAAGAAGCTCTCCATGGCCAGTAGTCCTCAGCTCTATTTGTGAATTTAGTTAGACCATCTGTAACTAAACTTCTTTTGGCCAGAAATTTAGCAAGATCAGTAAGGTCGTTATTCCCACCGTTATATTGATTTGGACGAAAGGGCGGACTGTGAGGTGTGATGCTGGTGCTCTGGGAGAGGAGCAGCTGGTGACAGATTGCTAATCTCCTCTTTCATAGCTGGGTAGCGTGTCTTTGGTGCATATGCGAAGGGAGTGATTGGATCTGGTATTGGACTCATACTGCCTCTTGGTACAGGTGTAAAACGTTTATTGTCTGGTACGTCTTCTCCAAGATAAAGACGAGTATTGAAGATAAGAATGCAGTCCATAGTTGTCGGAATATGTTGTAGTTGGAAGTTGATTTAGCGCTTAAGTAGTCAATATAGGTGGAGCGGTGGCTTGACTGGGCTCGGAGTCCACACGCTGTTTAACTCTTTCAGTGTCAGACATTTTCAGAACATCACTCCTCTAGTGCCAGCCAATTTTTCTGATTTTCACCGACTTTTAAAGACCCATAGAATATGTTCTGCTATGACTAGCTGAGACCATATTCTGAAAGATTGGACCCTCTAGTTTACTCAGAAAAAATAAGTGTGTTTCTATCTGCTTTAGTTCTTCTGTAATCACCACTGGAGTAAGGTAAACTTTTCACAGAAATCATGAGTTTCAGACATAAAGCTGAGAAAATGAGGTGTTTGTGAAAATAAGCAAACAATGCAGAAAAGTGACTTTAAAAAGTTTTTTTTAACTTTAGTCATTTCTCACACAACAGAACATTCTTACCATATATAAAATAAGGGAAATGACTCAAAATAAAGTGCTTTTGATAGCAAAATAAAACTCAGAACACAGAATAAGAAATGTAAAAAACATAAATTACAAACAAATAACTATATACATAAAGTGCAATAGATTGGCTGAGAGTGTGTGTGTGTGTGTGTGTGCGTGCGTGCGTGTGTGTCTACATATTGTAATCTTGTTGTGTGTGATATTTAGTGAAGCACTCTCCTTTGTGTAATGGGACACCACATGCCTTGCACCACATCCTGGTCTCACTGCGCAGGCCTTTGCACATGCAGACCCTGCATCTCCTCGAGGGTCTGGTCTTCGAGCCGGAGGACAGCAGGTACTCCACCTTGTGCATGGCATCCTCATTGAGCCTGCTCTCTGGATCAGTGTTATATGGAGCCCTGGGGTTTCGCGGTGCCCCTTCCTCCACACATGCAACGATCGACTCGTTCTCCTCGTTGTGGACCTCCTCGTCCTCCTTGTCCTCAATGTCCTCGATGTCCTCCTCGTCCTCAATGTCCTCCTCGTCCTCGATGTCCTCCTCGTCCTCATCCTGGACCTTCAATGTCCAGGACCTCATGACCCCCTGCATAAATTCTAAGAGGGTTTTGTATTCCCGGTTCCCGTTCCTGGCTCTGTAGAGAGTGTAGGCATTGTACATTGCGATTTGGAACAGGTAAGCTACAAAATTTTTGGTCCAGTTCAGAGACTTCCGGACGAACGGGTAGTATTTTATATTTTGATCCAATCGATCCACGCCATTCATGGAGGAGTTATAGGCATCGACACACTCCGGTTTTAGGACAGACACCTTCTCCCTCTGTCCTCGCTGCCAAACGTCGACACTAGTCATGTTGTCATGGTGACAGGTTGTCAACATCTTGACAATCCGTTTGTCCCGCCACGCCACAACCATGACCTTCCCATTGTTCACCGCGACTCTCCCCCCCACACTCAGCTCAGTCTTGGTCAAGTCCCTAATGCTCTCAGGCTCTCCCCGGTTCTTCCTCAGCGTCCCACACACTTTTGTTTTTACTGCCATCAACTGCTCAGACAATACCACAGAATTGTAATAGTTGTCCATAAACAGAGTGTGGCCGGCACCTGGGAGACGGTCAAGGAGAGAAAAAACAATGTCAGGGATCGTGTGGGGCTCACCAACATAGGGCTGCAGGTTAAAGCAGTAGCCGGTGGCAGAGTCGCAGAGCACATAGGACTATGCCATACTTTATGGGCTTCTGTGGGTTGTAGACCTTGAAGGCCAGCCATCCTCTCCAGAGCAACATCCCCTCATCTATGCAAATATTCTGCCCGGGTTGGAACATTACCTTGAATTTATTGATCAGGTAGTCGTAGACGGGGCGAACCTTGTATAACCTGTCAGTTACATCAATTGCAGAGTTGTCATTGTAATGGAGGAACCTCCATATGAGTTGGAACCGGTTCCTGGACATTATTTTAGTGAAGAACAGGGCGACAAACATCTCATCCACGTTCCAATACATTGCCAGGGTTGGCTTGTGGATAACAGATTCAGATTCATTTATTTGGCATTTGCAGTAAAACCACATTGGAAAAACTGTGCAAGACTACCCCAGTGTGCACCAGACAACACACACCAGAGCTCTTGCCACGGCGCCATCTTTACGGCGCCATGCGACAAACAGTAGAATAAACAGCAGAGAGCAATAACATACAGTTTCACAGACAATTGGATAGACACATTGTGCTTTGTATAAACCACGGATTTTTTTTCTCGGGATGAGCACCTCCGACTGCCGGCCCAATGTGGCTGTCAGAGGGGGGCGGGGTCAGGGAGGGGGTGAGTCGGAAACACAATGAGGAGTGGAGGGGAGGGAGAGAGCAAGATGGATAGGTAGAGGGAGGCGGGGGGAGCGGGATCCGTGCTGGAGACTGAAATAGTGTGAGTTGTTGTAGATGGGGACCTTGTTATTATGGCCTTGGCCGAGGAATGTGAGATAAGAGTGGAGAGAAGACACAGCAGAGTGGAGAAAAAACACATCGCCTGAGAGGGACAATATTGTATGCAATGCAGCAGTCAAAAGCAGGCAGATATTCTATTAAGTCCAATTAAACCAAATTGCGGTGCCCTCAGACCTCCGTACACAGGGGCAAATCCAAGCCGGGTCAGAGAGTTCAAGCCTGACACACAATGTCATTCACCAGTGAGGAAAGACAACCCAAATAACTTTTTTAGCTCTGGCATGGTCACTGGTCTCCATGCATACTTTCTGCTGTGCTGCGGAATCTCTGGGTTTGCCAGGAAATGCTGCTGAGCATAGAGGTTGGTCTGCTCTGTGATGTGCTGGAGCAGCTCGTCCGTGAGGAACAGCTCCAGGAAGTCAGCAGGCGAGGTGGACTCCAGCTCTGCTGCCGCGTTCAGGGGACCAGGCGTTGCGGTGAAGCGGAACACAGTTGGTTTCCATCCGGATTTCCGCCAGGTGCCGCCTTTACCCTTTGCAACTGTAATAAATTATGGAAATTTATACAATAAATAGGAATCAAATACAGCTCGTTTTATTGATTTGATGTGATGTAGAGAAAGATATTCCAACCTCTTTTCTTCACACCTGTATTTGCAGGACTCACGCTGGCAGCGCCTCTGCTCAATGTAGCGCCTGTATAGAATTGTACAATAACTCATCTATCCATATACACACATATCCAAATACATATACATCTACAGATGCACATATCCAAAGACACACAGACACACACGCAGAGACACACGTACACACTACACATACATACATATTATACATACATACATACATATACACACACATGCATATATACATACAGTATATATTTGAGTATTTTATTTACCTGTAGGCCTCCTTTTACCAGCATTGTTACTCCTGGATTGGGCCAGCACTCTACTTACTAGAAATACACACAAATACAATCATGAGAATTATACAAGAATACTTTTAGTCATTGCTATATACATACAGTGCCTTGTGAAAGTATTCGGCCCCCTTGAACCTTTCAACATTTCGCCACATTTCAGGCTTCAAACATAAAGATATACAATTTTGATTTTTTTGTCATGAATCAACAACAAGTGGGACACAATCGTGAAGTGGAACAAAATGTATTGGATAATTTAAACTTTTTTAACAAATAAAAAACTGAAAAGTGGGGCGTGCAATATTATTCGGCCCCTTTACTTTCAGTGCAGCAAACTCACTCCAGAAGTTCAGTGAGGATCTTTGAATGATCCAATGTTGTCCTAAATGACTGATGATGATAAATAGAATGCACCTGTGTGTAATCAAGTCTCCGTATAAATGCACCTGCTCTTTGATAGTCTCAGGGTTCTGTTTAAAGCGCAGAGAGAACCATGAAGACAAAGGAACACACCAGGCAGGTCCGAGATACTGCTGTGGAGAAGTTTAAAGCCGGATTTGGATACAAAAAGATTTCCCAAGCTTTAAACATCTCAAGGAGCACTGTGCAAGCAATTATATTTAAATGGAAGGAGTATCAGACCACTGCAAATCTACCAAGACCCGGCCGTCCCTCCAAACTTTCATCTCAAACAAGGAGAAGACTGATCAGAGATGCAGCCAAGAGGCCCATGATCACTCTGGATGAACTGCAGATAACTACAGATGAGGTGGGAGAGTCTGTCCATAGGACAACAATCAGTCGTGCACTGCACAAATCTGGCCTTTATGGAAGAGTGGCAAGAAGAAAGCCATTTCTCAAAGATATCCATAAAAAGTCTTGTATAAAGTTTGCCACAAGCCACCTGGGAGACACACCAAACATGTGGAAGAAGGTGCTCTGGTCAGATGAAACCAAAATCGAACTTTTTGGCCACAATGCAAAACGATGTGTTTGGCGTAAAAGCAACACAGCTCATCACCCTGAACACACCATCCCCACTGTCAAACATGGTGGTGGCAGCATCATGCTTTGGGCCTGCTTTTCTTCAGCAGGGACAGGGAAGATGGCTAAAATGGATGGGAAGATGGATGGAGCCAAATACAGGACCATTCTGGAAGAAAACCTGTTGGAGTCTGCAAAAGACCTGAGACTGGGACGGAGATTTATCTTCCAACAGGACAATGATCCAAAGCATAAAGCCAAATCTACAATGGAATGGTTCACAAATAGACGTATCCAGGTGTTAGAATGGCCAAGTCAAAGTCCAGACCTGAATCCAGTCGAGAATCTGTGGAAAGAGCTGAAGACTGCTGTTCACAAACGCTCTCATCCAACCTCACTGAGCTCGAGCTGTTTTGCAAGGAAGAATGGGCAAGACTTCCAGTCTCTCGATGTGCAAAACTGATAGAGACATACCCCAAGCGACTTTCAGCTGTAATTGCAGCAAAAGGTGGCGCTACAAAGTATTAGCGCAAGGGGGCCGAATAATATTGCACGCCCCACTTTTCAGTTTTTTTATTTGTTAAAAAAGTTTAAACTATCCAATAAATTTCGTTCCACTGCACGATTGTGTCCCACTTGTTGATTCTTGACAAAAAATTTAATTTTTATATCTTTATGTTTTAAGCCTAAAAGGTGGCGAAATGTTGAAAGGTTCAAGGGGGCCGAATACTTTCGCAAGGCACTGTATGTATAATGTATGCATTACCTGCTCTGCCGGTTGCTCTGGGGGAATCGGGGGATGAGTCACTGCTGTTTGGGTCAGCTTCAGGTTCCCATAGCTCTGAAGAGCCTGTATCCGACGAGGAACTTTCTCTGGACCGACGTGGACCACTGGAACTGCGTGCGGCGGCTCTGGAGCGACGTGCGCGGCAAGGACTCCCGCTAACGGCCAGATGTTTAGACTTAGCTTTAGCTTTAGCAGTAGCTTTAGCCGCAGCCTCAGGCTTTTTGCCAACTGAAGGCCGAGGCAGATCACCTCCACCTTCATCATGGCCATCACCCACCGACCTTCTGATGATACCACCAGCACCAAACGCCTCCTCCATCGTTAGCTGCCGCTTTCTGCTCATGTTCGCTCTCCCGATTGCTCTCGTGTGCTCACTCTAACCTCCCACAATGAGATCTGGGCCTCCAGTTCCTTTTATGACTGATCGAAGAGCTAAAGGACGCTACTGACATCTGCTGGCCGAATAAAATACTGTCAAACAGTCCCGATCAGAGATATATGATAGAATTAGGGTTGCCACGATTTCAAATTTTGGAATCACGATTATTGTGAGATAAAATATTGCGGTTTCACGATTAATCACGATTATCGACATTTTGAAAGAAAATCAACTCAGATTGGTTTTTTTGTAATTGAAATGCTTTATTAACACTTGAACTTGTAAACATTAACATTCACTGTTTAAAAATAAATAAAAGGCTTGAGGTAAACGTTTTATAAAATATAAACAAATAATAATAAATTAAGTTTGTAAAGTGTACTTTACGAACTGTAGGAACTTTTTAGATTTGAAGACATTAAGGCATCCATAATTGGAACAAATTTAGATGTGTTATTTTTTATAACCATTAACTAAACTGCTCAACAAAATCTATAATTGAAGAACAAAATATTTAGCAGAAGTACTTGCAGAATATTTCTTTTCAGTCCAAGTTTTGATGCAAGAATGTAAGTATGTTCACATTCTCAGTGCTGAGCCTGGACCGCTGAGGGCAAACGATGTGGCCACTGGTGCTGAATACTCGTTCAGAGGGCACACTTGTGGCAGGAATGCACATGTACTTTTTTGCTACTTTGGAGAGAAGCGGCATTTCGTCCATATGCGTCTTCCACCAAGACAATGGATCTGCTTCAGCACTGATTATTGGCAGTGATAGGTAGAGTTTTAACTCTGCCTCAACTTTTTCCTGAGATGCTAAGGGTGCACTTGCTGGCGTGCGTGCTTTTGTGATTTGCTGCAGGAGTCCTGACAGTGTTGTGCCTTTCCTCTTAGACGATCCAGAGCTGGTCCCTTCTTGTGCACTGTCATCATCCTCCTCAGATATGGTTTCTGCGTGAGGCAGTGCTTGTGATGTTCCCGGACCTGTATTTGGGGTGATTGCAACAGCTTCCTCTGCACATGTCTTCTTTGTATCCTCTAGTTTTTCAGAGAAGTTGCCCTTAAACCTTGGATCAAGAAAACATGCAATATCCAGGACCATTTTCATCTCTTCTGTATATCTCATCTGAAGTAACAGGTCATTTCTTACTGCACTCTTCATCGCTTCAGTAAGTGCACTGTCTTCTTCCTTTGGACTTAAAATGTGCCCATTTATGTGTACGAGCACGGGCTTTAAAGAAGATAGTGTAACTTGCTTCTCTGATGCCATTACATCTGTCAATATGTTTAGTGGCTTCAGAAACTGGTGTGCCTCCTCCATGACGGTGATATCTGTATCTTTTGGCATTAAATGCCATAAGCTTCTGTCCCCTGCCAAAACAGCACAGACTGCCTGCTGCTGCTCCAAGAATCTGGAGATCATCTCAAATGTGGATCCCCACCTTGTAACCACATCATTTATCAGGGCATGTGCTGGGATGTTAAGCTCCTCTTGTTTCTTCTTTAGTTCTCTCTTTTTTTTCCAGCTACGCGAGAAACCTTGCACTAAGTGACGGCATGCTCTTATGGCTTTTTCAACTCTTTGGATTTTGAGCACCTTGCTGATAGCAAGATTTAGATTGTGCCCAAAACAGGAAAACCACACACAAGCAAAATTTGCGAAAGCCTTTTTCATGTTGGTGGCGTTGTCTGTGGTGATGCCAGATAGATTATCTGGGGAGATGCCCCACTCTTGAAGTATGTTTTCCACTGTTTCTGTTATGTTGTCTGCAGTGTGATCATCAGGGAAGTACAGTGTCTCTAGACAGTGGGCTTTAAGTTTCCAATCAGAACTCACATAATGAATGGTGAAGCTGATGTAGGGTTCTCCACCTCCTCCACTGCTTGTCCACACATCAGTTGTTGCCCCAAACCATTCAGCTTCTTTCATTTGCTCCTCTACGCTTTCCTTCACTTCCAAATATAATTTGGGTATTTCAGTTGTTGTAAAGTGGGTTCGCCCTGGTACCTTATATTGTGGAACAGCCTTTTTCATCAAAGATAGAAATCCAGGTTTTTCTACAGAGTAGATTGGCAACATGTCCTTGGCTATATAATATGCTACGGCTTGATTGAGATCTTTTGCTTGTTTTGATGAAGGTGCATATTTAATGCTTTTTGAGAATGACTTTTCAACTGTAGATTGAACAGTAGCTGCAGGTGGTCCATTCAGGCTGGGAGTTTTTTTCTGGAAAACAATTAAATGGATAAATAATGATTATCATATAAGATTTTAGATATTTTTTTGTATTACATTTAAAATATACATATAAATATATAAATAGCTGAACATTATATATATATATTTTGTTTTTCTAAGTATAACAATTTTCATATCAGAAAATAAATGCAGGAATTTATATACCTAATTGTTTTTGTAGTAGTAGCCATCATCATAGCTAGTCTAGGTGCTATTTCTGCATTTATTTTGTTGACTAAGGACACGTGCTACTGTCACTTTAAGAGCTTCTCCTAGCGCACCGGCGCTAGTACTTTCACTTTAGATATGCAGAAGCAGAGAGAGAATTGCATGAATGTGCATCCTGAGACATTTGGACAACTTTAATTTGACAATGATGCAGTTTTATTACCTTGACTTGGACATACAGCAAAGGATGATTATCTCGAAGATGTTGAATCAGATTTGAAGTATTAGCCCCTTTCGCTGCCACTTTCCGACGACAAGATTTGCACGTTGGAAAACCATCAGCCAAAACAGAATCTAGCTCATCTTTTGGATACCCAAAGTGATCCCACACTGCTGACTTCAGTCGTTTTTTCGGTGGATACAACTCTGTGGGAGCTTGTCCTGCCATCTCCAATTCAGCGGTGAGTCTACTCTGCTCCGTGTGCAGCGGTCCCGTACTGCACTTCGCGCGAGAGTTTTCCGTATCAGCGGTAAACCGTGCCATTTAAAATCCTTAAGGTTAACCTACCGTGGGCTTTTATAATCGCGATTACCGTAAAACCGGTTAACCTCGGCAACCCTACATAGAATGGGTGCGTCTGGATCTGAATACACCAAAACACGTCAATTGCATAAAATGCGTCAATGGCACACAACCACAGATCTTGAATTGACGTAATATGCGTCATTGGCACTGAAAGAGTTGACTGAATGTATTAACTGTGTATCATGTATGACCTCCTCAGCTGCAGCTTCAAACACATTAGCCTCAGCAGAGGCCGCTTCTGATTCTTACACCTCTTGTAGTGCTTGGATCGTGGCACTTAAAAATGAGACAAGTAGAGCTTGTCTCATTTTTATTTGGATATCCTAACGTGTCTCCTTTTCCAGGCTTTATTCATTGTGAGAGTGGTAAAACTGCAACAAATAAAATAAAAACAGCCTCAAGTTATCCATTCAAACAACACAATATAAACATACAACATTGTCATGAACAAATACAAGGCCAACGCTAATGCTAGCGGCAGCACATTAGTGGCGCTAGCATTCGGCGCTAATTAAACACATTAGCTCTTAGCTAAACACAAGCTATTACCAAATATATTTTTGTTTTGGCTCCTTATGAGCCAAATTATTTATTTTTGTATGTATATAGTTTTGTTTTGGCGAACTTGGAGTGACATCCTGGCTAACCAGAAGTAGCAAAACAGTCAATGTTTATTCCATCTCTCAAACACGGTTCAGCTCCAGTTGTAGTAAGTAGTAGTAAGTAATCTTTATTTATATACCACCTTTTCACTGCACATCGGAGTCTCAAAGCCGTTTACAATTGTTATTTTTGGGAGTGGGCGTGCCAGTACAGGAGGCACATGCCAGACCTATTGTACATATTTTTAGTGGTAGGGGAAACCTAGCACTCCGCAGCAGGAAGAAGGATTAAACAATGGCTATTAGACAGTGGTCAGCACTAGATCATATACGGAATCGGGACGAAGCGGAAGTAGATATAAAAACTACCTATTCATGCCTAAACTTAACCAGCCATTCCCTTAGAATAACAATAACCCCAACCCAGCCTTAACCCTAACCTTAACCATCTTACTCAGACCCAGCTTAAGCCTAACCATAACCATTTTACTGAGACGCCTAAAACTTAACCAGTCACCACTTGAGTTATTAGTCTAAAACTAATTCGAAAGTAGGATTGTTACTTCCGGTTTTATCCCGATTCCGTGTATGATCTACTGTAGTGCCGACCGCGTTAGACAGTGACACCTCTTATCTGTTTGCAAATTAAATAGATTTTTAAAATAAAATGACAATTCATTGAACATTTATGTATATTTTCATTAGATTGGCAGTTTTAGTCCTCCATACTCAAACATACAGCTCTGAGACTCAATAAGAGCCAAAGTTCTGATAAACAAACTAACACTTGTAATGAACTTGGTACTATCTCCACATTTGTCCCGATACAGCTGAGTCATCCAGGTGTGAGCGCCTGAATATTTCTGTGTGCTGCTGTATCTTGGACAGTGTTGGCTGATAAGTGCTTCTGACCAATGGCGTGACAGACGATAGCGCCACCATCGAGGCGGAGAAAGAAGAGGCGAGAAGGAGCGATAAAGTCCCGACTGGAGTGGACAGTCTCTGCAAGTGAACTTAGGTCTGACACATTTTCTTGTTGATTCAAATTTGTCCGTATCTTGGTTTGACAGCAATTTATCTTCAAACCTCCAGTTGCCTTTTCACTCTGGATGAAAGAAAACACTTGTTGACTGACAATTATGCATGAAGACATTCGCTTAATAGACAAGTGCTTTCAAAACAAATCTTTCTCACCCCTGGGAGTGTTATCTGCTCAACCAGACCGAAGCAGACCCATGCGTTTGCATTTAAATCTTTAGTGCTTGAAAATAGCTGCAACACATTGAGATGGACTGTCTCTGTTCAATGTACGTCATAAAAATAAAAAGGAAATACTGACTAGAAGATGCCAACTCCTCACCTTCTTGGACCTCGGCTCATAGTTGGCCCAGCACTAATATCTTATGTTTGTTTTGTGCCAGGGAGAATTGTTAAAACTGGTTCAAATTACATTACCGGGACAAAACCAATGATCTTCAATCATGACAACAGCTTAAAGACAATGCATTGAATATTCATTAAAATGATAATATAACTTATATAATTCTACTGTCAAGAATGTTCAGCATCTAAGCATAATATTTTGTAATTGTATATAATTTAACATAAGTCACAGTTTGATGTGTGTATTGTTGTGTAGCTGGGATGTGATGTCTCGCACGGCCCTAGAAGACACTGTTCAAATGTGAAATGTTGTGCAGTGTTGGCGGTGTATGCACTTACATAACATGAAGAATATGTTAACAGTATATGATCAATTGTTATTCCTCAGTGCCTCAAGTCATGATAACACGATGACTTCCTGGAACAAATGGTTTGTACATCGGCCCCTGGAGCTGTGTAATTTGTTGGCCCCTGGAGCTGTGTCACCTGTTGGCTCCTAGAGCTGTGTCACCTGTTGAAGCCCGTTATGGATGTTGGAGCGACGTGCTAATGAATCACAGACACATTTACATTTACACACCACAGGACGACAGGAGCTGCTCTGAGCTGCAACATTTAGCTCGGACACTTTAAATGAACGTGTTAATCATTGTTGTTTCTAATGTATTGGCTTCAGTGCTGTAACCTTAATGTACAACGTCTGAGCTTATACTGTGACGACCACACCTTCCTACCATTTTAATATAAGTATATATATATATTTATTACACGGCTCCTCACAGCAGCAGTAGAAAGCTCCAATGATTTGAATGTAATTTCAAGACGTTCTACCGGTCATTATTTCTTATAAGGGACCTCTCAAAACAATAATGCCTGCTGCCCATGGCAACGCACTCTCTTGTAATTGTAATTCAGGTGTGTAGATTTCTCAGCAAGTAGTTCCGGCCACTCCGGAGCTAGCCACGCTTAATAAACGCAAATACCAATCAATCAACACAATTAAATGTTAATCGGAGAATACATTATACACAGTATAGTCTTAATACAAGTGCACGGAGGTTTTCAGAATTTTCTTTTTAGGTTTTCATGACAAAAATACTAGTTTAATGCGAGAAAAAGCGAGGGCGGAAGCAGACCCCTCCGCTTCGCCCTGTCGGTACTTATTTTCCGATAGTGACCTGTGTACGATACATTATCCCTTACATACATCACACAACAATTTCAACTCAATCCAATTAATGGATTTTGTACAATCCTGACTACAGAGAAACATGCACACACACGGCAGTGGTTTGCACTCCTGCTTCTCAGCAAGAAGGTACTCTGGGTTCAAATCCCGGTCGGAACAGCCTTTCTGAGTGGAGTTTGCATGTTCTCCCTGTGTCTGCTCCGGTTTCCTCCGGCTGCTCCAGTTTCCCCTACCACTAAAATCATGTACAATGGGTAAAATCCTCCAGCTCTGGTCCTGACCCAGAGCATCAACATCTGGATTCTGGGCGCTGTTACTAAGGCGACCACCGCTCCTGACGGACGCCTTAGGGCGATACGGTCAAATGTAGAGGAAGAATTGCCCCAAGGGGATAAATATAGTGCACTTTTACCTTCACACACACACACACACACACACACACACACACACTGAGACAAATAGAATACCCACACACTTACACACACTGAGACAAATACAATACCCATTATTGGCAGCACATAGCTTCTAGAGAGTAAAGCACATAGCTAAATTATTAAAAGTGTGAGAGACAGAGTGATAGACAGAGTGAGAATGGGAGAAATAGCAGCATTTCCCAAAGAGCAGCAGAGAAGCTTCATAAATGCAGGAGGTAGAATGTCTGAGCTGCAAAGGGTGTTTGCCTTCACACTGAGCTGCTATAAGCAGATGATGATAAATGAGGCAGGAGGGAGGCTCCCCTCGTGCTTCACTCTCTCTGCTCTAATTACCTCTCACTTAGCATTAACACTACTATTGCTTCATCATTTCACCTTCTCTCTTCTCTGCATCTGGTTTGTCAAAGCAAATGCAGTTTTTCCTGTACACACATCAACCTCTCTTTGTAATGGATTCAGGAGGCTGCAGTCAAAATCTTTAGACCATAAGCATGTACAAAAACTCATGTAATAGATTGTATACAATATTTGTAATTTTCATCATAGCAGTTACTGTTATTGAAACCGTACATCTAACCTTTCTATTATTATTATAGTTCTGTGTATATTCATGTAGCATTGGTCTTAAAGACTTATGCATGAATTGAACTAAACGTGCTAGCAACATCCAGGCCCTCCACACAGAAACACATCTGCCTTTTCAATTAGAAACAACTATTCTATTTTTTAACCATGCAAAATGTCACAATAGAGCCATTTTTATATGTGAGTGGTGAAATGTCTTTAAGCAATAGAGGCCCTGAGTTCACAAGCTGCAAGGAATTTCAAACAGCAAAGGCCCAGATCTACTTAATGAGAATTTCTTGGCTTTGTACTTTTCTATTTTCTAATAGATAAAAAGTAATTGTTATTGGAGTGAACAGATCATCACAAACCTCTCTGTGGGCACATATTGTAATGATATAGGGCTGAACACACCTTCCCTTTCAGAAATACATACACAAATGTAAATGTTTTATACTATACTTTGTAGCCAACATCAACAGGTCCAGGGCGTCTGGGAACCAAGTCTACAAAGAGTTACAGCTATAAAACATCTGACCAGAACAGTTTTCACACAGTCCTTGCAGACGTCTTGGTTAATTCCAAACGGTCAAATGATATCTTGAATTATCAGATGATTTACAGCAAACTTTATATTGTGAGCTAATAAAACAATCCGTCCTCTGTGATAAATAGATTCCTCTCCTTGCACTGATCTGTAGTGACATCATTTCTCCAACGCTGAATCAAAGAAATATGATTTTATTCTCTCTCCTTTGAGGCTTGGTCCATTGGCTGTTATTGATTGAGGTTTAGAGGACAGAAAGTAATTAAATAGAAAGACTGGTGGGTGTAAAATTAGGCTTTGTGCTATTAAAAAGTGTGGATGGAGTGAGCGGCAGAAAGAAGTGGGCGGACGACTGAAGACCAATTAAAGAAAGCAAAATGGAAGCATAAGGATGTGAAACCATGAAGGGAAAGCTGTGGATTTGTTTTCGATTCTAAACTCTTCTTGAGCATTGATTTCCTGCAGAAATATTAGATAAAATAAAAGTATTGATTTGGTGAGGCTGTTGACAGTTTTCTTGTCATTCGTTATGATACTAGCGGACCACCAGCGCCCCCTAGTTGTCCTAATTGCCACTTGTAGAATTGAAGATTTATACCAGACACAATGTAGAATAAAAGTCTGTAGTGTAGGCATAATGTTGAATAGAAAAGAAACAAATGAGTCTCCTTTAATTGTAACTATTAACTCTATTTTGAAATTGTATATTTTGAAATGTGTTAAGACCCTGAGAGTCTGCGACGAATTGGTTTGTATTTGATTAATGCTGTGACCTTTTTGTCCCTAAGTAGACACCGTATGCCTTAAATACAAGAGTCACATAGTTTCAGATTGCAATTTCTGTAAAAACACAAATCTTATCTTTTGGACTGAATCTTCTTCTACTCAGTGGAATTTGGTGAATACTTTATTTTCATTATTTGATGTCAGGTTTTTCTAATTTAATATTTAATTATTCCCTCAACATGAAGCCTTGTGGAGGGCCGTGCAAACGCTATCAGTAATCTTAACTTTCCAATCACGCTGTGTTCATTGAGAATGTACGGTTAAATAGGTGCGGCTCAGTCCTTTAGGATTAAAGAACATTCTTGGTGAAGATGGACCAGAGAAAAAAAACATGTAAAAAAAGTAAGTAATCGATGTATAGCATCTTTCACAGACCTCTCTCCACACAGAGATGGAGCAGGTCACATACAGAAGGCACATGCCAGAACTATTGTACATGTTTTTAGTGGTAGGGGAAACCAGAGCACCCGGGGGAAACCGGAGCACCTGGAGGAAACCTACGCAGACACGGGGAGAACATAAAAACTCCACTCAGAAAGACCTGACCAAAGCCTCTTACATTCAGACATGTAAGTACATGCTTGCAGTGGTAGGTGAAACAGGAGCACCTGGAGGAAACCTATGCAGACACAGGTAGAACACATATTGCACAATGTTTAAGTGGTACGGGTAGCAGAACACCCAAAGGAAATCTACACAGACATGAGGAGAACATTCAAACTCCACACAGTCTGGAGGTGGAATCGTACCCATGACCTTCTTGCTGTCAATAAAGTCAATAAAGTTGTACTTATTCCAAAACAGTTTTGCTGAAGTATAAATCCGTACACTAGACTGGGAACAAAGTTGTGTTCATGAGCTGTCACCATCGAATACAATTGAAAGTTTTATTGTTTTGATGAAATACGACAGCTGTGTGCCACGTCCAATAAGAGTTGCGTACGAAATGCTGAATATAATAAAAGAACAAATTCCAGCCGCACGTTTCTTCCCTTGAGCAAAGCAGAAACATATGGAACATATTTGGTTCAATCCGTTGGTTAAGTGTTTGTAACATTTCTCTAAGTCTCCAGCAGGACCTTTGAATATAAAAGAATATGACATCAGCTAATATCTGGAACCGATACATTCCACATGGTCTGCTTCTATTTCATGGATGGAAGAATGTAGAAGTATAAAAGTATAAAACACCATTTCTGATCATGCTTTTGTCACATATGTTCTAATCTCTGATGGGATTGTTCTAACCCAGAAGTCTTGGATTAGGAGCTCGAGGGCGACGTAAACAACAGACACAAGGAACTTTAAATGAAAAAGGAAAAAAAATATTAATGTTTTAAATTCATAATGTTATAGTTCAGTTTTAACTCGTTTGGTTTTTAATCCACATACAGTATGTAAAGAGTCAGTTTGGAATCTGAAAAAAGGTTTTTAAAGTTTTAATCCATAATCCAAGGATTTCAAAAGGGAAAAAATAAAGTCTATCCGACCAGCTCAGTGGTCAGTCCATGAAGATCCATGGTCAGTCTATGGTCAGTCTATGGTCAGCCTATGGTCAGTCTATGGTCAGTCTATGGTCAGTCTATGGTCAGTCTATGGTCAGTCCATGGTCAGTCCATGAGATAAACAAAAATTCACTGATAAATCAGAAAGTATCTAGGAGTGTCTGATTGGTAAAAGAGTCTGGTTGGTAAAAGAGTCTGGTTGGTAAAAGAGTCAGGTAAAAGAAACAGGTTGGTAAAAAGAGGTTGTAGCCGCTCGGTTTGAAACTCAGCGCAGCTGCCACAGCACAGTGAGAGGAGGGGGCGGAGCAGGAAGTTACCGCGGCAACTGGGACGTTTATCTTCCTGATATTGTGATCGGTGGAAAGGGCTAATATAATATTGATAAATGAGGACGTCATGGGAGTTACATTTTTATACAAGTTTGGTGGAATGTTTGTGCAGAACAGCAAATATCTGCTTCATCAAAGAAACTGAAGATTCTTCTGAGAATGTTCTGAAGCGCTGCAGCGAGTTAAGAGTGAATTATTGGATCAGAGAGAGTCCTGTTGAGATCTGGGGTAACACGAGACTAAAGCTCATCGGGAAAGCTGCCTGTTCAAACCAATGTAATTTTCAGTAGTAAGTATCTGATACAATTATTAAATAATGATTACCCTACACACATTATTGGACTCTGTTTCCAGTCTTTCCCACATCCGCTTTAACCCTTTAACCTTCACTTCTTTGAGAAACTATATGATACACTATAATAACACAAATGTTAGGCCTGCTGTAGCGCCCTAAATCCTCTTTAAAGAGCTTCAGGCTCGTCCAAAATACAGCAGCAAGGATCTAACAGTGACCAAAGGAGGGAGCACATAACTCCAGTGTTAAAGCTGTAAGACTACTGTTGTGAGTTAGGGCGATACAAGAGTAGAATAAATTGAATTGTACAATGAGGTTGGTACTATCCATATCCCACACATGCTTGTTCTGTCACAATGACAGTTTATATGTGCACCGTGCAGCTCTGAGTCTAGTTATAAATGATTCACCTTTTGTCCATTAAAGTGTCCTGTGACATCATAACGCCTGACATGGCTGTGGGGGGCACAGGCTGCTTCTCCTGCTGAACCCTCGTGTCCTGTAAGTGCCTCCACATTTAGAACCACTGCACTGAGAACATCATGATAAAACATCCTCAAATCTGCATTAAAAGTGTTATTCAATAGTTGGAGCGATAGAACTGTTGAGTTTGTTTCACTGCAGGATTCTGCAGCGTTAGAAAAGAAGATTTAGAAATACATAAGATAAGATATTCCTTTATTCGTCTCGCAGTGGAGAAATTTCAGTGTCATCGTTGTGCACATTACAGCAGAGAAGGAAATAAGAGCACTCAGATTGCACACATCAAATTAATCAGTATCTATTGAATTAATTAATTACAAACAAACTACACTTTTCAGAGATACAAAGCTCTAACATGAGTACATGTTCCTGTACACTCACACACACACTTTCTATCTCTCACACACACACACATATATAAACACACACACACTCTCACTCTCTCTCTCACACACACACTCTCTGATAAACACACACACAGACTCTCTCTCACACACACGAACACTTTCTCTCTCACACACACACACTCTCTAATATACACACACACACACAGAATCTCTCTCTCTCTCTCACACACACACACAGAGACTCACTCTCTCTCTCACACACACACACACACACAGAGACTCTCTCTCTCTCTCACACACACACTCTCTAATATACACACACACACACAGAATCTCTCTCTCTCTCTCACACACACACACAGAGACTCACTCTCTCTCTCACACACACACACACACACACACAGAGACTCTCTCTCTCTCTCACACACACACACACACACTGACTCTCTCTCTTACGCACACACACGTATAAATACACACAGACTTTCACTCTCACACACACACACGTATAAACACACACAGACTCTCACTCTCTCTCTCACACACACATACACAGACTCTCTCTCTCACACACACACATACACACACTCTCACTCTCTCTCACACACACACACTCTCTCTCATACACACACACAGACTCTCTCTCTCACACACACACACACTCTCTCATACACACACACACAGACTCTCTCACATACACACACAGAGACTCTCTCACACACACACACACAGACACACACAGCCGTAGTGCGCACAGAGGAAGTACATGTGGAGCTGCCAGGTGAGCTCCCAGCAGTGGATGGCCCCGGCTGAAGGCTGCTCCCTGGGGCCCTCTGACAAACCTTCTGCAAATGTTTGTGTCTTGTGCGTCCTTTTCACCTCAGCTTCCTTTCACAGTGTGTTACTAAAACAATACACACTTCCTCTGTCTCACACATGATCAGGGTGGTCATGTGACCTGTGCAAAAGTATGTAAATGAAATATCAGATTAGGGTTTAGGCATGAAAAAGATTTCAATGGTCAATAGAGACTTTTTAGATCAATTCCCATCCTATTGTATCACCTTATTCTATCATCAGACTTTATTGTAGTATGTTAAATAACTTTGTATAAATGCCCATAGTCCTCTTTGTGACCACTTCCCAAAGCTCAATCTTGTACAATTTCAGATGGCTGAGAATACCAGAAAGTTGTCATTAATTAAAATGATTCTTGGACTGTCTTAGCTGCTCTGTAGTCTTCTATGTAATTACATAAATGCATTTGACCCTGAGGCCACTGATGCTTCCAGAGCTGGAGGATTTAACTATTGGACCTTTTTCTAGTGATAGAGGAAACCAGAGCACCCGGAGGAAACATATGCAAACTCACATGCAAACTCCACTCAGAAAGGCCCTGTTCCAACCAGGATTCGAACCCTTCTTGATGAGAAGCGGGAGTGCTAACCACTCGGACCTCCTGGAGGCCTAGTTTGCTGAAAATGTTGTTCAAATCCTCCTGTGCACTTTTGAGTTATCTTTCTTGCAGACGAACAGACAAACACCAGTGATCACTTTACCTCCTGGGTAAAGGTAATGGTTTAAATTTATTTTTCAGATCAGTGAGCAAACTGTAAAGCACAGTCTTTTACTAATGCTAGTAAACATGTCACGGTAACATTACAAAGATTATTTAAACCAAATTTACAAATAAAAAATTAGACTACAAACCATTCAAGAATATTTCCCAAAATCAAATAAAAAAAGATCCTTGTTTTTGTTCTCGTCAGAGCTCAATAGTCTATTTCTAAAAACAGCAACAGCCCCATGTTCCCCGTAAACAGAAGTGCTAGCTTGGGAAATCTTCTTCAACAAGTGTCTTTTACGACAGATTTTCCTTTTGCATTATTCACAGGCTCTTCCACCTTTAAGAGATGTCCTTTTCCTTTCATTATTCATCCGCCTTTTTCCACGGACGACGAAGGCACTTTCAATTATTCAACAACAATATGGAGCCGGGCGGGGGTTAATAGGGCTTTAGCTGGGCCCGTGTAATGGCTGCGTGGGGTCGAGAGGATTTATGATACAAGACGGCGGCGATGAGAGGGAGAGTGGTAAACCTGAGGTAGGAAAGTGTAATGTGGAGATGTCTCGGGAGGACTAGAAAAACGCTGAGGCTTAAGGGAGCAGTCTGCAAATGTGCCAGAAAAATAACACATAAACAACAATGAGATGATCACTCCACATCAGGGACCGCAGCAGTGCATTCTGGGAAGAAAGAATCAACTACTCAGATGTGAAAAGACAACAACAAATCAGAGTTATGCCATTTAACGTTTACTTCATTCTTTTGGAAATATCTCATTCCAGGCTCAGAGTCATGTTCGACATTATGGATCAAATCTGAGAAGAAATGTGAATGAATCATGCACAAAATGATGTAGCAATATACTAGAACCACTGTTGTGTTTCCAAATGCTCGTATGGTCAGGACCAGTGTGGGCAGGTCCCGGCTCCAAAAGGTCCATGAGCGCTAACATGCTGCAATCCCACTCCCCCAGGTGTGGGTGTACCCGGAAAGAGAATTACCCAATGCGTATGGCTTTACAGGATGGTCCAAAAGTGGTTCTTGGTCCTCTTCGTTCCAGATGCTGTCGGTGTTGAGGGACTGGTCCATATGTTTTTGGACCAGTCTAGTTTAGTCGCTGTGGACTTTTGAATGCACTTGTTAAATGAATGGGGCTCGTGCAGCTAACACATGCGCAAATGTCTGTGAGCAACATATTTAAAAAACATATGGGAAGATTTGAATGTACTAAATGCACAATCAATATATTTCCCCACAAAAATGAGTCACTGTGACAGTCCTAACAAAATATTCTCATTTTGTGACTTGATCAAGAGAATCTCCCATGTGTTTTACAAAAACCAAGCCATCTGCCATTTCCCATTTAGAGCCGCACAACATTCGTTGTGAAGGATATTCTTACAGAATTGGTTGTTATCAGGTTGCTCTGCTCGGAGCACAGGGGGAAGGGACCACGCAGCTTATGCTTGATTTGAAATAACTTGGCTTCACTCAGAGAGATCTGCCATGTTCCTCTGATCTGCACCTTCGTCTGTGCAGGAGCCAGAGGAAATGTGCTGAAGGCCTCTGGCTTTTTCTATTTACTGTACATGACTAAACTACCGCACAATACCACAATAAATACATGATGGATTTTAATCTAAAATAGAATAATAATAATGCACCAGTTTTATTCAGTGCTTTCAGGACACTCACAGCCACTACTACACAAACATTATTCTTTCTCTCCAAACACAGTGATGATAAACTACTGCTGTAGCCACAGCTGCCCTGGGGCACACTGACAGAAACG
Source organism: Knipowitschia caucasica (assembly GCA_964034765.1). NCBI lineage: Eukaryota > Metazoa > Chordata > Actinopteri > Gobiiformes > Gobiidae > Knipowitschia > Knipowitschia caucasica. The sequence continues at coordinate 19,699,998 of OZ035824.1, forward strand.
AGGCATCCAGTCTGTGCCATCAGCCCCTCCCACCAACACCAACCATTCACACACACACCAGACTCATTCTAATGTGGATGAAGTGTCTTGCCTAAGGACACATCCACAGTTTGGCACTTTACAGCCGCAGCCGCCCCACTGTGGCACCTGGTGTTCGCAGAGGTCTCCCATCACAGCATTAACCAGGCCCTGCCCTGCTTAGTTTCAGAGATCTGGCTTTCATATGAAGGTTTGGCCACAGATCAGCCCTGTTGGAGATTTCAACAGGGCTGGGTCGACCAATCCATTCCCAAATTGGACTTTACCCCAATGAAAGTTAAGTATAGTGTTTTCACACGTGGCTGAGTCCTGCTGTAACAGGACGTCATTAGTTCTCAGCCTTCTGCAGATCTCGACAGTCGTGGATCAAACCCCATCATTTGGAATGTTATCCTTATCATCACTAATTGATTTTATGATCCATGCCTTACATTAATATGCTAGCAATCCCAGAGATTAAGAATTTAGCTGTCCATAACTATTAATCCTATCTTATCATAAATGGATGAGCTACATTTCATGAGCTCCTTCATGAGTTTAGCACGATCTGAGTTCTGTAACGACACAGTATATCAATACTCTGCACCGATCTCTGCTCTCTCACTCTCTCTCTCTCTCACTCTCTCTCTCTCTCTCTCTCTCTCTCTCTCTCTCTCTCACTCTCTCTCTCTCTCACTCTCTCTCTCTCTCTCTCTCTCTCTCTCTCTCTCTCTCTCTCTCTCTCTCTCTCTCTCTCTCTCTCTCTCTCTCTCTCTCTCTCTCTCTCTCTCTCTCTCTCTCTCTCTCACTCACTCACTCACTCACTCACTCACTCACTCACTCACTCACTCACTCACTCACTCACTCACTCACTCACTCACTCACTCACTCACTCACTCACTCACTCACTCACTCACTCACTCACTCACTCACTCACTCACTCACCACTGGGAAACCTATTCTGAACCGCAGCTGGTAAAGAGACTTGTCAGAGAATAACCATGTCCTCTGGCTTTTTGTACACACTTAATGTTACATAGATTTTTTAGCAAAATTGGCATTTTGGAGCTTTCTGACAAAATGACCTGATGTTATTTTCAGGTTTATTCACACATTTTGAAGTGTCCCTAAGGCAGAACTCTAAGCTCTTTTTAGTTTGTTCATAATTTTGAATTTATTTGACATGAAATTGGTCATAATCATATTGTATCTATTGTACGGAGCACTGTGCAGAAGAGTAAAATAATCAATACTAATGTTTTTTAATGTATTGTAAGGCGCCTTGGGTGTCTTGAAATATAAAAAAATGAATTATTATTATTATACAAAGCGAGACTTCTTTCTGTACAAAGTGAAACAGGAAATACATTAACAGAACATACTCAGCTATTTTCCCTCTTCACAAACCAGTATGTGTTTGTATATATAAGTTTATCTTATCTGTATCTGACATGGTTTAAGTCTAAGGTTATGGACAAATCTTGTTCATTCTTGAGATTCCCAATTGAGCTTTTCTTTTTCATGTTTTTACTGAAGGCGACTGAAGAGAGTTGGTCATCAATGTGCAAATGTGTCTAAAAAACAATCAAAAGCCAAAATAGATTTCCTGCAGTTTGCTGAGAAAGCAGATTGGACTTTGATAGTGGGACACGACTAAATGCACATCTGTCAGCAGAAGAAGAGGAAAATGAAACGCTGGCGGTGGATTGGAGATGGTTCTGTAGTTTGCCTCAGGTGACAAGATTCCCAGGAAGCGCTGTGAGGAGAGGTGCATGCTGGGACACACAGACAATGCACTAATTAAGGCAAGGCGCTCCGTCAGGGTCCAGGAAGAGGAGCCAGCGCAGCTGGACAAAGAAAGCACTGTTTCCTCTTCCATAACATTCATAATAATCAAGAAACTCGGTACAATCTGCCAAACGTTTGGAATTCATCATTTGTGTCTCAATTAATGACATTCAGTTTTAGGAACAACATTTCAGCAACTAACAGAAGTGTTATAGACTTATCCAAGCATGTTTGCAAACAACACTTACTGCAGTTTGTTTGTTGTTTAAATAAAGAAATATAAAGTTGTGTATAATTTGGCTTTCACTTCATGAGTCGTGTCTCCCTCAGGGACCCTCACCCACAGAGCCATTTACAGGAACCTTTACGGGGCCCAGCAGAGTCCCTCCTCCATGCTAGGTACCTCACAGCTCCTGGTGAGACTTGAGGTTAACCCTGCGCTAATTGGCTAAAGCTAGAGCAGGCTCTGACGCCAGCAGAGCACCAAAACGACCGGAATTTTTAAAATCCAGCAGCATTAGCCTAGAAGCATTATCCCAGCCGTATTCGCCCACCATCAGTAGCCATTAGCCTAGCCATCATTAGCCATTAGCCAATAGCCATTAGATAGCCATTAGCCTAGCAGACACCACTGGAAACAACAAACAACAGCAACAAGATGTAAGAAAAATGGGGGAGGATGAGGTGCATTGATTGCTTTCTACGGCACTGTAGAAATTCAGGCGTGGTTCGAGGCATCGCAACGAAATGAAAAGAGTGAAGATACATCAGCTTCACCTCGATGCACCGGGGATTCATCACACTCAGAAACAATCCTGTTAAAAGTATTTTAAAAAACTGAATCAGGACTATGAAGAACTTAAAGACCACAACAACTGGAGTGGTTCCGACTGTAAAATAAATAATAATTGATTACGCAGCGATCAAAACTCATGACGTCGCTGAGGATCCTACTCTGCAGAGGACCACTGAGAGGACCACAAAGAGGACCACAGAGAGGACCACAGAGAGGACCACTGAGAGGACTACAGAGAGGACCACAGAGAGGACCAAAGAGAGGACCACTGAGAGGATTACTGAGAGGACCACAGAGAGGACCACAGAGAGGACCACAGAGAGGACCACAGAGAGTACCACTGAGAGGACCACAGAGAGGACCACAGAGAGAGGACCACAAAGAGGACCACAGAGAGGACCACAGAGAGAGGACCACAAAGAGGACCACAGAGAGGACCACAGAGAGGACCACTGAGAGGACCACAGAGAGGACCACAGAGAGAGGACCACAGAGAGGACCACAGAGAGGACCACTGAGAGGACCACAAAGAGGACCACAGAGAGGACCACAGAGAGGACCACAGAGAGGACTACAGAGAGGACCACAGAGAGGACCACAGAGAGGACCACAGAGAGGACCACTGAGAGGACCACTGAGAGGACTACAGAGAGGACCACAGAGAGGACCACAGAGAGGACCACAGAGAGGACCACAGAGAGGACCACTGAGAGGACCACAGAGAGGACCACAGAGAGGACCACTGAGAGGACCACAGAGAGGACCACTGAGAGGACCACAAAGAGGACCACAGAGAGGACCACAGAGAGGACCACTGAGAGGACCACAGAGAGGACCACAGAGAGGACCACTGAGAGGACCACAGAGAGGACCACTGAGAGGACCACAAAGAGGACCACAGAGAGGACCACAGAGAGGACCACTGAGAGGACTACAGAGAGGACCACAGAGAGGACCAAAGAGAGGACCACTGAGAGGATCACTGAGAGGACCACAGAGAGGACCACAGAGAGGACCACAGAGAGGACCAAAGAGAGGACCACAGAGAGGACCACAGAGAGGACCACTGAGAGGACCACAGAGAGGACCACAGAGAGAGGACCACAAAGAGGACCACAGAGAGGACCACAGAGAGAGGACCACAAAGAGGACCACAGAGAGGACCACAGAGAGGACCACTGAGAGAATCACTGAGAGGACCACAGAGAGAGGACCACAGAGAGGACCACAGAGAGGACCACTGAGAGGACCACAGAGAGGACCACAGAGAGGACCACTGAGAGGACCACAGAGAGGACCACAGAGACGACCACTGAGAGGACGAGGGAGAGGGCGGTCCCTGTAGAAGTCCTGTGGTGGAAACGGGACTACTATAGTCTTACTTTTTGTCAAACTTTTCTGGCACAAAACAAACTATTGGAGCAGATGTTAATTAACTTCCTTTGAATAAAACAGTTATTACCCAAGACATTCCATGCTTTTCCACATTTCGGCTGCACTAAAGTAAAACTAAAGGCTCTGTGTGCATTTGAAACTGGCTCATGCATTTTGCTAAGTTCAGCAAATAAAGCCCCAGATTCAGCCTCTGCCGGAGCATAAAGAAAAACGATGGATTTAGAAAATAAACACATATGGGCATATGGTTAGAGCTGCAGGAGATTAGGGAATGTCTTATTGAGCAAGAGCTGATGGGGAGAAATCCAGATTCTATTTAAAAAGTTGGTTTTTATGTGTGCAAATGTGTGTTTAACATCGAGTGATTCTGGGATTAGGATAAAGAGTGGGTTTAACACCTAATCAGAGTGGAATTTACATGCAGTTCCTTTTTCCTGCTCTGCTAAGTAATTTTTCTGCCTCTGCATTAGGTCATAAAGCACAGCAATCAAATCCTTAGCATCAACCAATCATAACTGTTTTAGAGCAAACGGAAGAAGATTGAGAGTTTTGTAATAATATACACTCTATATTAGGAGTGTCACAATTCTCCAAATCCTCAATTCCTTTTTCTTACAGCTGCTGTAAATAACCCTTTAGTGTTAGTTTTAGTAGTGATGAGCAGAAGTAACCCCCTGAGTTTCCTTTGACAGATTGTTTCAAATGTGTCGGAGCCTCTGAGCTCACACTGGGGTGTAACACTGATATCTAGTGGACAAATGTATTCATAGCAGCTTCTAAATATCATGAAACAAATGGTATACACAATGGATAACACTTAGCCAATTCCCTGTTTGGATAAATAAGACAAAAATGTATTCCAAACCATGGATCTTGGTTTTCCACTTGCAGATGCCTGTCTCCTCACTACACAACACTGTGAGAAAATATTGATGTATCATTTATTCTGTTGCTAGTTAGCGCTATCCACTACAGTCTATACTATCTACAGCAGGTGTCTCCAACCTTTTTCACCCAGAGAGCTACTTTCCCAGGACAATAAAGGCATAGAGCTACTCCTTTGAGCGGCACTGGGGGGAAAAAATCTTGATTATATTGGTGTGAAGAAGCCTGATACCGGGTACAGACATTATTTATCATTGCATATTTGTTACTAGTGACAAAGTGCAAAAAAAAAAATAATGAAAATGAATAATACAATCTGAAAAATGTTTGATTTGTTCATTTCTAAATCCTTTGGCGAGCTACCTGGAATGGTGTGGAGAGCTACTGGTGGCTCCCGAGCTACAGGTTGGAGACCCCTGATCTACAGTCTATACTTTCCCCTAGAAGCTGTCAAACCAAGGAGACGCATCGAAACCATAGACTGTCAATGACATTGTATTGTCCACACAAGCGCTTCGACACACCGACACAGTTGACACAACGACGCAAAGAAAAGCAGTGGTTGCAGAGTCCAGGACACTGACCCATTTGTTTTGATACTCGCTCCAGTTTATCTTCTCAGTTTTCTTCGGCAAGAGCGACGCACTCTCTGAAGTGTGTGCTGTTTATGCGTTAGTTATGTTTTGTCAAAACTCACAGAGAACGCAAAATATTTCCACACTGGTGAAGAAGTCAAGACACTTCTACTAAGAGAAGGCAAAGATCTTTTTTATTCCCGGGTGTTGGATCAAATATTCAGTCTGCCTTGATTCAAATGTACTTTTAACTTCTATAAATGGTCAGAGTCTGAATCAGGATCCCAGGTGTAAAGGGGTAAGAAAACTCCCCATCCCCGGACCGTGCTGAAATAAACTCTGTCCATTAAGATTTATTTAAACAGCTTGAGAAACAAACGTAACAATAGATATGCACTACTAACTCCAGAAAAGGAAAGTTTTACCATTATTTGTTTCCAGCTTCATGCGTCTCCAATCCATCTCCATTTCTCACAGACACTTCATTTTGGGAACTTAAACCATTTGCTGCAAGTTGGTGTTGACAGCCAAAGGGTTTGTTGAAGACGAGAAAACAAAAAAACACATCCTGTCGTGTGTCTGCCCATTTCCACGTCTGTCTATTTGTCTATGTAGCTCTAAATCTGGGTCCAGAATGTGACGGTTGTGAGTGCGGCTCCACGGCTGATTTGAATAGAGCTGTTGTTTATGTTGTGTGTGTGAGACCAAATGTGAAACTGTTTTAGCATGTGCTGCAGCGCCTGTTAGTGAAGTATGTGTGTGTATATGCCCAGCAGACTGACTGTTAGTTAAATATGTTCAGATGCAGAGCTCAATCTGGCAACAGAAATAAGAAAGTGGTCTGAATTGCCAGAAATAACACAACATCACTCACTCGGGAAACACAGTGGCATCGAGGAAGGGGGGAAAATCTGAGACGTCATCTGCTGTAATTTCATAAATCATTTGTCCCCTTTAATTAAATCCACCAAATGTCCATGACAGACTCCCTCTGCTTCGGCTGAAGGAGGAACCCAAACATAAAACGCTTGGCTCAAAGTCTCATTCATTCTCGCATTTGACAAACAGTGGCGAGAAAGTGAGACGCCTAATTGGCACCGTCAAATACACACATTCAAATACACCCCGTGAAATAATTCTTGTTTTTAGACGATGGAAGTGTGGAGGATATCAGAAAAGGGTCTGAACCATCAGCTTTCGTCGGGAGGTGGTTGCTGACTGTTCTGCGACCCGGTTCCCGATAAAGTGGAAGAAAAAAAGACTGTAAATAGTGTCATTTACAGTCATAAAATCAACTATGTTTGTGAAGACCCATATGAAGAACTATATATCACATGTATGGTATTGTGAAATTACAAAATATTTAAGCTCATCAAATCCATGGCTCTACCCTATCCAATATCTGGATAGGGTATTGCTAGTTTATAGCTGAAGAACCATGTGCTCAGGGGATTCTCGCCGTACTGCAGACTAAACCAGACTAAATTCACGTGGGCTACACAGAAATTTTCCCCGTAGAACTCAATGTAAACTAAAACAGCTCGACCTCAGCTGACAGAGAACCTACAGCTTTCATAAAGGTCAGATTTTGTGGGGATTTTAGTGTCCCTTGTCATCCTGACGGTTTTCTTTAAATCCACACTTTAGTGCCACAAACTCTGCCCGTCTGGCTCCCGCTCTGATGAACTTCTCTGATTGGTCAGAGCTCGGCCGAGCCTCTCTGTGCACGTGCGTGAGAACCCATGTGAGACCCACACACGCGCGTTTGGCGCAACGCATCATGGGAGATAATCCACTGCGCAGAACCTGGAGGACCAGACGATGCCCAAATACAGGCAAGTTTCCCATGGATCTTTGCAAATTCCAGGCGGGTTCCGCTAATATGTCAGCGACCATGGCGGTGTTCTGTCAAGTTGGTCTGCCCGTCGAGATGATCTGCATCAGCTGTTAATGATGTAATGCAAACCTGCGCATGCGCGTCTCACGGCAGCCGATGCAATCCAAGATGGCGGACATGGAGTCCGCGAATTGCTTCAAAAGTTAAATACGAACGAATTAAGACACGAATGTCACTTTTAATGCAATTTGAGACGAGATGGTCGATGGTTCCGCGTTGTGATATGTGTGTTTTAAGAGTAAGAGTTTTGTGTAAAGTTTGCTTTAAGCAGTCCACTGCTCCTGTGGAACTACACTGCTACTGTGTGACAACGCGGAACCATCAACATCTCGCCTCAAATTGCATTAAAAGTGACATTCGTGTCTTAATTCGTTCGTATTTAACTTTTAAAGCAATTCGCGGACTACATGTCCGCCATCTTGAATTGCTTCGGCTGCCGTGAGACGCGCAGCACAGGTTTGCATTACATCATTAACAGCTGAGGCAGATCATCTCGACGGGCAGACCAACTCGACAGAACACCGGCACAATGCGCCACTGAGCACAAACCATTCATTCTAATACGGCACCATCTTGGATCGCCGGGGCTTGATCAAATCCCCCCCAAAAAAATTACAAATCTCTTGATTTGGGCTGTGACCTCATCAGCCCAAAATACGACCCACGCATAGTTACAGTACAGAGGAAAGATGGTTGTTCTAATGGTCTTTGACACCAGATCAGCTGCACACGTCCAAAACACTTAGAAGGAGACGGACAAGTTTGACAGGGATTCTGGAAACAGCAGCAGCCGAGACTTTGTGCTTGCTGCCCGTGTGTATGGGCTGCAAGCCTACATTGTCTGGTTTCCATGAGCCTACGTGGTCTGGTTTCCATGAGCCTACATAGTCTGGATTCCATGAGCATATATGGTCTGGTTTGCATGAGCCTACATGGTCTGGTTGCTGGTAGAGCTACAGTACATTATGGCTGATGGTGTTGTTTTTCTAACATCACTGGTCGTTGCAACACCAGGTGAAAATACTACAAACTGTGGAAGGCTAAAAATAACGTTAATCGCACGGTAAAAAAATTTGTCCTTATTTGTCCATTTCTGGGTTGGGGAGGCCCATGGACACAACAACTACAGGCATTAGTGGGAGTAGTTGGAGTAGGTCTCCTGGTGGGATCGAACCCACGACCTTCAAGCCCAAATAGTCCAATGCTCTACCAACTGTCGCCCTCAGGTTTTGTGTTTTCGTTGGTCCATCCATTCATTTTCTTCCACTTCATCCGTTGCTGGGTCGCAGGGGCAGCAGTCTAAGCAGAGATGCCCAGACTTCCCTCTCAGACACTTCCTCCAGCTCGTCCAACCCCAAGGCATTCCCAGAGAGAGTCATAGTCCCTCATGTGTCCTGGGTCTTCCCCGGGGCCTTCCGGGTCGTGCCTGGAACACCTCCCCAGGGAGATGTTCAAGGAGCATCCTAAACAGATGAGCCACCTCAACTGGTTCGTCTCGGTGTGAAGAAGCAGCGGCTCTACTTCGAGCTCCTCCTGTGTGACTGAGCCCCTCACCCTATCTCTAAGGGAGCAGCGACTCTGTGGTCATACAGGGGTCATACAGGGACTGGACGGCCCTCAGCAGCGGACCCGGTACTCCCGGAGAACCCCCCAAAGGACCCCCCGGGGAACACGGTCAAACGCCTTCTCCAGATCCACAAAGCACATGTGGACTGTGGCGAACTCACATGAGTGTTTTCACCTCTTTTTCCCTGTCATGTTTCACTATTGACTGAAATGTTCGTTTTAAAAATAAAGTAAAAACATACACAAACAAAATGCTATAGATTAGACCAAAAAAATTAGTCTTCAGGGAGCGGAGGTTTAGATTCAGCAGCAGCAGGATCCACTTCGAGGCTTTGGACTCTTCACTGATCAAAGACACGCCGAGTCCATCAAATGCATTTCATCATAAGCAGCAAGCGATGCATGAACAAGGAACTGAAATGGTTTTGAAATGAGACTCATTCCTGTTTCCAAATATTTCCATTTCAATAAGAAAATCCTGTACGGTTTGGAAGAAAATTCCAATTTGCAGTCAAAAAGTAAATGTCTGTGGAAAACTTAATTTTCTGGGCACTGAAATGTAAAATCCTAACCACAAAGTCCTTAACAACTGCCAAGAATTCAGTTTGAATAATGGGTGAAGTGCTCAAAGACAAAGTGACAGAGAGAGGTGAGGTCCGATTTATGACATTTCATTAGTTCTATGTTTTCAAAGGATTCTGTCTTTCTGCTGTTGTGCATATGATGTGACACTCAACACAGCTTTGAATAAGAGGCTAATCCTAGACGTTACAGACACAGTAAAGAACAATCCCTAACCTTTCTACCTCCTCCATACGAACATGAGGAGTGGACCATCTGCTCTAATCTCACACTGAATAACAATCATCATCGCTGCATATGCACCGGACGTCTCCGCAGATATCGAAGTATGTGCGTCTCCTTTTCCCAATCGGCGGCACAACAGCCAAGCCCTTTTCATCGCTACATCTCATTTGCATCGTATGTAAGACAATACCGCAACGTTTTCCAAGCCGGGGGGAGTTATCGTCCAAAAACTAAATCCAATCTTTATCCGAGGGACACATAAATAGACAGCATATGAAACATTTGTATTTGGAGGCGATGCCATCTTTGGGGCCAAACAACTCCATCAGCGATCTGCCGTGACGCTCATAAACAGAGATTCTCCTTCAGCGGTGACTACGTCTACTTCCTCGATGATGAAATGAGGTTTTATATTCAGTGTTTGTTTGCAGCCAACAGCACATCTACAAATTTAATAAAACAGCGATGGATTTGTGCATCTGCGGCGGCGGCCAGTGTTTATCAGAGGTCAACTGTGTTTGGACGGCTGAACGATGTCACTGGAAAAGATCTATTGAAAAAAAAAACAACAATTTTAGAAAGCATATTGGCAGGAGGGTGCTATAGACCACATGACCCGACAGACTCGGTTTGAGGAATAACTGGGGCCACAGAAGGGACAGGGAGAGAGAAAAGAAACTATTACTGCAAACTGAAAGAGGAAATAGTTACACAGTTTTATTCAAAATGTTCACAGACGACTCATGTAAATATAGTGGAGCATAGAGCAAACAAGATTAGTGTCTATTTTTGTCATCTTCAAACCATGCATACTGTATAAAGTGCAGGTTTTCTACAGAGCGGTCAAAGTGTCCATATTGATTGAAACATTGCACTTCCTTATTCAGTTTGTAAACTCGCCTTGAAGGTACCTTGGATTTTTCATTTTTCTATTTAGCATAAAATGTTTTTCATTCTTTTTATAAAAATAGCATTAACAAAAACAATCTGGTTTAATTGAATCAAGTCCGTTTCCTTCTTTTCCATTCACTTTATTCTTGTATTTCCATAAATCACAGGCGTTTCTCAGAGACTTTACAAAACTGTCGATTCTCCAACAACAGATCAGAGAATCAAACAGTTCAAACACAAAGAGACCACATGGTACTGGTCCATAGATAGAGACCACATGGTTTTGGACCATAGGGAGAGACCACATGGTACTGGACCATAGAGAGAGACCACATGGTATTGGACCATAGGGAGAGACCACATGGTATTGGACCATAGATAGAGACCACATGGTTTTGGACCATAGGGAGAGACCACATGGTACTGGACCATAGGGAGAGACCACATGGTATTGGACCATAGGGAGAGACCATAGGGAGAGACCAGTGTGTGTAGAGTGTCCTGGACAATCACCACTGTCCTTCATGTTAGACACTAACAGACTCTGAAATATCTGTCTGTAACATTTCCTCAGGAGTCTATATTTATGGAGGTTATTCTCTGTCTGAAAAAAAAGTTTGTTTGACCCACATCTAGTTATGCGGATATGTTTCTTCCAAATGGTTTACTTCTTCCCCCTTCTTTTTGAGCCTTACACTTATATAAATATGTTGTACCTTTTTGTTTGTTTTTGCTCATGAATTTGTAGAATTTGTAAAAGTTGTAAGGCTCAAAATAAAGAATTCAAATCAAAACATAGCATGAATTATCTAAACACTTTTTCCCGACCAGTTTAAAAGTTTAAGCTTTTTGTGTTATTTTTTTCTGATGTTACCATTGCTTGGCCACGTCCACCACCACGGCTGTCCTCTGCCCTTTGTCTACCACCACGATGTCAGGTTGGTTCGCCATTACCATTCGGTCGGTCTGTATCTGGAAGTCTCACAGGATCTTCGCACGCTCAGGGCCTGCTCCTGTGCAGCCATGATGAGTGCCTCTGTGCTGTCCTGTAGGCCAGCCCTTTCTAGCCATTGGAAGGACTTCTTGAGATCAGCCACTTCTGTTATGCTCCGGTGGTACATGCCGTGCAGGGGCTTGTCCTCCCATGATGGGCCTCCTCATCTATATATATACATATATATATACACTATATACTGTACATACAGTATGTCTGGCCTAGAATCAGTGTCTGTGGAAAAGCCTCGTTCTGCAGTGATGTCGTGGTCCTTAGTCACTCCTGAGCCGCAGAGAGCGGCAGCCATTACGGGAACGATCTGTGGTTACAAACAAAATGGACATTAAGTAAACAAAGCACAGGTGGACAATGGCCACGCACAACGGACACGCAATAGATGTTTAATGGAGACGAGTTGTTTGGAAAACCAAGAGTAGTAAATGTGTTTTGGTGATCAGCACACACACGCACACAGAGAGACACACACAGAGGGGGAGAGAGAGACACACAGAGACGCACGCACACACACACACACACACGTACACACACACAACCACACACACACACACACACACAACCACACACACACACACACACACACACACACACACAGAGCAGATGAAGTGGACATTAGAATAATAAGTGCCTCTGAATGGATCGGGGGCAGGTCTGTATCGTAAACACATCAGTCTGAAGCAGCCGAGGATCACGATAAAGGCTCAAGAGGACACTAAATCATGGAGAGACACATGGGTTTGTCACAGAGAAAAATAGAAATACTAATATGTATACAAGGCATCACTACTCTCAGGAACAGATAATAACAGATATTATGTTAATTATTATGTTCTTTGTTTCTTTTTACTATTTTAACTTTAACTTGTTTGCACTGAGAGCAAAAGCATTTTCCTCATTTGCCATTTACTTACATGGCAATAAAAGAATTCTGATAATGTAAGAAAGAGTTATTATAATGGAAATGAACTGAAACTGTAAAGACCTGTAAATGGGTAAAATGTTTAGAAATTGATTTGGGATTGTATAAAGGTATACATTGTCACAACCAACTTTACAAATACAATGTGTAGAACTTGACTGTGAAGTTTTGTAAATAATAATAATAATAAGGCATCGGTTTTATATAGCGCTTTTTTGGACACTCAAAGACGCTACACATGTCATTTTTCTTTCTCTCCAAACACGGTGGTGATAAACTACTACTGTAGCCACAGCTGGACTGGGGCACACTGACAGAAGCGAGGCAACCAGAATGTGCCATCGGTCCTCCCACCACCACCAACCATTCACACACACACCAGACTCATTCTAATGTGGGGGAAGTTTCTTGCCTTAGGACACAACGGCAGTTTGGCACTTTACAGCCGCAGCCGCCCCATTGTGGCATCAGGTGTTCCCAGAGGTTAAGTGTCTTCCCCAAGGACACAACGACAGCAGACATCAGTGGAAGTCGGTGGAGAAAGTCTTGTGGTGGGCTCGAACCCATGACCTTCAGGCTCAAAGGCCAATGCTCTACACCCTGAGCAACTGTTGCCCTAAATAAAGAATTGAATTGAAATGGAACTCAAAATGTAATACTAATCACGACCAATAAGGGCACATTATTCTCAATTCTATGTATTTGTGTCTTTCCCTAGAGCAGTTTTCTCAGAAAGTTTACAAAACCGTTGATTTCTTCGATACAGATCAGAGAACCAAACACAAAGAATATAGAACAAAAGGGGGAGATGAGAAATGTCCACAAATGTCATAGGAATGCACTTCTGCTCTGGACAGAGCAGTCGCATTCTCTTGCTGCTCCTCGCTTGCTGCTTTTTTATCTCCTTTAATCATTTTTGCCTACATTTTTATTCCACAAAACACGGATTACTCCTTTTTACAAACTTCAACACAAGACTTGTGGAATTTACCTAACTTACAGCATGTCGGGAGGACGGGAAAAAAGAACAAAACTTTGCGACGGCTGTTTTTCACTCAAACAGGAGCTAAAACTTCTTCAAGACCGAATGTTTGTACTTGAATCAGAATTGGGGCTGAACACAACAATACCAGTGAAAGGAAATGGACCACATGGACAGAACGTAAGTTATGATGACGCTATTTCATTTCCCAAAATCAACAGAGACAATTGTTGGAACACATATGGTGCCAAGCCCAAACAAGGCAAAGCTAATGATAACAAGAGTGTCATAATGCCACAGCAAAAATCTTTAATTACAAGAAACCGCTTTTCACCACTTTTGGAAGATGAATCAGCTGTAGTCTCTCAGTCCCAGTCTCAGTCTCAGTCAAGGTCAAATGCAGCTGAGTCGCTCTTTATCGGGGATTCGGCGATAAGAAATGTAAATATGCGTAATCTCAAGGTTCACTCAGTACACTCTGCCAAAGTGGATGAGATAAGGCGGTTGGCTCCGAGGCTTCTGTCTGAGACCGGCGGGGTAAAAAGATTGTTGATCCACGTGGGGGCAGTAGACGTCTACAGTATGACAACACAAGTGAAAAGTTGAAACGGGATTACTCTCTCTTATTGGACGACCTTGCTAAAATGGACACAACAATCGTTATCAGTGGCCCACTACCAAATGTGGACGGGAAGCAAATGAAATTCAGTCGTCTGTATCAGCTAAATACTTTCCTTCTCAACGAATGTTCACGCAGAGGACTTGCCTTCATTGAAAATTTTAATCTGTTCTGGAATAGGCATGAGCTTTTTGAAGGGAAAGGGCCACATCTGAACACTTGAAAAACATCTGGAGTTAATCAGTCTAATCTGGAAAATCTAATTCTTGTTCCGTGTAAGAATCAGCCGACCGCAACCGCTGATACTGAAACTTTGAAACTTGCTACGCTTAATGTCAGATCTCTTTGTAACAAGTCTTTTTTAATCAATAATTTTATTTGTTCTCATAATCTTGATCTTATGTTCATGGCTGAAACTTGGCTTGACCAAAATTCAGAAAATGCAGTTTTAATAGAAGCATCACCACCAAATTTCAAGTTTGAATCTGAAATACGGGAAAACAAAAAAGGAGGAGGCTTAGCTGCCATTTTTAGAGACCACTTTGTCTCCCATAGAATGTCTCTTGGGAAGTTTTTGTCATTTGAATATGTGTCTTTTAAAATACAACAAAAACAATCTCCTCCAATACTCTGCATTGTCCTATACAAGCCACCGCAGTCATGTCACAGTTTTATTGATAATTTTACCGAGTTGCTTTCAGTTGTATGCACAGATTTTGATAGTTTGGTTATTACAGGTGATTTTAATATTCATGTGGATAATGTTGATGACAGAAATGCAAATGAGCTGAGTTCTGTACTTGAATCCTTTGATCTCACTCAGCACGTAAGTGGCCCCACCCACAGCAGAGGGCACACTCTAGATCTGTTAGTTACAAAGGGGGTGAATATTTCAAATGTAAACGTGGTCGATGTTGCTCTTTCGGATCATTTCTGTGTTTTTTTTGACATGTGTTTCACTAACAAACCACCAGTGGACTCTGCAACTGTTCGGAAGAAGGCGCATAAATGAAAATACGAGTGAACTATTTATGGGAATGATAAACTTTGAGAATGCATCGTATTCTACTGTAGATGAACTGTTTAACTCTGTCACCTCTAGTGTTTTGAATGTTCTGGATACCGTTGCCCCTGTGAAGGTTAAAATAGTGAAAAATAAGCAGAAGGCGCCGTGGGCTAAAGCAGACTCGGTCAGGGCACAAAAGAGAAAGTGCCGGAGGGCCGAGCGGAAGTGGCGCAAGTCCAACCTCCAGGTTGATTACGAGATCTTCAAAGATAAGTTGTGCGAGTTTAACCGGGTGCTACGTAGTACGAGAGAAAGGTATTTTTCTGAAATGATTGAAGGCTGCAGCAACAATCTGCGTGTTCTGTTCTCAACAGTTAATAGATTAACAAACCCCCCTGTTCAAATGCCATTAGAGCTTACTTCCAAACGTAAATGCAATGAGTTTGCTAATTTTTTCAATGACAAGGTTCAAGGCATCAAAAACGCCATTGTCTCCAATCCACAGATAACCATCCAACAGCCAGAAAGGCTCTCTGAGCTAACTCACTTTGCACCTGTAAATGATAAAACTGTCCAAGAGATAATCTCCAGTTTGAGCTCCTCCACATGCAGCTTGGATGTACTACCCACTAGATTTCTGAAGTCTGTTCTGAGCAGTCTGTTACCTTCACTCACACAGATAGTAAACATGTCCCTTCATTCTGGAATATTCCCAAAGGCCCTGAAAACTGCAGTCATCAGGCCCCTGCTAAAAAAGAGCAGTCTCGATGCTACGGTACTTAACAACTATCGTCCCATCTCAAATCTGCCATTTATGGGGAAAGTCCTTGAGAAAGTTGTCTACCTACAGCTTACTAGATTTCTTATAATCAACAACTCATTTGATATGTTTCAGTCCGGCTTTAGACCCCACCACAGCACTGAGACTGCTCTCGTTAAGGTTACAAACGATATCCGGCTGAACACTGACGCAGGCAAAGTCTCAATCTTAATCTTGTTAGATCTAAGTGCTGCCTTTGACACCGTCGACCATGAGATCCTCTTACAGAGACTAGAGGACTGGGTTGGCGTCACTGGCACCGCCCTAAGTTGGTTTGGGTCTCACCTTGAAGACAGGAAGTACTTTGTGGAGATTGGAAACTGTGTCTCAGATCATATGGCCTTGACCTGTGGAGTCCCACAGGGGTCGATCCTGGGACCTCTTCTGTTCAATCTCTACATGCTGCCGTTAGGTCAGTTAATACGCAGAAACGAAGTTTCCTATCATAACTATGCAGACGACACTCAGATCTATGTCTCACTGACTGCAGGAGAACATGGACCAGTGGACTCACTCCTTCACTGTATCCAACAGATCAGTGAGTGGATGCAAAACAACTTCCTTCAGCTAAACGCAGACAAAACTGAAATGATTGTCTTTGGTCCCCAGAAACAAAGAGAGAGCGTCATCTGTCACCTACAGTCTCTCTCCCTAAAACCTTCAAACAAGGTCAGAAATCTAGGGGTAATACTGGACTCAGACTTAAATTTTAATAGCCACATCAAATCAGTAACATCAGCAGCTTTTTACCATCTAAAAAACATTGCCAGGATCAAAAACATAGTGTGTAAAGCAGACCTGGAGATTCTTATCCATGCATTTGTCTCCAGTAGGTTAGACTACTGCAATGGCCTGCTCCCAGGTCTGTCCAAACAGGCTGTAAAACAGCTGCAGTACATTCAAAATGCAGCAGCTCGAGTCCTGACTAGAACCAGGAAGTACGACCATATTAGTCCAGTTCTCAGGTCTCTGCACTGGCTTCCTGTGGCTCAGAGAATAGACTTTAAAACAGCTCTGCTTGTGTACAAGTCTCTCCATGGCCTCGCACCAAAATATATTAGTGACATGTTAGTCCCATATGAACCAGCCCGGACTCTGAGGAGCACAGGGACTGGACTCCTGTTAGTGCCCAGAGTCAGAACTAAACATGGGGAGGCTGCTTTTCAGATTCATGCTGCTAAAATCTGGAACAGTCTTCCTGAAGATGTGAGACAGGCCTCCTCTCTGACAATGTTTAAAACCAGGTTAAAGACAGTTCTGTTTAACTGTGCATACAACTGAGGGATTTTATATTTTTATCTTTCTTTTTAATGTTCTGTGATAATTTATGATTTTAATGCTTTCTTGTTTTGTTCAGCACTTTGAATTGCCTTGTGTATGAATTGTGCTATATAAATAAACTTGCCTTGCCTTGCCTTGCCTTATCTACAGTAAGCTAACAGTTGTGACAGGTTCTGTGATAGTTAAAAATAGCCACATACAACACTACACACACTCAGGGAACTTGCAAAATTGCGAGAAGAACGGTAGGATTGTGATGATGCAAAACAGCAATAGGATATTAAAACCTCTGTGGAAGGAAAGCAATAGACTGACAGATGCAATAAGTGAACGAAGCAGGGTCGAGGCCACGTCTGCTTCTCCTGAACACTCTTTAAACCTGATTACAACCAAACAAATGAGATCTGCTTCAAAACAGCGACAGCAGAGACACATTTCACAGCTGATATGAAGACGGAGCCGCAGACCAGAGGGAGAGATCAATGCGGTGATTTGGGGAAGTTCAATCTCATGTAGCATTTATTGGAGGAGAGAAAATAGGCAGAGACTTTACGTCCTGTCCAAGCATTTAGTGTCTCAGACCACACAGAGTTCAATAAAACACCAGCCCCAAAGCAGTACATCTGGGTCAGGCGACGGTTCTTGGCTTTGTGAAGGCAATCCACATTTTATTAATGCCTTACAGAGTTAATGCAGTTTTACCGCGATTTTAAAGAAGCAATATGTAAGATATCCATGCAAAGTCATCATTAAAGGGCCCTAATCTGTCAAAAAGATATTCATAAAATATGCTCTTTTCCAATACTTCCTTAACTGATAACGGTCGTTCAGGGATATGCGTAGGTTTACAGCCTCTGACTCTTATTGTTTCAATTCAATGTCCCGCCCTCCACTGTTTCACCAATCAGAAAGTCTATGATCCGGGCGCCAGAACTCACTGCGTGGCGATAATCTCACTGGTAAAGTACCATATGGCTGCAGAACTGAAAAAGGTCTTGTTATGATTCTCAAATCATTAACGACAAAACAAGGAATAAAACCAGGATTTCTATCTTTGTGAAAAAGGGGTTGGTTATAGATTTGTTGTTGACAAAACTCTTGTCTATTCAGCTGTTATGGTCCCAGCTGGATTCGTCTGCATATCTGGGAACCTGAGTCAGGGAGAGTGGGAAAGACTGCAGTACCACTTTTGGACACATTTTTACATATAGGTCCTTTAAACCATGTTGGTGGCTTCAACCTAAGTCGTCTCATCTACCAAAAACTACTGACCTGGCTGCAGTCTCTGTGTGCGGTTTTGGTTAGTGTTAAACAGTTAGTGTTAGTGTTGACATTAAACATAATGAAGTGTGAAATGTAGAAAGGTTGGATTTTTCCTTCTCATTAATTCCGTGGAAGTTGAAACATGTTTTCTTTTCTTTTTCCAACAATTTTTTGCTTTTTAGGTCCAACCATTGAGGCAGAAATGACATAAATCCATCCAGTTCTCACCAAAGCCTTCCACATTGTCGTTGCATTTACTGGGACATAACGTGGAGGAAAAGGCATCATATGTTTCATAATAATAATAAATCTTTATTTATATAGCACTTTTCAAAAACAGTGCTTACACAGTCAGTGTAGTAAACAATAAAACAGTCATGATGATTCAAAGTCAAAGTAATGAGATAGATGAGTAGATACAGGAAAACAAGGCAGACGGAGGAAACACAAGAAGAAAGACAAAACAAAGACAAAGACAGAGTGGAACAGTAAAATACTGTAAATAATGTGAAGTTTAAAACTAACAGTTAAAAACTGTTTGATAAAAGTGGGTCTTAAGAAGTGTACTGGATACTGATGGAGCCTTACCTCCTCGGGCAGGTCTCTCTCTGGTTTCTCTCTTGTCTCTCTCTCTGATCTCTCTCTGATGTCTCTCTGGTCTCTTTCTGGTTTCTCTCTGGTTTCTCTCTGGTCTCTCTCTGGTCTCTCTCTGGTCTCTCTCTGGTCTCTCTCTGGTCTCTCTCTGATGTCTCTCTGGTCTCTCTCTGGTTTCTCTCTGGTTTCTCTCTTTTCTCTCTCTCTGTTCTCTCTGGTCTCTCTCTGGCCTCTCTCTGGTCTCTCTCCTTAGGCAGGTGGTTCCAAAGTTGAGGATCACGGACAGAGAAGGCTCTACCACCCCTTCGTCCGGAGCCTCGACCTCGGAACAATCAACCGGGACCTGAGGATCTATTGTAAGGCTTTCCAACTATTTCTGCAGATCAGGATCCATGTCTTGGGGCGACAGTAGCTCAGTTGGTAGAGCATCGGCCTTAAGGCCAGAAGGTCGTGGGTTCAATTCCCACCTCTGCACCTTCTCCACCGACTCCCACTGATGACTGCTGTCGTTGTGTCCTTGGGCAAGACACTTAACCCCACTTTGCCCAAAGCCCCCACTGAAAGATCAAGGCTATGCTCACACTCAGAGAGCAGCCGTCCTCCTGTGGACTCACCACCTGCAGAGGGTCAGTGAGGGGCTGGTGCTATGAGACTTGGGTGGCATCTCTGATTGCCACCCCCCTGACCCAGAAATGGATTAAAGGGTAGAAAATGGATGGATGGAAGGATCCATGTCTTCTCTCATTTGAAAAAGCCGTAGATTCTCCGTGCAAAAATCAACATGGAGAAACTCTGGATCCAAATCCTCCTTTTGCACATGTCTGGAACCTCTCTCGGTGATGCATTTCTCTCTTGTTTTGGTGTAATCTGAAGAATGTCCTCCTGAAACATCACTTACACTGAGCAGGACCTGACGGAGCGTGGGTCTGTTCAGTGTTCCCAGCGTGGCCTCCCGAGCCTCATCTCTAAACATGTACTGCTCAAATATTAAAGAGCTCTTTCCTCTCGGGCAAACACAAAAAACCTCCCCATCCACAGACCCTCAGCGCACACTGGGCCAAGCTGTCTCCACTCACCGTCCTCTCTCACCCAGGAAGTCCGGATGAGCCT
This sequence comes from Knipowitschia caucasica, assembly GCA_964034765.1. Taxonomy (NCBI): domain Eukaryota; kingdom Metazoa; phylum Chordata; class Actinopteri; order Gobiiformes; family Gobiidae; genus Knipowitschia; species Knipowitschia caucasica. Next base: position 19,720,222 of record OZ035824.1, read on the forward strand.
CTTCATCCCAATTCCACTTCTTTTATCTCCCTCTTTGCCACTTTTCACACAAGTAGGAGATTTGACAAACGATAAAAGAGCAGCCTGTTTTGAGACGCTTCAGATGGTTAAAAAAATAAGGGAACTGGTCCATTCTACTCTGAGTGGTTTGTTTTCGCTCTCCTCCATGTACTTTGCTCCAGATTTTAGCCTCTTTTAATGTGCACCTATTAAAAAGAGAAAGAGAGGTTTAGTGGGAGCCATTAGCGCTGCCGTTGGTTTTAACACGGCCAAAAGATGTTGGAGCAAAGAAGAGCGTGGTAATGAGGAGTCTGAAGGGGAGAGATGTTCCCACCGCCACATCCAGAGAGAGAGAGAGAGATAGATAATAGATTGATATAATAAGAAGAAGAAAAAGAATTATAATGCATCAGTTTTATACAATTCTTTTCTGGACATTCTCTTCACATCATTATTCTTTCTCTCCAAACACAGTGATAACCTACTGTAGCCACAACTGCCCTGGGGCACACTGGCAGATGTGAGGCAACCAGTCTGTGCCATTGGCCCCTCCCACCACCACCAACCATTCACACACACCCCAGACTCATTCTAATGTGGGGGAAGTGTCTTGCCTAAGGATACAACCCCAGGTTGGCACTTTACAGCCGCAGCCGCCCCACTGTGGCACCTGCTGTTCCCAGAGGTCTCCCATCACAGCATTAACCAGGCCCTGCTCTGCTTAGCTTCAGAGGTCTGTTGGATCAGGCTTTTCCAGTCTGTGAAACGTCTAATGGCTTTAACAGAATCTTGTGAAGATTCATTTTAAACACATTTGTTCAGAGCATGAGGTTTTTGGATCTTATTTTACAGTCAAATCTTTCGATTTAAAATAACATCAATATTTATTTCCCCAGATTCATGAATAATTTAAGAAACATGAATAAGACTGCGGTTTCAGTTTATGTTACATCTAAGCTTCGCCTCCAGGTCCTTTTACATCCGGACATTTCACTTTTCATTTTGGCTGTTTTTATTTTGGAACAAGATGTATTGTTTTTTCAGGGTTATTTCATGGAACCCAAAAAAGTTTGTGAATTGACAAATACATGTTGTTTTTTTTTTTTTTTTTGCAGTATTGAATGTGTTTAACGGTGAATTTAAAAACATAAAAAGCCTTTTACAGCAATATTACACACACACAGGGTCTTGTTTGTGCAGGTTTGTCAGTTCCATATTCTCACTCTTGTTCACAAACATAATTCCATTTACAGAATAAGTTCATTAAAAACTCCAACATTAATGCGGGTTTTGGGCCTTTGTATTTCTTCTTCTTTGTGTGTGTGCGTGCGTGTGCGTGTGTGTGTGCGTGTATTCTTGGGTTGTTTTGTCTTATACCATCGGTGGTAGTTACTGTATTGTTTTTACTGTTGTTCAGTAAACTTGTGTATAATGTGATTGGTGGATTACCCAGGATGGGTAGTAGGTTTGGATTAATGTAAGCATTTTTCTTCCTTCGACCCCTTTACAATCCCTGTACATGCTTTTGTTTTCTTGTTTCCTTTGAAAAGGATGTTTGCAGGTTTTGAAATAAATATTTCATTCATTAATTTATTCATCTTCATGAGCTGATCTTGTATCTGAGCAAAGAAAACACTCAAAAAGTGAGATTAAGACTTAAAACTTCTTTTACAATTTATCCGCAATGAAGAATGTCAAATGTTGCTCAACATGGAAAAGAAATCCATCTTTTTTCCTTAAAGGGCAGAGCAGGCCGTGCAGCAGTAAGAGTTTACTGTAGGCTTCAGTCCACACAGATAAGAGTTTGTTAGTAATGACTGTATCAGGAGAGAGTCCTCCCTGATCCTACAGAGTCCAGCTGCTCTCGCTCTGTTCTGACTGTCCAAGAAGGAGAGCCTCAAAACTGTTTATTGTATGGTGTATTTCAACTAAGACCTAATCCTGTATATGTCTCGCAGCGGGGAAATGTCAGTGTTGCATCAGCGATTAGAGCACTGTAGGAATCAAGAGCACACAGCACAAGATAAAGAAACAATAACTCTATAATAAATACAGTAAAATCTCTTACTCCAGCATCAAAGACAAAAGTATAAAGTACTGTGTATTTTATAAGTAATATATGCAGTTTGTATAGAAATGATTCACACAAACCATTCACTTAGATCAAACTCAGGCCCAGGGGCCAATTGCAGCCCTGACGTGGTTTTTGATCATGTCAGAAACTTTTGTTAATAGTGCTAATGTAGCTGGTGAGATTGTAATCATGTGTCATTCAGCCAACTTCAGCTCTGTAATAGATCATTTTAAAGCTCAGAACAGCCTGATACCAGTCAAGACAGTTTCTCAGTCCATGACGTCTGGCCCTGGACTAGTTGAACTAGTGGCTCTTACTAAACTAGTGGCTCTTACTAAAATGTTTGGACACCCCTGACTCAAAGTGTTCATTTCAGATTTTTTCATATTGTACTAAAAAATGGGATATTTCAATCACTGTGGCTCATTTGGGGCTTCTGTCTCTAAAATACACCCTAAAGTCCCTGTAGATCTCTCCTGATCTTGTTGATGTAAATGACTTAACAATGAATAATACATTTATCTCTGGTGTTAACTTTCAGACAATGCAGTTTAAGAACCATCTGAAAGTTTGAATCCATCGGTTGATAAACTTTCTGTGCTGTCAAGAGTCTGTGAAGAACATGTCTGTATCCGACCAAACATCGGCCGCTGCTGCATCATTGAATAAAACCGTGATTGGCTTCAGCTCCGTACAGCAGGAGCCTCGAGGGCAGCGAGGATCTCAGCTGTCAATCAACTTCAAAGGACTCTCCTCATACATTTTCATCCTCTGGACCCTGGACTCTGGACACTGGAGTCAGGACTCCGGAGTCTGGACTCTGGACTCTGGACTCCGGAGTCCGGAGTCCGGAGTCCGGAGTCCGGAGTCCGGAGTCCGGAGTCTGGAGTCTGGAGTCTGGACTCTGGACTCTGGACTCTGGACTCTGGACTCTGGAGTCTGGACTCTGGACTCTGGACTCTGGAGTCTGGGGTGAGTTTTGGGAGATGTCAAAAGGACAGACGGACGATCTAATAAATAAACCAGGCTGATTTGATGATGTCAGAGTCGGATTTCAAACACTTTTCAAACCATCTTTGATCTGTCGCAGGAAAAAACTATAGTTCTCTGATCTACTCTGATGTAGGATGAGTGTGTTTTGTTACAAAGTCATTCTGGATTTTAGAAAATACAGCTGCTGTCGTTGTGTCCTTGGGCAAGACACTGAACCCTACTTTGCCTGAAGCCCCCACAGAAAGATCAAGGCTATGATGTCAGGATCAGTGAGGGGCTGGTGCTCTGTGGACTGGGGGCAGCTCTGACTGTCACTGCCACGATCCAGAAAAGGATTAAGGGCCCTAAATCACAACAGTATCATCTCAGAGACTTAACAAAACCATTGCAATACCAACACAGATCAGAGAATCAACAGTTAAAACACAGAAAGAATATAGAAAACATGGTAATGGACCATAGGGAGAGACCAATGTCCATGAATGATGTAGAATGTAGTGTCCTGGATCATCACAGTCCTTCTTAGACACAACAGTCCACCCAAAAAGACTGGGAAAAGCAAGACTGAGAAACATATATTAGACAATCCAAATATGGTCTTTTTAAAAAGATGTTTCATCCAATTAATTTTCAGGGGACATTTAGAACATGGAAAAATGTGCAAATAACTGTAATTAACTTTTATATTAACTCAATTAATCATGATCAAATATTATAACATATATATAATATAAAATATATATGTATAATTATAAATGAATATGTAAATGAACATATACAGTAAATGTTGCCGCAGTTACTTTTGAATCCTAAGTTTCTCTGAAACACTAATACCTACTGTATATTTCAGAAGCTAGTGGGGATCTGAATGAAAACAAACAAACAAACTTTACTATTATTATTTTTCACGTAAATACGGCAAATTGTTACTGTAGGAAATAAATAAAAAGAATCAGCATCAGTAAGGTCAGTACTGTCAGGTCTGCTCCTCCAGCAACCCCTCCCTCCCCTGATTCTTCTGGAGGCTCTGCCTCATCCCCCTCCCCTACCTGTTCCCTGAGCAGGGACAGGTGTGCGGGAGCAGCCACAGACTCTGCCCAGCTGCCTCCACTCCTCAATCAAGTGGATACAAGTGCCTCTGAAGCCAGCTCCTCGACGCCAGATCGTAATCTCAGTTACAGTGCGTTTTGCCTACTCACCTGATTGCTCCGTGGAGTTATATTTTTGACTTACCTGTTTTTTCTCATTTTTCTGCAGATCTCCGCTCGGTCACGCCCGGCCCTTGTTCCGATCCAGATCTGGTTCCTGCCTTGTGATTTGTTTTTTGTATTTTGGCTTTAGTAAAGTTTTTTGTTACACCGCCCTGGTCTGCATCTGGGTTCTTTGCCACGACGTGACAGTACGATCTGGCCAGAATGAACCCAGCAGACTCAGACCCACTCAACCAGACCGTCGCTGCTCAAATGTCTCTTCTGGAGCAGCATGACAACACCCTAAAGGCCCTGATGGAGCATATGAAGGAGTTTTCTGTTAGCCTCGCAAGCCTACGTACTCAAGTCATTAATGCCTCTGCCGATGGCCGTTCTGCTCCGACTCCTGGCTCGTCCCATGCCCAGCCGCTCCCAACAAGAGAAGTGTTTGTTCCACCTCCAGCACCATACAATGGGGACCTGGGATCCTGTAAGTCCTTCTTAACCCAGTGCTCCTTGATTTTCGAACAACAACCTTTAAGTTATTCAAGCGACCGGGCCAAGATTTCCTATTTAATTGGTTGTCTCCGTGGCCATGCACTTAATTGGGCTTCAGCTGTGTGGGAGAAACAGGGCCAGATTTGCTTTTCTTACCATGAGTTTATTGCTGCTATGAGACAAATTTTTGATCACCCTGTCAGTGGAAAAGAGGCCGCTAAAAGACTTTTTACTCTGCGCCAAGGAAACCGCAGTGTAGCAGAATTTGCCATTGAATTTCGTACACTTGCTGCAGAGAGTGGCTGGAATGACGAGGCTCTCCATGGAGCGTTTTTAAACTCCCTGTCTGACACACTCAAGGATGAAATGGTTTCTCGGGACATTCCTAGCACCTTAGAGGAACTAATTGATTCAGTCATTAGAGTGGACAACCGCCTCAGGGAGCGTCGTCGGGAGAAGGCCGGTAAGACTCCTCTGGTAGGATCTCGTAACTCTCCTCTTCCACCAGTTTTTCCTGCAGTACCATCGGCTCCTGTCCAGTCTACTTCTGCTCCCGAACCCATGCAGCTTGGCCGCGCCAGTGTTGATCCAGAGGAGAGACAACGCCGTCTGAACACCAGGAGCTGTGTTTATTGCGGTCAGTTGGGACACTTCCTATCTTCCTGTCCTCTGGGGCCAGTAAAAGGGCCGGCTCCGCAGTAGTGGGAGATGTACTGCTGAGCCGAACAAACTGTACATCTCCTACTAAGCCATGTTTTCAGGCGACTCTCGTTTTACAAGATCAGACCTTGACTATGCCAGTACTAATTGATTCAGGGGCTGATGAGAATTTTTTGGATCGTGAAGTTATTCACCAGCTTGGAATTAAGACTGAGACTCTGGGCACTCCGCTGGAGGCTAAAGCACTTAACGGACAACTACTAGCTAAAGTCACGGAGCGTACTCTCCCAGTCCTCCTACATATTTCGGGCAATCACAAGGAATTTATTTCGTTTCATGTCTTTGATTGCAACCACTCGCCTCTTGTGTTAGGCTTACCTTGGTTAATGTTGCATAATCCGCATATAGATTGGGCCGCTGGGAGGGTAATAACTTGGAGTACTTTTTGTCATTCCCATTGTTTACAGTCAGCCTTGCCTCCGGGTTGTTCTGAGTCTGCTCCTGTCCTAGAACCGCCTGACCTCTCTGCTGTTCCGCCGGCCTATCATGACCTTGGGGCGGTGTTCAGCAAACAACATGCCCTGTCGCTGCCACCCCATCGGCCCTATGATTGCGCCATTGATCTGCTCCCGGGGGCTCCCTTGCCTAGCAGTCGTCTGTATAACCTCTCACGCCCGGAAACCGAAGCTATGGAGAGGTACATCCAAGAGTCTCTGGCTGCCGGTATAATTAGACCGTCCTCCTCACCGGTGGGTGCTGGTTTTTTCTTTGTTGACAAGAAGGACAAGTCACTCAGGCCCTGCATTGACTTTCGGGGTCTTAATAAGATCACGGTGAAGAATAAGTACCCGCTCCCTTTGATCAGTTCGGCTTTTACCCCTCTCTGTGGCTCCACTATTTTCACGAAATTGGATTTGCGCAATGCGTATCATCTTGTGCGTATTAGAGAGGGAGATGAGTGGAAGACCGCTTTTAATACGCCACTCGGCCATTTCGAATACCTTGTCATGCCATTCGGTCTCACTAATGCTCCTGCCGTCTTCCAGGGCTTGGTTAATGATGTCCTTAGGGATATGATTGGGAGATATGTTTTCGTTTACATAGATGATATTTTGATTTTTTCCAAGGACCTTGAGACCCACAAGATTCACGTCCGTAAGGTGCTACAAAGACTTTTGGAAAACAAGCTCTTTGTCAAGGCAGAAAAGTGTCAGTTCCATGCTTCTTCTGTTTCTTTTTTAGGGTACATAATCTCTCAAGGCCAAGTTCAAATGGATCCTGAAGAGCTTACTGCAGTCCGGGAATGGCCTAACCCCTCCAGTCGCAAAGAGGTACAACGTTTCCTAGGATTCGCTAATTTCTACAGGAGGTTCATTCGCAATTTCAGCCGCATTGCTGCCCCCCTAACTGCCCTTACCTCTACTTCTACCCCCTTTTCGTGGACATCTGAGGCTGAATCAGCGTTCATGGAGTTAAAGCATCGCTTCACCTCTGCCCCTGTACTCATCCAGCCCGATCCTGGGTTACAGTTTGTTGTGGAAGTTGACGCCTCTGATTTGGGGGTCGGGGCCGTGCTCTCTCAACGGTCTCCTACCGATCATAAGTTGCATCCTTGTGCTTATTTTTCTCGCAAGCTTTCATCCGCAGAGAGAAACTATGACATCGGCAACCGTGAGCTCCTGGCCATCAAACTCGCTCTGGAGGAGTGGCGTCACTGGCTCGAGGGTGCAGTTCATCCCTTCATTGTTTGGTCAGATCACAAGAACTTGACATACATCCAGACCGCCAAGCGTCTGAACTCCAGGCAAGCCAGGTGGGCCCTTTTTTTTGATCGTTTTGACTTTTCTCTGACCTTTCGCCCTGGTTCTAAAAATATGAAACCTGATGCCTTGTCTCGAGTGTTTTGTGCAGATACCCTAACTCCGGTTAGTGACCCAATTCTGCACCCCTCCCGCATTGTGGCTTCTGTTACTTGGGAAATTGAGTCGCAAGTCAGTCTTGCTCAACAGACTCATCCTGATCCTGGGACAGGCCCCCCTGGGTCTTTGTTTGTTCCTGACTCTGTCCGTTCTCAGGTTCTCCAATGGGCACACTGCACCCGTCTCACATGCCACCCAGGAGTTAATCGCACCCTGGCTGTTTTGAGACAAAGGTTTTGGTGGCCGACCATGGAAAAAGATACTCGAGACTTTGTTTCCGCTTGTTCTGTGTGCTCTATGAATAAAACTTCGAATAAGCCCCCGTCTGGTTTTTTGCGCCCTCTTCCCATCCCCAGCCGTCCCTGGTCACACATCGCTCTGGATTTTGTTACGGGTCTCCCGCCTTCTTATGGTCATACGGTGGTACTCACCATTGTCGACAGGTTTTCTAAGTCTGCACATTTTGTTCCCCTCCCTAAACTCCCTTCCTCTAAAGAAACGGCTGATCTGTTGGTGAACCACGTATTCCGGCTGCATGGCATACCCACTGACATAGTTTCGGACAGGGGTCCTCAGTTCACCGCCCAGGTATGGAGGGCTTTCTGTTCTGCATTGGATATTAATGTCAGCCTCTCCTCGGGATATCACCCTCAGACTAATGGACAGACGGAGAGAGCGAACCAGCAAATGGAGGTAGCCCTGCGCTGTGTGTCCTCTACCTGCCCTTCCAGCTGGAGCTCTCAACTCCCCTGGGTAGAGTATGCCCACAACACTCTGCAGAACTCCTCCCTGGGTATGTCTCCTTTCGAATGTTGTTACGGCTATCAACCACCCCTCTTTGCAGACCAGGACCAGGAGTTGGCAGTACCCTCTGTTCAAGATCACGTTCGCCGCTGCCACAGGACGTGGACCAAGGCCCGGTTGGCCCTGGTGCGTGCCTCTACCAGGTCTCAAACCCAAGCCAACCGTCGTCGCACCCCGGCCCCAGTGTATGTGCCTGGACAGGAGGTATGGCTTTCTACTAAAGACCTACCGCTTAAGGTGGAGTCCAAGAAGCTTTCTCCACGGTTCATTGGACCCTTCAAGGTGGAAGCCGTCGTAAACCCTTCTGCGGTGCGCCTTACGCTGCCCTCTTCTTTAAAAATTCACCCAACCTTCCATGTATCCTTGATCAAGCCTGTCCTGTCCAGTCCCTTGTCTCCTCCCTGTCCGCCCCCCCCTTCTCCCATGTTGGTGGACGACCACCCTGCGTTTACAGTTCGCCGGATTCTGGACGTTCGGCGGCGGGGTCGGGGCCTGCAGTTCTTGGTGGACTGGGAGGGTTATGGGCCAGAGGAGCGGTGTTGGGTTCCACGTCGGAATGTCTTGGACCCTTCCCTGATCCGGGACTTCTATTCACTTCACCCGGAGAAGCGTCCGCCTGGAGGCGTCCGTAGGGGAAGGGGTACTGTCAGGTCTGCTCCTCCAGCAACCCCTCCCTCCCCTGATTCTTCTGGAGGCTCTGCCTCATCCCCCTCCCCTACCTGTTCCCTGAGCAGGGACAGGTGTGCGGGAGCAGCCACAGACTCTGCCCAGCTGCCTCCACTCCTCAATCAAGTGGATACAAGTGCCTCTGAAGCCAGCTCCTCGACGCCAGATCGTAATCTCAGTTACAGTGCGTTTTGCCTACTCACCTGATTGCTCCGTGGAGTTATATTTTTGACTTACCTGTTTTTTCTCATTTTTCTGCAGATCTCCGCTCGGTCACGCCCGGCCCTTGTTCCGATCCAGATCTGGTTCCTGCCTTGTGATTTGTTTTTTGTATTTTGGCTTTAGTAAAGTTTTTTGTTACACCGCCCTGGTCTGCATCTGGGTTCTTTGCCACGACGTGACAAGTACCTGTTATCATTATTATTATCCAGAACTTAAAACCACAGCCACAAAAACAGTCTTTGAGAGTTTGTGCAGAGACATAGTTTTCAAACACAGATGTGTAGATTTCTTCAAATGATAAACTTTTTACCATTTGTAAAACAGACTGTGTGAGGTTTCTAAAGCAGGACCACCGGGACTTGACCCTCTCTGCACAGACTTTCATCTTTCCTGCACCGACATAAAGATAAAGCTGGATGTAGCAGATTGAAGGCGCCCTGTTCCAACGACCGCCTCCTTGATCTCCTTCCTCTGTTTTATAGTCACACTTTTATTGCATCCGTGAATTGTCTCCCGAAGGTTCGACAGTCGGAGAAGCATAAAACGTCTTCATCTTTATTCATTTGTTTTGAATGCCCGAAGAAAGCAGTAAATGTCGGAGGAAAAGAAAGCACCGTTTTCTGTTCATGAACATTTTGGGGAGTTTTAGAGATGGTCCAAGAGTTTGTTATAATGACATTTTAAAAATATTCTGTCGTGGGATTGTGGAGAGGTGAATGTAGCCAACCCCCCCAACCCCTGACCCAGATATTTACTACTAAAGGGGTAGAAAATGAATGAATGACAGAAAAATTTATAATTACAGTAATAAAAATTTAAATTTGTATTAAGCAAGTGTGAATATCTAAATATTTTTGCTTGCTAATTAATATAGACACTCTTTCATGGAGTTTCAAATATGCTAACACGTGTACTTTAAAACTGCCTTCAGGGGCATCCAAGTGCAGTGAATAGATAAATTGTTTCATACATTGGACTTCGGTCTGTGAATAAGCAATTATATTCATGCCATTTTAGGCCTACGTTTCCTTACATTGAAGCCATACGGTTCATTCTGCTATGTCATGTTTCCAAATGTGTTTACAAAAGCATCTAAGGCCTACTGTACAGTCTATAAGCTCCATCCTTCCCTGTGACAATCAGACTTTGGCAGAGTTATGTAGACTTATACGTAGACTCTTGCTTGACTTCTGCAGGAGCGCCCATGGACCAGACTTTGGAGCTGTCTGGGACCTTGCTTAAAACTGCTAATAAATGCCAATTGAACAATGCAACCTTCTGATGTCTCTTGGGCTTAAAATTAATTCACACAAGTAAAAACATGATTTTGATTTGATCGAGTATAACACACTCATTCCACCTTCACCTTTTACTATTGTTGCTTTTTGGAATAATCTATTTATTTGTTTTGTTTGTTTGGATGGATGTGTTTTGGACACATGCATTTCTCCAACAGGGATCAATAAATTATCTAACTAACTAACTCCCCTTACGTACATGTTTTTAGGGTTAAGGTTAAGTAGGGGAAAACCACACAGACACAGGGAGAACATGCAAACTCCACAGAGAAAGGCCCAGTCCCAATAGTTTTAAGTTTACTTTGTGTTTCTTTGTCTTGACATCAAACTGACTTTTGTTCTTTTTCACACTGATGCTGCAGCTTTTCATCGTTGTTCAGTTTATTGATGAGCTGTAGTTTATATCCACAGAAAACAAACATAAACAACATTTCTCGACAAAAAAAGTCTTCATTTTAATATTGGTGCCGAGCTCCAGCATAAAAACAAAAGTAGATTTTCCCTTTTTTTAGTTGTTGTCAACATTGTTCTATTAGACAAAAATATCATTGATTATTGTACTATTATTATCATTATTTTAGTGTGTGTGTGTGTGTGTGTGTGTGTGTGTGTGTGTGTGTGTGTGTGTGTGTGTGTGTGTGTGTGTGTGTGTGTGTGTGTGTGTGTGTGTGTGTGTGTGTGTGTGTGTGTGTGTGTGTGTGTGTGTGTGTGAATCCAACCGCTGTAGTCACAATGTTGAGCCAGTTTCACAGAATCTCACAGAATTTATTCTCAATGTTGAATGTGTGAAACAGTTTTAACGTGTTCTATTTTCAGTGGATGGGGCGGCACCGTGGCTGAGTGGTTAGCACATTCGCTTCAAGAAGGTCCTGGGTTTGAATCCTGGTCGGAACCCAGGACCCCTGGGTCTGCGTAGGTTTCCTCCAAGTGCTCTGGTTTCCCCTAAACCCAAAAAACATGTACAATAGGTCTGTAACTCCTGCGACTGCTCCATCTCTGTGTGGAGTCAGAGACAAATGTAACAACAGTAAAGAGCTTTGTGACTCTGGTCTGTGAAAGGCGCTATATAAATAAACATTACATTACTACGCGGGCGACAGTAGCTCAATTGGTAGAGCATTGGCCTTTGAGCCAGAAGGTCGTGGGTTCGAGCCAACCACAATACTTTCTCCACCAACTTCCACTGATGTCTGCTGTCGTGTCCTTGGACAACACACTTAACCTCTGGGAACAGCAGGTGCCACAGTGGGGCTGCTGTAAAGTGCCAAACTGCTGTTGTGTCCTTAGGCAAGCCACTTCCCCCACACTAGAATGAGTCTGGTGTTTGTGTGAATGGTTGGTGGTGGTCGGAGGGGCCGATGGCACATACTGGTTACCAGGGCAGCTGTGGCTACAGTAGTAGTTTATCACCACCATGTTTGGAGAGAGAGAATAATGACATGTAAAGTGTCTTTGAGTGTCCAAAAAAGCGCAATATAAAACCAATGAATTATAATTATTACTTACTTAACTTACTAAGATACTTCCGACATTCAACAGAAGTGATGCGCTCTTCCTCGCTGACACTAACAATTATCTGTTCAATCACAACCAACCAACTGCAGCCAAAAACATGACTGACAAACCACAAGCTGCCATCCTCTGCAGCGAGACTCACACTTTATAAACAAACCTCTTCAGAGATCAAAGGGCATGCTCCTCAGACTCTTCCACTCGTGTCTCATAAACACTCAGCCATTCTCCAGAGGAAATCTCACAGAAGCGTCCATAAGTGTAAGTGTTGGATCAGCAGAGACGGACGGCGGCGTGTGCCACATACATCTCTCTGAGCCATCGAGCCGGCGCCATATTTACGCTCCTGTAATTACCACAACCAGAAGACGAGTTGCTGACGGACGAGGATGGACTGTGCCCTTGGGTTCGGGATTTGCTCTGTTCATCAAAGACATGAGATGATGTGGAGGTGGATGACACACAAGCAACGGGTCAGAAAGTTTATTCACAAACACTGTGGTTTTTATGTTTTATGTACTTGGTGTTTTAGATAGAGATAGATATAGACAGATAGATCGAAAGTTAGCATTACCCCAGCGGATTTTAACCTGATCCACTTGGTTCGTACCATGAATCCTCTCTGCTCTGGTCTGGACCAGTGTAAAACCATGAATCCTCTCTGCTCTGGTCTGGACCAGTGTAAAACCATGAATCCTCTCTGCTCTGGTCTGGACCAGTGTAAAATCATGAATCCTCTCTGCTCTGGTCTGGACCAGTGTAAAACCATGAATCCTCTCTGCTCTGGTCTGGACCAGTGTAAAACCATGAATCTTCTCTGCTCTGGTCTTGACTAGTGTAAAACCATGAACACTGTAAAGCAGCAACATCTCAGGTAGAAAAAAGCAAGAAAGATAAAAAAAACACAAAACAACAGTTTCAGAGACACTTGGGACTCGCTGCTGTTTCCAGAACATTCTAAAGAGAAAACTATAACTTTCTGGGTTCAAGCTGATTTTATGAAGAATATATTTAGTGAAAAGCCGGGAAAAGTGAATGGGAAGTTTGTTAGTTAGTTAGACAGAAAAGTACAAACACTTTGTAATTAAGTTAAACAATTGAATTTATGACACAAATGTAATAATTTTCCCTCAGTATCTGCAGGTTTAGAGCCACAAGTCTCATGGGAATCTACAGTATTTGTTGAGTCTTATCTCAACATAACATAAGACAAGTCCAGTTCCAAAAACCGGAGATAGAGGAGATACTCTTACCACCGATCAGATCTTACTTCCCAGTCGTTTGAAAATGCTGAGACGCCATAACAAGCGTTGCATAAATCTGTCAGTGCAATGTGATTACAGCTGCTCGTCCCACTCACACAAACAAGTTGCCGTATTCCCTTTAGCGCAGGCAGAAAACTACATCAAAAAATTGCAAAAGCACAACACGGACAACCTCCCCGTCACCATCTGTTCTCGCAGAAGAGCCACTTTCATTCCCACGTTTGCTAAACTTCAATGACTCTCCCTGGTCCTGTCTCTGCAGCCGTCTCTCAGATGTTAACCACTGAAGACAAGAATTATGCCCAAATATGCCGATAACTCATCTGCAAACTCTGCTGTGCTGCAAATCACGACACAATTTGGAATAACTCAGCAGCACAGGTTTTCTGTCGTGGCTTGGCGGAGCTTTTCGGAGGCAAAAAGGCAATTTAAGGTGATAGGAGAAAGTATACAGCCATTATGTTTGGTTTTGTCAATATATCATTAACTCAGGCTAAAGAAAAAGAATCGAACAACGCACAATCATGCTAAGCCCCGTGTTGGTGTTTTGTCTCATGAAAAGATAAAACTAAATATGTGCATGTGTTTTTCCTGCGGCGGCAGCTCAGATTTACAGCAATATTTAGTCTGACGTTGTTTGGAACAAAATATTTACTGGCAGCTGGTTTTCTAATCTCCTTTCATTAATTACAGACTAAAAGTTTAAACAGTCGAGTGTGTTTGTGACTGGAAATTAATCAGAGCGTGAAAATGGCTCAGTTTTTAGAGAATTGGTCTTAGAGGCGGAGGGTTGTGGGTTTAAGGCCACCGTGAGACCATCTCCACCGACTCCCACTGATGTTGTGTCCTTGGGCAAGACACTCTAACCACTTTGCCTACAATGAGCACAGAAGTAATGTGTCGTGTCCTAGTGTAGACGTAGATCAGGGCTCTCCAACCTTTTCCAATTGGAGCTAAATAAAAATACACTGTAATGTAGTTCTTGACTTGAGAATAACAAGAGTAAAATGTATAAATTTTGAAAATGTGAAAAGTTAATCCAAGCCCTGATGCCAAATATGAATGGATGTTAGTTTACTGTAGGAAACCAAACCAAAATCTGTCTCAGTCATTGCTTCAGGTAAAACTATTGAGTAAGAACAACATTCAGGGACTATAAAACAAATATAAAAGAAACATGGATTGGATCATTACATTAATAACAAACTAAAACAATATTTCATCTGATTTTAGAATCCTTCCATTTACTACAAACCATAAAGCTCAGTCGTATTTATATTTCTGTTATTAAATTCCTGGTCTGCTTCCCACGTTACAAACCCATTCCCCGACTCTGTGGATATTGCATTAGCAGAATGTGGCTGTCACCGAATCCAGAATAAAGATTGACATTTCGCGTAAAGGCCTCTGTTTTAATTACCAGAGAGCACAGCTGCGTTTGCATCGGCGAAAACCAGTGAGAAATCAGCTCTGAATGAAGGGCTGTCAGTCCTATTACCATGGTATGGTACCCCAGTATGTGGCCAAAAGTGGTACTGCAGCCTCTCCCACTTTCCCTGACTCTGGTTGCCAGATATGCAGACGAATCCAGCTGGGACCATAACAGCTGAATAGACAAGAGTTTTGTCAACAACAAATCTATAACCAACACCTTTTTCACAAAGATAGAAATCCTGGTTTTATTCCGTGTTTTGTCGTTAATGATTTGAGAATAATAACAAGACCTTTTTTAGTTCTGCCGCTACATGGTGCTTTACCAGTGAGATTAGCTCCACACGGTGAGTTCTGGCACCCGGATCACAGACTTTCTGATTGGTGAAATGGTAAAAATACGTACTTATTATTACAAAAATTGCACTCTCGCTTCCCAGCAAGGAGGTCTTGGGTTTGAATCCCGGTCGGGACAGGGCCTTTCTGAGTGGCGTTTACATGTTCTCCCTGTGCCTGTGTAGGTTTCCTCTGGGTGCTCCTGTTTCCCCTATCACTAAAATCATGTACAATAGGTCTGAATGTAATGTGTGAATGGATGGTGTTTGGTTCGGAGGCTTTGATGGACCAGTGTGTTCGGCGACTTGTTACGGTGTGACCTTGGTCTGTAAAATGCGCTATATAAATAAACATGACTTACATATTTCTCTTTACCATTAAACTTTGATGAATTATTATTACAGCAATACACTCCAATCCGATATTTGTTTTTGGATCAGTGATAAAACAGTATCGACAGAGAATTGTTAATTGAACACAAAACAGTAAATATTCTTTTTCTTCTCTCTTCAACACCACTGCACCATCCGCTGACAGTTAAACCAGCTGTCAATCATTTCTGCCTCTGACCTGAGCACTCTGCGGGGGGCCACAGGATACATGCCCCCCCAATGCACTGAGCCTTCACCCTTCACCTCAGATGTAATACGCTTGGCCCCGGTCCAGGCCTTTACCTCTGCGTCCTCATCCATCACTCTGAGTCTGGGCAGAACCATGGACGTGTTTAGGCGTCTGTCCAACTATTTCTGGTATTTAGACAGACAGGCTTTAATAATGTGTTCTCCAATAAAACTCCATTATCAGAAGTGGGGAATTAGCCGCGATAAAAAGGCCCAGAGCACAGAGACAGGGGGGGGGAGGAGGGGTTAAGGGGTTTTTGTGAACATTTCAGATCAGATTCATTTATTTGCCATTTGCAGTAAAACCACATTGGAAAAACTGTGCAAGATTATCCTAGTGTGCACCAGACGACACACACCAGAGCTCTTGCCACTGATTTCATGGAAGATAATTTACAGATTGATATAAAATGACTTTCTTAAATATGAAGTGCATCATCACAAGTGCAGAGATAACAATAATAATAATGTGGAGTGGGATAAAAATGCCCAAAAGTGCTTTGTGACTCTGGTCTGTAAAAGCCGCTAAATAAATAAAGATGACTTATTACTTTCTTAATAATAATGATAATAATAATGCATCAGTTTTATGGGGCCTTTCTGAGTGGAGTTTGCATGTTCTCCCCATGTCTGCGTAGGTTTCCTTCGCGTGCTCCGGTTTCCCCCATCACTAAAAACATGCACAATAGTCTGAATGTAAAGAGTGATTGATGGTGTTTGGTCGGAGGCTTTGATGGACCAGTGTGTTCTGGTCTTGCTTCTGTCATCACCGTGTGGAGAGAATGGAACAAACTCTGAAGAGCTTTGGGAGACCTTGGTCTGTAAAAATTGCACTATTTTAATAAAGTACTTTATTAACATTGAAATCTGCCCCTTATGGACCAATGGCTTCTATGTGTTTGTTATTATTGCATTCCTGTGTTGGCAAATGTTCTCCTCCTACTGTTGATTTAAAAAAGATAATTAGGGATCCACAAAAAATAGATATTAATTCAATTTAATCTGATGGAACTCAAGCCATTAAAAGATGTGCTAAACGTTGATATTTGCCCATGTTCAATTATGAAGGAACATAAATAAAGACTTTGAATGTAATTGTAAAAGCCATCTCCTGTGTTGCCTCGCACTTGGAAAATTTAAACATATTACTGTATAAATCTGACCTTAACCCTTTGGACCATGTGACCTTTACCCTTTGGATGGTGTGACCCACAGAAACAGTACAGTTATCAGTTAGAAATCACCTGCTCAGGTCAGATCACGGTTTGATTCCAGATTCATGTGTAATTCTATGTGAAGGTGCCATTAAACGACCATCACAAAAGACATTACAGATAGTCTAGGAATGTGTGTGTGTGTGTGTGTGTGTGTGTGTGCGCGCGAGATCTGGCAAATGATAAGGAGCCATCTGTTCCCCATGAGTGAACACACACACACTTCCAAGCGACTTAACTTCCAGTAAGTCGCTACAGCCCCCACGTCTTCTCTGTAAGTCCGTCGCAATGTTGAAATCTGTCGTTGAGCCATTGTCGAAGCATGACTTGTTTGTATTTGTGTGAAAAGTTGTGATTTGTATGTGTGTGGGTGCGTGGTTCATGTCCGGTGTTTAAACGGCATATCTCACTGTAGTCTACACATACATACACATACTATACATACACACACATATACACGCAGAGACACACATATATACACACAGACACACACATATACACGTACACTTATATACACACACAGAGACACACACACACACATACACAGAGACCCACACACACACAGACACATATATATACATAGACACACACAGAGAAACAGACAAGCATATACAGTACACAAACAGACACACACAGACACAGACATACACACACAGATACACTTATACACATACAGACACACTAATGTCATGTTATACACATAAAGTCAATGCCTTGAATGTAGAGCTAGAGAACGAGATACAGCATGCATTTACTGCTAGAGCTGAAGTTGGCTGGATGACACTGTAAACTTGTATAAAGGTATAAATCGTCACATTTGTTTCACATGTTTTGTTTTTGGGGCCTAAAAGCTCATGCGGCTTCCTGTAATTTCCTTTTCACAGAAAACTTACAAACCTCACAAATAGAACGTGTGTGACTTTGTGACTGTGAAGCTTTGTAAATAAAGAAAATGTAATGTTGTGAGGGGACTTTGAGGGAAAGTAAAATGACATATCATTACATGTAAAATGAGCAATAAAATGTATTGTTATCATTAAACTATTTGTTCAGTTTTAGTATTCTGAATGAAATATGATAGTTGATATTCCTTTCTCCTCTGCACAGTTAAATGTCCATCATAGTTTAATGTGGTTTAATGATCGTTAGGCCGAAACTACAGATGGAGCTGTCAGTTTTTCCCCGACTTTGCAAAGCGGCGTCCCAGATTGTTTAGTTTGGCTGTGGTTCAGGGCAGCGCCTGTCACGGGGCACAGAACACGGGGATGACTTAACTTCAACAACACACTATCGAGTTTCCACAAAAAGCTTTTTCAAAAGTGGCAGAACCCTCTCTCTGCGTTCCCTCGTCTTAATTAGAGGCGAAGTGAGAGGACCATCAGTCAAAACACGTAGAAATCCAGTTTGAAGGCTGCTGTTCTCCACAAGTCCCTCAAGCCTCGAACTGTCGCTGTTTTCAATCCGTATATTTAAACGTCCAATATTTTGCTTTTCTTGTTTTTTCACAGTCCACCCCAAGCACGTGTGCGGTACACCAACATTATTATCACACAACTCTCAAAACTTAGACATGATAGCCATTTCTTGCATAGAGCTGTCACCTCTATTGAAACGCTTGGATCTGTGCTTTTTCCCTGAGAGCCCAACACTCGCCTTCCCCTTCCGTCACCTGCTTACCCCCGCCTCACCCCCTCCCTCACCCGTGCGGTGACGTAGCCTCGTGCTAACTTTGTAAACACAGAACATAATCATTTCAGACCTGGGAATAAACATTTTCAAACAATAACAACCCGTCACACAGAGCCCTATGTCCTGGGTCCAGAGTCAGACCTAATTATTTAGTTACAGAAGTATGTGGCGAGTTAGCATCACTGCACTTACAGATCGGAGCTCTTCGATAGCGTCTTTTATTGTGGGAATAACACAGGTTTAAGATCAGCTTTTGAGTGAGTCCATTTTCATGGTAAACAGTCCTAGGTGTCACTTGCACAAATGCAGATTTGTCACAGATTTTAGATGCAAGTCCCATGAGTAGTCCCAGTTGACACAGTCTATGGTCTACAGTCTGTGGTCCATGCAGTCTATGGTCCTACAGTCTATGGTCCGTACAGTCTATGGTCCATACAGCCTATGGTCCATACAGTCTATGGTCCATACAGTCTATGGTCCCTACAGTCTATGGTCCGTACAGTCTATGGTCCGTACAGTCTATGGTCCGTACAGTCTATGGTCCATACAGCCTATGGTCCATACAGTCTATGGTCCATATGTCTATGGTCCATACAGTCTATGGTCCATACGCTGAGACAGGCTGTGTGCTGATTCGCTGTTTTGGTGTCTCTCTCCTGTCAATTACCTCCTGGGGGTGGGGCTTCTGGAGCTGAAGCGATGCTACGTAACAAAGTGAATCCGGTCGATTAGTTTCCTCTGGAGAAAGAAAGAGAAAGATTGTTTCTGACTAAAGCTCGAGGGGAAACAATGAAACAACTCCTCTGGGACAAACAGGTGTGATGATGCTTAAACCAGAGAAAAGTAAAACATTTTAATATTGGACATTTAATGCCTTTTGTTATCTGATGAGTGTCAGTTGGAGGCAGCTACAAATAGTCGTTGGTTGATTCCAGTCTGCGTGACTCACAGCAGGGATTGACCGTAAGCTTCAGATTTATAATAACTCAAGTTATTTTGGTTTCCAGGTACAGCTGTTATAGAATTGAGTTACTATGGATCTTCAAAGTGTTTCTCTGCAATGAAAATTTGATATCCAGTTATTTGTGATTATTTTGAGAGTCGAATGTGTCGAAATGGTCATTAGTGGTGCATGAGGGTAACAATTTTCAGTTTCTCAAATATTAGAACTGGTCCAGTTAAGTGAACCAGATTTGGTCCAGTTAAAGTGAACCAGATTTGGTCCAGTTAAAGTGAACTAGGCCAAAATGTGTATTTTGGCCTGGTTATGATTCTATAGGTGACAAATTCACACTGAGTCATATTAATTCACATGCTGTGTGTAAAATGTACTATTTTCTTTCTATAGCCGTAAACTCTTTCCTCTGGTTGACTACAGGAAGAATTTTCGATCATACACTTATTCCTCCTCATTCACTCTAATATTTACCCATAGACTGTAAAAAATAATGGACGTAGTTACGCCTATCTCCGCCGTTCTAACTAATGGGCCAAAAATAGTGCTCTACTGGAGCTATCCAAGATGGCCGCGAGTAGTCCCGCCCACAAGAAAATTGTGAAAAAACGCACCTGTGCATGAGTCAGCCGGCGCAGCTCCATTTATTTGAACGAGAGACCTCAAAAATTCACAGCAAGTAAACTAGAGTGGTCCAAAAAAATTCACCTCCCTCAGCATTGACACACATGTGGAACGGAGCTTTGGGCCAAGAGCCAACTTTTGGTCCATCCTGTAAAGACGTTTTCAAGAGGTCTGCCAATGCTATATGTTAGCATTAGCTAATTCTTACTCCGGGTCCACCCCCATCGGCCCGGGGTGGTATTGCAAGCATGTCAGCGCACGTCATTTTGGCCACTTTTGAGCCAGGACCTGCCCCCACTGTATTTACCCCAAACAAAACCCCTTTATGCTGGAGTACCAAACTTACATTCATTCATTCATACATTGATTTTCATCTGGGTCGAGGGACCTTGGTCTTTCAGCGGGGGCTCCAGGCAAAGTGGGGTTAAGTGTCTTGCCCATGGACACAACAACAGCGGTGGGTGACAATAGGTTAAAAGAATACCAATGAGCCACTGTCGCCCTTTTTATAAATACATTTTGTGATTAACTCTCCATCTTTACCTTTATCAGAAACCATTTCCTCTTTTATATGAGCTCGTATTTCCCGAGTCTGGGCTGGAACTGTCTGAAAAAGGAGACAAGGCCAAACAATGCAAGTGAAAATTTGAGACAGATCTGTTTTGAGAGTGAGAAAGTTACATGGATTTATACCAAAGAAAATGTTTCTCAATTTAATGAATTTTAGTTTTGACTTTAGATTCCGAGCTGGTTTTAAAAAGTTTGTTATTGTAATTTTCTGTAATGGCCAGACCCTAACAAAACCTCCTCAGTCACAAAACCTTGACGCAGCAGATAGTGATTTCATGCTGGAGGTCTTGCCAGTGCAGCCCAGACATTTCCCCAGCTGTCCGGCGTCTTCACTGTCGGCCTCCTAACCCACCGTGAAATGTGTCAATCCAAGGTCTCCTGATCAGGCCCTGGCTCCGGCTGCACACGCTGTCATCCAGAGGGTCTCGAACACTGCACATGTGTTCTCTGCTTTGGCTGCAGTTCACGCGGGGCCGGTCCAGAAACTGCAGATCTGATCCCAATTAGAAGCAGACTAATCACGTCCCTGCACAGTCCTGGCTTTGGCGGAGAAATCCACGTTTGCAGCGAGAGGAGTGGGTTGAATAGTTTGGATCGTAGAAGCTTGAGGTGAACTGAGGAATACTGAATACTGAAAACTGGGGCGTCATTAAATCAGAGCAAGGTGTTGAAACTGTAGGAACCCGCTGAGGCCAAAGCGTGTTACAAATAAAATAGCCAGTTTGGAAGGAAATGTGTCAAAACGTGGTCATCCAGATCTGTGCTTATGTTGGAAAATGTAAGCTGTGAAAATACTATAAATGAAATGAAAATGAATAAATAATGCACTTGGTTGGAGTGTAAGCAAAAAGGGTGTGTGCCTGGTCTGAATTCACAACTTTAACGAAAAATGGGGGGGATTTATAGTTGTGCAAAACAGTTCAAGTCTAGTAACTAAGTACATATAAATAAATAAAATAATATTGACATTTGGCCTACAATTAGTTTTCCTATGCCTATACTGTAATATTTACCCATAGACTGTAAAAAATAATGGACGTTACGCCTATCTCCGCCGTTCTAACTAATGGGCCAAAAATAGTGCCTCTCTTTAGAATTTTACAAAAAAGGTTGTGTGTGTGTGTGTGTGTATTTATGATTTGAGGGGATTTTTGAGTAGCACATTGAGGCTAACCTGGGACATTTGTCCATAAATTTGTATACATTTATAAAATGTCTATAAATGTCTTGTTTGATAATATTGAAAGCACTTTTAGTCTCTGACTCCAATATTGCAATAATAATATAATATAATATACAATATTTTTTCATTTTTCCACTTAGCAGCTCTGGAATAAATAGCAACTTAATGAAGCCTAGTAGGCTTTAATAGTGCCTCCTCTCATGTTTGCAAAGAAAATACAAAATATTTAGCACCAAAATGAAATACAATTCACCATCCACTATTTATCTTTTTTTCAAATGTATTAATTTATTAGTTTTTACATTAAATAAGAAACACAAATATAGAAAAAGAAATACAGGACATAAAATAACACTTCACCAAACTTCTCTCGACATTTTCACCATCCATCAGCTGTCGGACAAAAAAAAGCAAGGTAAGTTTATTTGTCCAGCACAATTCATACACAACTCAAAGTGCTGAACAGAAAAGATGAAATGTGTGATAAATTCTCCTTCTTCCTTCATTAGAATATGACCTGTACTTCCTGAGATTCTCTGCCTCTCAGCACTTTTGATACTTTGCTTGTGTCAGGATTTATTGCGCCTCTTATAAACTTTTTCTCTTCCTCGAAATATGATTATTATGCAATGAATAAATAAGCACCCCTCTCCTCACCCTCTCACCTCCTCACCCTCTCACCCATCAGTCCTTGACTCCCGTGAACCATTCTTCGGACCCTGGAGTTTATGGTTAGTCACAGTTTGGGACTTTACAGCAACACACGACATTACACAAAATGTCCTATTATTATTAGTATTCAACTTTATTACACTGTAAAAAGTGTTGCTTTAATCAGAAACAAAAAAAATACTTTAAGAGGTTGCATCGGCCTTTTTGAGTACTATCAACTTCAGCTCTTTTTTAAGTAATAAAGAATATCAAATGAAATTTGACGGAATGAAAAACTATTACTTTGAAGTGATTGATTTACTTAAAATGTGTGTCATTTCAAAGCAAAACTAACTTGGAGATGATCAATTTACTCTATATTTTTGTGTTCATTCAAAGTGTAACTTTCCCCCACCTGCAGTGAGTTTGTTAGATAGTGTTAATACTATATTGTAAGATCCTGAACTCTGATGCCCTCATGCTGAGAAGTAAAAGTGCTCGCATCTCAATTACAATTTGGTTTTAAGCAACTATAACGACCACAAATGGTACATGCACTTCAACTATGCTGAACCCAGGGAGTATAGCATTGCTTTGGCTTGGCCCTGTCGATTACGGTTGGTAAAAATAAATACAATGACTTATTTGATCAAATTAGTTTATTCAAAATGTTGCTCAAGTATTTTGCTTTAGGACTTGCTTCATATTCATTCTTAAAATTAATGGTCAAATGTTCATATTTTGCTCTGCAATGCATTCTGGGTAGCATTACTGCTTCGCCACATTTTATTTTCAATCAACACAATATATTTGTTTTGTCATTAATGGACCACCAGGCTTTTAGAAGAAATACTTAAAGTATTTCTCCTTAAAGCAATAAAATCAGTATTGTACAGGGTGCTATAATAATATTATACAGTACTTATTTGTCAACCAAAAATATAAAATACCGGACAATTAAGTATATAGTAATTGCTTAAAATATCAAAGTTTGGTCATTTGGTAAGTAAGTAATCTTTATTTACATACATACATACTGTATATAGGTCTAGGACTGTGGTCTAAGCAAGAGTAGGACTGGTCAAAGCAGGAGTAGGACTGTGGTCTAAGCAGGTGTAGGACTAGGGTCTAAGCGGGAGTACGACTGTGGTCAAAGCAGGAGTAGGACTGTGGTCTAAGCAGGAGTAGGACTGGTCAAAGCAGGAGTAGGACTGTGGTCTAGGCAGTAGTAGGACTAGGGTCTAAGCGGGAGTACGACTGTGGTCAAAGCAGGAGTAGGACTGTGGTCTAAGCAGATCTAGGACTCTGGTCTAGGCCTCAGAGCTGCAGCAGATCTAGGACTCTGGTCTAGGCCTCAGAGCTGCAGCAGATCTAGGACTATGGTCTAGGCCCCAGAGCTGCAGCAGACACAGTTCATCAGAGGGTCAGCCTCTCTCTTCTTCCTTCTCGTCCCTCTGCTGCTCTGGGCCTTAATCCCGGTCACACACTGCCCCCTACAGGCGGATAAAAACACACATAAACAAAAGTGTGCACATGATTCTGCTAATATGAAGATAGTGACCTCTGAGTGAACCCGGTGTCAGGCAGAGTTCAGTCTAAGCTTCTTTTCATTCTGTATTATTCAGAGCAGACGCATTCATCCAGAAGAAGTCTGTTTGTGTTTGTACATTTGTTTAATGATGATGTGGATGAATACGATGAGATCCAGGGCTTTAGAGGGGGTTGTTGTGGTCACGTGGTGAAGGTAAAGCAAAGTTCAGGTCAGGTCTGTTTGTTAAAGTGAAATGTTCCGATCAAAACGATGACATTTGCTTCTGTTCAGTCACATTACCTGCAACAGTCAGTATTTTAGTTAAATTCAGAGTGTTCTCAAAGCATTTCTTGTGATTGTTGTAATGTGACATGATGTTTACATGGGTACATTTATGTCTATATATGTATATGTATATGTGTAGTTTTTCTTTATGGTTGTCCCGTGACTTGGACTTTAAAATTGTTAACAGTTGTGTCTGGGAATAATATGGGCCTCAGCCCGAACAGTACTTTGTGGTCCGTAAATAAAAAAACTTGGAAGAAACATTGCTGTGCATACATTCTGTTTTCACATTTTGCACTATTTTGGAATCCATCGAATGAGTTCAGGCCTTGAGGATGTGCGGCCAGGTCTGACACCTTGCTGTAATGTTTCAGGCTCTTAAACCCTTTTACATTTCTATGATTAGAATTACAACTCTAAAAAGTCCTAAATGTGCTGTCGTTATTAAATAAGTTATTTCATAATATAAAATGTAAATTTTTTGATTTTTTGATTTACATTTGCCGTTGAAAAATTCTTAATATATTATATAAGAAATAGTAAGAAACAGTGAGAACAGTAAGAAAATAGTAAGAAACATTCTCAATAAGTTGCTCTGTCTTACATGCATTTTATTTTATTTATTTGATGTTAGGTGGTCTCAAAGGTCTTGAAAAAGTCATGTTAAATTACTCTCCATTAAAAACCATCAAGTAATTCACCAGTGTTTTTTGTAAAAATTGTATTATTATTATTATTCATTTATTTTACTAGGATTTATACAACTCAATTAGATGTTTATTAGGATATCATAGAATTAAGATATTAGAGAAAAAAAATATTATAGAATTAAGATATTGTAGACGGAGAGGCCCAGGATGACACAGTTTATGTATTGATTTCACAGGGACAATGCACATTATTGGACATCAGTATAAAATGTTTTTAAATATGCCGGATTGTAGCTACAAAGCTAGTTATCGTCCGTTGTCCGTAGTTTGCAACAGGCCTCGGTGTCAGCATCACTCCTGCTTCATAAACTTCATCTTGTCCAAATATACTTGTAATTAAAGCCGCAAGCGGCGATGAAAGGCCTCGCCCCTCTTGCCACCGCCTCCTGGGTGCCAGTCCCACAAGCGTCACGCCGACGAATTGGCAGCCCGATCTGACCAGGATTACGTATATAAAAGCTCATTTATATGATAAAGTGCGTCCCTAGTGGTCACCTCCGGGACATGCACCCTCTACGTAGAGTAGTATTTTGCTCGTGCAGATGTAAAGATTTGATTTTGCAACTTTGGTGAAGATCGGAAAAGTTTAGGTCAGAAGCCTTCCATAGGTGGCGCTGTAGAGTCATATTAGGTGTGTGTTTTCACACCATTACTCTCAGGCCATTACCAACTGTTAGTGATGTGAGTTTCAGCTCTGTAGGTCTGAGCCTGTGGTCAGGAGAGCATCAAACATGGAGAAATTCCCCACTACCTCGCATGAAAACGATAACAAAATTCTAACTTTTATGCGATGATTGCATAACTTCAATCCGTCCAGATGGAGAAATGACATGGTAGAAGTCTGTGCGATGAAAATCCAGGGACTAGTACGAAGCCAAAAATGAGACACATTGAACTGCCTGTAGGTGGCGCTGTTGCACTCACAGTTGTGTATTGTATATCGTTGTGTTCAGGGTCATACGCTGTATTACTGAATTCATTTTTAGCCTCATCGGACAAACATTTTGCCCTAAAAAAGCTCATTTATTCACTTTCCGACGCCCCCGGTGGTCAGGTGTGGGACGTACAACTTTTGCGTAATGTAATGTTTTGCTCGTCTCGGTCCAGAGATTACACTCAGCGATTTTCGGGCCGATCCGAGCACTAGTGCCCTATTACTTTCCGACAGGTGGCGCTAAAGAGCTCAAATTGGGCGAATGATTTTAGTGTCATTGCGTTCAGGCCATAACCTAATATTACTGATGTGAGTCTCAGCTCTGTAGGTCTGAGCCTGTGGCCCTCAGGGCTCAGCGAAAATGGCCAAAACGAAGGCCTTATTCGCCATGGCGAGGGACGAAAACGGTGAAGATTTTCTAACTTTTTTTCGATGATTATATAACTTCAATCCGTCAAGAGCGGGAAATGACGTGGTAGAACTCTGTGTGATGAAAAACCAGGGACTAGTTCGAATTTATAAATGAAAAGTCAAATTAGTGGCGAAACTTCGGCCCCTCATGGCCGACTTCCTGTCGGTCCCAGACATGTGCTTAGAACGGCTTTTATGCTCGTCTCATAGAGATCTATCACTCATCCGAATTTCGTGTACCTACTCCAATATTTGAAAAAAAATCCCCAGAGGGTCAAAAAAAAAGAAATTTCTAGGGGGCGTTATAGAGTCGGCGAGCGTCGGACAATCTGGAAACGTTCATTTTATCAAATTGTTCGCCGGACCGGTCGTTTTAGACCCCCCATGTGCAGACTTTCGTGCATGTCTTCAGGGTCAAAAATCGAATTGAAGATGCGGAAAAAAAAGAATAATATGAAACCGGTGAATAACAATAGGCCTCCCCAATACTTCGTATTGGCTCGCCGGACCGGTCGTTTTAGACCCCCCATGTGCAGACTTTCGTGCATGTCTTCAGGGTCAAAAATCAAATTGTTTCGGCGGAAAAAGAATAATATGAAACCACCGAATAACAATTTTCATTAAAGCCGCAAGCGGCGATGAAAGGCCTCGCCCCTCTTGCGACCGCCTCCTGGGCGCCAGTCCCACAAGCGTCACGCCGACAAATTGGCAGCCCGATCTGACCAGGATTACGTACATAAAAGCTCATTTATATGATAAAGTGCGTCCCTAGTGGTCCCCTCCAGGACATGCACCCTCTACGTAGAGTAGTATTTTGCTAGTACAGATGTAAAGATTTGATTTTGCAACTTTGGTGAAGATCGGAAAAGTTTAGGTCAGAAGCCTTCCATAGGTGGCGCTGTAGAGTCATATTAGGTGTGTGTTTTCACACCATTACTCTCAGGTCATTACCAACTGTTAGTGATGTGAGTTTCAGCTCTGTAGGTCTGAGCCTGTGGTCAGGAGAGCATCAAACATGGAGAAATTCCCCACTACCTCGCATGAAAACGATAACAAAATTCTAACTTTTATGCGATGATTGCATAACTTCAATCCGTCCAGATGGAGAAATGACATGGTAGAAGTCTGTGCGATGAAAATCCAGGGACTAGTACGAAGCCAAAAATGCGACACCTTGAACTGCCTGTAGGTGGCGTTGTTGCACTCACAGTTGTGTGTTGTATATCGTTGTGTTCAGGGTCATACGCTGTATTACTGAATTCATTTTTAGCCTCATCGGACAAACATTTTGCCCCAAAAAGCTCCTTCATTCATTTTTCCGGCGCCCCCGGTGGTGAGGTGTAGGACTTACAACTTTTGCGTAATGTAATGTTTTGCTCGTCTCGGTCCAGAAAATACACTCAGCGATTTTCGGGCCGATCCGAGCACTAGTGCCCTATTACTTTCCGACAGGTGGTGCTAAAGAGCTCATATTGGGCGAATGATTTTAGTGTCATTGCGTTCAGGCCATAACCTAATATTACTGATGTGAGTCTCAGCTCTGTAGGTCTGAGCTTGTGGCCCTCAGGGCTCAGCGAAAATGGCCAAAACGAAGGCCTTATTCGCCATGGCGAGGGACGAAAACGGTGAAGATTTTCTAACTTTTGTTTGATGATTATATAACTTCAATCCGTCCAGATTAGGAAATTACGTGGTAGAACTCTGTGTGATGAAAAACCAGGGACTAGTTCGAATTTCTAAATGAAAAGTCAAATTAGTGGCGAAACTTTGGCCCATCATGGCCGACTTCCTGTTGGTCCCAGACATGTGCTTAGACCGGCTTTTATGCTCGTCTCATAGAGATCTATCACTCATCCGAATTTCGTATACCTACTCAAAAATTTGAAAAAAAATCCCCAGAGGGTCAAAAAAAATGAAATTTCTAGGGGGCGTTATAGAGTCGGCGAGCGTCGGACAATCTGGAAACGTTCATTTTATCAAATTTTTCGCCGAACCGGTCGTTTTAGACCCCCCATGTGCAGACTTTCGTGCATGTCTTCAGGGTCAAAAATCGAATTGAAGTTGCGGAAAAAAAATAAGAAAAAGAAAAAGCCGCAAGCGGCGATGAAAGGCCTCGCCCCTCTTGCGACCGCCTCCTGGGCGCCGGTCCCACAAGCGTCACGCCGACGAATTGGCAGCCCGATTTGACCAGGATTATGTATATAAAAGCTCATTTATATGATAAAGTGCGTCCCTAGTGGTCACCTCCGGGACATGCACCCTCTACGTAGAGTAGTATTTTGCTCGTGCAGATGTAAAGATTTGATTTTGCAACTTTGGTGAAGATCGGAAAAGTTTAGGTCAGAAGCCTTCCATAGGTGGCGCTGTAGAGTCATATTAGGTGTGTGTTTTCACACCATTACTCTCAGGCCATTACCAACTGTTAGCGATGTGAGTTTCAGCTCTGTAGGTCTGAGCCTGTGGTCAGGAGAGCATCAAACATGGAGAAATTCCCCGCTACCTCGCATGAAAACGATAACAACATTCTAACTTTTATGCGATGATTGCATAACTTCAATCCGTCCAGATGGAGAAATGACATGGTAGAAGTCTGTGCGATGAAAATCCAGGGACTAGTACGAAGCCAAAAATGAGACACATTGCACTGCCTGTAGGTGGCGCTGTTGCACTCACAGTTGTGTGTTGCATATCGTTGTGTTCAGGGTCATACGCTGTATTTCTGAATTCATTTTTAGCCTCATCGGACAAAGATTTTGCCCCAAAAAGCTCATTTATTCACTTTACGGCGCCCCCAGTGGTCAGGTGTGGGACGTACAACTTTTGCGTAATGTAATGTTTTGCTCGTCTCGGTCCAGAGAATACACTCAGCGATTTTCGGGCCGATCCGAGCACTAGTGCCCTATTACTTTCCGACAGGTGGCGCTAAAGAGCTCGAATTGGGCGAATGATTTTAGTGTCATTGCGTTCAGGCCATAACCTAATATTACTGATGTGAGTCTCAGCTCTGTAGGTCTGAGCCTGTGGCCCTCAGGGCTCAGCGAAAATGGCCAAAACGAAGGCCTTATTCGCCATGGCGAGGGACGAAAACGGTGAAGATTTTCTAACTTTTTTTCGATGATTATATAACTTCAATCCGTCCAGATTGGGAAATTACGTGGTAGAACTGTGTGTGATGAAAAACCAGGGACTAGTTCGAATTTCTAAATGAAAAGTCAAATTAGTGGCGAAACTTTGGCCCATCATGGCCGACTTCCTGTTGGTCCCAGACATGTGCTTAGAACGGCTTTTATGCTCGTCTCATAGAGATCTATCACTCATCCGAATTTCGTATACCTACTCAAAAATTTGAAAAAAAATCCCCAGAGGGTCAAAAAAAATGAAATTTCTAGGGGGCGTTATAGAGTCGGCGAGCGTCGGACAATCTGGAAACGTTCATTTTATCAAATTTTTCGCCGAACCGGTCGTTTTAGACCCCCCATGTGCAGACTTTCGTGCATGTCTTCAGGGTCAAAAATCGAATTGAAGTTGCGGAAAAAGAAAAAGAATAATAATATGAAACCGGTGAATAACAATAGGCCTCCCCAATACTTCGTATTGGCTCGGCCTAATTAAGTAATTTTCATTTATTTACTTACGTATTTGCTTATTTACTTATTTACTTGGACATCGGAGACACACTGCTGCAGGGTCCACAGACTGAAATGCCTTTATTCCAATCCACATTTTCATTTACTTGGATTTTTTTATGTATTTTTCAAAGTACTTTAAAGAAAAAAAATCTTTAAATTTAAAACAGTTGTTTGGAAGTTGAAGCTTGTTTTTGATAACGGGAAGAAAGAGTTATGCATTGTAAGATTTATTGCTATATTAAATATGACCATGTTTTATTTTAATGACAACATATTATTAATCTGCAATTACAACAAAATAACAACAATTGCTAAGATTGAATACAAATGAATTATTTTCAAAAGTAAAGCTATTTTGTATTAACGTTTAAATTCGACATAGTAAATTGACTAAATAAAATGACGTACTAAATTGACGTAGTGAATTGTAGTAAATTTAATTGGTAAATTGATGTTGAAAAATTACGTTTTAAAATGACGTCGTAAAAGGGCATAGTAAAATTACTTAATAAATTGTAATAAAATGACATAGTAAAAATAACATTTTATAAAAATAAATGCAATTCACAAAACTGTTTTGTTTTACTCTTAGGTTAGGGCTATTTATATATTTATCAACCCATGTATGTAGGCCTGTGTTTTATAATGTTTTATTTTAATGACAACATATTATTAATCTGCAATTACAACAAAAATATAGTCATGTTCAGTATTTCAGAATTGCTAAGATTGAATACAAATTAATCATTTTCAAAAGTAAAGTTATTTTGTATTGACGTGTAAATTGACATAGTAAAATGACAAAATAAAATGACTTAGTAAATTGACTTAGTAAATTGTAATAAATTTAATTGGTAAATTGATGTGGAAAAATGACGTAGTAAAAATTACGTTATGAAAAGGACGCTATAAAAATGACGTAGTAAATTGTATA
This sequence comes from Knipowitschia caucasica, assembly GCA_964034765.1. Classification (NCBI taxonomy): domain Eukaryota; kingdom Metazoa; phylum Chordata; class Actinopteri; order Gobiiformes; family Gobiidae; genus Knipowitschia; species Knipowitschia caucasica. The sequence continues at coordinate 19,751,030 of OZ035824.1, forward strand.
AAATTGAAGTAGTAAAATTATGTAGTTTAATGACGTAGTAAAATCCGTAGTAAATTGACGTAGTAAAAATGACGTACGTAGTGAAATGACGCAGTAAATTGTAATAAATTGACGTAGTAAAAATTATGTCGTAAAAGGATGCAGTAAATAGAAGTCGTAAAATTACGTTGTAAATTGACGCAGTAAGTTGTTGTAAATTGACGTAGTAGTCAATTGACATAGTCAATTCAAGAAGTGAAATGTAAATTTCATAGTAAATTGAAGTAATAAAAATGACGTTGTAAAATGACGTAGTAATCTGACATAGTAATATTACTGAGTGAAATGACTTAGTAAATTGAAGTAGTAAATTGTAAATTGAAGTAGTAAATTGTGGTAAATTGAAGTAGTAAATTGTGGTAAATTGAAGTAGTAAAATGATGTAGTTTAAGTAGTAGTAGTAGTCAATTGACATAGTAGTCAATTGACATAGTCAATTCAAGAAGTAAAATGTAAATTTCATAGTAAAACTGACGTAGTAGTAATCTTTATTTATATATCGCCTTTTCACTGCAGATCTGAGTCTCAAAGCGGTTTACAATTGTTAATTATGGGCATTTGTCTCTCACTCCACACAGAGATGGGACCTCCTTGGTGACCCCGCGGTCACCAGTACAGGAGGCGCATGCCAGACATGTCTATTGGACATATTTTTTGTGGTAGGGGAAACCGGAGTACCTGGAGGAAACCTACGCAGACACGGGGAGAACATGCAAACTCCACTCAGAAGGGCCCTGGTCCGACCGGGATTCGAACCCAGGACCTTCTTGCTGAGAGGCGAGAGTGCTACCCACTCAGCCACCGTGCCCCCCGATGTAGTAAATTGAAGTAGTAAATTGTAAATTGAAGTAGTAAATTTTAGTAAATTTAAGTACTACATGACGTAGTAAAAATTACGTAAAACTAGGTAGTAAATACTGGCATGTTAAGTTACTAAATATCGAAGGAAAATGTATTTTCACTCATTTCAATAATTTTATCCACATTAAACAGAAAGTAGTCTAACCCAGAACTCACAGGTTTTACAGCTGTTTTAAACATGGTCCGCTCACATTTAAACATAATAAAGGTCTTTAAGAAGTGAGACCAACAGAAACAAAAGCATCTTTACAACTCGGAGGCACTGGGATCAGATCCTGTCGTGGAAGAGAAGGATAGTTTTGTTGTTCAGTCATTTCATTCAGATTCATTTATTTGCCATTTGCAGTAAACCCACATTGGAAAAAAAATATGCAAAAGTCCCCAGTGTGAACAAGACAATAGAACAATGTTAAAAATACAGAAGTAAAACAAACAAACAGGAAACAATCATCAGTGTGAAATGGATCAAACTAAAACAGTTTCAAGACAAGTGCTTTCTTTAAACTGAAGAAGTTGTTAGCAAAACGAGAGGTCCAAATGACAGTTTAGTTTTTCAGTCATTTTAGGTCATTCTGTGTAAAAGAAACCATCGGAAATTTAGAAATAAAGCTTTATCATTTGAGTTTTAAAATACTCATAATCATATGTTTTTGTCAATCATAAATGTACAACAGAATGAATTAAAATAAACAATTTTCCCAAATGAATAGGCTAACATCCATCCATCCATCCATCTTCTTCCCCTTAATCCATTTCTGGGTCAGGGGTGGCAGTCAAAGCTGCACCCAATTCACTGAGCACCAGCCCCTCACTGATCCTACTGCAGGTGGTGAGTCCACAGAAGGATTCTGCTCTGTCAGTGACAATACATCCAATCCACTTTATTTATTTAGCACATTTCATAATTCCAGCTTCTCAAGTGCTTAACAATAAAAGACAAAAGAAAACGAATTCATAGTAAAACAGTAAAATTGTTAAAAAGGAGTTATTGCTAAATAAATACTAAACTACAACATTATATATTATTATTATTATTAGTATCCTTAGTATTATTATTATTGTTATTTTATTAATAATACTACCATTGGCATTAATAATATTAATAATAGTGATTACAGCAATAATATTTATAATAATAATAATAATGATGATAATAATGATAATTAAAAAAATACCAATAATGATAATATGAATATTAAATACTAAACCTAACAATAATAACAATAAAAAAAAATAATAATAATAATAATGATACTCATTCATTCATTTTTTTAAAACCTATTTATTAATTTACTAATTCATTTTTATTTATTTATTTAATAACGTACTCATTCATTCATTCATTCATTTATTCATTTAACATGCCAGATTATAGCCTAAGGATAGTTTCCATGTGTGTCCCATGTCAGGGGTCAATGTGAGGGTTAAAAACAGAAACAAAAACAGAGCTTGCATTCGCGCAGAGGTCACAGTCCACACATCAATAGTTCACCAAGATCCACAATGTCCACATCATTGCACACGTCCCATTATTGCACACATCCAGTTATTGCACACGTCTTATTATTGCACACGTCCTATTAATGCACACGTTCTATTAATGCACACGTTCTATTAATGCACACGTTCTATTAATACACACGTTCTATATTGTGGGGCGACAGTAGCTCAGTTGGTAGAGCACTTTCGACCTAATGGTCGTAGGTTCGAGCCCACCACAACCCTTGTCACCTGCTCCCACTGATGTCTGCTGTCGTTGTGTCCCTGGGCAAGACACTTAACACCACATTGCCTGAAGCCCCCGCTGAAAGACCAAGGGACTGGTGCAATGAGACTTGGGCAGCTCTTATTGCCACCCCCAACCCAGCCTTTGTTTAAAATATTCATCCATCCATCCATTTTCTTCCCCTTAATCCATTTCTGGGTCAGGGGGGTGGCAGTCAGAGCTGCACCCAGTACACTTAGCACCAGCCCCTGTTTTAAATATAATCAGTGAAAAACAAATGATTTGCAGAAACAATAATTGGCTTCAGGCCGAAGAACGAAACACTCTCAAAGTGCAAAGATGGCGCCTAAAGTCCTGCCACCGTTGCACCGCGGGGGAATTGTCAGAATTATGAAAAGCCGTGAACACTCGGGCCTTGCGGGGGCCTCCCTGTTGCCAGCACAGGGACTTCACAGTAAGACTTTGTCACCTGCTCGTTTGGCAACAGCTCTGTCCTAATTGGATTTAATGAGCGATTGAACACCACAGCTCTGCCTGATCTGAGCACTTATCCTGGGTCAGCGGCTCCTAATGCCAGGGCCCTGTCCCGGGACACCTTCACTGGGCAGAGGCACATTCCCGCCCTCCCTGGTTGGACTGTCTGTTCCCTTTAGTGTCCGGCCTGTCTCACCCACGCCCCCCCCCCCCTCCCCCTATTGTGTGAGGCTCAGGCCTCACCATCAGTGCATTTTGTAACATATTGAAAACGATTGTGACACAGATTGACAAATGTTCACAGACAATAATGAAAGAAAATGAAATGTGAGGTTTTTTGATGATTTTACCTACTTTATAATACATTTAGACATACTATAAGAGCACAGATATGGCCAAAGTGATGTATATAATATGTATTTGTCGATATTTTTCAAAGTTTGACTGGCCAAACTGCTTCAAAGGCAGTGAATATCTTTTATAGGGTTATGGTTCTTGGATTTTGACTAAAGTGCCAAACGACACGTTCAGACAGATTCCAAAAGTAAAGGATTATCCCAGATTTACAGGTCACCAGGACCCGGGAGCCAGGAGCCAGGACCCGGGGGCCAGGAGCCGGGAGTATCGAGGGCCACAGCCACATTTAAACTTTGGGAGGTTTGTGTAAACGGCCAAAGCTAAAACTCTAATGTTAAAGCAGCTTAAATTACTGTAATTATTAGATCAAAGGAGAAAGGGCCAGAACCAGTTACACAGGGTATTACAGGATACACAGGGTATTACAGGTACACAGGATATTACAGGATACACAGGGTATTACAGGTACACAGGGTATTACAGGTGCACAGGGTATTACAGGATGCACAGGGTAAGGCAAGGCAAGGCAAGTTTATTTGTATAGCACAATTCATACACAAGGCAACTTAAAGTGCTGAACAAGATAGCATTAAAATCATAAATAATCACAGAACATTAAAAAGAAAGAAAGCACAGAATTTTGCCGCAGGCAGAAAAACATCTCTGTGGAATACAGAAATATTCAGCCATGTGCTGTAATCTGCTGCAGTCCAAACTCTCAGATCTGTTATTCTGTGTTGGAGACAGAGAATGTAGATTATGACCAAATCTGAATGGATTATGAATGAGTACAACCTCAGATTATTCTATCTGATAATTACACTGCGGTCATGTGTTTAAACCCATAACATCTGACTGAGATGTGACGATCAAAGTAGTGCATATGTTCATACTGTAAGGTTTTCAGTTCACTGCCCTTCAACAGCTGCAGTTCTTATATTATTATAATTCTATATTACCCTAAGAAAACCACAACATCATTTGTTTCACCCAAAACAATATAAAGTTTATATCAGACCCATATTTTGGTTCAATGTTGGTTCAATACAAGCATCATTAAAAACACTGGTTGTTTTGTTCTTGTCGTTAAAACAAACCAATTCTTTTCATATCGATCAAAGCTGAGGCAATAATCTCTGAAACCATCTGTTTTTTTGTTGAATAAATCCACCTGAAGTTTACATTATACAGAAAAGAGAAACTTCACCTCAAAATGCAATCTTACTCTGATGTGAAGGAAAGAAGAAAAAATATTACTATTATAGTTTGTCTTGACATAGGACATACATTGTTGTTGTTTGGATTTCCGGTTAGAAATATTTCATACATCTGTATAATTATAAATGTCAATATAGACCACTTTTCCTTCTCCTTTGTATCAAAATAAGGACCAGTGACAGTCAAAAGTCAGTCAACAGTTTTATTCAGGATAAAGCAGAATTTTTCATCCTGTTTTTTACCTTGTTTGTCCTTATGTGTTGTGAAAGGCGCTTTTTAATAAAATGTATTATTATTATAGAATACTTCAACCTCTTGCATCATCCTCTCTCCCATGTGTCCTCCCCCCCCCCCGCCCCGCCCTCCCTCCTTCCCCCCTCCCTCTCCCTCCATCCCCCCCAGTGGTGTATGGTTCAGTGGCAGGGCAGTAGGTCACGGCCCTTGCCTGATTTTCACACTGCTCTGTTTTGCAAAAACCACATCAACTTAATAAGGGTTAACTAAGGCGGCGGCTTAGTGCGGGTTAGCCTGGGTTAGCGTGGGCCGCTGCTGCAGATAAGTGTTTTAAAACAAACAGTGGTTTGTTTTGCTACAGATTAGCAAAACTGTTAAGAGATAAGAAATCCTTTGTTTGTCCAACAGTGGAGAAATGTCAATGTTGCAGCGCACCGACAGGACAGAGACACAGGGAGGACACAGAGTAAACAATATAATAGCTGCTGTTTCGTAGCTTTAAATGCTTCAATGTAAATCTTTCAGAAAAAAATATATATATATTATATATAGTACAAAGTTGAATAATGTACATCAGGCATGTCCAAACTCAGGCCCGGGGGCCATTACGGCCCTAAATGTCATTGTATGTGGCCGTCTGCCTTAATAACCCAGAGTAGTCTTTGAGATCATAAACACAAGTTCACTGTGTCATCCATCCAACTTCATCTCAGCCTATATAGACCTTGTTCTAAAGCCCAGTCTGGGATTCAGTCATTGACTTTATTTGTACAAACTTTACTGAAATGGTTTTTGATCGTGTCACAAACTTCCGTTAATGTTGCTACAGTAGCCTACGAGATGTGCACCTGTGTCATTCAGCCAACTTCAGCTCTGTTATGGATCATTTTAAAGCTCAGCTCAGCCCGATGTCGGTCAAGTTTTTCAGTCCGTGATGTCAGGCCCTGGACCAGTCTGGTGGCTCTTACTAAAAAGGTTTGGACACCCCTGCTGTGCATTTAGGGGCATGATAATGAGTCAGTAGTTGATGCTTTGGGCTATATAGAGGGAGTATGTTCTTCTCTTTTTCACTTTTCTGTCTGAAAAATCTGATCTAAATCTGCAACAGAAGGTGAATAATTCCATGATAAATAGTGACCGAACCAAACTGATCCGAGAGAGAGGAACTGGATACATGCATTTTATTTTATTTTTATTTTATTTGTTTATAGTTTGAAAGTTTGCTACCTCAGCTTTAAACACAACACGATTAAGAGATCCTTTATTTGTCCTACAGTGGGGAAGTTTCAGACAAGGGATTTGATTCTATATGGAGACGAGATCACAGACCGAGACTTGCTCGATAATACATGTGGAATATTTATGTATATTTTATGTCTTTCTGAACTGCAAAAAGCTGGTACAACTTAAGGTTGTAAATGCATGACGTATTTTTTATTTTTATTTTGGACTTTTGGACAAAAAAAGTATTTCCTGGAGAGAATTTATATAACATTTTGCTCTGACCCAACGACAAATGTTGTTTTAAGACATACAACATTTATAAAATGAAGATAAAAAGTGTATACAAAGTATAATGGCAAAAAATTCAAGCTCAGAACAGGGGGATTCAAACTCATGTTGGTCACGGCAGAATAAAAAGACTAAGAACTCGTCAGGGCCAAAAGAATAGAATGGATTTCTTTTTCTTGTAATAGTTTTTTACTTTATGAAAGCATTTTGAGATTTTTATGAAAACAAAAATGTGTTTATTGCTAGGCCTGTCGTGATATTCAATAAATCAATGAATCGCATGATAATTATAATTAGCTCGATAGTTTTCCTGGCCGCGATGAATTCCATTTGCATGCCATGTTTGTTTTCCCGTCTGTCTCTCCCTCTCGGGTCAGAGACCCGCAAAGTGGTCACGCGAGCAGACTGAAATAACTCAAAAATACAGCCAAACCAGGACCAAACCAGGACCAAACCAGGACTAAACCAGGACTAAACCAGGACTAAACCAGGACTTAACCAGGATTGACAACGGGGGACACCAGGACCAGTTAGCATCAAGCTAGCGGCTTTTTACTTCCGCCACTTCCGGCGGTGGTCTTTAAAAATAAAAGTTTATTTCTCTTTGAAAAGGTGTACCTGCATCATAATCATTGTATTAGATGAAAATGATCTCAGAACAACAATACTATCGCCTATCGCAATAAATTCTGGGACAATTAATCGTCCAGCAAAATTTGTAATTGTGACAGGCCTATTTATTGCTTAGATTTAATCAAAACTGGATCAAATTTAAAAAGACATTTTTTTTATATGTAGTATAATGCGTTGGGTTAAAATTTTAGAATAAATTAAATGTTTTCCTGAGAAAGTACACAATGTAAAACACGACCGGGGAAAAAACCCAGAACCATCAACATTGATATGAATTTAGAGGCCACTGAAAACTGTCTTGAGGGCCGGGTTTGGCCCCTGAGCCTGAGGTTGACATGTCGGCTGTAGAGCATTATATTCTTGTTTAACCCTTTTCCACTGATTATAAAGACATTTGAAATCATTTGCATCTTTTTTTGTTCTTTATAGTATTTTTTGTATTGTAATTGTTAATATTATTGTTGTTGTTGTTGTCATAATGTATTTTTTTTCTTTATCATTGTTCATTATTATTCATTATCATTATTATTATTATTATTATTATTATTAATATTTTCCTTTGCATTATAATTGTTGCCTTGTTATGCTTCATTCCATGAACTCTAAAGGCAGAAACTCAAAAATAAAGTATAAATAAAATAATAATTTAACTAAAAAAACCCGAAAAAGCTGAAGTTTGTCTTTTCGCAGTGACATTTCTCGGAGCTTAATCCGACCTTTTCAAATAAACTCAGCTCAGACTCCGCTCATGAACCTTTTACTCTGCACTGACGGAAACACTGAGACCTCCTTTCGTCCTCCCACAGAGGGGAAATTTCAGTGTTGCATCGACAGGACACACACACAATATATACAGTAAGTAGCTGCTGTGTGTCTAAGTGTAAATGCTTCATAATAATCATAGTTATAATAATAATAATATAATGTACTTACATAATGCTTTTTTGGACGCTCAAAGACGCTTTAAACAAAAATAAAAATCTAAAATTTATAGTTAAGTTTTGAGCAGGGATTACAAAGAAAATAAAGTAAGTAAGTAAGTTTTTTATTTATATACCGCCTTTTCACTGCAGATCTGAGTCTCAAAGCGGTTTACAATTGTTAATTTTGGGCATTTGTCTCTCACTCCACACAGAGATGGGAGCGGGGTCGCCAGTACAGGAGGCACATGCCAGAACTATTGGACATATTTTTAGTGGTAGGGGAAACCGGAGTACCCGGAGGAAACCTACGCAGACACGGGGAGAACATGCAAACTCCACTCAGAAAGGCCCTGGTCCGACCGGGATTCGAACCCAGGACCTTCTTGCTGAGAGGCGAGAGTGCTAACCACTCAGCCACCGTGCCGCCCATTTTCTTTATAAAGAAAATAAATGAAAGAATTACAGCAGAATAAAAAGAAGGAAATAAGACTGAGACGCACACATCAAACAGGGTCTATTATCTAAGATAATAATAAAATGATCAGTCATAGATAATAAAATAAAACTCTGGAGCCATAATGTCACTTGATAATAATAATATTAATAATAATAATAATGATGATAATAATAATAATAATAATAATAATAATAATAATAATAACAATAATAATAATGATAATAATAATAATGATAATAATAATATAAATACCAACAGGTAAAGTAATAGTGACTAGTAAGTAAATTATTATCAGAACAAGTGAGTGGTAGAATATCTCTATATATAAAGTGCTTTAAAGGTTTATTGGAGGATTTTCTACTTCCGGATCATCAAGACTATTGGTCCTCCTAACTGTCAATCTTTCTGGTTCTTTCCTAAAATTTTGTAAAATCCTTCTATAAATCTTTTAAGTTATATACAGTACAGACAAAAAGTTTGAACACCTTCTTTTCAAAGAGTTGTTTATTTTCATGATTATAAAATTGTAGATTGACACTGAAGGCATCAAAACTATGAATAAACTAATGTGGAATTATATACGTACTAAAAAAGTAAGAACCAAGTGATAATATGTGTTATATTCTGGGTTCTTCAAAGTAGCACCTTTTGCTCTGATTACTGCTTCACTCTTGGCATTCTCTTGATGAGCTTCAAGAGGACCTGAAATGGTTAGGGTTAGGGTGAGGGTTCGGGTGAGGGTTCAACAGTCTTGAAGGAGTTCCCATGATGCTTAACACTTGTTGGCCCCTTCACTCTGTGGTCCAGCCCCAAAACCATCTGGACTGGGTTCAGGTCCAGTGACTGTGGAGGTCATGTTGCCCAGCACCATCACTCTCCTTATTGGTCAAACAGCCCTTACACAGCCTGATGTGGATCTACAGCCAATAGTCATGAAAAGAACACAGGAGAGAAGGTGTCCAAACTTTTGCTCTGTACTGTAGATATAGGATACGTAGATACAGGGAAATTGCAGTATTTCACTAATAATCCATGTATACAGCCTCAAATCTAACCCTAGTATTATTATTTATTTAATTGTTCTCTCGTGAGGCCTTTTATTCCACCCCAGTGAAGACACTTGCACAGTCTGCTTTTCCCTGTGTTGTTTTTAGCCGTGTCACGTCTGCAAAGTGACTTATGTATTATTGACAGATATGGGACTCTCTTGGACTCTCGTGGACTTTCTGGGACTCTCTGGGACTCTCTTAGACTCTCTGGGACACTCATGGACTCTTGGGACTCTCTGGGACTTTCTGGGACTCTCTGGGACTTTCTGGGACTCTCTGGGACTCTCCGGGACTTTCTGGGACTCTCTGGGACTCTCACGGACTGTCTTAGACTTCACATGTGCCACAGTTTTGATGTTCGCGTGGCGAGTGGACTCTCTCTGAATATTCATGTATCTCTGACAGAACATGAGGCTTCACAAACACTTGTGTCCATTTATTCCTCCTCCAGCAGCTTCATGAAACTCTGATGGGACTCGAACCAAAGTGGTGTTGTTCCTCCACTGTGAACGTGTCCCAGGATAAAAGTGGAAGACAAGAGGGAGAGAGAGATAAGTGAGAGAGAGAGATAAGTGAGGGTAACGGTGAGAGAGAGAGAGAGAGAGAGCGATAAGTGAGGGTGACGGTGAGAGAGAGAGAGAGAAGTGAGGGTGAGAGAGATAAGTGAGGTGATGGAGGTGAGGGTGAGAGAGAGGTGAGGGTGAGAAAAGGGGATGAAAACTTGAAAGATTCATGACAGAGTGTAATGTTTTTGTTCCAAGTGAAAATTTGACTGATTTTTTTTGTTGGTTCAAACTTTGACTAAAATCAAAAGCAATGTGATTCAGGTAATATTTGTCTTTCTTGTACAGTTTTTGCAGGACTGGTGCATGTGGCTGATGGTCCTTTTTACTCTTTTTATTTCAATGTCTGCATAAAATCAAATAAAATCAGACGTGAGTGAGAGAGAGAGAGATACAGAGACAAAGACAGAGGCAGAGAGACAGAGAGAGATAGAGACAGAGGCAGAGGCAGAGAGACAGAGACAGAGAGACAGGAAAGACAGAGACAGACAGAGACTGAGACTGAGACAGAGACTGAGACTGAGACACAGACAGAGACAGAGAGACAGAGAGAGACAGAGACAGAGAGACAAAGAGAGACTGAGAGAGACTGAGAGAGACAGAGAGAGAAAGAGATACAGAGACAGAGAGAGCCAGAGACAGATAGAGAGAGATAGAGAGAGACAGAGATGGAGAAAGAGAGAGACAGACAGAGAGAGACAGAGACAGAGAGAAACGGCGACAAAGAGAGAGACAGAGAGAGATAGCGGTAGAGAGAGACAGAGAGACAGAGGAAGACAGAGAGACAGAGGTGAGGGAGAAGGGAATGAAAACATGAAAGATTTTCCGTATTTTCTTCATGACAGCGAGAAATGCTTTAACGTGAGAATTTGACTGATTTTTTTGCTTGTTCAAAGTTTGACAAAAATCCAAATAAATGTAACTTTCATTCATGAAATATTATTCTTAAGTTCATAAGTTCAAGAGCTGCCTGAAATTAACTCTATCAGACATATAGCAGTAAATAGTAAATAAAGTCTACTAGTCAGGACTCGAGCTGCTGCATTTTCAATGTACTGCAGCTGTTTTACAGCCTGTTTGGACAGACCTGTGAGCAGGCCATTGCAGTAGTCTAACCTACTGGAGACAAATGCATGGATAAGAATCTCCAAGTCTGCTTTAGACACTATGTTTTTAAATGTGTTCCTTGTCCTTCTTTCTTTGTTCTTATTTTTTTTCTGTTTCTTTGTTTTAATCCTAGGATTTGTGTTTGTGTTTTCTGTGGTTTAATACAAATAATTAAAAAGTAAAAGTAATATCTTCATGGTCTGTATAAATGCACTACAAAATTGAAATAATTTACTGTTTTTTTTTAGAAAAAAAAGGTTTATAAAGACAAAACACTGTCTTTGAAACCAGATCCTTACAATGCTGTTTTGTTCAGTTATTTCTGTTGGATCAATGCCACAAGTGAGAGATTTAATATATTTCTACAAATGAACAAAGTTTAATTTCTATGGTTTCCACTCAACACTTAAATGTTTTAGTTTATTATTTTAGTTTCCTGGAACAAAGTACAAAGTGGTGCAGATAATATCAGATATATTTTGGATTGTGTCTTGGTTTGAGGCCTTTGCTTTGATATAATAATGATATTTACTGATATTATCCCATAACTTAAAGATAGTTGTTCTGTAGTTACAGCAGGTAAAAACATTATTGGACCCATTTTATAAAAGTGATTTAATTTGTTTTTGGGTTTAGGACATGACAAATCTGCATCAGTGCGTCATTAATTTCATTTTAAATCCCCAAAATATCATCATTAAACATTATTCTCAGAGTTTAAATAAAAATAAAAATGACTACAGCCGTAGTAAAGGCCTGGTCCAGTCGGTCAGGGCTGGTCCTTTCTGAGTCCTGGTCCAGTCTGAGGCCTGGACCAGTCTGAGGCCTGGTCCAGTCAGTCAGGCCTGGTCCAGTCGGTCAGGCCTGGTCCAGTCAGTCAGGCCTGGTCCAGTCTGAGTCCTGGTTCAGTCTGAGGCCTGGTCCAGTCGGTCTGGCCTGGTCCAGTCTGAGGCCTGGTCCAGTCTGAGGCCTGGTCCAGTCTGAGTCCTGGTTCAGTCTGAGGCCTGGTCCAGTCGGTCTGGCCTGGTCCAGTCTGAGGCCTGGTCCAGTCTGAGGCCTGGTCCAGTCGGTCTGGCCTGGTCCAGTCTGAGACATGACATAAAACCACAATAATAAAGTCCTGGTGAACTCTCCACGGCCTCTGAGCCCCGCAGACAGTTCATGCTCCGGTCACACGCCGTGTTTCGTTGGATCATCTTCTCGTTTATTTCGACTGAGACCGAGAGGAGGAGGGAGAAGGCCAGCGTTACCCAGAGTTATACCCAGAGACAGCAGTAGCAGCAGCAGTAGCAGCAGCAGCAGCTCAGATCTGACCCTGATTCGCGGGTCAGTGCCCGGTCAGAGCTCGCTGAGGGCGGTGTGTGTGAAAGCGACTCAGAAAACACCCAAAATATCTCTCTCCATCCTGTGTCATAACATGTGCATCGTCCCGGGGTCACGCTCAGTTCAGCCAGGCCCCGCCCCTTCGCCACCCTCGCCACGGTCCCCAGACAGATGACATGGCATCAGTAAAGTCCAACAGCCATGGCCTAGTTTGGGAACGAGAGGAGCAGGACCACAGCGACACCGACCGGAGCAAGGGAAAAACACACTCATCATCATCATTCACATCTCCAATACTTTACCTCCAGATTTTCAGAGGTTTAGAGCCGAGCACGGACCGGCTCAGCTCGGCCCGGTCCCCACACCTGCTCATGGGCACAACAGCAGACAGACAGACCTGCTGAAGTGTTAGCGTAGCATGTAGAGACAGGAGTTAGACATCATCCACTGTGTTCTCGTCAGATATGGACTGTATTGTAATTTGTCCTTAATAAAGATTAAGATTAATAATAATAATAATAATAATGTTTAAAATTGAATTCACATAAAAGTGCAAAGTTGTGGAACTCATGACTGAGGTTAAAATGTTCACTTCCTGGGTTAAGTCCAAACAGAATTGTAGTGTTTTTTGTAAATGCATAAAACATGCCCATGTTTAAAAGACATTGTAAATATTTCAACTCGAATAAAATCAAAAAATAATGAATATCTGAGTGTAGAAAGAAGCAGGGACTGGATTGAAAATTTGCAATATTTATAAACTCCTTTAGCATTAGTTACAGTTTGTTTTGTTCTATGTTGCATCGTCCCCGTTGAATAAATAAAAACTTTTCAATTCACTTTATTCTTGTATTTCCCTAAATCACAACCGCATCATCTCAGAGACTATACAAAAAACTGTCGATTCTCCAACACAGATCACATGGCACTGGTCCATAGAGAGAGACCACATGGTTATTGGACCATAGAAAGACACCACATGATATTGGACCATAGGGAGACACCAAGGTCCATGAATGTTGATAAATGTCAATAAAATGAATAAATATAACATCCACAGCTGACGTCTGAAATCTTTTAGAGCAAAATCCACTGAAGCTAAATTTACCAATGCATTTTATTGAGTCTAATAAAAGTACAATAAAAGCAGATTAGTCGGTGGGAAAATAGTATTTCTAGTGATTGGTTACATATTTTAGTTCTGTGTAAAATCTTGGACCATATTTAAATAATTGTTGCTTCAAAAGTTTATATACAAATCTACAACGTCACTAATTATAAATAAATGTTTTTGTTTTGTATTTGTAAAAAACTGAACTTCACAAATCACCTTTAAAGTCACTGTATCGACTTTGTTTTTATTATGATTATTTTTTTTCTTTTCTTTTAATAGTTGTTTTTATTTAAAGCTGGCAGACGTGTGTATTTTTATGTGTTACTTTTATCAGTGCAGAAACGTGTTTTATAAAATGTTCTAAATTAAAAAAGGATTCAAGCTTTGAACTAAAATCTTCTTCTTTGGAGAACCTCCGTCTCTTGGTTTTAGCCATTTTTACATTAAACGGCCTCAAACATTTGGTAAAGGCCCAGAATAAAAAAACAAAACAAAAAAACTAGGGGTTAAAAAAAAAATACATAAAACACATTATTTGTTTTATTAGTTTCCTACGTTTTAGAGAATAGAAAATAAAAAATGCCAATGCTTTTTTCAAGGACTGAACTTTAAAGCGTTAAATATAAATAATTATATTTAAGACAAACCGTTTCTTTCCTGCACTTTAACGGGAATCACACAACTAATATTTTGTAATTATATTTTTTATTTAAAATGTTATTATTTGTGTTTTTATCGGTCGGTCTACATTCCAGAGGGAGATGACAGAATAGATCAGAATAAAATCCAGTCCGAGGAAAAGGTTTTGGAACTCTCTGGACCATGTGACTCCTGTAAAACCGTTGTACAGAATGGAAATCATTGTTACAGAAAATGTGGAAGGAAAAAGTACTCGAAAATTATGGTAAAAAATTGGTCGATCAAAGTACTTGTGTAACTATTATTTTTATTATGATTGCAATAATGTCAATCAGAATAATGGCTGAACAAAGAAACAAAAGATAAAAAAAACAAAGTGTGTAAAGGCCTCGCAGCTCAGACACAAACCCGGCTCTGGAAAAACTGGAAGATCGAGAATAATGAAGAATAAATGTCAATAATGAACATATTTAATTGTTGCCATTTCTCTTAATTTTATATTTTGTCTCATAAAGAGGATCCTGCAGCAGAGACCCACAAACTGAATTATTTTATTTATTATTGAAACATAAAAAATATATATGTTTGTTTTCAGTTAAACACACTTTTCTGTGTTTAATCAGAATAAAATTATAAACCATAATATTTGTTAGATTTTAAAATACATCTGATACATGTTCACCTCAACTTTATCACAAGTCCCTTTAATAATATTTTTATTATTTTATTGTTTTTATTTTTTACTGTTAATTTATTTTAACAGTTTTATTTCGAACTGAAGGAACAGTCTGTAATTTGGGCTCTTATCATTACAATTACAATCTAAACCTTTATTTATTTATCATTTATTTATCCTAATAACAGTAAACACATCACAGTTAAAACTCACTCCTGTTGCCTCAGACTCTTCCTTTAAATGTTAAAAAATCTATTTTTTTAACTAAAAAAACTATTAGTAATTCTCAAAGCCTTGTGCACGTTTGGCTTTTTCAGTTTCATGTTTATGGAGCGACACTGCCCCCTGCTGGAGACAAGTATTACATCAAAGATTCATTTTTTGTCAGAGGGCCCCAGAACTGTCAGACTCTTAATGCACACGTTTATGAATAGTTAAATACGGAATAAATACAAATACTTTTTTATTTTTATTTTAGGCCTTTTAGGTGGTGACATTTAGAATTTGAATTAACTGTCCTCAAAATCTGTATGTGCAGAAGCAAGAAAATGTGAATAAAGAATATTTAAATAATCAAATTTAATTCAGTTTAAGTTTCATTTTGTGATTTTTAAATACAGTGAACCATTTAAATAAATAAAGAAACAAATATAAAGCTTTCACATATTTTTCAATTTTATTTTTTAGGATTGCAGCAAAACTAAATGCACATGTTTTAAATCATCTGCATTTTGTTTTACCAAGACACAATAACAAAAATACTTTTACAGTAATAATTATCTTGAATGCAGCATTAGGTTAGTGTGAGAACATACCAAGTCAGTATTTATATTTAAACACATGTAGAAGTCCACATTTCCACAGGAAACACACATTCTTCTTCTTCAGGTGTTTTACTAAAGTCAAAGTTGAAAGGTCGTTCAGGAGTCGTCTGAGGAGAGACTGTTGTCCTCGGCCGCAGGTTCCACCAGACGCCTGTAGGAGAACGCCAGCATGACCTGAGACCACAGCAAGGATTAGACTGATTAGACCACAGCGAGGATTAGACCGATATGACCACAGCGAGGATTAGACCGATTAGACCACTGCGAGGATTAGACCGATAAAACCACAGAGAGGATTAGACCGATTAGACCACAGCGAGGATTAGACCGATTAGACCACTGCGAGGATTAGACCGATAAGACCACAGCGAGGATTAGACCGATTAGACCACTGCGAGGATTAGACCGATTAGACCACTGCGAGGATTAGACCGATTAGACCACTGCGAGGATTAGACCACAGCGAGGATTAGACCGATTAGACCACTGCGAGGATTAGACCGATTAGACCACTGCGAGGATTAGACCGATTAGACCACTGCGAGGATTAGACCGATAAAACCACAGAGAGGATTAGACCGATTAGACCACAGCGAGGATTAGACCGATTAGACCACTGCGAGGATTAGACCGATAAGACCACAGCGAGGATTAGACCGATTAGACCACTGCGAGGATTAGACCGATTAGACCACTGCGAGGATTAGACCGATTAGACCACTGCGAGGATTAGACCACAGCGAGGATTAGACCGATTAGACCACTGCGAGGATTAGACCGATTAGACCACTGCGAGGATTAGACCGATTAGACCACTGCGAGGATTAGACCACTGCGAGGATTAGACCGATTAGACCGATAAAACCACAGCGAGGATTAGACCGATAAAACCACAGCGAGGATTAGACCGATTAGACCACTGCGAGGATTAGACCAATAAAACCACAGCGAGGATTAGAACGATTAGACCACAGCGAGGATTAGACCGATTAGACCACTGCGAGGATTAGACCGATAAAACCACAGCGAGGATTAGACCGATTAGACCACTGCGAGGATTAGACCGATGAGACCACAGCAAGGATTAGACTGATTAGACCACAGCGAGGATTAGACCGATATGACCACAGCGAGGATTAGACCGATTAGACCACTGCGAGGATTAGACCGATAAAACCACAGAGAGGATTAGACCGATTAGACCACAGCGAGGATTAGACCGATTAGACCACTGCGAGGATTAGACCGATAAAACCACAGCGAGGATTAGACCGATTAGACCACTGCGAGGATTAGACCGATTAGACCACTGCGAGGATTAGACCGATTAGACCACTGCGAGGATTAGACCACAGCGAGGATTAGACCGATTAGACCACTGCGAGGATTAGACCGATTAGACCACTGCGAGGATTAGACCGATTAGACCACTGCGAGGATTAGACCACTGCGAGGAGTAGACCGATTAGACCGATAAAAAACCACAGCGAGGATTAGACCGATAAAACCACAGCGAGGATTAGACCGATTAGACCACTGCGAGGATTAGACCAATAAAACCACAGCGAGGATTAGAACGATTAGACCACAGCGAGGATTAGACCGATTAGACCACTGCGAGGATTAGACCGATAAAAACCACAGCGAGGATTAGACTGATTAGACCACTGCGAGGATTAGACCGATTAGACCACTGCGAGGATTAGACCGATAAAACCACAGCGAGGATTAGACCGATTAGACCACTGCGAGGATTAGACCGATTAGACCACTGCGAGGATTAGACCGATAAAACCACAGCGAGGATTAGACTGATTAGACCACTGCGAGGATTAGACCGATAAAACCACAGCGAGGATTAGACCGATTAGACCACTGCGAAGATTAGACCGATTAGACCACTGCGAGGATTAGACCGATAAAACCACAGAGAGGATTAGACCGATTAAACCACTGGAGGATTAGACCGATTAGACCACAGCGAGGATTAGACTAGAGGTGTCCAATCTGGTCCAGAAAGGGCCGCTGTGGCTGCAGGTTTTCTATCAGACCCAACAAGAGCAGAGCAGACTCCACCCATTTGCTCAAGTGAGTTCAGTCTTAACCTGAAGATTTGAGGAAATGGGTGGAGTCTGCTCTGCTCCTCCTGGGTCGGATAGAAAACCTGCAGCCACAGCGGCCCTTTCTGAACCAGTTTGGACACCTTTGGATTAGATTGAGACCGACTTTAAACCAGAGTCAAACTTTTAAAACAGATTCAGGAGATTGTTTGTTTTAGAATGCTCAGGAAACAGCAGAAAGTCTCTGAAACAGTTGTTTTGTGTTTTACAATTCTTATGTTCCTTGATTTTTTCTAAAGCATTTAACATTTTCCTCTGGACCAGAGCAGAGAAAATGGTCCAAATCAAGCGGCTGCTCCACCTCTTATTTTGTTATCTATCTATCTATCTAATGTGTGCCAAATCAGTGAATACAATACAATGTTTGAAGAACAGAACCCCACATATTGACAAGGAAACAGTTTAAAACAACTGAATCTTAGATGTGATTATTTGAGAAGGTGCACAGCTCTTAGTCCAGAGAGGATATTTCTATATGTTTGGACACTTCTCTTTGCATTATTCATTCACTCCATACGGTTATGGTGGTAAACTACTGCTATAACCACAACTGGCCTAGGGCAGAAGAGCAGCTGTGAGGCTGCCTGAGGCTACTGACCACAGATTTAATCTAAAAATGTGGAAAGTAAGAATTATACAGTGTAAAGATTACTTACTATTTCTACTTACTACACACAAAGTCTTTACAATTTGTTGTTTTTTGGGCAATTTGTCTGTCACTCCAGACAGAGATGGCGCAGTCGCCTACAGGAGGCGCTGTCAGGCCTATTGTACATGTTTTTAGTGGTAGGGAAAATCGGACCACCCGGAGGAAACCAACAAAGACACGGGTAAAACATAGTCCTCACAGAAAGGCCTGAAGGTGAACCCTCTTCCTGTGCTGCCAATGTATATAAGTAAGTTCTAGAGGTGGATTACCGATAAGAGAGCCAGCAGACCCATCATGACCCCCAACATGATGTACATATTGTCCGTCAGACCCCCAGCCCAGAGCGGGCCCAGGATGGTGGCCAGACCCCCCACGGAGCGACGCACTCCTTGACTGAATCCTACAGACCATGGAGTCATTACAAACAGAACACAACATGAAGAATGATCAACAAACACGAGTTTCAAACCTTGTGTTTTCTCTGCGGTGACTTTGGAGTACAGAGAGACCTGAGCCACCGCGACAAACGGCAAACCCAGAACTTGAAGGAAAACCCCCACGATGAACTCCGTCAGCGGCCATGGGGAGGCGCCTACAGGGAGAGGCGTAGATGAACACCACAGCAGTACAGAGCGATGGCAGGTTACGGTCACAGTTACATCTAAAGAGCAGAGAGTGTTGTTCTGATCTATCAGGAAGAGATGCTGGACCAGGCCTGTCCAAACTCAGGCCCGGGGGACATTTGCGGTCCTCAATGTCAATTTATGTGGCCCTCTGCCTTGATAACCCAAAGTAGTCTTTGAGATCGTAAACACAAGTTCACGTGTCATCCATCCAACTTCAGCTCAGCCCATATAGACATGTTGTAACTCGTTCTAAAGCCCAGTCTAGAATTCAGTTGTTTACTTTATTTGTACAAACTTTACTGAGGTAGTTTTTGATCGTGTGACAAACTTCCGTTAATGTTGCTAACGAAGCTGGTGAGATGGTGAACATGTGTCATTCAGCCCACTTCAGATCTGTTACAGATCATTTTAAAGCTCAGAACAGTCCAATGCCATTAAAGACAGTTTTTCAGTCTGAGATGTCGGTCCGTGAACTAGTCTGAACTAAAGTGGCCCTTACTAAAAAGTTTGGACACCCATGTACTAGATAAACACAGGGCGATGGCAGGTTACAGCCACAGTTACGTCTAAAACAGCAGAGAGTGTTGTTCTGACCGATGGGCGAGGCCATAAAGACCAGGCACCAGACGTTGGAGACGTTGCAGATGGCGAGGCCGATGGCGAGGACCACGCGCTCCGCTACACGCCCACTTAACCACCGCACAAACAGGAAGCCGGCGATCACCTCCACGCCACAGAGGCAGTACATGATGCTGTTCTCTAGCTCGCCGTAACCAAAGAACCTCTGGGTCAGCGGCGTCACCATGGTCTGGGGAATGGACAGACAGGTCGGGAATTACATTATTATTATTATTATTATTTTATTTGCCCAAAACCCCCACTGAAAGATCAAGGCTATGCTCACACTCAGAGAGCAGCTGTCCTCCTGTGGACTCACCACCTGCAGAGGGTCAGTGAGGGGCTGGTGCAATGAGACTTGGGTGGCATCTCTGACTGTCACCCCCCTGACCCAGAAATGGATTAAAGGGTAGAAGATGGATGGATGGATGGATTATTATTATTATTAGGTTTTTTTAGTGTCGCAAATTCTATTGGGATTTTTTTTAAGTGTTGGGAATTCTGGGATTTTCTTAGTGTCTGGAATTCTATTGGGATATTTTTAGAGTCTGGAATTCTAATGGGATTTTATCAGAGTCTGGAATTCTAATGGGATTTTATCAGAGTCTGGATTTTATCAGAGTCTGGAATTCTATTGGGATTTTTTTGTTTTTCGGGAATTCTATAGCGATTTTTTAGTGTTGGGAATTCTATTGGGATTTTTTTGTGTTGGGAATTCTATTGGGATTTCTTTTGTGTCTGGAATTCCATCATGCTTTTTTAGCGGTTTTCACAAGACTAGATTATCCATGAAAGGCCGTGTTGACAAAGGTGATGTGTTTAAAAAGCATGTGTCTGACTTGGACAGTAGAGTGTACAGGACTTTTCTTGCTGCTCTTGATGTTGGTAAAAATCTATCCTGGCTCCAGCCGACATTTAGCCTTTGCCTCTAACCGGCACTCAAGTTATGTAGGCGGGGCTAAATTACTACTGCTACTAATACTACTGATACTAATACTAATGTCTTTTGTATATATCGTAGCCCGGAGTTATCGAGTGAGAAAAAAAACGATGCCTTACGGTTGACTCTGACCTGGTCTAATTGACCACTACTATTAACTACTACTATTAACTACTACTATTACTACTACTACTACATCCTGAGTAATGTG
The DNA here is from genome assembly GCA_964034765.1 of Knipowitschia caucasica. NCBI lineage: Eukaryota > Metazoa > Chordata > Actinopteri > Gobiiformes > Gobiidae > Knipowitschia > Knipowitschia caucasica. The sequence continues at coordinate 19,771,923 of OZ035824.1, forward strand.
TGAAATACAGCAGTAATATCAAAACAGTGCATTATGTCCTAGTGATGCTCAAAGTATCCATAATATACTGCAGTATTCAGATCCTCTCTGTGATGACCAAATCCTTTTCTTAGTATCAGAATAATCTGAATATCTGAATAAAGCTCATCATTTGCACTGATAATTATTTAACTAAAGATAGAGCTCGGTGTGTTCCGTCTGCTGCACACTGTGGTTTTACTGCAAATGGCAAATAAATTCTTGAATCTTGAAATGAGGTTTAAAATATATGACTAGTAATTGGTGTAGTTTTTCAGTGTTTTCTTTATTCTGTTACCTGTACTGTGCATTGCAGCACTGACATTTCCCACTGATGGGCATATAAACGTTTATAAACTCACATTTATTGATAAGAAAGGACTTTGTGAGTAAAAAGAATAGAGCGGTGACCGGAACGCTGACTCATGGAACGGTTTTGTTGTTTCAGCTTTCAACTACTGTTCATTTGAGGTCATAGTCTCTGCACAGACTCAGTACACTGCAAAAAGTGAAACGTGAGGAAATAAAAGTTTGAATCTAATGTTTGCATCTTATTCTGACACATTCTTTGGTGAAACCAGATTCTACAACGGGACAAAGACATTTAGTGTTATTTCATGAACTGCTAATTTATTTCCTCCTGCCAAGGGAGACATTTCTGTGTCTTTATAAAACAAAATCATTTTACTTTGTTCCTTAGGAGAATCTGGTTTTAAGGCTCAGTCAGAATGTGTCAGATTAAGACACATTTTGCCAAATTTGAGCATTGTTTTAAACTTATTTTTCATCAATTTTTTCAGCGTAGAATTCTCGCTCAGAATGAAAAACTAACACGTGATTAATTCAACGTCAAAAAAGTATAAAGTAGAGCGTAAATATTTTAGATATTTTATCTTCTTCCTTCTCCATTTTAGGCAAATTGTTTTTCTGATTGTGTTATAGGTTTGTTTTTTATGATAATAGCAACATAAACATATATATATAAGTTTTCTGCCTCAGGTTAATCTCTCCCTAAACAAAGGCATAAGTTTATTAAGACATATGGGGGGGGAGTAAGTCCTGTCATTGATACTGTTGAATAAATACAAACACAAATCATGTATTTGTGTTCCTTATTACCCTCTTTGAGCGTTTGTATAAATTGTAGATTGTTGCTTTTGACTCAGTTACAAACCCCTTAATTGCCCAGAATCCCCTGCACCCACCTCTAAAGCCGTCTGATTAAACAGAGTAATGAACTGAGCAGCGAGCAGCACCACCACCTCTTCTCTGAGGAACTCTGCAGCAAATGAAAGCATCAGTTTCTCTGGATTATTCACTTAAAACATACACACAAACATGTTACATACATGTTGTTACATAAACATAAACACAGACTAAACTCACCTCGGGACAAACTGAAATTCCTAAAAGGGTTTGAAGAGGCCTGGGACTCTGTGGACGGAGAGAGAACATCGTCTTCTGTGTGGTCGACAGGCGGCGGCACGGAGCCGTACCTGCCCTGGGCCTCCTGAGAATGCATGAGGGGCTCGGCTTCATCATGGTCATCATCATCATGGTCTTCGTCATCCAGGGCTTGGTCGTTCTCACTGCTGCTTTTCTTTGCTCTAGTCTGAGTCTTTCCCGCTGTCGGCAGGTCCCAGTACAAGAAAAGAATAAAGATCTGAAGTAGGATCCATAAAACACACATGAAGAGCTGCAGAAGAGAAACAGAGAAATTAAGTCAGATTGTGTCGATACATTTAGAGCCAGTGTTGGGAGAATATTTTGAACATGACCTAAATGTATTTTGTGTAGTATTCAGTTGCTTTAGAAAAAGTAGTACCTGTATTCCGAATACTTAAAGAGCGACTAAACACCCTCGCCCAGCCTTACTCCGCCCACATGAACATTTGAAAATGTTCTCTAAAAAGGGCATTGCCCAAGGACCAAGGGACAAGAAGGGAGGCTTAGAGTTGGGCGTGGTCTAGGCAATGACCACGCCCAACACAAAAAAAAACAGACAGTTGTCATTGCTGCCTAAAGCAATAGTTTACAGACCAGAAAGTCTCATTCCACCCTTGTTTACACACTAAGATAACTGTAAAGCTACACACCTGAATCTAAGCCACTGATTTAGACAGACGCACGTCACACATACCAACTGACGTCACACACACCAACTGACGTCACACACACCAACTGACGTTACACACACCAACTGACGTCACACACACCAACTGACGTCACACACACCAACTGACGTCACACACACCAACTGACGTCACACACACCAACTGACATCACACACACCAACTGACATCACACACACCAACTGACATCACACATACAAACTGACGTCACACACACCAACTGACGTCGCACACACCAACTGACGTCACACACACCAACTGACATCACACATACAAACTGACGTCACACACACCAACTGACTTCACACACACCAACTGACATCACACAGAATTACAGAGTCAATGGAGAGGCCAAGACCAAATTCAAATTTAGTACCACTGAAAACGTTGAGAGGGCGTCACACAGACGTTTTTAGGCTCAAAACTGAAGGCCTGTGTACACTCGCGTGGCGCGGGTTGCGGTTGCGTTTTGTTGGACCTACGTAACCACAGTTGGTGGTACACTCGCGGGTTCCCCTTGCAGAGTTTTGAAGGGAATGTTGTAATCCCACAACCAACCACATGATGGCAATCTCACAGGAGTTGCCTGAGAAAACAAAGCGGCCTATACACAAGGCTTGAGATTTTATCTAATTTGCAATAAAATGTCAAAAAAATGACCAGGCTATGTAGAGAGCACAACAATAAACATAATTATGCTGTTATGAGTTAAAAAAAAGTTGATTTGGTGTTTAGTGGTCCTTTAAAATTCTTTTTTTGCTTTTAACTGTAACCCTTTGTAAGGCGACCAAGAAAGACGCCATATAAAATAAAATGTATTATTATCATTTTTATTTATACTTATATATATTTGTTTCATTATTTATACTTAAGTTTAAATTAATATTTATTTACAAAACTTAAGGTAAATATCTAAATATTTCAAAACCACAACCTTAATAAATGTTTAAATAAATAAAACATTCAATAAAAAAATAGAATCTTTGCTTTAAAAATACCAAAACATAACTTGTGTATTCCCGTGATTTACTCCAGAAATTAACTATAATCCAAATACTAGACTTTACTTGAGTAACTGTAATGGACTACAGTTACTCAGAGTAGTCTGATTACATCATGTGCTCAGTTACTCCCAACACTGGTCGTAGCATAAGTCTCCATACCCCGGGAGCAGTGAACTTGTTGACGACAAAAGGTCCCAGACGAAAATCACAAAGTCTGAGGAAGATGTTAAACGCTGGACCTGAACAGACCCACAAGAAAATGGAAATCACTGTATGTACAATGTATTTATGAATGAATTATTATTATCATTATTCCATGTACTTTCAACATTTTAATGTCTTCTGAACCGTTTTAATTATATTTTACCAACTAATCTATCTTGTACCACTGTGTGAATGAGAGTGGCCGACACCGCTGGAATTTCTGGATCAATACAGTTTATCTTATTTCATAACAAACGCAAAATAAGTAGCACCTCTCGCCAATTGAGAAAATGTAAAGCAGCTACAGACCAATCAGAAGGCCCGCTTGACGACAAGCCATGACGGCAGCAAAGACAGTCGCACGGTCCTCAGGAAGAGTGCTTCGAGTTAGAAATCCAAAAATCGCAGATCCAGCCCCGGTCCCGATGCCTGAAAAGTAATAATACAGCATACGTTAAGATTCAAGATTAAGTTATTATTACTACAGAAAATGGCACTGTGACTTCTGACCCTGCTGATATTAATAATGCTTTTAAATTATTTTATGAAAAACTATATAAGTCAGAGGTTACTCATAGCAACAAAAAATGCAATGATTTTCTAAAATCACTAAATCTTTCAAAACTGCCACAAGAGGCTGCAGATTCATTAGGAGCAGAAATCACTTTAGAGGAACTCACTAATGCGATTAAATCAATGAACACAGGTAGATCTCCAGGATTAGACGGAATCCCACCCGAATTGTATTGTGCCCTTTGGCCCCAGTTGGGACCGTTGCTCCTAAAAATGTTACATTTTTCTATTAATAATGGCTCTTTCACTGACAGCTCCAATATAGCAATTATTTCACTTCTACTCAAAAAAGGTAAACCTCGAACAGAATGCTCCTCCTATCGGCCCATCAGTCTCCTAAATACAGACTTAAAGGTGTTTGCAAAGGTTCTGGCGGCTAGACTAGAGAAATATATGCCAGACCTGGTCCATTATGATCAGACTGGTTTCATCAAGTCCCGACTCGCATCAGACAATGTCCGCAGATTACTGCATGTTATAGACAGCTCATCTAAAGCTCCAAACCAAAATGCCATTCTTTCGCTTGATGCTGAAAAGGCATTCGATCGATTAGAATGGAGCTACTTATGGTCTGTGCTTAAGCATATTGGTTTCGATGAAAACTTCATCCTAATGATTAAAACTCTTTACGCCAACCCCAGTGCAGTGGTTATGAGAGGCACTTCCTGCTCTCCTAGGTTTCCTGTGTCCCGCTGTTCACGCCAGGGCTGCCCACTGTCACCACTGTTATTTACTCTCTCTCTAGAACCGATAGCACAACTCATTAGACAGTCAGGTGAAACTGAGCCGATCAAGATTCAAAACAGCGTTCATCATATTTCATTATATGCCGATGACATTCTAATCTATACTAGCAATCCAGTAAAATCAATTCCATTTTTGCTTGACACTTTTGAGCAGTTTGGCAAAATAGCGGGCTACAAAGTAAACTGGACAAAATCTGCTTTGATGCCTCAGTCTTGTCACAAATGATATGTCTGTTCTGAATATTCCCATTGTTAAAACTATGAAATACCTTGGTATCCAAATTCATCCGAGAATGAGTACTATGATTAACGAAAATTATAATAATACCTTGAGAACTCTAAAAGATGACCTTCAGAGATGGGGAAAACTTCCAATGTCCTTTCAAGCTCGCTTATCTGTTATAAAAATGAACATACTACCTCGTGTCAATTTTATTAGCTCCATGCTGCCCTTAGACCCACCAAAAGGATATTGGAAGAAGTTACATTCTCTTACTAATACATATTTATGGAACAATAAAAAGCCCAGAGTGAAAGCATCTACTCTTCAAAAACCTAAAGAATCCGGTGGTCTCAACCTCCCCAATTTTGAATGGTACTCCTGGTGCTTCACTCTGCGAGCCCTGGTCTCATGGCTTGGAACTGGGAACGCAGCATCGTGGAGCCCCATTGAAATGGAGCTAGTCAAACCATATAACTTGTCAAGTTTTATCTACTCCAACATTCCAATGAAAATGATAAAACAAGACCATGGTCCCATCATTACCCACCTGGTGACGACCTGGAACAGGGTGAACCGGTTCACTAAAAACAGTGATATATTTCACCTACAGTCACCAATTTTTAACAATCATCTACTCTTAATAGGCAAAAAAACAATATCTTTCCCCCAGTGGGAACACAAGGGAATCCATTCTTTGAAAGACATCACAGGGCCAGATGGACTAAGGGAATTTCAAGATCTTAGAACTTCTTACAATTTACCAAGCTCGTCATTCTTTTTTTATCTTCAGCTACGGACTGCTATGCAGGCTCAGGGGGTCCCATGGGGGTGCTACCTCCCAGACCACCCATTCCATTCTATCCTGGGCCAAGGGAAACTCAATGGTATTGTCTCCAAACTATATAAATGTATCTTAAAATCACAATGTAATCGTCTGCCAATTGAATCACTTTGGAAATCAGATTTAAATGACTATACCGTTTGGGACTGGTCTAAAATTTGGTCCAACTTATCACTATCATCGAGAAATCCAAATCACCAAATGATTCATTATAAATGTATCCACAGGTCCTACTTATTTCCAAGGCAATTACATAAGATGAAGCTAAAAGAGAACCCTTACTGTGATTACTGTGCAGACAATACCATTGGAACGTACCTTCATATGATCTGGGAATGTCCTGAAGTCCATCAGTTCTGGAACACAATCTCATCGTGCCTCTCTGACATCACAGGTCAGAATATTCCCCACACCCCGAGGCTTTTGATATTGAATGACACATCAGACCTGAATCTAACTGTTAATGAGCATCGCACACTGTTTGCTGGTCTCACCGCTGCAAAAAAAATTATAGTGTGCCGTTGGAAAACTAAACAGCCTCTGAGTGTGAGGGAATGGCTCTCCTCGTACAGAGAGATCGCTCAATTAGAACTGTCAGCAGCCCGGGTTCATAAGGCCAAAGCGGTAAATGTAATCTGCTGGTCTAATTTATTGACCAAACTTGTATAGACTATACACCAGTGTATTATACATAGATCTATGTAAAACCCATAACCATTGTTCTTTATTTTTACCCTTTCTGTAAGGCTTTGTCTTTTATTTTATTTTATTTTATTATTATTATTATTATTATTATTATTTTTTATTTTTTTTTTATTTTTTGTTTATTATTGTTTACATAAGACTATGTAAACACTGCGGCTTCTGTGGATGTTCATAACGGAGGAAGTTCGCCATATTATGTGTCTGTAAATAATGAAATGTTATTGATGCCTGGAGAATGGGGTGGGGGGTTAACGGGGCTGGGTGTGTGCGTGTGTGTGTGTGTGTTTGTGTATTTATGTTGGGATGGGTGGACCCATGGGAGGGAGGGGACAAAAATGTAAAATGTTTGCGCATTTGTTTTCTGTTCCGTGACCATTGTCATCTCTGTTTGCAGCGCAACACAATAAATACTTGATCAAAAAAAAAAAAAAAAGATTCAAGATTAAGTTATTATGTCCCGTAGGAAATTGTGTTGGACTCAGAGCTGCTACTTCGAAAATACACATAAGACACACATAAAACACTAGCCTGGCCTTTTCCATCCGTACACTCCGCTCAATCATCATTTCCTGCCTGTAACGTCTGGGTCTGGTCCCTGTGTTTGCGATTACAATCGGTAGAATTCCATCTGACCAATCAGCAAGCGCGGGAGGCGGGTGTTGTAGTTAGATGTCAGTGACGTCAAGAGTTTTGCGCTTTTTTGGACACTCAAAGACGCTTCACATGTGTCATTATTCATTCACTCCATACACGGTGGTGACACTCACAGCCAGTACTACACAAACATTATTCTTTCTCTCCAAACACAGTGATGATAAACTACTGCTGTAGCCACAGCTGCCCTGGGGCACACTGACAGAAGCGAGGCAACCAGTATACGCCATTGGCCCCTCCGACCACCACCAACCATTCATACACACACCAGACTCATTCTAGGCAATGGGGGTGAAGTGTCTTGCCTAAGGAAACAACGGCAGTTTGGCACTTTACAGCAGCAGCCGCCCCACTGTGGCTGGTGTTCCCAGAGGTTAAGTGTCTTGCCAAGGACACAACGACAGTAGTCAGTGGGAGTCGATGGTGAAGGTCTTGAGCGGGGCTTGAACCCACGACCTTCTGGCTCAAAGGCCAACGCTCTACCAACTGAGCTACTGCCGCCCTTAGTTTGGCGAAGAATGAAGTATTCTTGTCTGGTGCAAGAGAATTGTTTAGCAAATGTAATCGCTGCAAAGATTGTGGCGCTACTCCCCACGGGCTCCGTTAGATAGGCTCCGTTACATACGTCACGGTAAACTCAGATCCAATGGTTTCAATCTGCAAAAGGAGTTAACCCCTCCCACCTGTTAACAGAGTCAATGGAACACATCCAGACCTTAGTACGACGACCAGGCTAATAAAACACAGTAACAGTATTTTTGTTTTATTTTTTAGTTTAGTTTATTGATGAACAAACACTGAGTGGATAGGGAGTCTGGGGGTTTCTGCTTAGACTGCTGCCCCAACGGATGAAGCGGAAGAAAATGGATGAATGGATGGATGGAGTTTACTTTATTTATTTAAGATGACAAGGACGGTGTACAATAAACATTAACCTCAAAAGGGATGTTGGGGAAGGTTTTAAGCCAAGAGCTCATTCCCACCTGTTGTTCCTGGGTTGATGTTATGATAATATAATAAAAATAACAGGCATACACGGATGTACGATTTACATTTGGCCAAACATAACAAAGAAATAAATCGAAAATATCAAAGCTTGAGTTTATAGTTATTTTCTTACCTGCGACCAGTCGACTCGCCAGAAGCAGCCATTTTGAAAGACCCATAAAGTACATGAAGTTACCTGGAGAGAAACATAGTCCAGGTTAGCAAAGAGTTGAAAAACTTGACCAATGATTTTTGCTTCCACTGCAGAATGTAGTAGTATTAATGTGTACATACTCACAGACATGTATATAATGTGTACATATTCACAGATGTGTATATCCCTGAGCATCAATATCCAGATTATTCTATTCTCACAACATTATCTTACTATTATTATTATTTTCACATTGTTATTTTTATTCTGGAATACTATGCAAACGACTGTGACGACGCAATTTTCCTGTGGATCAATAAAGTCTGCCTAAGTCTAAGTCTAAGTCTCCTAGATCCAGAGTTAGTTTCTTACCAAGAATTTCAAAGAGATTGGCAAAAAGTATGATCTTCTTGGTGGTTTGTGTTCGGTCGGACCAATGCCCAAAGAGCGGCCCTGAGAGAAGCCCGGTGAAGCTGAAGGCGGAGAGGGACAGACCCAGGAAGTACGGAGCAGCATCTAAAGTCTGCAAGTATCTCCAAATCGTCGGCAAAATCACAGCTGCGGGACACAAAAAGACAAAAAACACACAGCCGTTAGAGAAGATATGTCCGGAAACAGTGTGTTGCAACCATTTCAAGTAAATACTGCAATCTCTGCCGCTACATAAACCAAGAAATACGGACTTGCTCAAGAGATTGATGAACAAACACTGAGAAGCCGAAAAGTCAAAGGTTGGCAGGGAAAGTTTAGATCATGTGATGCGAGGGGACAACTGAATCTGCCTTATTACAGTCGTGCTGAGCTGACACAATCTAAATGTAATTATAGCCTCGTCATGAGACACTAATACGGCTCCTGAGAAGACTGTAAAATGAACACACTAATTGGTGTAAATGTTTGCATCACTTTTTGGTAATTAGTTTTAAAGGTGAGGTCAAAGGAGAATTTAAATAGCTGGAAATTCTTTGCAAGCACATGGATAGATAGATAGATAAACAGACACACAGATAGATAGATACACAGAGATATAGATAGATAGAGATATAGATAGATAGAGATATAGATAGATAGATAGATAACTTTATTACAGACACATGGTCCTGATCAACACAGACACAGACTAAAACAAACAGAACTATTATATAAAGTCGTGGTTATATGTTAAAAGGAGTAACACAAAACTAAAATTGTAGCCTGATACTAGAACACAGAGTAATATATACACTCTATGGTAAAAACCCAAACACACCGTATTCGATGCCGCTCAGAAGAAAGAGGAGTCCGATGGTGAAATAAGTTAACTTCTTCTTGCGTCGTACGTCCATAGCTTCAGCTGCAGCTACAAAGAACCGACTTCATTCATTCTCCAGAGCTGGAGAAGAGACTATTGGAATAAACATGTGTAATCCCGAGTGTCGTGCCTCCAATTAGATGCGAATGCGGAACCAGGTCCTTTGGGGTCTGTTCTGGTCTGAAGGTCTGAGGTCTGCTGAAGACGCGGGGGGTCCTCCTGTGGGCATCTGTAGCCTGGTCACATCTAGTTTAAGTATAAAGGTAGCAATGTCAGAACCATAGCGTCAGTGCATCTATGATCTGAGCACACGCAAAGTGTACTGGGCTCGGTAAACACTTACGTCACTTCCGCAATTGTTTAACAAAATAAAATAACTCTACAGTCATTCTCTGTACCAAATGCAACACATCCGCGTTCACTGCATGTTTCATGTCCACTGTAGTGTTTATTAAATGTCAATTGTGGTACATTCACGAACAGTAAATAGCAAATCCTGTCAGACCTCTGAAGCTAAGCAAGACGGAGACTGGTTTGTGCTGTGATGGGAGACCTCTTGGGAACATAAGGTGCCACTGTAGGGGCTGTGGCAGTGTCTAAAGTGAGGCTGGAGAGGCTGTTTTCACACTGATTCTGTCAGTCTGCCCAAGCTGTGGTGCCATGTGAAGGATCTTTGAGTATCCAAAAAAGTGCTATATAAATAGAAGCATTATTATTACTATTTCTTTTACCCAGTCAGACAGAAGGAAGCCTGTAATCTTGCAATAGTAGTACTTAAATATATTAAAAATACTTGAAACAAATGAGAACAATCTGCTAGCTTGACAAGTCAGACAACTCTGCCATTGCCTGCAACACTTTTTATTTTTTTTAAATACAGGGCATAAAAAAGACACACATTACAAATGTAAAAACTGTTTATTTACAACAACAAAATTTACTAATGTTCTCTTTTTATTTGGCAAAGTTACATTTGAGTAAATATTCAAACTAAATACACTCAAAAAGCCAGTTTCTTCATTAGAAGATAGACCCGAGAATCCACTTCGAAGCCGTGAAGGTTATTTGCGTCTCCTTGAAGCCGCATTAACAGACCTCCATAAGAAACATAAGCAGACCTACAAACAACAAGAGCAGGTTACACAAAGTCAGGAACACACAAAACACTTGGACTGAGGTTCACACTGGGCTCATGGTTTACTGTGTTCAGAGAGAAGTGAGGTACGGTACAGTATGGTACAGATGTGTGCTGTACTGAGCCACAGGCAGATGTGAACAGAGCACTGTATCTGGAGTTAGTGCAGAGTTGCTTGAGGTCTGTTGTCACTACAGAGAGACGTTTGGGGATAACAGATTTCTCTTGTGGCTCATGAAGAAACAGTCCATGTGATAAACCCACAAGGGAAGAATCCTGAGCTAAAACAGAAACCAGTGAAGTCCAAACGTAACCCTCACATGAATACTTCAAAGAATCAAAACATTCCAATTCCTTTTGGTTTTTTGAGAAATCTATAGTGAATAAATACAGTCAAAGTTGTGCCTCTCGACTTGTATTTCATGCGGATGGTCCCGTCCCACACTTTGAGAACCATTGAAGAATCACTGAAGACTTATTGCTTGGTCGATGTAACTCATCATTTTTATCAAGATCAAACGTTCTACACTCACAGGCGCGTGGCAGCTTCTGTGGAGGTCTCATCACCTTCTATCTTGTAAACCTTTCCATACATGACGTACTCAAACTGGTCTGACCTGAAAGAACCACAAACGTGAGAAAACAATGACAACATGGCACAAAAAAGTTACCACAAGGCGCACCGAGACGGTCGGTCGTCCTGGGGGTTGTATTCTCCGTCATCTGGGGTCCCGTCTTCATACAAGGTGCTAGCAATAACCAACCTGAATTTGTCGCCTTGAATTAACACAAGAAATAGTCAAATATGATCAGAATTCTTAATTAAATCTTAAAACAGTTCATAAACCTGTCCTTACCTAGATCCACCGGATAGATTTGTATATTAACATCTAAGATTAGGTCCATTTTAAAAGATTCACTTTCACAATGCAGACGAGAAACTGAAACCATAATAATAATAATAATAATAATCTTATTTACACGACAAAAACAAAAGATTTAAAATACAGTATTAAATTATATTACCTCTGTCGAACTTCTTGCCGTCTGGGTCAATATCTTTTACGTCAAAAATGTCTTCAAACAGAATTCCAGCCATCTTTATTTAAATTTGTTTTAAGCTGTAAAAAAAACAAAAAAACAGTGGTGTTAATTTATTTGATTAAATAAAAACCAGAACGTTCTTCTCCTCAGCTCCTTTCCACCCAGAACTTCAGAAGTAATAATAATAATAATGCAGCGCTTTTTTGGACACTCAAAGACGCTTCACATGTGTCATTATTCATTCACTCCATACACGGTGGTGATAAACTACTGCTGTAGCCACAGCTGCCCTGGGGCACACTGACAGAGGCGAGGCAACCAGTATGCGCCATCGGCCCCTCTGACCACCACCAACCATTCATACACACACCAGTCTCATTCTAGGCAATGGGGGTGAAGTGTCTTGCCTAAGGACACAACAGCAGTTTGGCACTTTACAGCCGCAGCCGCCCCACTGTGGCTGGTGTCTTGCCAAGGACACAACGACAGTAGTCAGTGGGAGTTGATGGTGAAGGTCTTGCGCGGGGCTTGAACCCACGACCTTCTGGCTCAAAGGCCAACGCTCTACCAACTGAGCTACTGCCGCCCTAGTATTCACTAGTCACTTTACCTGCTACTTTTATTACTATTGTTCATTCTGCTCATATTCTCTGCTGATAAAAGTACAACATACAGCTCTGTCCCATGTGCAATTATAGCTCCAGAGTTTTATTTTATTTTATTCTATTTAACCATCTTAATACTTTAATTTTATTATCTAACATACCCTGTCTGATGTGTGCATCTGAGTCTTATTACCTTCTTTTTCTCTGCTCTAATGTGAAATGACATTGAAATTTCCCCACAGTGGGACCAATCGTATTTTATCTCAGATTCATTTATTTTGCCATTTGCAGTAAAACCACAATGGATTACATATGCAAACGTCCGCAGTGTGCACAAGACAAGTACATCAATCTTATTCAAGTTTTCCACATGTTTTTATTCTTTTACCCTCAATCCATATTTAATTTGCATTCTATCGACATGGTCCTTGCTGATGAATACTTTGATATGGTATAATATTCTCCACCAACACTTAATTGATGTTGGAGCAGTTGGACTGACTTGACTGTTTTAAACTGGATTTAAACATGGTCAGAGAAGCCTGTCTCACATTTTCAGGAAGATTGTTCCAGATTTTAGCATGTGAAGAAGAATAACGATAGAAAAAGTAGTATAGCTGATACAGTCACTATTTCTCAACAAAGGGGACGTGTTCGTAAGGGTAAGATCCTGTGAAAGGTCCCCTGATTATACTTGCCAAAGTAAAAACCTACAGAGGGTAATGAGCCCAATGCATAAACTTTTTTTTCATTTTCAAAAGCAAAAACACTTCAATTCCCACATTAGCTGTTAGCATTAGCCTGACGTAAAATTAATGTTAACTCACCAGAGTTGATGTTCTGTGTATATGACGCCAGGCGTCTATGAAAACGTGTATTTAGAGTTTGCAAAAGATCAAACAGTTAAATTGTAATTTCATTCATTGCGGTGAGGAAACATCGTACGAACCGCGCTGTGCAATGTGCTCAACCTTTGACACCCGACTACTTCCGCTTACTTCCGTGACAGTTTGTAAGTAAAACAATTGGATTATATCTATATACCATAATGTGCCTTTAAAAATGCTTCGTGTAATTTTAATGATATGTGATAATTAACTTTTTTTTAACGAATCTCCATTTTTAAATAAAAAAAAACAATACAACTCTTTTCTTACAAGAAATTATTTTGTTATTTATGTTTTCAAATTATTTACATATTTGAAATTCTATTTTTTTGGTTCGCATAAAATAATATTTTGATGTGTCTATTTTCTTCAGCTGGCACATACGTCACCCTGGTTTTTGTTTAGTATGCCTTTTGTGTTTTTTATATAATCATTTTTATTTGTATTTTAAGGCACCTGTTTTGTTTGTATAATATTTGAATCTAGAATATATATTTAAAAATAAATAAATAAATACTTAATAAAACGTCACCAAAGGCTCGTTGCTAGGGTTATTTTTTCAGCGTCTTTCTTGTTGCTAGCATACAGAGACACGACAGGAATGCTAACGTTAGCACAAACGTTGTTGCTTCATATCCTCACATATCTTTCGCTAATGTAAATGATGGTTGTTCCTTTTATGTCGTAGACTGAAGGATTTCCAGAAAACCAACCTGCATTACTAAAACCACACAGGTAAAACGTGTTAATTAACTTTTAAGTAACGTTGCATTAAACTGTTCATAAAGCGCTAGCTGCTAGCTAACGGGATTTCTAGATTCTACAGAACCATCAACGTTATGTAGACAGTCGTTCAAAATACATCTGAAACAGAGACACAAATGCACTGTTTGTGAATATATAGCTACCTTTAAAGAATTGCAGTAGGTGTATTATGTTAGAATCTATATTAAAATATATATAGTAAAAAACTTAGTTGGCTAAAAGTGCATATGACAGGGGGCTACATATTTCATAAATTCCTATTAACGAGGTATTATTTAGAAATTACCTTCACAATCTGTTTGGTGTTTTATTGTTTGGCGACAGTCGCTTTAAGATAAGATAAGACAACGTGTATTACTTCATGATTATCCGTTGTTTTAGATGTGCATCATGGATCTATTAGTTATAATAAAATGTGCAATGACAAGAGTAACTTGAGGCAGCGTCTTGAATCTGACATGTGTTTGTTTGAAATATTTAACGCTAGGCCTTCACTGTTTTGGTGATGACGAGATAGAGAGTTTCAGCATGCTAAGAAAACGTGGACTGTTTTGTGTGTAATATATACAGTATATGTGTAATATACGTAAATATTTATGTATGTGGTTTTTGTATTTCTATGTATTTATGTTTTTGAAACTGAGACTTGCCACCTAGCACTTACCTGACACAGTTTTGTCTGCTATATGGTGATTTTATTTTTATTTTTATATAGGTTATTTTAAATGGGAGTTTAATTTCTCGCTGGTTAGGACTAGAGGTGCTTGTTGCTCACATGAGTCTCGAGGGGGCAGTCGAGATGGGAGACATCCTGGCAACTGAAGCAGATCTTCTTGGGATGATCACAGAGGTAACACTAGTTCATTTCTGAAGTTTGTCACAATTCTAAATCATAAAAGTACTAACAATGTTTTGTCTGTTGTGTCTAGTATCTTAAATATGAAGATTTTGAAGAAACTGTTCACAGCTTTGTCAAAGAATGCAAATCAAAAGGGAAACTGGTCTCAAAGCCTCAAGGCAACTCACAGAGAGACTCCAAAATGCGTGTAATTCAGGTATGACTTTTTATATTGTTTTGTTTGGTCTAACCCTTTGGCTAACATTTGAATTTGTGTGTCACAGAGCGACCTCATGTGTGCGTTTGAGGATGGAGACCATAAGGTGTTTTTTGAGCTGTGGACTAAACATATTGCTCCTGAGGTGAAGGACACAGATGCTGATGCTCAACGGCTTGAGTTTTACCTTTACATCCACTTCACTATTTACCCACTCAGGAACCACAGTCATGTAAGTCATGTGTTTCACTCTGTCTGGTTATTGTGGACGCCTAGGACTCTGAGGTATGTTTCTGTTTTATTATGAATGGTTTAATTTCAGTCTAGTAATCAAAGGGGTTGTTATTTACTCGTTTTTATTGTCACTATTGGTGATTCTGGTTAAACTTGGGGTAAACTGGATAATCCTGGTTCAGTCAGAAGTGCATCATTCTTGCAGCTGCTTTAAAACGGCTCATCCGTCCACATATTTTCTGCCCGTTGACAAGTGTCTCCTCCGTCTCCAAACAGACTCTGGAGAGGCTCATGTCTCTGTTAATATTGACTCCTTTTGGACTCTTTAAAGTGTTTGACTGACAAAAAGGGATCTTGTGCATCTAGCATGGTTGTTTATTCACAAAAATGGCAGTTGGTTCCGACAGAGCAGTTTTATCAGTTGTCTCAGTTTTCTCTGGTTTTTTCAGTTTTTTTCAGTTCAGTTGGTTCGAATTTTTCAGACAGAACAAAAGTCAAGACATGCTTTTATAGTCATTGTTACGTCACACATCGAAAGACATACGTGTCATTCAGAGACACCCAGAGCGTATCATAGTCATAACATGGATTCACAATCAGAGTCCGCGTAGTGTCTTGCAGTTGTCCACCTGCTAGGTCAAATGGCTATCTATCCACGATAAAAGATCAGACCAGAGCTTAGCCTCTCATCTGTCCATAGGCCTCATGTCTCTGCTCTTTACAAACACCAACCTCTGAGCAGAGGAGGAGTTAAAATGCAAAGTAACTGACCTTTGTACCAAGTAAATAAGACCCAGTTTTTAATTTGTAATCCCTTACATTACTGCGTTACAGCAAGTAATAGATTACAGTAATTACATTACTTTTATAATACATAACTCCCAACACTGTTTATGCACATAATTAAGTTAAAATAGCATTAATATTAAAAGTGTTATATATATGTGTTCACTGCTAATCATGACAGGTTTGAGTATATAAGATAATACAATAATAATAATTATAAGTAATAAGATGCTCTTGGTTCAGAGGTATTTACAGATGTGTATATTATACTTTAGCAGCAGAGAAGATGAGCAGAATAAACATAGAAATAATATCAGCAGGTAAAGTGAGGAGATAATATGTGTTTCTCATAGGATCAACTAAAAGAATGCATTTTGGCACAATGGCCACTATGCTGTGCTGTTGAGCTTTTGTTGCACATTTCAAAACCTCAATGGTGTAATAGAAAATACTAATAAATAAAATGTTGTTTTCCTCCAACAGTATAATAACTTTATGCTTTCGGACTCATGAACAGACACTAATGACCTCTGCCCTTTTGCTTCTGTCACTTTAACTGCACTGATAATGTCTATACTGTGTACTTAACTTGTGTATGGGCTGGTTTACACCACAGGGTACAAAAGTGTGACAAATATATGAGTAAATATTTCCTTTTGATTTTATCCACACTATCTCTTTGATCTGTCTGTGTTTGAAATCTTTTTTCCAATCTATGACAGTAAATGTAGTTTTTGAGTTACCCCCATTGCCTAGAATGAGTCTGGTAAGTAAGTAAGTAAGTAATCTTTATTTATATACCGCCTTTTCACTGCACATCGGAGTCTCAAAGCGATTTACAATTGTGATTTTGTGTGGGGGTGCCAGTACAGGAGGCACATGCCAGACCTATTGTACATATTTTTAGTGGTAGGGGAAACCGGAGCACCCGGAGGAAACCTACGCAGACACAGGGACAACATGCAAACTCCACTCAGAAAGGCTCTGGTCCAACCGGGATTCGAACCCAGGACCTTCTTGCTGAGAGGCGAGAGTGCTATCCACTCAGCCACCATGCCGCCTGGTGTGTGTGAATGGTTGGTGGTGGTCAGAGGGGCCGATGGCACATACTGGTTGCCTCGCTTCTGTCAGTGTGCCCCAGGGCAGCTGTGGCTACAGTAGTTTATCACCACCGTGTATGGAGTGAAAGAGTAATGACATGTAAAGCGTCTTTGAGTGTCTAAAAAAGCGCTATATTAAACCGATGCATTATTATTATGATAACCTTTCAGATACCAGATACTTTAATTCACACTTTACTGTGAACGCACTCATAAAGTAGGAATTATAAGAAAAATATTATGGAGATTTTTTTATGCTTTACCTATTTTTACTCTTACAACTTCTTTGCACCTTGAGCCAAAGCAAATTCCTTCCTATTACTTACTGCAATGACAATAAAAAGAATATTGATCTGACTCTGGTTCTGTCTCTGCAGGGGCGAGGAGACTTTGAGGATCGGATAAACTTATTTAAGCAGTACCTTGAGACTCGCGGAGCAGCACTGAGTGAAACGACAGAATTCCTTCCTTACTACGCTTTGCCTTTTGTTCCAAAACCTACTGTACATCCTTCTTTTAAAAATCTCTTCCAAGTAAAGATTATTTAATATATTTCTTATTATTTTTACTATTCTATGCAAACACTTATGCAATACTCTTTTTGTTGATTTTAGGAATCCTGGATTCCAAAGTTGCAGCAAAACCTCGAGCAATTTCTGACAATTGCATTAAAGCCACCAAATAGTCCACGGCTTCTAAGTTTATATGTATCCTTAAACATAAACATGTTTATGTTTAATATCCTCCTTTGTTAGACAATGTACACGGTTCTAACATGCTGTACTCGATCTGATATGAAATTGCTGTTTTTTTCTTATATTTTTTTGGGAAATTGGACATTATGCATTCAGACTCTTACCTTTAATAGCAGTAAGATATTCTGCTGTATATGATTCGACTTCATAAATCAGTCAAACAGGGATTGTTCATCTATAAGCAAATACACTCTGAGGACATAGGTCCTCCAGGATGTATACACCAATATTACATCATACCTGTATATCTAAGTATTAAACATATGAATAAGAGATTACATGACGGTTAGCTCTATTTTCTTTAACATAAACCCTGAAGAGGGAGGGTGGCAGAGAAACAAAAGGTAAGTTCATCACATTTTCCATTTCCCTGTCGATGCTGTCACACTTGTATACAGGCATAGGGAATGAACTTGGATAAAACTCATTTCATCATGTGGTGATTGTAATACGATGTTTGTGTTCAGACACTATTCAGCAGCTGCAGATCCAGTTGTCCGAGTCTGACCGACGCATTGCGACTTATATGAAAAAGTTCAATAAGATTCAGGTGGATTACCACAACCTGATTGGAATAACAGCTGAGCTCGTCGACTCATTGGAGGCCACAGTCAGCGGAAAAATGGTTGGTTGATAATCAATTTGTGAGCTGTGAAACTGGTCAACTGGCTTTCCCTTAGCTGTCCCTGTAAAACATGTGTGTGTGTGTTTGTAGATCTCCCCTGAGTACCTGCAGAGTGTGTGTGTTCGCCTCTTCAACAGTCAGATGAGGCAGAGTGCGGCTCAGAGCACAGACTTCACTCGGCCTGGCACTGTAAGCATAACCACACCATAATCACTCCACTTTACAGCTGGAATCAAACAAGACACAACAACACACATGAACAAAACCTCTACAGCTTTATTATGAATGGAAACAAGTGAGACACATGTGTTGAGTGACGAGCACCTCCTACCAACCCAGTCCTGATGTCACCGTAATATTAGGCTGATTAGAACAAACTCCTACAGGCCTCAGTGGTGTGGAGGAGACTGCTCTGTTCCCGCTCAGAGGTCGGAGGGACACAGAGATGTCTCAAGCATTTTAAGCAGAGTTCATAGAAATCTGTGCAAATGAAATCAAACACTGTAACCAGAGCAACAAAAACATGTCTTAAGTGCCGGGTAGCTCGACCCATTCATTAGTGAAGTTTGTTGTGTGCTTTCTTTTGTGTTGCTGAACTGAACAAGCTCTTTTTCTGTGTTGTTTGTCTTTTGTGCTGTGTTTTCTGTATTGTGTGTGTGTGCGCTGTGCTTAAACCCACAAAGGGATATTACTCAATGAGTCCTTATGATGATGGCTATGTAAGTTTCTTCACATTTCTACTTCCTGACGCCACTCGGGCCATTTTCCTTCTGCCTGCTTCTCTTTAGTCCACTCCCATTCTTTCCCAGCATCCCTTGATCTGTAATATCAAAGTAACCAATGTCTTTTTCTGGTCCTCTGCCGCTACTACTGGTATCGTTTATGAGGAAACACTTGCCTTTTGTCTCACTTGGTTATTGTTAGTCATTTAGTCAGCAACTTGTATTGGGCTTTATTTAGTGCAAGAATTGTGGAATGTAAAAAGATGGGGATTTGATTCCACTACAACCTCTTGTTGTACGTGAACAGTTACTGAATGTGATGTAGGAGTCTGATCTCGTGACAGATTTATGTTTATCTGAGGAGCTTATCTTTTACCGGCTTTAGAGACTAAAAGAGGCATCAACAATAGGAGTGAATGATAAGAGGATTGCGTGGAGGAAGGAGACTAGAGACAACACTAATGTAAACTTTACATTGTCGGGAATTTAGGTCAACGTTTATTGTTTGGGGTCAACCACAATGATACATATATATTGTATCTTCAACAATAACACATTCAAATACAGAGATTTGGTATGTCTCTATGGCACGTTTGGTTTGAAGTCACAATGAAGCATGCCCTTTGGCCTCAACTTGCCTCAGGGAAGAGGAATGTGCAAAAGAGAGAGGTATTTGGGAAAAGAATCCAGGTATCACAGGCGTCCCCTAAGCCCCGCTGTAGTGCAATGCAAATATGTGGTTAGTCCAGCGGATACCTGAGAAGACATTCACTCACATGACCTCTCACAGAACAGATTAAGGCACAGCTCCAGGTTAGATTTCAAGGCCCGAAATTACATCTTGAAAACTACAAATGTGGTGCTTGTTATAGAAGTTTTGTCTAAACTCTACTCACAGCATGGGGATACACACAGGTGCATGTGAAACAATCATGCATGCATTTCATATTGTATTGAGAAGAACATGTTTGTTTATTGTTTATAAAATTATAATGTTGTCTTCCTGTATATTTTCCTCTCAGGCTTCTTCCATCCTCAGAGCGTCTCTCGCGTCTCAGTAAGTAAATGCAAATGAAACAAATCTCTCTCAATGACTCTGACTGTGTGTTTCATGCTTCTCTCAGACGGCCCAAGGAGGTTCTGATGCTGCCGTCATTGGACTATGACAAACTGAAGAGAGACCTGATGGAAGGAGCCGACCGGCTCCGGGCTCTGCTGCTACAGGCACTGCGCTGGGTATGAATACTTTTACATCGTCTCAAATCATAATGTTTTTAACAGTTTCAACTTCAAGAATAAACACATTTTGTTACAGAGACTCACTCGGTCGATTCCGGGCGAGCAGAGAGACACTGTGCTTCAGGCTTACATCAGAAATGATCTTCTCGACCGCTTCAGCAATAATCAGGTGTGAAATCTCAGCGATAATAGAAATACATTATTGTTATTTACATTTGTATCATGAATGTGTGAGAGATTAGTGGTGCTCAAGAGGTCAATGCTCCAGATCCTAAGTCTCCCTTACCCAGTTTGTATTAGGCCGATATTCCCTCTCTTCCAGTGCTTATTTAGGCTTATTTGAAATACAGTACATTGTTCCTGAACAGTGGTGTCAACTTCCAGCTCCAGTCTTTGTCTGTGGTCTTAGCACAGCACTCCACATTCTATGGGACACTAATAGCACATAGAAAGGATCATTATGGAGACTGACAAAGGCTGTTGTGGGTGTCAGACTTCAAACACAGCAAGTGTTTCTGTCTCTGGATCTTCTACTGCACATGTTTATGACGGTTTCTCTCATTTCAGAAAACGGTTCTTTGTTTAATGCGGAGTAAAAACAACATCGTTCGTCAGTTCATGGCTCGTCTCATCAACGCCTTTGCTTCTCTGGCTGAAGGTTTGTGGAGAGTCAGTTTGTGCATTTCTCCATAACTTTTGATGCCGATAACTTTCTGTGTTTCTCGTTTTAGGCCGAGCTTATCTCTCTCAGATCCCGATTCTTCTGAAACTTATGACGGAGACGATCAAGACGGAAGCAAAAGACTCAGTGACGAGGGAATATCTTATTTTTGCGTTACAGAAACTGAGTCTGAGGTAAAATTGTGTTTGAGGTGTCGGGGGGTTTACAACAGAAATCTGATATATTTTTATTGGTCTTTATTCATCAAAGACAATCAAATACATTCATGTTTAATAAGAACACACAAAAAACAGGATAATCACAAAATACAAATAAAGTACAAACAGAACAAACCCAAATCTGAGAGGTGTCGTTAACACGCTCTGTGCCGACCAAATAAACAATAAACTACAATAACACTTTTTGATAATAAATATTTGTATAAAACTTTGTGGATCCATAACAAAGTAATATTGTTTTGAGTAAAATATGAATATATACATCATACAGTTTAATGTCCAAAAAGAGCATTTCTATCATCGCAGTCGTATCACAGTTGGTAATAGAGAATTTAGTATTTGTTTTAGTTTACAATTGAATCCTGTAACAAAACTAAAATGTACCAAAAGACAAAAAGACATAATTGTGTTTGTGTGTGTGTGTGTTTTGCAGGAGGAGTCTGCAGAGTGACATGATCGAGATCGGTCTGATTGGTTGGATCATGGATGAGCTGCAGGACAATGACTGTCTCAGTGATTATACTCTGGAATACTACGCTGCTCTACTCATGAACCTCTGTCTGCGAACTAAAGGTACAAACTGGACTTTGTTTGTACCTGTGCTCCTCAGAGTCCCAGCAGGAGGCCAGTCCCTGTGCTCCTCAGAGTCCCAGCAGGAGGCTAGTGCCTGTGCTCCTCAGAGTCCCAGCAGGAGGCCAGTCCCTGTGCTCCTCAGAGTCCCAGCAGGAGGCCAGTCCCTGTGCTCCTCAGAGTCCCAGCAGGAGGCCAGTCCCTGTGCTCCTCAGAGTCCCAGCAGGAGGCTAGTGCCTGTGCTCCTCAGAGTCCCAGCAGGAGGCCAGTCCCTGTGCTCCTCAGAGTCCCAGCAGGAGGCCAGTCCCTGTGCTCCTCAGAGTCCCAGCAGGAGGCCAGTCCCTGTGCTCCTCAGAGTCCCAGCAGGAGGCCAGTCCCTGTGCTCCTCAGAGTCCCAGCAGGAGGCCAGTCCCTGTGCTCCTCAGAGTCCCAGCAGGAGGCCAGTCCCTGTACTCCTCAGAGTCCCAGCAGGAGGCCAGTCCCTGTACTCCTCAGAGTCCCAGCAGGAGGCCAGTCCCTGTACTCCTCAGAGTCCCAGCAGGAGGCCAGTCCCTGTACTCCTCAGAGTCCCAGCAGGACGCCAGTCCCTGTACTCCTCAGAGCTGACAGAGCTGAAAATTTGTATTTCAGCTCTGGGCGACAGTAGCTCAGTTGGTAGAGCATTGGCCTTTGAGCCTGAAGGTCGTGGGTTCGAGCCCACCTCAAGACCTACTTCACGACTCCCACTGATGACTGCTGTCGTTGTGTCCTTGGGCAAGACACTTCACCCCACTTTGCCTGAAGCCCCCACTGAAAGATCTCAGCTCCTGTGGACTCACCACCTGCAGGAGGATCAGTGAGGGGCTGGTGCTCTGTGACTGGGTGCAGCTCTGACTGCCACCCCCCGACCCCGAAATGGATTAAGGGGTGAAGAAGATGGCATAATCTGGGATCGCGTCTTAAATTCAGACAAAAGACATGTTTTATTGTCAATGGTAGAGACAGCACGAACAACAGATACAACAGAATGCAAGTGTATTATACAGAGCGGAGGCATGGAGACCTCCAATCAGCAGCTTCCACGGTGTGCTTGTAGCTTGGGCTTCAGATAGACAAAACAAGGGAAAAGTACTGGCTTCTGCACATTGATAGAATGATTTGTTTAACTTTAACAAAAGTTGCTTCAAAGTGTTATGAAATCTCACATTCCCCCCTCTGTTCACACATTCTCGTGTGACCATCAGGATCAATAAACAGCAACATAACATCATAACTCAATACTTCAACTCGGTACTTCACTCGGTACTTCAAAAAACTCAGAACTCGGAATACTTCAAAAACTCAGAAAACTCATAAAACATGTTCAGATCTTTCATAAAACTTGTCAACAATCTTCAGTAAAATACCAAACTTCATCAGTCGATGGTGGTTCTCAGATATTGCTTTGAAAACAGTCTCTCCCACTTCTCTGTGTTGATTTCTTCAGGCTGCATTTGTGTCGAGCCATGAGTTCTTCTGTGACGTGTCTTTCAATCACACGTTTCAGCTTCAGTGTCCAGATTCAGCAATTCAATTCAGTCCAAATTATGTCCAAATTCAAAAATCCAATTGTTCCAAATCATGTCCAAATTGTGTAATCCAATGGTTCCAAATTGTTTCCATGCAAAAGAGGACGATGGTATTGTCCATGTCTCAGCAGCTCACAGCCTGACTGGAATCAGGGGCTGTGCAGATTGTCCAAGTGTGCTGGTCCAGATGCATGGTTTCTCTTGAGGTTTCTCAGTTTTGGCTTGAAAAAAAAAACACATTTTTGTGTAACATCGTCTGTAACATCACTAGATGTTACAGACAAGGCCCGCATCCTTCCACCACCTGAAGAAGATGACATGTCTGGGATTGCGTCTTTAATTCAGACAGAAGACATGTTTTATTGTCGATGGTAGAGACCGCACGAACAACACGAACACAGATACAATAGAATGCAAGTGTATTATACAGAGCGGAGGCATGGAGACCTCCAATCAGCAGCTTCCACGGTGCCATGTAGCTTGGCCTTCAGATAGACAAAACAAGGGAAAAGTACAGGCTTCTGCACATTGATAGAATGATGAGTCTAACTTTAACAAAAGTTTCTTAAAAGTGTTATGAAATCTCACAGGGGAAGAAAATGGATGGATAAATCTTAGATCCATATTCACTCTCTCCCCTGTTTCTCTGTAACATCGGTTTCAGTGTTTCATGTTTAAAAGTATAGAAACTTAGATGTAACGACAGAAACGTGGAGATGATGACAGATTGTCTCCATTAAACATAAACTCAAACTCAAACTGTTGTTTGTTTTTGTTTCTCAGGAAAAAGGAAGTGTGCTGATAAAGCCAAACATGTGCTCAAAGTCCTCACTGATCTTCTGGGACACGAGAAACACGAGGTACAGAACACACTGAGTTTCAAATCAGTGACCCATTAAAAAGATGAAGGGATTTGGTTTGTTGGTTCTTGGACACATGTGTCTGGTGTAGAAGTACCAAAAACTGAATCTACTGAAAAGACAAGATAGACCTTTTTCCATTATTAACACTGGATTAACAGAGTTCCTTCATTTGATCCACTCACTTTACTTACCCAGTTTTAGAATCTGAGTTTTTAAGGATTTGTTTTAGGGAATAATGATTAATTTGTCACGTGGTGGAAAATGAGGAGGACTAAAAAAGCAGGAAGCCAAAAATAATGATTTAATGATAATAAAATAAAAGTCCAGGGAATGAGGAACAGGATGGAAAAGGACAGCAACAAGTGGAGAGGAGCACAGGTACATATAGAGACAGACACAGGTACATGTAGACACAGAGAGACACAGGTACATATAGACACAGAGAGACACAGGTACATGTAGACACAGAGAGACACAGGTACATATAGACACAGAGAGACACAGGTACATATAGACACAGAGAGACACGGGTACATATAGACACAGAGAGAAACGGGTACATATAGACAGAGAGACACGGGTACATATAGACACAGAGAGACACAGGTACATATAGACACTGAAACATCAGGGCAGACAATCAACAGGGAAACAGAACAGGAAGTTACACTGAAATTAAAACCGCAGAGAAAAAATATATTTTTTAAAACAAATACAGAAATAACCTCCACACATCACTATGATTGAAATATAGTTAGCCCAAATAATGGAAGTCTATCACATATTTTTTATGTTTAATACAACCGAGAATTAAAGAGATTTGTCTTTTTCCCAGCCCTGATTTGTTTCCATGATTATATGTATTTATTATATATTTTACTGCTAATGCCCACAGTGCAGTGAATATACAGTGGGGCAAAAAAGTTCTCCCACTTAAAATAATGACAGTGGTCTGCAATTTTCATCATAGGTACACTTCAACTGTGAGAGACAGAATGTGAAAAAAATCCAGGAATTCACATTGTAGGATTTTTAAAGAATGTATTTGTAAATTATGGTGGAAAATAATGGAAGGAAGTTTTGGCTCAAAATCTCACGATACATGGCCCCATTCATTCTTTACTTAACACGGATCAGTCGTCCTGTCCCCTTAGCAGAAAAACAGCCCCAAAGCATGACGTTTCCACCCCCATGCTTCACAGTAGGTATGGTGTTCTTGGGATGCAACTCCGTATTCTTCTTTCTCCAAACATGACGAGTTGAGTTGATACCAAAAAGTTCTACTTTGGTTTCATCTGACCACATGACATTCTCCCAATCCTCTGCTGTATCATCCATGTGCTCTCTGGAAAACTTCAGACGGGCCTGGACATGCACTGGCTTCAGCAGGGGGACACGTCTGGCACTGCAGGATTTGATTCCCTGTCGTCGTAGTGTGTTACTGATGGTAACCTTTGTTACTTTGGTCCCAGCTCTCTGCAGGTCATTCACCAGGTCCCCCCGTGTGGTTCTGGGATTTTTGATCACCGTTCTCATGATCATTTTGCCCCCACGGGATGAGATCTTGCGTGGAGCCCCAGATCGAGGGAGATTATCAGTGGTTGAAATATCGTTTTGGGCTACATTTGGGCGATCTTTTATACAGATAACGAGTTCAAACAGGTGCCATTAATACAGGTAACGAGTGGAGGACAGAAGAGCTTCTTAAAGAAGAAGTTACAGGTCTGTGAGAGCCAGAGATCATCCTTGTTTGAAGTGACCAAATACTTTTTTTCCACCATAATTTACAAATAAATTCTTTAAAAATCCTACTATGTGAATTCCTGTATTTTTTTTCACATTCTGTCTCTCACAGTTTAAGTGTACCTATGATGAAAATTACAGACCTCTGTCATTATTTTAAGTGGCAGAACTTGCACAATCGGTGGCTGACTAAATACTTTTTTGCCCCACTGTAGTTCATCAGAACGTACTGATCACTATAATTTATTCTATTATATTTTTGTGTAACTGTTTGTCTTTAACTTAATAATACAAACATTTTATTTCAGATCCGACCGTACATAAACGGAGCCTTGTACAGCATTCTGTCCATACCCTCTGTGCGACAAGAGGCCAAAGAGATGGTAAGAGGGTCTAAGAATAAAGAGATAGATTGATAAATATATGATAGATTCTTTATTGATCATGTTGGAGGAATGCAGGTGTCCAGTAGCAGCAGAAACACATCCATCCAAACAAACAAAACGAATAAATAGATCATTCTAAAAGTATCTAACAATAGTATTACAACAGTCCTTCAGGTCACAGCAGCAGAGGTGCAGCTTGGTTCAGACCATTTTCTCTGCTCTGGTCCAAAGTAAAATGCTTAATGCGTCATTAGCATTTTTACAAAAGTTAGCATGCTCTGCTCTGGTCTGGACCAGTGTAAAACCATTAATCCTCTCTGCTCTGGTCCGGACCAGCGTAAAACCATGAATCCTCTCTGCTCTGGTCCGGACCAGCGTAAAACCATGAATCCTCTCTGCTCTGGTCCGGACCAGTGTCTGGACCTCTGTGGTCTATTACAGCGTTACCAAACCTTTCAAACTGTTTTCTTGTTGTTGCAGAGTGTGGACGAGATTCTCTTTTGTTTCTGCAAAGAGGGCGATACGAACCTAAATCGTCAAATTGAGTTCATCATCAAACAAATTAATTCAAGTATGTTTTTACTTTAATCTCTATTTTTATGCTTTGTCCACGTCCCGTCAGTATTATAGTTTATCGCTGTGATTGTTCCAGCTCAAGACGAAGGACCGGAGTCTGACGACGAGGACGAAGAAGACGATAATGACGTAAGAGAATCGTTTACTAAACAAAAGTTTACAACTGATAATTATAACTGTTGTCTTCTGGAACAGGAGGATCTGACAGAGGCTGATCTGGAAGAGGAAGCGATCCAGCCAAAGCCGGGGGAGCTGTGTGGGGAGAGTCTCCTCACCACAGAGTACTTAGGGGTAAGGAAAAGAGAGCTGGACTGTGCACTGGAACAAGATTCCTGTTGTTTCACTTTGGGCAACACGGTGGTTCCATAGACTGTTTATATTAACGGACAGAGTCACGCTTATCTCCGCCGTTCTAACTAATGGGCCAATAAATGTGCTCTGCTGGAGCTATCCAAAATGGCCGTGAGTGGTCCCGCCCACAAGAAAATTGTGAAACTAGAGTGGACCAAAAAAATTTACCCCCCCTCAGCATTGACACACATGTGGAACGGAGCTTTGGGCCAAGAGCAACTTTTGGTCCATCCTGTAAAGACCTTTTTGAGAGTTCTGCCAATGCTATATGTTAGCATTGGCTAATTCTTCTTCTGGGTCCACCCCCATCGGCCCGGGGTGGTATTGCAAGCATGTCAGCGCACGTCATTTTGGCCACTTTTGAGCTGGGACCCGCCCCCACTGGGTGGTTCACAAGAAGGGTCAGGGTTAGGGTCTCAAGAAGGTTCTGGGTCTTTGCATGTTCTGCGTAGGTTTCGTCTGGGTGCTCCGGTTTCCCCTACCACTAAAAACATGTACAATTGGTCTGGCATGAACCTTCTGTATGTTAGCATCTGTGTGTGGAGTGAGAGACAAATGCACACCATAATTGTAAAGTTCTTTGTGACTCTGCGTGTCAGGCGCTATATAAATAAACAATACTTACTTATTTACTTTATTTGTCAAATCTAGCACACTTTGCAACCTTTAATAACAAAACAAAGTAATTCTCATCAAATTGTATAATATAGAAAATCAAAGAAGGGCAAAGAATCTCACTCTTTATCTCACATTATTTTGACCAAGCAGGTGATATTGGATAATTTCCCAAGGCACATCAAATAACATCTCAAGGCACACAAATGTACCACGGCCCTCTGGTTGGAGAACACTGCTATAGATCAGACTTTCAGAACATATAAACAGACACAGCATTGGGTTTTCTTGTATCTCTGACTGATTGATACTGTACTGTTACACTACTCATGACTACTTTTTGTGTTTTTATTGGACTATGTTTGTGTTTAGATCATGACCAACTTGGCAAAAGCAAAAAAGACGTCTCCAAATCCACAGTCTGGGGACAATGAACCTCTTCAGCGCCCGGTCACTCCAAGACTGCACAAACATTCGAACTCCAGGTGTGAGCCCCTATTTACATCTCTCCTCTGCTCAGGAAAGTATGTTGAATTCAGAACTTCATGGCTGTATCTCGAACACTCTCGGTTTACAGATCAGATAAGAATGTGAGTGTGTACTTTGTCCCTGGATAGAAGACACTAGCAAAAAGCCTCATTGTTTCATTTGACCCCAATACTGTATTTCATAGCAAATATCTGATATCTGGAAAAGAGCACAGTGGGTCAAAATTAGTCGGCACATCTGGTTACACTGTGCAGTAAGACAATATTACTGCATAAACTTTACTAAAGAGGATCCAGGATGTGTGATTATAGTGTGTTCATGTTTTAGGGATTCTAGGGGTGAAGTCTGTCACGGCGTCTCTCCTTCTCCGATCGACTCTCCACCTCCCAGTCGCCCCGAGACCGCAGACTCTTTACATCAGAGTACCGGTGAGTTAGTGCAGTGGTTCCCAAAGTGGGGGTCCCGACCCCCCGGGGGGTCGCGGGAACCCCTGGGGGGGGTCGCAAGATGATTTCCAAAAAAAAACAAAAAACAAAAAAAACATTTTGCTAATTAATAGCCCTTAAATATTGATTTAGCATTTGATTTGATTCAAAAGGACTACTTGTTAAATTGTGTTAGGAGAATATAAAATATTTAAATTACGTTTGTAATTTTGTCCAGTCATTGACAGCGTCAATCAAAATCAAGTTACGCAGCTTACGTCACGCAGCGACAAAGCGTGTCCAGCTGTTGTTTGCTAAAACTAAAGGTGTTTGGAGGCTTCAAACAAATAATACCTGCTTTAAAATGAAACGTGGTTAATATCCACAACAGAAAAACCCGGAGGGGGAGAAAAGTCACATGTGAGGTCAGGCTGAGTGGGCGGCACGGTGGCTGAGTGGATATGAGAACAGAGAGGGCGAGCCGCAAGAAATGCGCTCCACTTCTGCTAAGAAGGGAGCCCACCAAGCCCATCACTGTGTCACTACGTGAGTAAAAATACGCAAGCCTCCTTTTTTGGGCTGGACAGTGCAGCTCAGTAGTGGCGCGAGTCTCTGCGTTACTCCGTATCAAGGAAATACATGCTCATTGACGGGAAGGACTGTTGAGGTGGGGGGTCGCCGGGGAGCAGCGCATTTATGATGGGGGTCGCGGGCTAAAAACTTTGGGAACCCCTGAGTTAGTGTTTACATCAACAGCTAATCTGGTCTAATTATAAAACTCAATTATTATCATTATAAAGTGATATTTACCTGTTTATTGTTCCTTGTTCTGTTACTGCAATTTCTGTTACTGACAATTTCATTATTTCATTCTAATCATAATTTTAGTCTTTTCAGTCCTCAGAGTTTTAAGATCTAAATATCAGATTATATGAAAAAGAATCACAAAAAACAACAAACAAAACTTTTACAGACATAAACACAACATAGTCCATAAAGAGTCCGTTTTAAACTTAGACTTGGTTTTCCCTCACAAACATTTACATTTACATTTCATTATATGATATTCTCTTGACTTCATTAATAACAGTAAATCCAGTCTGTCGTGAGATGCAGACCTACCCGATTAAAACATTGGATGACGCTCTGTATTTATAACTATAATTGTTTATTTATTTTCAGATACTGAGAGTGTGAGATTTTCCCAAGATATCGATCTGGATACTCTGTTTGAAGGTCGAGCCCCCAGAGGAGGACTGCGACAGAATGACTCTTCTCAGAGGTAAAACTGCAGTTTGCGTGACCACCACCAGGAAACCAGTCTCAATATGTGTGCGTGTTTGTATATATTTTAGTTTATTCAAATTCAATAATTTAAATTTTTGGGGCGACAGTAGCTCAGTTGGTAGAGCATTGGCCTTCAGGCCTGAAGGTTGTGGGTTCAATTCCCACCTCTACACCTTCTCCACCGACTCCCACTGATGACTGCTGTCGTTGCGTCCTTGGGCAAGACACTTAACCCCACTTTGCCCAAAAGCCCCCACTGAAAGATCAAGGCTATGCTCACACTCAGAGAGCAGCCGTCCTCCTGTGGACTCACCACCTGCAGAGGGTCAGTGAGGGGCTGGTGCTATGAGACTTGGGTGGCATCTCTGACTGCCACCCCCCTTACCCAGAAATGGATTAAAGGGAAGAAAATGGATGGATGGATGGAATTTCAATCTTTATTTGTAGAGCACTTTACAGTCCACGTCACACAAAGCACAAATTATCACATAAAAAAAACACAAAAATCACAGTTAAAAACACAAAACAACTAATTAGCAGCATTAACAGTAGTAAACAAAAACGGCAATAGTTTTAATTTATGTTCCATATTTCACCGCAGCATTAAATGTAAATAATAATACTATTAATAAAACTCTGACGTGTGGTACCCTAACCTTTTCTGTGCAGTGCATAAAAATACTTAAAACCATTTAAAAAAAATTACTAAAGGGAATAAAATAATACATGAAAGCAATGCTGTGGTGTATGTATTTTATGGACTTTGAGTCTGACAAATAAAGATAATAATTAATAATAATAATAATTATGTCTGTACAACTGAAGGACTTCATCTCTACTCTTTTGAATTCAAGCAACTAAACTGTTTATATTATCCTGAATCAGTGCCGTTTTTGTTTTTCTGTTTTATTGCAATATTTATCAAACACTTTGGACCAAGTGGAGGTTCTACCATGACACGGTTGGATATAGTCAGGTCTAATCTCTACACTCTGTGCCCTTGTTGATAATAGTCATTACTGATATGATGAATGAATGAATGAATGTACAGAAGTCGTACTACTTTGAAGCAGAGTTATTTGTAGGTTGTGGGGGTGGGCACGGTCCCAGTGACTCAGCTCTGGCCGCTCTACATCTGTGACATGCGTTTAAACCAGCAGCACCCACAAAGAGCCCCATTCAGACAGACCTCCCCGGCTTCGGCCCTCCTTCAAAATCCCAAAGGAACCCGACTCCTCAATCTCACCAAGAGTAATGAGTCTAAGGAAACTGCTTCAGTCATCCCCCCGGCGCTCACCCAGGAACGTAAGACACGGCTGCCATACAGCTTGGCCCGGTCTGAGTCCAGTCGCCTGGTTTCACCCCAGCTCTGAATGACAGGGACTTCAGAACCATCAACAAAGAAATCAATGGAATCCTAGAAACACTGCAATTTGGACCCAGTCTCAGGAACTAACTCTTTGTGCTTGTTAGCAAAACACAGCTGTTCCTCTGGTTACACGGACTGCGCACACACCTGGCGTGACAACCGGACAGTTTTACAACATCAAAAGATTAAGATTAGTGAGCAGGGATTGTGTAGCTGACAATACAATCTTTGTGTCAAGTCGCACATTTCAAACAAGCTCACTGGTGTCTTTTCTGGTGCATGGTGCATAAACATCCTTCAAACAACTCTATGGTCTCACTGATCATGGTCTCACTGATCTATGGTCATCTATGGTCTCTCTGATCATGGTCTCACTATTCTATGGTCTCACTGGTCTATGGTCTGACTGGCCTATGGTCTCACTGGTCTATGGTCATCTATGGTCTCACTGGTCTATGGTCTCACAGATCTATGGTCTCACTGATCATGGTCTCACTGATTTATGGTCATCTATGGTCTCACTGATCTATGGTCATCTATGGTCTCTCTGATCATGGTCTCACTGGTCTATACAATACAATACAATTTATTCTTGTATAGCCCTAGGTCACAACAGAAGTCATCTCAGAGGACTTAACAAAACCATTGAAATCACCAACACAGATCAGATAATCAACAGTTAAAACACATGAAAAATATAAAGCACACACAGAAGAAAATGTCCATACATGTTGTAGAATGTTAAAGTGTCCTGATCATCACCAATCCTTTCTGTTGGACACTAACTGTCCAACAAGACCCTCCTGCATCGACAAGGAAAAACTCATAAAAACCCAGTGGGAAAAAATGAGAAACCTTGGGGAGACCTAGGGAAACCCACATGGAGGGAGACCCTGTGGGTCTATGGTCTCACTGGTCTATGGTCATCTATGGTCTCACAGATCTATGGCCATTCGTGGGCGGCACGGTGGCTGAGTGGATAGAAGGCAAGAAGGTCCTGGGTTCGAATCCCGGTCGGACCAGGCCCTTTCTGAGTGGAGTTTGCATGTTCTCCCCGTGTCTGCGTAGGTTTCCTCCGGGTACTCCGGTTTCCCCTACCACTAAAAATATGTACAATAGTTCTGGCATGCGCCTCCTGTTCGGCGACCCCGCTCCCATCTCTGTGTGGAGTGAGAGGACAAATGCCCAAAAAATAACAATTGTAAACCGCTTTGTGACTCTGGTTTGTGAAAGGCGGTATATAAATAAAAATTACCTTCTTACTTACTATGGTTTCACTGGTCTATGGTCTGACTGATCATATGACTGTATCTTGATAATGTAGCACACGGAGCAGGGCATCCGCGGAAATCAATGTGGCTCTGCCCCTTCCTGTGAAAGCATTAATATTTATGGTTCATTCAGTCGTCCTTGTGTTTGTGTGAAGTTATCGGTTCCTTTTCACTCTTACACTATAGGCAAGGCAAGTTTATTTGTAAAGCACAATTCATACACAACTCTAAGTGCTGACAAGAGACACTGGGCCTCATGTATGAAACTTGCGTACGGCCAAATCAGGGTGTAAATGATGCGTACGCAACAAATCTACACTTTTCCGCATTTATCAATCTGGACGTGAGCGTACGATACGCACAGAATTTACACCAACTCAATAGGTGGTGTAAATGTGTACGCTCATTTCACCCTTCGTCACAACACGCCAAAACACGCATGGCATTCAAGATTTGGACAACAATAAATATGTTCCTACTCTGGCAATATTATAAGCTGCGTTTTCATGGAGCATCATGTTTCGGAATTGGAATTTGCGCATCAGAAAAAGTCTAACACTCTGGAAACACCCAAACCTTTAATAAATCACAGATCATGAGCCTCTTCTGTTTCTATGATTTTATATGTGACTTCTGTGTGTATTATTTTGATCTGTATGTTTTAAAAATGTGAAGCGCTTTGTGATCCTGGACAGTGAAAGGCTCCATGCAAATAACTCGACAGGGATGTGTGACCCAGCTATTGCTGTGGCAGGCTCTGCGCTGCGTAATCACGCACGGCTATTTGTATTCTTCATTCACATCTGGTAAAGCAATGTATGTTTTCATTAGATTTGTGTAAGCCTCACACAGACACACACCCCATTAACGCATGGACCGATGGACTATGGTATTGCTCACTCCAAATGTCTCACTGCCCTGTCCACCGGCTGCACACTCTTGGGAGTGCATCCACAGCAGGTGCCATGAGAGACGCGCCACATAACTCCTCAAATGCTGTCATTCAGAAGTCTTGGCTCCAGAGTTTCTCTGTAAAATCTGGACTGCAAACGCTCTTGCAAGTGTACAGCGCTTCAGTGCATTCACAAGACGCTGCAGACGCTTCATTGATGAGAGCCACCGCTGCACACAATATATATGAATTAATTAATTCATTCTTTATTTATTCACTTCTACAATTCAAGAGAGATTTTTATAATTTATCAAAAAAATTCTGCAAATGTATTCAAAACGCAGCTGAATAAATATCGTATATTTATTTTTACACATGCATGAACAACCCTGCACCGTACACATAATTACGCATATGTTTTACCTCATTCACCTCTGGCAAAGCAATGTGGGTTTTCCTTAGTTTTGTGCATAAAGCCCCATAAATGCACCTGATCTTGCTCAAAACTGTCTAAGCCACTGCCCTGTTCTCCGCAGAGCAGGGATAGGATGCAACGCGCACCAGCAGTATAGTTCATTCATTCATTCAGGTCATTTATTATTTATTTATTTATTTACGTCAACATTTCAGGAGAGATGAGTGCTGCAGTGGGTCTAGACACTAGGGAAAAAAGTGTATAAATATATATTTTTTTTTAAACGTGAATAAACTCAAAAGTTGTGCGGCTTCTTAGCCGACTTCCTGCTGACCTGTCACAAAAACAGCGCGTGGAAAAGGCAGTTTCTGAATATATATAGGCGTGACTTTCATAAATACGCTGGTTTTGAGCGTGGCATTTATGAACAGCTGCAGGTGCGTACGCTCAGATCTGTGCGTATCTCACACGTTCATAAATGCCACGTCGGATCTTGTGTATCTGGGATCTACACCCAAAATGTACACCTTTTTCTGCGCAATTTTCACACATGAGGCCCATTCACACAAGGAATTAACATAATAAATTATCAGCGAAACTGAACTGTTTTTAACCTGGATTTAAACATAGAAAAGAAGCTTGTCTCACATTTTCAGGAAAACTGATTTTAGCTGCCTCTGAAACGCTGCCTCCTCATGTTTTAGTTCTGACCTTAATCAGAACTTTCTTTGATGTGAGAAACAGGACAGAGGCAAAACAATGAAACCTAGACTTAGACAAACTTGATCCACAAAGGAAATGACTCTGACAAACCGTTTGTCCTCAGGCCTAGGTTTTATTTAAAGTTTTTTAAAATCTTTAATAAATGTCTCTGTGCCTCTGTCCTGTTTGAAATGACATGCCTGATCCCTAAACGGAAGAGCACCTGGGCGGTACCTCTCAACAGAGAAATGTTATTTTACTAATCTGTGGTTTGAAAATATCAAACTGTTCCATTGACATCAGTCATGTTTGTGTTTCATGGTGAGACTGTTTCTGAAACTTGGTTGCACCAGATTTTATCTTTTTGGAGCCAGTGTGACTCCAATGACAAAGGACTGAATTTGATTTTGTTTTTTAAAT
Organism: Knipowitschia caucasica; assembly: GCA_964034765.1. Taxonomy (NCBI): domain Eukaryota; kingdom Metazoa; phylum Chordata; class Actinopteri; order Gobiiformes; family Gobiidae; genus Knipowitschia; species Knipowitschia caucasica. Next base: position 19,807,228 of record OZ035824.1, read on the forward strand.
TAATCCATTTTTGTATGGTATAGAATCCACTCTGGGGACAGGCTTTGTGGTCTCACGTCTCCAGCAGGAGATAGATAAAACTAAATAAATAATAACAATAGATAGCTAGACAGACATAGGAGAAATGCAGATGTCCAATAGCAGCAGAAACACATCCATCCAAACAAACAAATACATAGATCATTCTAAAAGTCTCTAACTATAATATTAAAAAGCAGCAGTAGTTTCTGCCGCAGCAGCAGAGTTGGAGCAGCCGCAGGATCAGCTGCTTCCTTTTGGTGAAGTTTGCAGAATCCTCTTGGTTTGAACTATTTTCTCTGCCCTGGTTCAGAGTAAAATGCTGAATGCTTTATTTCCAAAACAATGAGCTTTCCTCCAGTGGATTTACGCTTGATCTGCTTGTTTTGGACCGTGCATCCTCTCTGCTCTGGACCAGCGTAAAACCATCAACACTTTTGCAGCAACATTTACAGAGAGAAAAATAACTACTGTAAAACACAAAACAACTGTTTCAGAGACTCAGGACTCGCTGCTGTTTCCAGAGCATTCAAAAGGAAACTACTTGATTATTAATTATTACATGTGTTTTGTTCCACCTTAAATGCATATCTCTGAAATAAACGAACATTAATAAGTAATACTGTAAATGCACCAGAAGTTACCAGCAGATTATCTTACATCTGTTCTCTCTGGAGCCATGTTTTAAAATGATTAACAAGTAATATTGATTAGAGTCAATATTACCTTCAAGTCATTTAAAAAGTCTATCAGTGCAACAGGCTCAAAATACAATATCCTATCACTAAATGTCAGCGTACTAGAAAACACCATTATAGCAAAAATGATACTTTTACAAATGAATAAACATCAGTCAGGCTGTGTATGTCTGATTTTATATCTTGTTGTGGTTTATTTTATCAGGTTGTGTTTCTTGAAAGAGAATTGGATCTTTTCCAGTAACATTTCTGAGCATAAACAATGAAAGTTTCCCTGAGACTGACACAGACTGAGATTCTTATCTTTCTTTTCGAACTGAACTGCCTCTAATAATGTACCTGTGTTTTGTACTTTGTGTCCACAGCGAGTATATTCCAGGATTCACGAGTCAGCCGAAGATCCCCCGCACACCTGATGGCACGCCGCCCCAGAGAGGGTCCAGTCACAGCCGTGTCATGGCCCCTCAGTTCTCCCATTGCGAGCCGCAGCCGAGCAGCAGATCTGGCTCCGTCGCCTCCCGTGGAGAGACACCTGCCAAATGTGGAAGTAAGAGCCAAGTGCTGTGTCAAAATAAAGAGAGAAAAAAGGTTTGAACCAAATCAACAATAAAGGGAAAAACATCTGCTAGACGTGAACTAATATGATCCTGAAACAGACCTGATGTATGCTGTGGTCAGACACTGTCGTCTGAAACTTACTCTTTATTCATGTCATATACATTTGCTCCAGAAACTGCCTTCATCTGTGGAACCCAATCATCAGCAACACACGATGGAGATCAATGAACTCCAGGATACATTTGAACAACTTATAACTGCTGTTATCCTCAAATTAACAAAGTATAAAAAAGAAAGTATGAAAGAACAAAGTATAACATGTGATAGAAACTAGTCTGTTACACAGTAATGCAATAAACAGTAATACTACTAGTAATTATACTACTGTATAGTACACATTGTACTACTCTATAGTACACACTATACTACTGTATAGTACACATTGTACTACTGTATAGTACACACTGTACTACTGTATAGAACACATTGTACTACTGTATAGTACACATTGTACTACTGTAAAGTACACGTTATACTACTGCATAGTACACACTATACTACTGCATAGTGCGGCACGGTGGCTGAGTGGATAGCACTCTCGCCTCTCAGCAAGAAGGTCCTGGGTTCGAATCCTGGTCGGACCAGGGCCTTTCTGTGTGGAGTTTGCATGTTCTCCCTGTGTCTGTGTAGGTTTCCTCCAGGTACTCCGGTTTCCCCTACCACTAAAAATATGTCCAATAGTTCTGGCATGCGCCTCCTGTACTGGCCCCGCTCCCATCTCTGTGTGGAGTGAGAGACAAATGCCCAAAAATTAACATTTGTAAACCGCTTTGAGACTCAGATCTGCAGTGAAAAGGCGGTATATAAATAAAGATAAAGATAGTACACTGTACTACTGCATAGTACAGATTATACTACTGTATAGTACACATTATACTACTGCATAGTACACACTATACTACTGCATAGTACACACTACACATTGTACTACTGTATAGTACACATTCTACTACTGTATAGTACACACTATACAGTAATATAGTGTGTACTATACAGTAGTAAAGTACACATTATACGCATTGTACTACTGTATAGTACGCACTGTACTACTGTATAGTATGCATTGTACTACTGTATAGTACACACTATACTACTGTATAGTACACATTGTACTACTGTATAGAACACACTATACTACTGTATAGTACACACTATACTACTGTATAGTACACACTGTACTACTGTATGGTACACACTATACTACTGTATAGTACACACTATACTACTGTATAGTACACACTATACTACTGTATAGTACACATTGTACTACTGTATAGTACACACTATACTACTGTAAAGTACACGTTATACTACTGCATAGTACACAATATACTACTGTATAGTACACACTATACAGTCGTACAATGTGTACTATACAGTAGTAAAGTACACATTGTACGCACTGTACTACTTTATAGTACACACTATACTAGTGTATAGTACACACTATACTACTGTATAGTACACATTGTACTACAACAATAGAACTGTTGACTAGAAAAGACTGAGCAGCTCCTTTTTGTTCCTGTTTAGGAAATAATGCAATCCTACACGTCCGTTTTGTTTTGCGGTTTTACTCTTATGACCCACTTCTTTCTTTTTCTGAACAAAAGGAAACTTAAAAAGTGTAATGTTTTTTTCACAAAAGTACATTCTGCACATAATGAAACTTACCAAAAGTTATTATTATTCATATGCTGTACAATATGCCAGTTATAATTCTATTTGTATTTAACTTTTATTTAACCAGGAAAGTCCCATTGAGATTAAGAACCTCTTTGTCAAGGGAGTCCTGGACATACTTTTATGTTAAAGAAGCAGTATGTTAAAACATGTGGCCAAAAGTGGTACTGCAGCCTCTCCCACTGTCCCTGACTCAGGTTGCCAGATATGCAGACGAATCCAGCTGGGACCATAACAGCTGAATAGACAAGAGTTTTGTCAACAACAAATCTATAAACAACACCTTTTTCACAAATCCTGGTTTTATTCCATGTTTTGTCGTTAATGATTTGAGAATCCCAAATTAGTCAAATCAGTGGGGTTAAGTGTCCTTGGGCAAGATACCTAACCGGAAAGTCTCTGATCGGGGCGCCGGAACTCACCACCTGGAGCTTATCCGGTGGAGGGTGGAACATCGAAATGAAAACAAAAAAGTTGAAATTCGCATATCCCTGAACTACTGTTTTAATCATTGAAAAAAAGATCATTGGAAAATATCATGTTTTATTAATGCCTTTTGACAGATTAGGGCCCTTTAATGATGACTCGACATAAAAATCTTACATATTGCTACTTTAATGTTAGTTTTTCTGTTTTAGATTCATGTGTTAAATGTAATATGTCAGTGGCTTCTTCCTGCATCACATTTTTTAAACACACATTTGTATCACATCCGGATGCATTTATCCGTAGAATCGTTGGCAAATGCTATACTTTGCTTTGGTCCTAATGCTTTTAGTCGGATGATAGAATCTGCCGATGCCCTCATGCTTCTTGATTGTATTGGGCAGAGCTCTTAGCTGGTCGACCGTATCATAAAGACAGTAATAGAAGGAAGTGGTGGCTCTCCCAGTGAGTTCTGAGGCCTGGCCAGTGTCAAACATCTGCAGCAGGAAGTCACTTAATCCCAGCGTCAAAACGCATTAGCCACAAACGACTGGCATCCGCATCTAAAGGTATAAGTCAATTGTTTTGTATTGGTTTGTTTCTGCCAACCGTCACATGGGATTAGGTGTAATGTCTTGTGCTGTGTCTGGGCCTAACTAGCAGAGGGAAGAAGGCTGCTATTGTCAATCTCCTCCCAAAAAACTTTGATGGAGGCAAATGTTTGAGTAAGAGGGACTGAAAAGGCCTGTGTGTGTAGCCGAGCGGCCTCCCACGTGGTCCACACCAGCAGTTAGTTTCTCTAGGCATTTCAGCCTTTCACCTACACACAAAATCATCACAATCTTTATGGAGTTTATGTTAGACAGCTGTGTTCAGTGTTGATGGAAGAGGATTAGTAAAAGTAGGTTTTTTTAGTTTATTTGTATTTTTCAGTTTTTTTCATGATATTGCAACAAAATACTACAATAATCCAGCTCAATTACAACTGTAAAATATTCCATGAAAGGTTGAATCCAAGTTTCTTTCAGGAACGTGGTAACTGGAGAAATATGCTTCATTTAATGCATTTAGTTCTTTTTGTAAACGGTTATGGTACGACTACATTTCACTCATAATGTATACTTCTTGTTTAATCTTTAGGTTTATTTAGTTTATCCGGTCATACAAGTCAAAAGGATTCAGATTTCAGATGCTGCCATTTTTTAAGGATGGCAGCGTTTAAAAACACACGTCACTTTCTTCTCTTCTCTTCCTGCACCATTAGAATAAAAACATTAGTCCAGTCCAGTTTATTCAAACAGACGTTCATGGTTAGCGGCGACCAGAGCGACATCATCACAGACGTTCTTCCGGAGGATCTGTCCGAGATGAAAATCCTCTCTGACCTAAGAGTAAACTAAAAGATGTCGATTTAGACAAGAGTTTTCATCTCCTCAGGCGGGGGCTGGTAGCCTGGTCTTACCCAGTGTTGGGCACGTTACTTTGAAAAAGTAATCAGTTATAGTTACTAGTTACTTCTCCCAAAAAGTAACGGAGTTACTAACTGAGTTACTCCACTATAAAAGTAACTAGTTACCAGTGAAAGTAACTGTTGCCTTACTTTTTAGTTTGTCGTGGTACCGAGCTTTAGCTGGTTGTAATTTAGAAGGATAACTTCTAAGTAGATTAATTGTTGCAACAATGCCACCCTATTTTAGAATTGTTTGTATAGGCAAAGCACAAGACAGGCCAAGGTTCCTTTTAAATTACATCGCATTTATTTTTTATACATTGATCAAACAAAACACATTATAAAACTTGCAACTGAAAGAGACCATTTTAAAATAATTAGTTCCCACATACACACACAACCTCTCCGTTCAGCAGCCCTCGCGCCTGACAGACCAGAACAATGGAAAATACAGAGCGCGCTGAGCGCGGCTGGAGCATCTACAGCCGCTGGAATAATGTGAATGGGGAAATAGAGGAAGTGGGGAGCAGAATAGATTAGAGGGAAGTAGCACCACAGATAAAGAACAATAAGGCAAGGTGGAAAAGTGGGCAAAGCAGCAGATATCACGTGTCCCAGACGCTGCAGACCGCCGCTGACACCGCTGCGGTGTGGGGCTGCGGTCCTGTAGCAGCGCTGGGACTATGAGAGGAGGAAACTCACGAGGCCCACCAGGGCGTGTGGGCAAACAATTCATTGCGCAACTTAACGTGCAGTAACGGGGTGTCGGCAATGATAACGGCGTTATAGTTACAGTCAAAGTAATTATTTAGATTCCCCCTTACTGAAAAAAGTAACGGCGTTAGTAACGCCGTTTATTTCAACTGCGTTATTCCCATTACTGGTCTTACCTGGTCTAACACTAAACACTCATCATTGGTTGGAATTAAAATAGTGTTTTACATAACCATTCGTTACAAATTATAATAGTATAGTATTTACCAAATATCCTTTTTCCTCTGAGTCCTCTGTGAGTCCTCGGTGAATCAGAATCTTTTTTTTTGCAGTGTAATAACAGGAAGTCACAGACGAGGAAATTGCTTTTGCTCTCAGAGTCAGAGTGAAGAGGCAGAGAATAGAGTGAGGTAGAGTAAATTCCATAATGATAAAATATAAAACATAACATTCCAGTCAGGAAGGGCTTTAGCGATGTTTTTTAGATTCACAATTTAGTATTTATTTTCAACCACAAATAAGATCCAGCAGGTCCAGGGCCACAACAATAAACTAATAAATATAAAAACAATCTGTCTCTCCGTGGCACTGTGGGTACTCATCGTGGAGCTTTCCAAATGTCATGGGCCTATGGTGGCGGGACAGCGAGTAAGGGGGCTTCCATCTTGTAGCCACACAATCATTTCAGCTGCTGTGACCCCCCCTGCTGTGATCCCCCCCCCCATACAAGAGACCAATAAACCCTTGTCCTCGTCTCTGTCCTCAAAGATTAGCTTAGCTTCCACTTCCACATCTGATGACCTCACATTATGTAACTCTCACCTGAAGCATGGTGCCCTAGAGGAATACCATGGCCTTAATCTCTCCCCTCTCTCCCTCCCCTCTTCCCCACTTCTGCTCGCCCCCTATTTCTCCCACTCTCTCCTCTCCCTCTCCCCCATCCTGCAGATGGTCAGTCCAAGAGGAGGTGAAGACCCCTGTCAACAAGCAGCACCGCTATCTCCCCGACATAAGGACTTCCTGTAACCTCATCCCCGTCCAGCGTCAGAGCGGGACAGAGACGGTCCGGGACCAGAGGGGGATGGGACCTCCACAATGCAAAGGATTGTGGGAGGTTTGTCCACCCGCTCTGCAGCAGCGTCGTATCGTACTATAACTTCACAGTGGTTGGAACAATACAATCTGCAGCTGGTCCTTCCCTGAGTCCTGCTGCAAAAGTGACTGAAATATTGATTGAACTGCAATTTTTTTATTTTAAAAATTTTTTTGACAGTATTTACAAGTGGGACAAGCAAAAATTTCTTGTTCCTGTGACATTAGAAACTTAAAGGAGCTACAGTATACCCGTTTCTGCAAGGTTTGAATGTTTAGCCCCGCCCCCAACTCGCTCACAGGCTTCTCATTTCCTCTACGCTCTCCTCCCACGGAGCCATCTAGTTTTATTTGTGATCTATATGCTACTTCTTGTAAGCTACACAACGATCACTGATGAAATGGAACAAAGCAACAGCGTGGAGGAGAGCGGGCGTCACGCTAAGTCTTTACTCATCACTTTATACGGCCGGAATTCATACACAGCTGAATCAATGAGCTCAAGTTTTACATTAAATTACGGATTATAATACAACTTGCCTTTTTATGAACTCATTAGAAAATAAATCGGGTATAGCTCCTTTTAAAGAAAGAAGATAAGAGAAATGACAGGACTTGTTTCTTGTTGTTAAAAACTATTTGAAAATATAAAAACCACATGGTTTATTTCCTTATATTTCATCCTTTTCTGCCACCTCTCCATCTTTCATCACAGAGGTACTACCTTTTATATTGTGTTTAAAAATGGTCTTTAACTTGAACTTGCCATGGACTGATTTCTTGATTACTTTTATTTTGTAATATTTAAATCTGTCGTTAAATGAGTGAATGTTATTACTGAAGTTGTTTTAACTTGTGCAGTGAATGTTTACAAATGACCCAGGTCTGACTTTAGAAAGAGTCATGTGTGATTTATGAAAAGACTTGAATATCAGTTTTGTTGATATTTGCACCTGTCGCTCAGACTTTCTCTGTAAATACTTCTTTACATTTTCATAATTCTTTGTGTAAATAAAATCCACATATTTTTTAACTTTTCTCTGATGCATTTTACATCACGCACTAAAACTAGAGCAGAACAAGAACCTTCAGTGAAGTCAGAGTTAAAGATGAAGCCCTTTGGTAAATAGACTGTAATTCCACTGACGTGGAACATGTTTTGGCACGAGTTTGGAGATGGAGCCGACGACACACGGATCTGTCATAAAATAAAACATTCCTGGATTTGGAAAAAGCCCAAAATACTATATATTTAATCTCACGTGACTTAGTTTCAAGGATTTCAGACATTCTGTAAACAAGACTCCTTTAATATTTAATGCTTTTGAAATCAATCTGAACAATCCTCTATATGGGTGTGTTCATAGTAAAGTGTTCAGTATCTGGATTTTAAAAGGTTATAACTCAAAAACTAAATTTACCCTCATAGATTAGAGAAAGGATTTCAAACCCAGACAGATCAAAGAGAAAGTGTGGATAAAATCAAGAGGAAAGATTGACAAATACATTACGTACATTTAAAACCCAGATCAGCCTCTGATTGGATCATTCTGTGACTCAGGGACAAACTCCACAGATTCACATTAACAACATCAGGAAATCACTGCGTTTAAAATCCATCCATCCATCCATTTTCTTCCCCTTAATCCATTTCTGGGTCGGGGGGGTGGCAGTCAGAGCTGCACCCAGTACACTTAGCACTTAGCGTTTAAAATGTTATACTAAAAATAATCATGTGTAATCAAATGTAAATGACTTTCAAAAATGTGTTTCAAACTTCAGCTCATTCAAAGGATCAGGTCCAACACAGATAAACTGTTAAGATAAGATAGACTTTATTGATCTCAGGCATGGATAGAATCACTCAGATTGTGAAAAGAAAGAAATGTGCAACATGTTAAATGCAGGATATGTTATGTACAATAAAAAGTGGCAATCAAGAAACAGTATCAATAGTAGTGCAGGTTTTTAGTCCTAATGCAAGTGACTTGTTGTACAGTCTGACAGCGGTGGGGATAAAGGCCCTGCGGTAGCGCTCCTTCTTGCACTGAGGGTGTCTCAGTCTTCCACTGAAGGAGCTCCTCAGCTCCTCTACAGTCCTGTGCAGTGGCTGGGAGGTATTGTTCATGATGGAGGTGACTTTGACTAGTCCCTCACCTCCTCCACAGAGTCCAGGGGCCTCTTGTCCCTTACCTCCTCCGCAGAGTCCAGGGGCCTTCTGTCCCTCACCTCCTCCACAGAGTCCAGGGGCCTCTTGTCCCTCACCTCCTCCGCAGAGTCCAGGGGCCTTCTGTCCCTCACCTCCTCCGCAGAGTCCAGGGGCCTTCTGTCCCTCACCTCCTCCACAGAGTCCAGGGGCCTCTTGTCCCTCACCTCCTCCGCAGAGTCCAGGGCCTTCTGTCCCTCACCTCCTCCACAGAGTCCAGGGGCCTCTTGTCCCTCACCTCCTCCGCAGAGTCCAGGGGCCTTCTGTCCCTCACCTCCTCCACAGAGTCCAGGGGCCTCTTGTCCCTCACCTCCTCCACAGAGTCCAGGGGCCTTCAAGAGGGATTTGGATAAATGTAAAACACAATTTAACTTCTGATTATTAAAATCTAAGGTTTGGCTTTCCTCCCACTTTTGCACCTTTAGTGTGAACAAGACCATGTGTATAATAATACTTTTCAATGCTTTCTAAAACCTGACTTCACATCCAGATCCTAACTCAAAGGAAACGCTCCGACCTTTACTGTAACGTTCTGTCGTCCCTGATGTTGTCCCCAGAGACTCCACAGATGTAGCTTTAAGCATCGCAGGAGCTGGAACACAATATAAGGAAACCAGATGCACATGACTGGGATGACGCACGCTGGGCCAGGTGGCTCCATCCACAGCCGCTCTCTGCAGCTGTAGGAAGTGTCCAAACAACAGCGGCGGGTCCTGGAGATGCAGCGCTGAGGCATGAGAAAACACCGTTCAGCAAAAGGACCCGCTCTTTATGAGCGTTTAGGAGGCTGTAAAGGTTTAATACGCCACCGACTGGAATCTGTCTCCCAAAGGTGCAAACAGTAGTGACCGATGCCCCTGGAGACACTTAGGGCCTCCCACTGCGGCCACAGCAGCCAAGAGCATCATGGGAAACTGACAGGCTGCTTTGGTCCAATACAAGAGGTGTAAATATAGTATTGTTTTTAGATTTTAATATTTTTTAGGTGTTTATGAGAGATGCAATGTTTGTTTATTCATGTATTTCAAACCTACAGGTGTAAAAGTCCGCTTGGTTTGAAAGTCGATTGTTATTCAGATTTTGTAATTGTAAAAAAAATGTTGAATCAAAATGGCCGATATTTCCAAATTTACTGGTATTTCCTCTTGTTTTTATGAATTGTAGGGAGCTCATCCTAAAACATACTGTACTGGAAATGCTTGAAAATTAGATTTTAGGGCAACCCCAACTGGAGTTTATTTTATTGGTTTTTTTTTGCAATTGTATGGTTTGTTCAAAATAGAAAAATAACCGAAAATAAACCAAATCAAAATGTGTAAGAAAATGTAAGGACTCATTTGTGGGAAGCCACGTTTCTGGAAATGAAGTCATGTAGAAATTGTATTCTGTTTGGATGACACTGAGAGGTTTGCATACAGAGTTTATTTGTAGTGGCAGCAAGCTTATTTATATAGCACAATTCATACACGGGGGAACTCAAAATGGTGCTTTTTGAAATAACCATGAGTTGCAGTTGTAATAATAATGATGACAATAATTATACAAATAAGATAGGATAAGATAAACTTCATTGATCTCTGATGTCACATTTGGCACAGACAGAATCAGATTTGTGCAAAGACAGAAGTGTGAAAAATATAGTCTGTGCAGGATATAATTATGTACAATAATATGATAATAATGTTCAATCCAAGAACCGTAACCTGATCCATTACCAAACTGGAAGTGTCATGTATTCTGACTGATGAGGGTTGGGCCCGGACCCCTATAGGTGGTGTTTGTTAAATACAGCGCGGGGCCGATGTTTACCTTTAGCTGGAGCTGACAGAGACGTGAGCACAGAGCGGCTCATGTGCTCTTTGTTCTAGCCCTTTTCAGAGCGGGATGGTTGACAGTCGGGTGGAAACACGGGGGGAGGTGTGACAGAGTTACCCTCCAGCTACTTTTCTCTTTGGAGGGCTGTAAATTCCTTCTTGGTGACTGAGGAACAGGACACCCCCCTGCACTGATCTGAACAGAGATGAATACATGAGGGCCCGGGGCACGCTTAGTCCAAGTTTTCCAGGCATCAGGGAGAAGTGCAAACTGGGAATGGAGGAACTTAAGATTTAAGAAGTGGCGATCAAGTGGCAGAGAAAATACTGGAAACAGGATAATGTCACTACATCATCAGAGAGTGAAGAGTGAAAGAAGCTGGAAGTATTTTCTACTGTAACATTTTGCATGGGTTTGAAGATTTTTCCAAAACATGACAGGAAAATTTTCAAACTTTGTGACAGTTTTTTGTCAATGGGATTGGTTCGAGAAAACAGAGGAATTAGCTGAACCCAATATGTTTTACCTGTGATAATTTCCTTCTGGATGAATAAAGTCTGTCTTAAGTCACGGGTGTCCAGACTTTTTAGTAAGAGGCCACTTTAGTCCAGGGGCCAACATCACAGACTCAAGAACTTGACTGGCCACAGGCTGTTCGTAGCTTTATGATGATCTATAATAGAGCTGGAGTTGGCTGAATGACACATGTTCACCATCTCACCAGTTTCATTAGCAACATTAACGGAAGTTTGTGACACAATAAAAAAATACGTCAGTAAAGTTTGTGCAAATAAACTCAGCACTTAATCCTAGACTGGGATTTAGAACAAGGTCTATATTGTCTGAGCTCAAGATATCAAGGCAGAGGGCCACATACAGTGACACTGAGGGCCACAATTGGCCCCTGGGCCTGAGTTTGGACATGTCTGGTCTAAGTCTAAGTCTTTATCTAACCAGGAAGGATAAAGATCTGGTTTTCGAGGGAGACCTGTCCAAGAGTTTTCAATGACAGAAAAATAACACAATAAAACATTACAAAACAATACAATTTATTCTTGTCTCTCCCTGAATCACAACAGCATCATCTCAGAGATTTTACAACTTTTAATGTCTTACAAAATACTAGAACTCTAACTTTTGACTGTTTGACTTGTGACCAGGAAAGATGTTTTTACTCAAACATAATTTTAAACTTGGCTCCTTGGAATGTTGTGATGTCACACGAACAAAAACCTGTTCACAAACATCCATCATCAGCTGTCTGGAAGTGAGACATGATTTAAATGTGTTTTATTCCAAAATCACATGGTTTTCATAACTACAAACACAGATTCAGGCTCTCTTCTCAAGTTAGCTCCAGTCCCATTCATCTCCTGTTAATGTTGACGCTACTTCCCATTTAAGTTGAGAACACAATTGGGATTCTACTTTCACCAGGTTCTAATCCCGCAGGTGTTTCTGCGTCAACAGCGGATGGAAAACTTCCTCTAAAGTCTGTGGTGAATTCCAGAGCGTGGCCTTTGTCAGGTTTCTTCTGGTAAACACAAACAAGAGTTAATGTCAGAGTCACCGAGGCAGGACTGACAGGGGAACAGAGATTTCACCTCTGCATACTTTACTGTAACAGGTGTTTGTTTAGACTTTCCTGGTTTTGGACAGAGAAGAAGAAGAGCGGGAGAGTTACTACAGCTTCGTATCTTGGTCTTGATCCTTATGCTTTTCTAGTCCAGGCACAATAGTACAGTACGGGGCCTCTCCGGATCCAATGACACCATCTGAACAAGGGTTAGACACTTACGACAGATAAAGGCAATAGTGGAGAGACTGAGTGTGATCTTTAAACGTGTTTTAAAATTAAAATAAAACGTCTGTCAAGTGGAGAAAAGAGTCCATTTGTCCTTGCTCACAATTCTATAAATGATTAGATTGAACTATAAAATGCATTTAAAAATATTTATCAAAGCACATGTTGAACATATTTTTTATCTCAGTGTATGATTATAATAATAATAATAATAATGATAAAAATAATAATGCATTGGTTTTCAGACGCTCAAAGTCTCTTCACATCATTATTCATTCACTCCATACACGGTGGTGATAAACTACTACTGTGGCCACAGCTGCCCTGGGGCACACTGACAGAAGCGAGGCAACCAGTATGTGCCATCGGCAACTCCCACCACCACCAACCATTCACACACACACCAGACTCATTCTAATGTGGGGGAAGTGTCTTGCCAAAGGACACAACGGCATTTCGGCACTTTACAGCCTTGGATCGTTCACCCACTAATAGGGAACGTGTGCTGGGTTAGACCGTCGTGAGACAGGTTAGTTTTACCCTACTGATGATGTGTTGTTGCAATAGTAACAACACATCCACTGTGGCACCTGCTGTTCCCAGAGGTGAAGTGTCTTGCAAAAGGACACAACTACAGCAGACAGTGGGAGTCGGTGGAGAAAGTCTTGTGGTGGGATTGAACCCATGACCTTCAGGCTCAAAGGTCAATGCTCCACCAACATGAGGATTGGTAATAATAATGTAGTAATATTTATTACCAATGTTGTGTCTTTGTGTCTAAAATGTTGTGTCTTTGGGCAAGACACTTAACCCCACTTTGCCCAAAAGCCCCCACTGAAAGATCAAGGCTATGCTCACACTCAGTGAGCAGCCGTCCTCCTGTGGACTCACCACCTGCAGAGGGTCAGTGAGGGGCTGGTGCTATGAGACTTGGGTGGCATCTCTGATTGCCACCCCCCTGACCCAGAAATGGATTAAAGGGTAGAAAATGGATGGATGGATGGATAATGTAGTAATAATGTAATAATAATGTAATAATAATGTAGTAATAATATAATAATGTAATAATAATATAGTAATAATGTAATAATAATGTAATAATAATGTAGTAATAATGTAATAATAATGTAATAATAATGTAAGTAGTAGTAGTAGTAAGCTTTATTTATATACCGCCTTTTCACTGCACATCGGAGTCTCAAAGCGGTTTACAATTGTTGGGTGGGGGTGCCAGTACAGGAGGCACATGCCATACCTATTGTACATATTTTTAGTGGTAGGGGAAACCGGAGCACCCGGAGGAAACCTACGCAGACACGGGGAGAACATGCAAACTCCACTCAGAAAGGCCCTGGTCCAACCGGGATTCGAACCCAGGACCTTCTTGCTGAGAGGCGAGAGTGCTATCCACTCAGCCACCGTGTAGTAATAATGTAATAATAATGTAGTAATAATGTCATAATAATGTAATAATAATGTAGTAATAATGTAATAATAATGTAATAATAATGTAGTAATAAAAGTAGTAATAATATAATAATAATAATGTATGTAATAATGTAATAATAATAATGTAATAATAATGTAATAATTATGTAATAATAATGTAGTAATAATGTAATAATAATGTAGTAATAATGTAATAATAATGTAGTAATAATGTAATAATAATGTAGTAATAATGTAATAATAATGTAGTAATAATGTAATAATAATGTAGTAATAATGTAGTAATAATGTAATAATAATGTAGTAATAATGTAATAATAATGTAGTAATAATGTAGTAATAATGTAATAATAATGTAGTAATAATGTAATAATAATGTAGTAATAATGTAATAATGTAATAATAATGTAGTAATAATGTGATAATAATGTAATAATAATGTAGTAATAATGTAATAATAATGTAGTAATAATGTAATAATAATGTAATAATAATAATAATGTAGTAATAATGTAGTAATAATGTAATAATAATGTAATAATAATACTTGAGTGAATTACAGTAATTTCACACAAAAGACACAAAGTTACATTTGTTTGGACTCAAGGTCACATCAAACATTCATTCCTGGATCTCAGTCCTACACACACACACGCACGCACGCACGCACGCACGCACACACACACACACACACACTCAGGTTTCATAAAAGACTACACACAAATACAGCAGAAACGACACACAGCTGGTTATAGTTCATCGATTTGTTTTCACTTTTCTACATATTTTTAAATTCTTTGTGGTTTTTATTCCTCGGTCCATTTCCCTCGTGATTATTACACTTTAAACGAACTGAATTGATCTGAAAGAAGTGGATTTTTACACAGGACATTAATGTGACACACAACATTTCTGACTCAGTGATTTACAAGAAGAAAGACTCTGTCCCCGTCCTGTCCTCTCTCTGTCCTCTCTCTGTCCTCCATCTTGTCCTCCGTCTCTCCGTCCTGTCCTCTCTCTGTCCTCTCTCTGTACTCTCTCTGTCTTCCATCTTGTCCTTCGTGTCTCCGTCCCACAACAAACCAGGAACAAACCCTAAACGGAAAAAGCAGGCGACAGGATGCACATGGCCCTGAGAGCGATGGCTGCAGCCAACAGGAAATGAGGAGAAAAGAGGAAGAGCGTTTGGATCCGAGCTGGACGCACCGTGAGAGGAACAGAGTCATTTTTGAAAAGACAAAGAGAAACAGAGGTTGTTCTTTCCCATTGGTGACGGAAAAGAGTCAGTGGGACGTTTAGATACAAAGCATGTGACGCAGGAAAAATACAGTTTAAATGATCCAAACTGAGCAGAATCTGTCCTTTCAGTGACAAATGTGTATGTTTTGTTTGTTTATCCTGTTCTTTTAACCCTGTTTTATGTATGGACTTGTCTGCTGCACACTGGGGACTTTTGCGGATGTATTCAAATGGGGTTTTACTGCAAATGGAAAGTAAAATGTTTCCCCAGTTTACAGGTGTAACTCAGAAAAGTAGAATATCGTTCTAAAGTTAATTCTGTTCAACCCAAAGTCATCACAAACAAAGTGACGTATAACAGGCTTAGGGTTAGGAGCACACATATACATATAAGTGAATACTAGGGATAGCATCACTCAACTGAGCCACTGATGGCAACTGTGGCTCAGTTGGTAGAGCATTGACCTTTGAGCCTGAAGGTCGTGGGTTTGAGCTCACCACAATACCTACTTCACGACTCCCACTGATGTTTGCTGTTGTTGTGTCCTTGTGCAAGAGACTTAACCCCACTTTGCCTGAAGCCCTCACTGAAAGATCTCAGCTCCTGTGGACTCACCACCTGCAGGAAGATCAGTGAGGGGCTGGTGCTCTGTGTACTGGGTGCAGCTCTGACTGCCACCCCCTGACCCCGAAATGGATTAAGGGGAAGAAAATGGAAGGATGGATGGCATCACTCATAAGATAAGATAAGAATTCCTTCATTTGTCCCACAGTGGGGAAATTTTGATGTTGCATCGCACATATAGGAGAGTAGTAAGAGCACACAGGGATCACACACATTATATACAAATAAGTAGTAGCTATGTTTCTTAGCTAACATAACTAGCTGTAGATGCTGAAAATGCTTCAATACCAGTCAAAATATATATGTAGTAGTGCAGTTATATACTGTACAGTTAAATAGTGCAGGATAAAAAGTATATAAGTAAAGTGACATGAGGTAAAGTGACATTGTTCTGTGACATCCTGAAGTTGCAGTATTGCACATTGCACATGATTTAAGAATTTACTTAATTACAGATGAATTAAATTTACAGGCTCAGCAGTTCTTATTGTACAGTCTGACAGCAGCAGGAAGGAAAGACCTACGGAACCTCTCCTTCACACAGCGAGGGTGAATTAGTCTGTCATTGAAACTGCTCTCCAGAGCAGAGAGAGTGTCCTGCAGGGGGTGACAGTCATGGTCCAGCATAGATGTTAGTTTGCTCAGGACCCTCCTGTCCCCCACCTGCTGCACTGTGTCCAGGGAACAGCCCAGGACTGAGCTGCACTTCCTGATGACCTTCCTGTGATGCTGCTGTTCCAGCAGACCACACCGTACAAGATGGCTGATGCCACCACAGAGTCATAGAAGGTCTTCAGGAGTGGCCCCTGCACTCCAAAAGACCTAAGCGTCCTCAGCAGGTAGAGCTGACTCTGGCCCTTCTTGAAGAGGGCGTCTGTGTTATGAGTCCAGTCCAGTTTGTGGTTCAGATGAACACCCAGGTACTTGTAAGAGTCCACTCTCTCGATGTCCTTTCCCTGGATGTTCACTGGAGCTGGAGTGGCAGAGTGACGTCTGCGGAAATCCATCACCATCTCCTTGGTCTTCCCCGCGTTGATGTGGAGGTGGTTCCGCTGACACCAGTCCACAAAGTTCTGTATAACTCCTCTGTACTCTGTGTCATCGTCCTCGGAGCTGAGTCCGATGATGGCAAAGTCGTCGGAGAACTTCTGGAGGACACAACCGTCAGTTGTACCGGTGTAGAGGGTGAAGAGGAACGGCGCGAGGACTGTCCCCTGGGGGGCCCCCACACTGCAGGTCAGGACCAGTCCCTGGTTCTCACAAACTGGGGTCTGTCTGTGAGGTAGTCCAGGATCCACTGGGACAGGTCGTAGTCCACACCGGCTGTCTCCATCTTGTCCCTGAGAAGCCGCGGCTGGATGGTGTTGAAGGCACTGGAGAAATCAAAGAAGAGGATCCTCACAGTGGAGCCGGGTTTCTCCAGGTGGGACAGAGAGCGATGGAGGAGGGAGATGATGGCGTCCTCGACTCCGATGCCCGGCCTGTAGGCGAACTGCAGCGGGTCCATCGCTGGGCTCAGAGTGGAGCGGAGATGTCCCAGGACCAGTCTCTCCAGTGTCTTCATGCAGTGGGATGTTAGAGCCACTGGCCTGAAGTCGCTGAGGTCTTTGGCCCGTGGTTTCTTGGGCACCGGTACCACACAGGAGGTCTTCCAGAGCTGTGGTACCGCCATCAGCTTGAGGCTCAGGTTGAAGACGCTCCACAGAGTTCGTCTGCACAGGAGCGAAGGAGCCTGGAGCTGATGTTATCTGGTCCTGATGCCTTACACACTCACACGCACACAGACACACACATAAAGTTAATTCAACTCTGAAGTGTTGGATGACACAGTGTGTCTCTTATCAGCTGTTGTTCCCGGACACACACAGTTTACGGCTTGTGCCTCGTCCCAGTCCCTGATGATTCTTGTTTGCTGTGGTCAGATATTTGCTGATTTAAGGTTTTCCTGTGTTGCTTTTTCCTTTGTTAAACTCATGAGTATATGTTTTGCATTCTTCAAATTATTAACAGAACCTTCTAAGCATATGCAGTGTATTCCTCCTCCAGTGTAGGAGGAAAAGTGATCCAGGACTGAGGCTGTAGACCCAGGACTGAGGCTGTAGATCCAGGACTGAGGCTGTAGACCCAGGACTGAGGCTGTAGACCCAGGACTGAGGCTGTAGACCCAGGACTGAGGCTGTGGACCCAGGACTGAGGCTGTAGACCCAGGACTGAGGCTGTAGACCCAGGACTGAGGTTCTAGGCCCAGGACTGACCCAGGACTGAGGCTGTAGATCCAGGACTGATGCTGTAGATCTGGGACTGAGGCTGTAGACCCAGGACTGAGGCTGTAGATCCAGGAAGGTACTGCTCATGAGTTATTATAGTTATTATTGGGGCAGAGAACAGAATGTGCAAATGAACAATGTAGATTCAGATATGAGTGTGACACATGGAGCTCCCCAAGGCTCCGTAATGGGACCTAATCTAATCAGAGTTTAAAGGACTACAAAGTTGGACTAAACTAAAGGATGCATTCATTTTCCATGACGTTAACCTTTACGTTGTCTTGGTAATAAATGTGACGGCAGTGACGCCCAAAGCTGACGGGACGATCAAACACACAAAACCTCCGACAAACAAGAGGTGAATGAAGCGGCAAAGTGAGAACACAACACTGGAGTTTGCTCCGGGACGGTTGATTAACAGCAGGATCTAAGCTCTGAGGTCACGGCCGCTCCGGAGGCCACGGCCACCCCGGACGCCCAAGGCCCCCTGGACGTTACAGCCGCCACAGCCGCCCCAGAGGCCACAGCCGCCCTGGAGGCCACAGCTGTCCCAGATGCCACAGCAGCCTCGGAGGCCACAGCTGCCCCAGAGGCCACAGCCGCCCTGAAGGCCACAGCTGTCCCAGACGCCACAGCAGCCTCGGAGGCCAAAGCTGCCCCAGAGGCCACAGTGAGTGAACTGTTAATAACACAATAACTAATATCCCAGAAGCGGTGCTAAAAACACATTATTTCGTGTTAAACATTAGTGGAGCTCTCTACATCCTCCAAAGACAAAATGTGCTTAAAGGGTGCATTTGGAATCAACAAAGTGTATGACACAGACTTTTCTCTTTGTGAAATAAAAGCATTTTATTAAAACATGGACAGAAACACATGAAAAAGCAACACAAGACAGCTCTGTACCATTTGAGATAAATGATGTGAGAAAGATATTTATTACATGAAGCTGTAGAATCAGAGAAAGACTAAAGTATGATCTGTGAAGTTACTAAACTAATGTCTGAACCTCAGTACTTTCACTTTTTAGTCCAGTTTAAAATCTACAACACTTTCAATACAAGAAAAATATTGTCATTTACAAAGACAGAACTTTATGATATTCCACCATAATCCTCCTGCGACTGCAATCTGACGTGTAGATGTATGGTCATTGACATGTTCTGCCCGGTCAAATAAATATAGAACTAAACTAAATAAATACATCAATCAAATTTGGATTTATGAAATTTGTTTTTTGGATTTTGACCAATTTGAAAATAAAAGTCTGACTGATCTGTTTCCTGGTCTTGTGTGGGACTGGACCTCGCTTCATCGTGACTGAATGAGTGAATATCGTGGATCTATCTCTATGGGACAGAAGGCTGTAATCACAGGATCCTAAACTCCACCCAGTCTTTGTGTTTGTGCTCAGCTTCAGACTGAACTGGAGACGTTTGGAACATTAGACTTTAGATCTTTACATGTTTTCCTTCAATGGAGCCAAACTGTGGAACGCTCTTCCCACTGACCTAAAACTACAAACAAACTTAAACATCTTCGTCTGAAACTGTGGCTGAAATCGAAACGCTGTTCACATGATTAATGAACTGTATATTTTATTACTTTTATATTTACACATTTTAAATGTGTGCATTTGTCTCCTAAAAGCTTTCTATGGACAAGTGTTGAACATTAGCCTGGTCTTGCTCTAACACTAAAGGCATCTGGTCTGTCCAATGGAACTGTTGTGTCCATATCAAATAAATAAATAAACAGGACTCTGAACAGGATTATATAGAATATTATGAAAGACAAATATAACACAAATCCAACCATTTCAGTCCTTATGGACTCTAAACAGAGACTTACATAAATATTTATTTTGATTTCAAAAGCATAATTGAGAAAGGTGCCTGAGGCTGGGGTCACTTGTCGATCATGGAGGGAAAGAAAATTAATAATAACGTTCATATAAATCCATGGTTTTCTATTTCCAATAAATAATCATAACATTTGGTGAGAACATGAATCACTCACAAACATCTTCAGGGGCTCAAACACTACATTAGCATTAGCATTAGCAGAAAGAAACTAGTATAACAATGATAATCATCCAGTCCCTAAAAACACTGTTGTTCACTTGTTTATAAAGTTTATTAAAACTCTTTCCTTTAGTTTGATGTTTTTGAACAGAAGTTTGTTCCATTTCAGTGAAATATAAACTCATGACGACATGGACCCAGAGCTCACAGATGTTTACGTCTAAAGGCTTTAATCCCAGAATAATGTAATATAATATTAGTGTAAAACCATGACATGAAACTAAACTGGATATTTTTATATCGTCTACAAACCACAGCACATTAATTCAGTCTAGTTCCTTTTATGATTATTGATGTTTTGTTTTTGGTTTCTCTTTGGTCACTAGTCAGAATCACACTGCAAAAAATGATACAATATGAGGATATAAAAGCTTGAATCAAGAATTCTTATCTTGATTTCAGTATATTTAACTTTCTTAAAAAGTAGATCAGTATTAATATTATTAAACTATACTATAACCCAATGGAACAAGAAAAAACGTTTTGTTTTCAAAAGATACAAGACAATTTAAGAAATATCGTTCTTAGAATAAGACAAACAGTGCAACAGTTCTTGAAATAAGACTAAATGACTTGTTCCATTGGAAACTCTTGTTTTAAGAAAGTCAAAATCTGCTGAAATTAAGATAAAAAAGACTTGATTGAAGAATTTATTACTTTGTATTGTGTCACTTTTTACAGTGTAGTCAGTTTTTACAGTGTAGTTTCATCAGTTACGTTTGACTCATTCCTGAAACCAGTTTGTGAAATGGGATCAAGTTGTTTCCCAGTCCTGACTCTGCAACAAACAAATGTAAACCACAGTAAACCACAGAGGAAGAGTTTGTGTTGGTCCCAGAAGTGTCAGAGACACACTGGCTTTAAGTGGGTACTTACGGTCCCTGAACGGTACTTACGGTCTCTGCCCAGATGGCAAATAGAAATCAACATCCTGCTGTCAAGGATAAAATAGTTGAATCAACGTGGAACTCTGATGTTGATTCTTCGTCATGTTGCATCCTCTGTTATCACTGAAGCAACGTTTAAATCATACCTACAGATCAACAGGACTTCAATGGGATTTGAAATACAATGGACATTGAAACAATGTTGAAATCCCAGGTTTAATCTGACCAGTACTTACGGCCTCTGACCGGTACTTGCAGTCTGTGACCGGTATTTACAGTCTGTGACCGGTACTTGCGGTCTGTGACCGGTATTTACAGTCTGTGACCGGTACTTGCGGCCTCTGACCGGTACTTGCGGTCTGTCTATGACCGGTACTTGCGGTCTGTGACCGGTACTTAGGGTCTGTGACCGGTATTTGCGGTCTGTGACCGGTACTTGCGGTCTGTAACCGGTACTTACGGCCTCTGACCGGTACTTGCGGTCTGTGACCGGTACTTAGGGTCTGTGACCGGTACTTGCGGTCTGTGACCGGTACTTAGGGTCTGTGACCGCTACTTAGGGTCTGTCTGTGACCGGTACTTAGGGTCTGTCTGTGACCGGTACTTAGGGTCTGTGACCGCTACTTAGGGTCTGTGACCGGTATTTGCGGTCTGTGACCGGTACTTAGGGTCTGTGACCGGTACTTGCTGTCTCTGACCGGTACTTCAGAGACCACAGAGGGCAGAGACTATATTACCCATAAGTTTTCCCTCAAAGTCACCTTAAACCACAAGTAAAAGTCCAGTATTTCTCCATAAATCTTTTTTTCACATCCATTTTGCATGTTTTATATTTTTCAGTATAAGCATATCCATAACAAATGTATATAAAGGACATTTTTTTCTTTAAAGTATCGTTGATAGTTGTAAATAAAACTCCTTCAGGTAAAAACAAGTGCATAAAACATGAGTAAATTCCCTGGGCTACTTATCCTCCTGAGACCCGAGCATTTGTCTGGTGTGCATTTTATATATTTTTTTGCTATTTAGGATAAGTAGGACCCAATAAGTATAATACCTAAATTGTGATTTTGTACAGGAAGTAGTTTTTGAGAAAAAACATGTCCTCGTATGAGGACAGTGGGTCTCTCATAACCTAAAGAGAAAATGTATGATCTTTTAGGCCGGAAGGTCCTAATTAGTTGAAATTCAAAATTTCAGCTTGATCCAATTAGTACTTCTCTCAAAAATCAATGTCCTCACATGAGGACAGTGGGTCGACCTTACTATACAATACAAATAGACTCCATTGGTCTAAAATAGTATATAACAGTTTTATTTGAAAAATGTAAACATCAAAGTTAGACATAAAATCCAAACAGCTCTATCTTCAAAGCCTAAAAATGTCATGGTGTGGACATTTTGACCTGGTTGAGTTTGAATCCTGCCTGTCCTGTTGATTGTTGCCCCGCCCTAATGTGATTCACCTGTGTGTCCCTGTGTGTCCCTGTGTGTGTGTATATACCCTGTGCCCTTCCTCACTTGTTGTCCGTCCATTGTCTCCACAATGTTTGTCCTGTCTTCAGTTCTGTTTTTACATTACCTTGGATTTATTTTATTAAATTACTTTGATTTTCAGTCCTGCAATTTGGGTTCCCTTTTTCTTCATTCATCCACATGACAAAAAATTGGCTATACATAAATAAAACCGCAAAATACTGTGTAAACTGTCTATTTCAAGCCTTCAATATGGCTGAATTGAATTGATAAATACAATACTAGAACAAATAATGGCAAATATTATTAACAGTCCTAAAACAGTAAAATTCTGCTGAACAGCTTATGAACCGGGGCTTTTTTCAAACTAGCTCCCTCTCTTTTTCTAGAAAGCAATCTGTCTGCCTGTTTGGAAGAGCCCTATTGGCAAGTGTGAAATGCTGCAAAGCAGTTGCATTCACTTTGCAAGCACAGGTACACATTGCATGTCATGCATCGGACACAGGATTTTCCAATGCAGTCTTGTGCTCTGCAACGCATGGGGTTTTTCAAGGCTACCATCTCCGGGTTAGAGTTAGGATTACAATATCCCCAGTCGAGGTCAGCAGCTCTCCACCCGCACCATACACGGTGTTGGCAAAGCACTGCTTCCCCCTCCTGAGGCGCCGGAGGGTTTGCCATAACCTTTTTGAGGGCGACCGATAGTCATGCTCCATGGACTCTCCGAACTCCTCCCAGTGTCGGGTTTTTGCCTCTGCAACAGCCCGGGCCGCGGCACGCTTGGCCTGCCGGTACTGGACAGCTGCCTCCGGAGTCCCACAAACCATCATTGCTCGATAGGACTCCTTCTTCAGCCTGACGGCATCCCTTACTGCCGGTGTCCACCACCGGGTTCGGGGATTGCCGCCGGGACCCAGCACCAGAGACCTTGCGACCACAGCTACGAGCCGCTTTATTGGTGATAGAGGAAGAGAACATGGTCCACTCGGACTCAATGTCCCCCTCCTCTGGGTCCTGGGAGAAGCTCTCCCGGAAGTGTGAGTTGAAAGTCCGTCTGACAGGGGGCTCAGCGAGACGTTCCCAGCAGACCCTCACTATACGCTTGGGTCTGCCAGGTCTGACCGGCTTCTTCCCCTGCCAGCGGATCCAACTCACGACCAGGTGATGATCGGTTGACAGCTCCTCCCCTCTCTTTACCCAAGTGTCCGAGACACGCGGTCGAAGGTCAGATGATACGACAACAAAGTCGATCATCAACCTCCGGCCTAGGGTGTCCTGGTGCCACGTGCACTGGTGGACACCCTTGTGCTCGAACATGGTGTTCGTGATGGACAGACCGTGACTGGCACAGAAGTCCAACAACTGAACACCGCTCGGGTTCAGATCAGGGGGGCCGTTCTTCCCGATCACCCCTCTCCAAGTGTCACTGGCATTTCCCACATGGGCGTTGAAGTCCCCCAGGAGAATAACGGAGTCCCCGGGAGGTGCACCGTCCAGTACCCCTCCCAAGGACTCCAAGAAGGCAGGAACTCGGCACTGCCGTTAGGCCCGTAGGCCGTCACAACAATGGGAGAACTTGTCCCACCCGGAGGCGGAGGGACGCGACCCTCTCATTCACCGGGGAGAACTCCAACACATGGCGGCTGAGATGGGGGGCAATGAGTATGGCCACCCCAGCTCGCCGCCTCTCCCCGTGGGAAACACCAGAAGATGACTGACAGGTATGAGATGATGATACAATCATCCCCATCTGAGAAGTCCTCTATCTCAGAGTTGTCTGCAATTGCCAACAGCAATTGTTCTGCTCTTGACAATGAAAGTGTGCCTGTAATGATAATGTTAAAAACCAACATCAAAATCTACAGTATATCAGTGACACTTCATAGCTTGGCTATCATGTGCTAGCTATAGCCTAGCTATCTTCCACACGGTTAGCTAAACAGATAGCGGTACATAGTCCTAGCGTCCTCAAACGAGTGCTTCACTTTTACTGACATCCTAGTGCTACTACAATCAAAAATTTGTCAAATTTCAAACTCCATATGAAGCTAGAGACATTATTGTGCATAAAAAAATTGATTTCATTCATAAAATGTTGATAGAATTTTTACTGGGGGCATTTTTCTTCTGTAAACTCTTGTAGAAGTCTTTTGCTGATATTGCCACATTTTTTTCCTACTGCCTTAAGTGTAATTCTATCATATCACCACAAGATGGCGCGGGCAGTGTCCCTAAATGTGGCCATCAGGTCAAGGATGTAAAAAATTTAGTATCATTGTGCCAAGAGGCACAACATGTAATGTCCTCGTATGAGGTCGCAGGGTCTCGGAGGTTGAACACGTACCTGGACCCACATGAGCGTGGGTGAGGTCACGGTCAGTCTGTCCTCCTGGATGTGGACCCCGCCCTGAGTCCTGAGGCACAAACCACGCACAACAGAGACTAGAACATGACTCTGAGAAGCTGAGTTTCTGGTATTTTGGCTCACCTGAACTCTGGGAGGTCTGAGTCAAATTGGACTTTGTCTTCATAGAGAATCCGGAGCTCTGAGTCCAATGCCAAAACTTTCAACTGAGACAAGAAACCAGGAGTGAAGCAGCTCGAAAGCCGGTCTAAAGCAGGACTGAACAAAGTCTAAAGCAGGACTGAACCAGGTCTAAAGCAGGACTGAACCAGGTCTAAAGCAGGACTGAACAAAGTCTAAAGCAGGACTGAACCAGGTCTAAAGCAGGACTGAACCAGGTCTAAAGCAGGACTGAACCAGGTCTAAAGCAGGTTTAAAGTAGGACTTTCATGTATTGGTCTTTAGCGGATTGTTAGTAAAACCACATTTTAACCCAGATCTACGTAGTTTTGAAGCGTCTAAAGTTAATATTTCATTTGTGCAAAGCTCAGAGTCCAGATCTCTGCACATGACTGAAGAAGCACCTGGATGACAGTAAACATTAGCTTAGCACTAGCATAGCCAAACCAGCCCAAACTCTTCTAAAGTCCATAAGAAGGGGAGCAGGGAGAATGGAGAAGTTTTGTATTGAAGAGGCGTTCACTGTAGTGTCCGTGCTTTCCTGAGACACTGTGAGACTATAATAATAACACTACAAAGGTGTGAACAAAAAAGCCCCAGGAGCAAGCTTCCCGGTGATCCAAGAAGGTCTGCCCTACGTTTCTTCAAATGAATGACTTGGCTCAACGCAAGGACATACAGAAATTGGCGGAACTTGCTATTTGGGGCATCATCTGTCCTCCCGGTTCTGCACAGTGGCCAGCTCCATGATGCATTCGCAAATACGCGAGTGAGGCTCTAATGCACGTGCCCAGAGGGGCTTGATCCCAATCAAAAAAGCCCCCCGCTGCTGATCAGAGCAGCAGCAGAGCGAGTCAAGCAGTAAGGAAAGGAAGCCCGAGTTTGTGTCCTTAAAGCTGAACTAACTGCCTTTATTTTTGTATAATTACAGTAAGAATCAGAATGGAGGAGGCGTTTGGTGCTGGTGGTACCATCAGAAGGTCGGTGGGTGATGGCCATGATGAAGGTGGAGGTGATCTGCCTCGGCCTTCAGTTGGCAAAAAGCCTGAGGCTGCGGCTAAAGCTACTGCTAAAGCTAAGTCTAAACATCTGGCCGTTAGTGGGAGTCCTTGCCGTGCACGTCGCTCCAGAGCCGCCGCACGCAGTTCCAGTGGTCCACGTCGGTTCAGAGAAAGTTCCTCGTCGGATGCAGGCTCTTCAGAGCTATGGGAACCTGAAGCTGACCCAAACAGCAATGACTCATCCCCCGATTCCCCCAGAGCAACCAGCAGAGCAGGTAATGCATACATTATACATATGTATATAGCAATGACTAAAAGTATTCTTGTATAATTCTCATGATTGTATTTGTGTGTATTTCTAGTAAGCAGAGTGCTGGCCCAATCCAGGAGTAACAATGCTGGTAAAAGGAGGCCTACAGGTAAATAAAATACTCAAATATGTATGTATATATGCATGTGTGTGTATATGTATGTATGTATGTATAATATGTATGTATGTGTAGTGTGTGCGTGTGTCTCTGCGTGTGTGTATATATGTATTTGGTTATGTGTGTATATGGATAGATGAGTTATTGTACAATTCTATACAGGCGCTACATTGAGCAGAGGCGCTGCCAGCGTTGGCCTTGTATTTGTTCATGCAAATACAGGTGTGAAGAAAAGAGGTAGGAATATCTTTCTCTACATCACATCAAATCAATAAAACGAGCTGTATTTGATTCCTATTTATTGTGTAAATTTCCATAATTTATTACAGTTGCAAAGGGTAAAGGCGGCACCTGGCGGAAATCCGGATGGAAACCAACTGTGTTCCCCTTCACTGCAATGCCTGGTCCCCTGAACGCGGCAGCAGAGCTGGAGTCCACCTCGCCTGCTGACTTCCTGGAGCTGTTCCTCACGGACGAGCTGCTCCAGCACATCACAGAACAGACCAACCTCTATGCTCAGCAGCATTTCCTGGCAAACCCAGAGATTCCGCAGCACAGCAGAAAGTATGCATGGAGACCAGTGACCATGCCAGAGCTAAAAAAGTTCTTTGCGTTGTCTTTCCTCACTGGTGTTATCCACAAGCCAACCCTGGCAATGTATTGGAACGTGGATGAGATGTTTTTGACCCCGTTCTTCACTAAAATAATGTCCAGGAACCGGTTCCAACTCATATGGAGGTTCCTCCATTACAATGACAACTCTGCAATTGATGTAACTGACAGGTTATACAAGGTTCGCCCCGTCTACGACTACCTGATCAATAAATTCAAGGTAATGTTCCAACCCGGGCAGAATATTTGCATAGATGAGGGGATGTTGCTCTGGAGAGGACGGCTGGCCTTCAAGGTCTACAACCCACAGAAGCCCATAAAGTATGGCATAAAGTCCTATGTGCTCTGCGACTCTGCCACCGGCTACTGCTTTAACCTGCAGCCCTATGTTGGTGAGCCCCGCACGATCCCTGACATTGTTTTTTCTCTCCTTGACCGTCTCCCAGGTGCCGGCCACACTATTACACAACTATTACAATTCTGTGGCATTGTCTGAGCAGTTGTTGGCAGTAAAAACAAATGTGTGTGGGACGCTGAGGAAGAACCGGGGAGAGCCTGAGAGCATTAGGGACTTGACCAAGACTGAGCTGAGTGTGGTGGGGAGAGTCGTGGTGAACAATGGGAAGGTCATGGTTGTGGCGTGGCGGGACAAACGGATTGTCAAGATGTTGACAACCTGTCACCATGACAACATGACCAGTGTCGACGTTTGGCAGCGAGGACAGAGGGAGAAGGTGTCTGTCCTAAAACCGGAGTGTGTCGATGCCTATAACTCCTCCATGAATGGCGTGGATTGATTGGATCAAAATATAAAATACTACCCGTTCGTCCGGAAGTCTCTGAACTGGACCAAAAAGTTTGTAGCTTACCTGTTCCAAATCGCAATGTACAATGCCTACACTCGCTACAGAGCCAGGAACGGGAACCGGGAATACAAAACCCTCTTAGAATTTATGCAGGGGGTCATGAGGTCCTGGACATTGAAGGTCCAGGATGAGGACGAGGAGGACATCGAGGACGAGGAGGACATTGAGGACAAGGAGGACATCGAGGACATTGAGGACAAGGAGGACGAGGAGGACCAAAACGAGGAGAACGAGTTGATCGTTGCATGTGTGGAGGAAGGAGCATCGCGAAACCCCAGGGCTCCATATAACACTGATCCAGAGAGCAGGCTCAATGAGGATGCCAGGCACAAGGTGGAGTACCTGCTGTCCTCCGGCTCGAAGACCAGACCCTCGAGGAGATGCAGCGTCTGCATGCCCAAAGGCCTGCGCAGTGAGACCAGGATGTGGTGCAAGGCATGTGGTGTCCCCTTACACAAAGGAGAGTGCTTCACTAAATATCACACACAACAAGATTACAATATGTAGACACACACGCACTCTCAGCCAATCTATTGCACTTTATGTATATAGTTATTTGTTTGTAATTTATGTTTTGTACATTTCTTATTCTGTGTTCTGAGTATTATTTTGCTATCAAAAGCACTTTATTTTGAGTCATTTCCCTTATTTTATATATGGTAAGAATGTTCTGTTGTGTGGGAAATGACTAAAGTAAAAAAAAAAATTCAAAGTCACTTTTCTGCATTGTTTGCTTATTTTCACAAACACCTCATTCACAAACACCTCACTTACTCCAGTGGTGATTACAGAAGAACTAAAGCAGATAGAAACACACTTATTTTTTCTGAGGAAACTAGAGGGTCCAATCTTTCAGAATATGGTCTCAGCTAGTCATAGCAGAACATATTCTATAGGTCTTTAAAAGTTGGTGAAAATCAGCAAAATGGCTGGCACTGGAGGAGTGATGTTCTGAAAATGTCTGGCACTGAAAGAGTTAAACAGCATGTGGACTCTGAGCCCAGTCAAGCCACCGCTCCACCTATATTGACTACTTAAGCGCTAAATCAACTTCCAGTTACAACATATTCCGACAACTATGGACTGCATTCTTATCTTCAATACTCGTCTTTATCTTGGAGAAGACGTACCAGACAATAAACGTTTTAAACCTGTACCAAGAGGCAGTATGAGTCCAATACCAGATCCAACCACTCCCTTCGCATAAGCACCAAAGACACGCTACCCAGCTATGAAAGAGGAGGTTAGCAATCTGTCACCAGCTGCTCTTCTCCCAGAGCACCAGCATCACACCTCACAGTCCGCCCTTTCGTCCAAATCAATATAACGGTGGGAATAACGACCTTACTGATCTTGCTAAATTTCTGGCCAAAAGAAGTTTAGTTACAGATGGTCTAACTAAATTCACAGATAGAGCTGAGGACTACTGGCCATGGAGAGCTCCTTTTTATTGCACTATAGAGGGGCTAGGCTAACGGCCAAGTGAAGAGTTGGATCTGCTCTCTCGGTGGCTAGGTGAGGAATCTTCCAAACATGCCAAACGCATACGTTCTGTCCATCTCAACAATCCAGCTGATGGCCTACGTCAAGTTTGGGAACGGCTACAAGAATGCTACGGTACTTCTGATGCTTTAGAAAAGTCTCTGCTTGGCAGATTAGAGAGCTTTCCTAGAGTCACAAATAAAGAGCCACAAAAACTAAGGGAACTTGGGGACTTACTCTCAGAAATAGATGTAGCAAAATCAGATGGCTTTTTACCTGGTTTAGTGTATTTAAACACCTCACGTTGCATTTTCCCAGTGGTTGAAAAACTGCCCATTAGTCTACAAGATAAGTGGATGGCAGAGGGGACACGATTCAAGCGTCGATACAATGTTAGCTTCCCTCCATTCTCATTTTTCTGTCAATTCATACAGGGTGAAGCCAAAATGAGAAATGACCCCAGCTTTAAGTCAGCCACACCAGTCACCACATCCACCTTAGCTGTTCATGACTACCACTACTCCGGAGCTGCTAAGTTCAGAGCTCCAGTCGCTGTCCACAAAACGGAAGCAAATGACACATACAATACTAGCTCAACCAAAGAGTTCACAAATGAACTGTGTCCCATTCATCAGAAACCACACCCATTAAGGAAGTGTCGGGGTTTTAGAGAGAAGACACTAGATGAGTGCAAAGCATATCTCAGAGAGCACAATATTTGCTTTTGATGTTGTAATTCCTCCAGTCACCAATCGAAAGATTGCAAGGTCGAAATCACATGTTCAGAATGCAACAGTAAACAACAGTAATGGTAAACAAGCGGACCCCATATGCCTCTCCAGACCAGGGCGGTATGGGAGCATAGGGAGGAGCAAGGCGGGTAGAGTAGTACAGGCACTTTAGTGATAACCTCAGCATGCACTCAGGTTTGTGGGGACTTACGTGGGGGACGTTCTTGCTCTAAAATATGTCAGACTTACGTCTATCCAGAGGGGCACCCAGACAAGAAAGTCAAGGTCTACGCTTTCATGGATGACCAATCCAATAGGTCACTAGCCAAAACAGCACTTTTAGACCTTTTTGATATACCTATGGACAACACTGCGCCATACACACTTAAAACATGCACTGGGGTGTCTATTACAAATGGCCGCATAGCAGGGAACGTTGTCATCCAGTCAGTTGATGGTCAGTTCTCATCTTCTCTGCCTTCCCTTCTTGAGTGTGACTTTCTGCCAGACAATTAGTCAGAAATCCCCACACCAGAAGTTGATCTAGCCCATTCTCACCTGAAACACCTGGCATGTATTATTGAACCTTTTGATCCTAAAGCTGATATAATGTTGCTGTTGAGTCAAGATTTGATACGTGCACAAGGTATACGAAAATGTTAATGGCCCAGACAATGCCCCATTTGCCCAGAGACTTGTGAAGAAGATGACAAGTCTGGGATCGTGTCTTACAGTACATTCCGACAGAAGACATGTTTTATTGTCGATGGTAGAGACAGCACGAACAAAGCACACGATCACAGATACAAGAGAATGCAAGTGTATTATACAGAGCGGAGGCATGGAGACCTCCAATCAGCAGCTTCCACAGTGTGCTTGTAGCTTGGCCTTCAGATAGACAAAACAAGGGAAAAGTACTGGCTTCTGCACATTGTAAGAATGATGAGTTTAACTTTAACAAAAGTTGCTTCAAAGTGTTATGAAATCTCACATTCCCCCCTCTGGTCATACATTCACGTGTGACCATCAGGATCGATAAACAGCAACATAACATCATAACTCAATACTTCAAAAACTTATAAACTCGGTACTTCAAAAAACTCAGAACTCGGAATACTTCAAAAACTCAGAAAACTCATAAAACATTTTCAGATCTTTCATAAAACTTGTCAATAATCTTCAGTAAAATACCAAACTTCATCAGTCGATGGTGGTTCCAGATATTGCTTTGAAAACAGTCTCTCCCACTTCTCTGTTGATTTCTTCAGGCTGCATTTGTGTCGAGCCATGAATTCTTCTGTGACGTGTCTTTCAATCACACGTTTCAGCTTTAGTGTCCAGATTCAGCAATTCAATTCAGTCCAAATTATGTCCAAATTCAGAAATCCAATTGTTCCAAATCATGTCCAAATTGTGTAATCCAATTGTTCCAAATGGTGTCCATGCAAAAGAGGACGATGGTATTGTCCATGTCTCAGCAGCTCACAGCCTGACTGGAATCAGGGGCTGTGCAGATTGTCCATGTGTGCTGGTCCAGATGCATTCTTCTTGAGGTTTTTCAGTTTTGGCTTAAAAAAAAAACACTTTTTGTGTAAAAAAAAAAAGTAGTCTTCTGTTCACTAGATGTTACAGACAAGGCCTGCATCCTTCCACCACCTGAAGAAGATGACAAGTCTGGGATCGTGTCTTACATTCCGACAGAAGACATGTTTTATTGTCAATGGTAGAGACAGCACGAACAAAGCACACGATCACAGATACAAGAGAATGCAAGTGTATTATACAGAGCGGAGGCATGGAGACCTCCAATCAGCAGCTTCCACAGTGTGCTTGTAGCTTGGCCTTCAGTTAGACAAAACAAGGGAAAAGTACTGGCTTCTGCACATTGATAGAATGATGAGTTTAACTTTAACAAAGTTGCTTCAAAGTGTTATGAAATCTCATTTGTGGTCTTGGGGTATCTATATGTAGATTATTGCTATGTCATTATTTTAAGACACTATCTTTTTTTAACCTTTAAATACCAGAACAGTCACTTGACTTCATTGGAATGAACATTTTTAGCAATTAGTAGCATTTTTATTTGTGATTTTGAATGTACTTCTTTGATTTTTGTGTCCAAATCGTCTATGACTCACTTTGTATTGATATATATTTTCTATAAAGTGAATATCCAAGTTTTTGGTCCCACACAGTTTACAGGAGGGATCAAAATGATTCCTCAGTTTCTCCGACTGACTGAGTGGTTTGAAGTTGGGTTGCAGTGAGATTTGGAGAACACAATGGTCTCTTTTCTCTGAGCTGTCAGCGTCGGACTCGCTGCAGATCAATCCAGATAAAGTCCTCCAACGGACAATAATCAGGTTAATCATTAACTATACTTTGTGTCCGTCTGTTATAAAAACTCCTTCACAGTTTCACCTCTTGCAGAATGGAGCCGCTCATCATGTTAAACCCAGGACTAAGACTTAGTTCTTACATTTTATGGAAAATACCAGATTTATACTTTATTTATTGGAAGATACATGAAACCATTTGTTTCTGATTTGAGCTGACAGTTGTTTATTTCACTAAATTCATACATTCACAGGTACAAAAGACCCATCATGTAATCCTGAATCAACCCCAGAGGAGTTCTTTATAGAGTGAATGTTCTGGGGTCTGGGTTCACTGAAAAAAAGGCTGGGTGACTTTAGGAAAATGATTTTTGAAAATGCAAAGTTTGTTTGTGAACAGCGACACAGATCTAAACAATCCTGTAGGGATTGAGGGAGCACAGGGACTGGCTCCTGATGAGGACTTGAGGAGCCACAGAGACTAGGCATCCTGTTGTGGACTCTGAGGAGACAGGGACTGGGCTCTCCTGTGGACTCTGAGGAGCACAGGGACTGCCTCCTGTTGGGACTTTGAGGGAGCACAGGACTGGCCTCCTGTTGGGACTCTGAAGGAGCACCGGAACTAAACATAGAGAGGCAGCGGTTATAGATTTATGAAGCTAAAAGCTGGAACAATCTTCCTGAAAATGTGAGCAGGCTTCTTCACGGACAATGTCCAAATCCATTTTTGGTCAGAAAATCAGTTGTGTTTTGCTTCGAGAACACCTGAAGGATTGTACTTCAGTCTTTTGAATGCACTGTGATAGTTTATATTTAAAGCTAGTGTGTAGTTTCTGTGAAGCATTGCGTTGCATTGTGTGTGACCTGCACTGTTCATATAAATAAAAACTTGCATGCCTTGCCTAATAGTCTCCTTTTATACACAGACTATAGGGCAGAAAGTGAAATGGCTAAAAACAGTCATAATAATCCGTTTCATTTAAAACTATCGTTACATTACATTCCTACATCTCCATCAGTTCCTGCTTATATCCCACAAAGGACAAATCTGCTGCTTGTGTTTAAAACAGTTTTGGTGAACCAGAAATCACGTCATAAAACAGTTCTAACTCGTGTGTCTCTTGTGTAAATCTGGTGTTGAATATGGTGCTTGTTGTTCATTATGGTGAATGGGACCATGGCCACGATTAGCAGCGTGCTCCGGCCTGTCTTCCACAGGGCAGTTATGGCTGAAGTCATGTAGCATTCGACCCTGCATAGGATTGAAGGAGTTCACTGCATTCTTCAACAAGTCTCTGTTACACAACTCACACACTCTGCTGAAACAGTAGATGCGATACTGCAGAGAAGGATAAATGCATTTAGTAAAACCGTATCAATAACTATGGGACGTTTTTCATATATCCACCATTTCCGCTTGGATAGGACTTCTGGAATAAAGGGAAATAACAATATATATCTTCATATTTTAATTTCCACAGATAATGTGAGTCTTCCTTCACCGCACACTCATAGTGGGACAGTTCACCTGAGAGTTAATGAATGTCTGTGTCAGAGAAAACACATTACTCACTCAATAATAAGGACTTGTGTTTGTGACGTGCTGTCAGTGGTGATTCATCAACAAGTGCAAAAAAAAATAAAAAAAATTTAATGATCATGTTTTATCTGTCACTGTCGCTAACACAAAGCTCACCACTTCGCTAACGGACACAGTTTGTTTGACAGAAGTGTGAGTGGTGACAGATCCTCACACGGACATGAGGAATCACAGTCCTTTTTGAAGAAGGTTTCAGTTTCCATTTGAACACAATAATC
This sequence comes from Knipowitschia caucasica, assembly GCA_964034765.1. NCBI lineage: Eukaryota > Metazoa > Chordata > Actinopteri > Gobiiformes > Gobiidae > Knipowitschia > Knipowitschia caucasica. The sequence goes on from OZ035824.1 coordinate 19,841,577, forward strand.
AATCAATCCCTTTATTTTCAAAGCTTTCTTACAAGTTCTTCACAAAGCAAATCTCATTCATGTCATTAAAATCAGAGAAGTGGTTCAGTGGTAGAGAATTGGCCCTTGAAGCCTGAAAGTTGTGGGTTCGATCCCCACGAGAGATACTCCAACTGCTCCCACTGAAGTCTGCTGTGGTTGTGTCCTGCGCCAGACATATAAAAATAGTCCAAATACATGTGTTAAAACTTCTAGCTTCAATCACTAGCTTATGAATTATGAGCTGCGGCAGAAGCACTTTGGGCAGCTTGTGGTGTTGTAAATGTGCTATACAATAAATCCTGAAATTGACACTGACATGAATTAGCCCTGTCACATCCGGCATTATACTTAGACTATGTGTTATTTAAATTCCTTCATTCTTCTCCATTATCTATATGGCAACGGCAAAAATAGGATTCCGAGCTTTACTATGTCAATGCTTAAGGTGAAGGTTGCAATAGTAAACAAACTACATACAGATACACTGGGCAAATAAGTATTCATAGGTACACTTCAACTGTGAGAGACAGAAAATGAAAAAAAAGGTCCAGGAATTCACATTTTTAAATAATTTATTTGTAATTTATGGTGGAAAATAAGTATTTGGTCACTTCAAACAAGGAAGATCTCTGGCTCTCACAGACCTGTAACTTCTTCTTTAAGAAGCTCTTCTGTCCTCCAATCGTTACCTGTATTAATGGCACCTGTTTGAACTCGTTATCTGTATAAAAGACACCTGTCCACAGCCTCAAACAGTCAGACTCCAAACTCCACTATGGAGACCAAAGAGCTGTCGAAGGACACCAGGAAAAGAATCGTAGACCTGCACCAGACTGGGAAGAGTGAATCTACAATAGGCAAGCAGCTTGGTGTGAACAAATCAACTGTGGGAGCAATTATCAGAAAATGGAAGCCATACAAGGCCACTGATAATCTCCCTCGATCTGGGGCTCCACGCAAGATCTCATCCCATGGGGTGAAAATGAACATGAGAACGGTGATCAAAAATCCCAGAGGCACACGGGGGGACCTGGTGAATGACCTGCAGAGAGCTGGGACCAAAGTAACAAAGGTTACCATCAGTAACACACTACGACGACAGGGAATCAGATCCTGCAGTGCCAGACGTGTCCCCCTGCTGAAGCCAGTGCATGTCCAGGCCCGTCTGAAGTTTGCCAGAGAGCACATGGATGATACAGCAGAGGATTGGGAGAATGTCATGTGGTCAGATGAAACCAAAGTAGAACTGTTTGGTATAAACTCAACTTGTCGTGTTTGGAGGAAGAAGAATACTGAGTTGCATCCCAAGAACACCATACCTACTGTGAAGCATGGGGGTGGAAACGTCATGTTTTGGGGCTGTTTTTCTGCTAAGGGGACAAGACGACTGATCCGTGTTAAGGAAAGAATGAATGGGGTCTTGTATCGTGAGATTTTGAGCCAAAACCTCCTTCCATCAGTGAGAGCTTTGAAGATGAAACGTGGCTGGGTCTTCCAGCATGACAATGATCTCAAACACACCGCCCGGGCAACAAAGGCCTAACCAGTCTCCAGACCTCAACCCCATTGAAAATTAGTGGAGGGAGTTGAAAGTCCGTGTTCACTGCTCTCGAGAAGATCTGCATGGAGGAATGGGCCAAAATACCAGCTACTGTGTGTGCAAACCTGGTAAAGACCTTTAGTAATCGTTTGACCTCTGTTTTTGCCAACAAAGGTTATATTACAAATTATTGACTTAAAATACTCAAATACTTATTTTCCACCATAATTTACAAATAAATCCTTTAAAAATCCTACAATGTGAATTCCTTGATTTCTTTTTCACATTCTGTCTCTCACAGTTGAAGTGTACCTTTGATGAAAATTACAGACCTCTGTCATTATTTTTAAGTGGGAGAACTTGCACAATTGGTGGCTGACTAAATACTTTTTTGCCCCACTGTATATAAACACAGAAAAACTATGTTTTTTACAATTTTGACATTTCTGAAAGGATCGGCAGAAAAAAAGGTAGGACTGTGGTGTTAGGGTCATTTTTGACCCAGCAATGTAAAACTACACTAAATGGGTAAAACTATACAAAGTTCATACATTTTCTGATCCCACCTCCTTCCTCCAAGAGTATGTGAGAACATTCTAACATTTTACACTTTGTGAACAAAAAGATGAAATATTGTACTCATACTTGACCTGACTTGACACTTTTGTGCGCACACATACACAGACAACCCCTTATGTCTCATCAAGAAGATCCTGGGTTCAAATCCTGGACTGAGCAGGGCCTTTTTGGGTGTAGTTTTTTCTCCCTGTGGCTGAGTAGGTTTCCTCCGGGTGCACCAGTTTCCGTCCATCCATCCATCCATTTTCTTCCCCTTAATCCATTTCTGGGTCGGGGGGGTGGCAGTCAGAGCTGCACCCAGGACACATAGCACCAGCCCCTCACTGATCCTCCTGCAGGTGGTGAGTCCACAGGAGCTGAGATCTTTCAGTTGGGGCTTTGGGCAAAGTGGGGTTAAGTGTCTTGCCCAAGGACACAACGACAGCAGTCATCAGCGGGAGTCGTGAAGGTCTTACGGTGGGCTCGAACCCACCGAACCCACAACCTTCAGGCCCAAAGGCCAATGCTCTACCAACTGAGCTACTGTCGCCCCTGTGCACATTATTTTACCTCTGCATTTGACCCATCCTGCAAGTGCTACTAGGTTCTCTATCAGGAGCAGTGGTCGCTGTGTAATACATTGTCTTTGGACCAATCTCCAGATGTTGATGCTCGGCTTGATCAGGACCAGAGCAGTAGAATTTTACCTATTGTCCATGTTTTGAGTGGTAGGGGAAACCGGAGCACCTGGAGGAAACCAATGCATACACAGGGAGAACATGCAAACTACAAAGCAAAAACTAGAAAGTTAAAAACACAGGGTTTTTAACAATTTAGGTGTCATTTTAACACTGTAATAGTTGATCATGGTCAGAGTTCGGGTTATTTGTCAGTGTTGCTAGAATCATGATTTTTGAAACATTATTCAGTGTTAATCTAACATCTTCTAGACACTAGTGAACACAATCAGGGGTGAACACAGGTTTGAACCAGATCCATCCAGTTTGAATCCAACAGTTCTTTGCATTTTTCTGCTTGACGTGGTCTTGATCAAATGCAGCTGGATTTTGTGGTAAGTAACATTTATTTAACATTTGAAAACATGGTTTTATTGTAAATAAAATGTTGTTTACTGACACTCAACACGACTTGAAGTAAATTATATTGTTAACAACGGCTCAAACTCTTGACCAAGGTGCTTTCAACATCATACTTTTATGCAATATAAACAACAGTCTTAGGATTAACTCGATACTGTATATGAAACTGTTCAAGTTATGTTATTTTAGCGACAATACTAATGCTGGAATGGAACTATGAGATTCATTTTAGCTTTAGTACTTGTTCTTAAAACAACATAACTTATGTTGCTGGTGTTAGCTCATGTTTGACCGTGTAGCGCTGCTGGCGTTAGCTCAGTGTTAGCATGTGCTGTAGCCGCCATTGTGCACATGGTCAAGACTTTGCTGATAAAGTGTGCTTGTGTCTTTAGGTGGAATTAACATGGCACTGATAATCACAGTGAAGTACCGTGAAAACTTGCAAGGTATTTTGTTCTCTGTATTTGATCTGTCTAAATTAATCTGAACACTTTGCGCACTTATAAAAAAATATTACCATCATTATTCTATTTGGGGTTTGAGCACCACATTTTTAAAAGATCCTATATTACTCATGGTTATTTTTATGTTCAGCTACATTCTAAAGACCAAAAGTACGTCCCTTGGGATTGTGATGGCATTTCCCTCCCTCAAAGATCTGCATGCAAGGATAGCTAGGTTATATTAAAATTTTGGCCGTTACCAAAATGGTATGTATTTTCTGTTCAAATTGATATTTTGAAAGTATTATTCTGTCTTTTCAGGAGCATTTTTACGATCCTGCAGGCAGGACAGTGAATCTATCTAAAACGGCCAAGATGCATCCCAACCAACGTTAGTCAATGAGGCCCATCATTACAGAGACAATTTACAGCAACTACAAACAACAGGACAGTGATGGCTCCCAAAAACGTATCAATGACCATGGAAAAAGTACAGATGTCTTTACCATCTTTCCCGATTCCTTGACACCAAAGGATTGGTAAAATATTTGTTATGTTTTGAATGATTCCTTATGATTTTCACTCATTTTCAATTTGATGCTGAGTGTAAAGTGAATCATCTTTACACTTCTTTACACAGACACTTGGCTCCTCATGAAATGTGATCTCTATTTCGAGGAGGGAACGACTTGCATGGACCCCAGAGTTACAATCACAGCTTGAGTCAGCTCAAACTCCAATGAAAGAAGTACCATTTGTCCCATTTTAAGATTTTCTTTCACCGTAAGTTAAAAAAAAAGATTAAATAAGATAAGATAAGATAAGATGTGCTTTATTTATCTCACAAGGAGAAATTTACATGTCACGTTTGGCATGGATAGAACACTCAGATTGTGCAAAAGGACGAAATGTGGAAACATGATACATGCGGGATATATATGTACAATAAAAGTGGCAATTTAAAGTGGCAAAATACTTGTTATACTTTTTGTTTTTTAGCTAATGACTCTGAAATGGCATGCCTGTTACTTGTTAAGACATCTTTCTGGAGGTAATAGACATTTTAGACAAAGTATGGAGAATGCTACACACATCTAAAAACGAATAAGACAACATTTATACTCTCAGATACACCCCACATCTCTTCTCTCCTATGAGCAATAACCCATTCTTATGTACACACTTTCAGTCAACAAGGATCTTAGATTTTTCTTCTTCCATCTCTTGCTGAAGTTCCATAATCAAAGTTTACATTAAGTTGACATTTTATTAGCATTTTTTTGTATTAGAATCCAAACGCAGACAGCAGCACACAGTTGTCTCATTCATCCATTAGCCACTAGCAGTCTGTTAATGCGCCATATTCATATTTTTCTTTGTTTCCACTAGTCATGCTGCAGCCCGGAGGAGCACCCGACCCCAACATCCTGCAACTGGGCAGCAACCGGCAAAATGGACAACATTAAATTGGACTCTCATCTCATCCCAGACCAGGCAACCTTTGATGAACTTTTTAAGTTATTTTGTGTTCAACTTGTCCTATGATGCTGCTTTAGTCAATCTTTACACATTTATTCAGACCAGAACAGTGTTCAACATAGATGTGGGGAAAATTAGTCTCCTGGGGTAAAGGAGTGGCGAGCAAAACCAAAAACTAACTGCGTGTTTGTGCGAAGAGCAGTTACGTTGACATGTTTTCTGTGTAAGCATACTTTTATCAGTTGTATTGTGCACAAGCAGGTTGTATCCCTGTGTTTTCTTTAATTCTAGAAGTACTACTGGTCTGGAAAATGTTTGTTTCTTTCAATGCGGGATGGTTGTCATGCTTCAGAGTCTCAAATGTGATGAAAGATGTCTCGTCACCCTTTTGTCTTAAAAATTCAAAGCCATGATTGATATTCAAAAAGCCTGCAATATTTCAAATTGAAGTTTGTACATATTTTCATTTTTTGCAATGTTTTATTAATAAAAAATATTTTTTTGAAAATTCATATTGTCCTAATTTAACATTTTATAGCGTATAGTACCTGCTCAAAAAATTTGAAGCATTAGCATTAGAAATAGTAGAAATAAAACACCTTCTGGTGTTGTGGGATGACCTGACAGTGTGACATTAACATTAGAAATAGTAGAAATAAAACACCTTCTGGTGTTGTGGGATGACCTGACAGTGTGACATTAACATTAGAAATAGTAGAAATAAAACACCTCCCGGTGTGAGGTGATGACCTGACATAGTGTTAAGTAACTCTCGAGGTGTTAATATAACCCTTGATTTCAGTGTTAAAAAATAACTCTTTTCCAGTGTTACTGAATTAACTAAACAAGGAATCTCTCAAATGAGGTGGACTCAAATAAACTCTGGAATAATGTTAAAATTGACTCTGTGAGAGTCAATATAACACTCTACTTTTTGCTGTGTATACTTAGAAAGGCACCTGTTCTGACCAGGATTTGAACCCAGAACCTTCTAACTGAGAAGCAGTAGTGCTATTCTCTCAGCCACAATGCTGAAATAGAAGAAGATAGTATCTGAGGAGGATTTTGTGGATGATCCACATCAAGATGAAGAAACATCAGATTCAGATGAAGAAGTGACTGAATGAGCCAGAACAGGGCTTTGTTTCAAACACTGGGAAGGATTGGTCTCAAACCCGAAGGAAAATAAAGGCAGAGCAAAATCAGCAAACATCATAAAAATGACCTGGACCCACTGGATTGCAAAGTCACAGATCCAAGACATAAAGACTACATTTGAGCTTTTCAGACCAAACTCCAGAAAACTTTCAGAAAAGTAGTGTTTTCTGAAAATAAATTAGTTTTCTGAAGAACAAAGGCTCCTTTTACCAATAAATGTACATGGGTCAAATTTGACCCTGACACCACCAATGTAACTATTATTAATATATTTATATAGGTTCAACTTTTTTCTCAAGTAATATTCTAATATTGTTCTATTATAGTTAGAAAACATTATTATCTATGGATTTTACATTTAGTATATTATGATTCAAAAAAACCTTATTTTCTGCTCAAAAATAAGGGATAAGATCTGTCTCGAGGGTCATTAAATCAAATCAAAATTAGATGTTATGACTTTGAATGCATAAAATGTTAGTTAAGATGTAGTATTAACTATATCAAGTGATATTTCTTTCTTTTTAGAGTTTTAGAGGGTTAAAATTGACCCGCTAACAACGGGCAGTGGTGCCGGTTCCTAACACAAAATGAGGGTTAAAGAAGTATGAGATCAGTATTTTCATAGTATTAATAAACCATGTGATTCTGACACAGCCCACGGGCCACACACTGCAGTATGTGCTCACCCTGGGTCTGTGTAGGTTTCCTCCAGACGCTCCGGTTTCCGTATAGCTACTAAAAACAGTGTCATTGTAAAGAGATTTTAGTGAGACGCGAGCCGAGTCTGTTAAACGCCACTTTAAACTCAACATGAGGAGGCTGCATTTCAGATTCATACTAAAGGGGGACCCCAAGGCGTTCCCAGGCCAGCTAATAGACATAGTCTCTCCAGCGTGTCCTGGGTCTTCCCCGGAGCCTCCTCCCGGTCGAGCACCATGGTCTCGGATTTGGAGGTGCTGATTCTCATCCCAGCCGCTTCACACTCGGCTGCAAACCGTCCCAGTGCATGCTGCAGGTCCTGGTTCGTTGGAGCCAGCAGGACGACATCATCTGCAAAGAGCAGAGATGAAATCCTGTGGTCCCCTAACCGGACCCCCTCCGGACCCTGTCCATAAACACAGTGAACAGAACCGGTGACAAAGGACAGCCTTGGCGGAGGCCAACATGGTGCACACCGGGGTAGTCTTGCACAGTTTTTCCAATGTTGTTTTACTGCAAATGGCAAATAAATGAATCTGAATCTGAATCTGAACATGCACCGGGAACAGGTCTGACTTACTGCCGGCAATGCGAACGCAGCTCTGGCTCTGGTCATACAGGGACCGGACGGCCCTCAGCAGAGAACCCCGGACCCCGTACTCCCGGAGAACCCCCCAAAGGACACCCCGGGGAACACAGTCGAACGCCATCTCCAAATCCACAAAGCACATGTGGACTGGTTGGGCGAACTCCCATGAAAACTCGAGTATCCGATGGAGAGTATAGAGCTGGTCCAGTGTTCCGCGACCAACTGGGTTGGGTTCCAGAGCCCAAGCTGTGTGTGGAGGTGAGGCCAACTATCTCTAGTCGGTATCGCTCAATCTCCCTCACGAGCTCGGGCTCCTTCCCCCCCAGTGAGGTGACGTTCCACGAGGAGGTGCAGGTGGTGGGCCCACAGGAGGGACTGCCCACGTCGACCTTTTGGGCTAAGGCCCGGCCACCAGGCGCTCGCTTGTGAGCCCCGACCCCAGGCCTGACTCCAGGGTGGGGCCCCGGCTGCGCCATGCCGGCCGATGTCACTGGTTTTGTAGTAGTGCTGTCCATGGTTGGCTTCGGACTGCGCTTTGTCTGACTCGTCACCTGAGACCTGTCTGCCATGGGAGACCCTACCAGGAGCATGAAGCCCCAGACAGCATAGCTCCCAGGATCTCCCGAGTACTCAAACTCCCCCACCACGTTAAGGTGGCAGTTGTATTACCTATTGTACATGTTTTTAATGGTAGGGGAAACCGGAGCACCTGGAGGAAACCGACACTTGCACTACACAAACATGCAAACTCCACTCAGAAAGACCCTGCTCCGACTAGGATCCGAACCCAGGACCTTCTTGGTGAAAACCACTGTGTCGCCCAAAATAACTCAAAATACGGTCTTTTGTCTCACTCTTATCTATGTATTTATTTGTTTATTTGTATTTTTCTCAACTCTGATTGGACGGTTTGGGATGGACTGATGTTATGTTTGTTTCCAGAGTGAGACGTGAACCCAGGGATGAGTAACGTGTCCCACAGACTCATGAATGGAGCTCTCTCTGCCAACTGCTGCCAAAGCTACGGCCATTACTGTTTGTTACTAAGTGCTTTGGAGATTACCGTAAAACATCAAAGTGATTCAGTTATTTTTATAATTCTTTATCAGACTTTACACAAAACAAAATTCATTGTTTATATTTCTTATGAGCTGCTCTTGACCAAAGTAAAACTTGCAGATTCTCCTGAAATTAGTAATAAGATTTTCATGTCATTAAAGGGGCCTAATCTGTCATCATTAAAATCCCTAATCTGTCATCATTAAGGGGCCCTAATGTCCTAGTTAAAGGGCCCTAATCTGTCATTATTAAAGGGCCCTAATCTGTCATAATAGTAAACATGCTCTTTTCCAATACTTCTTTAACTGATAACAGTAGTTCAGAGATATTTGAATTGCTAAATTACTTTTCCAGCCCCTAAATCTTCATTTTTCATTTCGATGTCCCGCCCTCCACCGTTTCACCAATCAGAAAGTCCGTGATCCAGGCGCCAGAACTCACCGCGTGGAGCTAATCTCACTGGTAAAGTACCATGTGACGCAGAACTAAAAAAGGTCTCAAATCATTACCGACAAAACAAGGAATAAAACCAGGATTTCTATCTTTGTGAAAAAGGTGTTGGTTATAGATTTGTTGTTGACAAAACTCTTGTCTATTCAGCTGTTATGGTCCCAGCTGGATTCATCTGCATATCTGGCAACCTGAGTCAGAGAGAGTGGGAGAGGCTGCAGTACCACTTTTGGCCACATTTTTACACACTACTCCTTTAAATAGCTGCATTTCTTTAAAACCCACTTTTTCTTTATAAATTACGGGGTTTTCCTCCAACACGTGCCACATTTAGAGCATCTTTGACTTGGAAATGCTGTGACATCAATCATTCTGTGGAAAATACAAATGGAAAGTTGAAGGAGAAGGAAGCCTCAAAGTACAGAGTGTCTCAGCAGGAAAACGGCCATTATTAGTTTTTTTTAAATAATCATTGTATTTCATGATGATGTATTTACAATGTGAGAGGTTTTATTAGTCCACAGTGAGGACAATTCAAGATTGCAACACACAGTTCTAGAACAGTTGGATAAAGATAGTTTAGTTTAGTTTATTAATGGAATGCCCCGTGAGTTGTGCCATAAACACAAAACACAAATTACAATGAACAAAACACAGGACAAATCTGGACACACACAAAACAAACTTCCCAAACCCAGAAAATACTTAGACAGAATTTTAAACAAGACAAAAAAACTGCAAAAAATGGAAGGAAACAAAAGCTTTGAGACAAGTAACAAAACAGAATTGTATATATTCCAAGGACTGAGTCAAAATACAAAGCAATTTCTGAAACAATAATCACACAAAAAAATACAAAAAGTACAAAGAGGCAAACTTAAAAACATGAAGAAGGAGTGTTAAAAATAATGAGGCAAATAATGATAAAGATCAGAGCGGGCTTTGAACTGAAAGGCTCTGCGTCCAATTTCTTTATCGATACAGGGACAGTAAACATGAGTGAATGTGTGAATGTGTGGATGTAAAAGATAAAAGCTACAGTCTTAATAACCCTAATCCATCCATCCATCTTCTTCCTCTTAATCCATTCCAGGGTGGGGGTGGCAGTCAGAGCTGAGTCCACAGGGGGCTGCTCCGTCTGTAACATCATAGCCTTGGTATGTCAGCGGGGGGTGAAGTGTCTTACCCAAAGACACATCTTCAGGCTCAAAGGCCAATGCTCTACTGACTGAGCCACTGTCACCCCCTGATAATAATAATAATAATAATAACAATGATGAATTATAAATAAATAATAAAAATGCATTGGTTTTATAAGTGCCTTTTCCTGTCATTATTCTTTCACTCAAACATTAGTAACAAAATATTATACTATTTTGGTTCTTTTTGTTAAATATTCTGTCTATGTATTTTGGTGGAGTTTGAGAGGACGATGGAGCAAGTTTGTTTTGTGTCTGTCCTGTTTTGTCCTGTTTGTTTATTGTTCTGTGTTTTGTTAATTGTGATTTGTGTTTTGTGAATGGCACATCTCACGGGGCATTCCATTAATAAACTAAACTAAAACTATTATTATGTTTTTAGAAGATTCAATCTCTGGATCATTTATGTTTCTGTGACTGAAAATGAATCTTGGACCAACTCATTGTTGCTGTTTCAAAAAGGATTCCACACAACTAACTCTTTGAATATTGAAGTTTTTCATGACTTAATGAATTCCTACAATCTTCTGTAAAAACCATTAGAAACAGCCGAAATGCGATGGACATTAGTTTGTCACCAAAGTGAAGGATGAGGTCGCTGTGACCTGAAGCTAAAGGTTTGTTGTTTGATTTACAGAGATATTTGTGGCCGTGTTAAACTTCTGTCTCATTCTGCCTTCTGCTGGTTTTTACACCATAAGTCACAGATGGTTTTGGATGCGCTCCATGGACTGTGTGATCATTAATATTAAAGAAAGCCGCTACTTAAACTTTCAGGGTCGTGAAGAATGCTCAGCTTGGACTGCAGCACAGAGTCTTGGATCTCACTCTTTTTCAATACATTTTAAATATCTGCCTAATAACACAGCACTGTTTACAGGTCTGGGAATACAATGTCATGCTCCATTCACTTTTCTACATTTGGTCACGTTACAGACGTCACGTTACGTTACAAAGCTCTGAAAAGTGGGGTGTACAAAAGTGTACAAAATTGTAAACGATCCACTTTGAAAGAATTTATGTGAACAGGTTTAGGATCAGGAGCCAAACAGGAAGGTCTCAAAACTAAAGATCTCTTAGTGTTTTTCACAATGAGATCTGCCGGCTCATACTGTATCTCGTATCACCAAGTAAAGAAAGCGAAACACCATCAAACAGATCCAGATAGTGACAGTACTGACTTTTGTTGGAAGTTTGTCGGATTTACCATGAAACCACGAGACTGTAGCTACTGTTCGGGACTGTAGCCGGTCTCTGCCAGATCCACTGAGTCTATGGACAATGCGAAACCCGAACAGGACTAGCCTGGCCTTAGCCATTCATAAACTCTGGTCCATGATCATCTCCTACATGTACGTCTGGGTCTTACCATGTGTAAACTCTGGTCCATGATCATATCAGTTTCCTCGGTTGAATCCCCTCCAACCAATCAGAGAGCGGGGGAGGCGGGTGTTGTAGGTCGGTGTCTGTGACGTCAATACAATACAATTTATTCTTGTATAGCCCTAGGTCACAACAGAAGTCATCTCAGAGGACTTAACAAAACCATTGAAATCACCAACACAGGTCAGAGAATCAACAGTTAAAACACATGAAAAATATAAAGCACACACAGAAGAAAATGTCCATACATGTTGTAGAATGCTAAAGTGTCCTGATCATCACCAATCCTTTCTGTTGGACACTAACTGTCCAACAAGACCCTCCTGCATCGGCAAGGAAAAACTCTTAAAAAACCCAGTGGGAAAAAGTGGGAAACCTTGGGGAGAACTAGGGAAACCCACAGGGAGGGAGACCCATTTGAGAAAGGCATCCGCTCCTCCGGACGGACAGGCTAATGATCCAGGACCTAAGCTAGCTACAGGACGTGGACCAGTGGCCGCTGAACGCGGACAGGTCCAGTGCAGGACTGAAGCACTCCCAGGCGGGTCGGGCAGGGAAGTCCGCAGGTGTAGATGGAGGAGGCCAGGTCCAGAGGTCCCGTAATCGTACCATGAAACAGACAATGGGACAACAGGTAAATAGCAATGAACAAACTTCAGTTAAAATCCTAATAATGCTAAACAGGTAAAGTAGGAAAGAGGAGAGGATAGTGCTCAAGTTACCATACTTCTCCCAGCAAACTGACTCCCTATGCAGCTTGACTGACACTCTGAGGAGTTTAGCCTTCCCTGAGTCTTACCTTCCTAGCCATATGCTAAACTAAAGAGGACTGTTTTAAACCTAGGCTTGAATAAAGAGAGCGTATCTGAAAGGAGGTGAGACAAGAGTTCGTGCTGAATTAGCTGGTTGTAGTTTGTCGGAGAATGTGATCTAACCCTAACCCTCAATCTGCAAAAGGAGTTAACCCCTCCCACCTGTTAACAGAGTCAATGGAGCAAATCCAGACCTTAGAACGAAATGAAATGAGTACCATGGTATGGCAAGACCAGGGAAGATCAGGACCATGTGAACCTGTCAATCTTGACACATATGATAGAAAATCAGGTCTGTCTGAGTTCTGCTCCAAGTTTGCTCCAAAAATGAAAACAAAGTGACAAATATCCTCATATACAATAGGTCCCAGGAGACTTTTTCTGGATCACATTTCTTACCTTTGTTTTTTATGGATTTAGTCCTGATTCACTGTTTGTGGTGGACAAATGGAAAGACGGTCCAGGTCCAGCAGGTGCGGTGACTGCAGGACTGTGTTCCCAAGGTCCGGCTGTGATCTTCCCCATCTGGGCTCAGACCAATAGTTGTTCTTCTGCTGGATCTGCTCCGATCAGGTATTCCTCGACCACATGCGGCTTCACACACTCTGCATTTGTAAAGAGTGTGTGTCACTGACAGATGTGGCTCTCTCTGTGCAAACCTGTGAAGTAAAAATAACTCAGGAAGCAGTGAACTCGCGGTCACTTGGACGTCCGTGACCACAGCTCCTCACGGTTTGTGTTTCAATCCATCAGGCTATTTTTATAAAACATTTGTCATCAGAATAAGGAAAAACAACATGTTATCGAATAAAGAGTATTTACTACTTAACTAAAGCGCAAGGAAGAAAAGGTATAGGGTATTTTTCCATCTCTGAAGTATCAAGCTGGTTTAACAGAGCTGAGGAGAAATTCTCAGGTCGAGACGATATGGAAAAGCAGATATTAGACAGAAAATATGTGTTTCCAAACTGGCCCCTTAGATAAACCACAGTGATCAGCGATATCTAATTCTGTTCCCTTTGTGCTATATCTTATTAAGCTTAAAAATGAACATTCTAGAGTCCAGGCTCAAGATCAGTGAAAAGACCTTTTACTTTTTGAGTCTCACCGGTGGCTCCTCAGAGACAAATATGTGATTGGTCTTTGTCTTTTTCTCTCAGGCGGCGCTGAGTTTTCCAAAGTACTACGACACTACAGTACGACATGCTTTGACTGTTCTTATACTTTATAGTTGTATGTAAAGTCTGAGGGTCTCCTTTGCCCACGCTGCACTGTCTCCGTGGAGCAAACAACACTGATCTAAATTCTGAAAGACCAAGACCTGGTCTGGACTCCGTTGTGCATGAGCTGTGTCTTATAAACCCCTAGGCACAAAAAACTGCTTCAGGGCTAATAGAAAAATCATGATTTATGCAAACGGAAGGACTTTGTTTAACTGAACAATCACTACTTTTATATTCTTCTCCTCTGAGTGAAGGACTGTCATGAACAGAAGGTTGAGGAGCGGTAGATCTGAACATAAACCACACAGAGAGAGTGGATCTAGGTTTAAGGCCCAGTGCGGTGAGCTGCATGTGTTTGAATACAGCTCTGAGGTTTCGAACAGATCACCTGAGACAGAACTGAGAGAAGTGTCCTGCACCAACGAAAGCTCTGAAGGCAAACTAAATCCTTAAGACCCCTTCACTGTTCACAACAAGTGTGACACAAAGAGACTAATTACACTTTTAACTCTACAAAAGAAAATAGATGTTAGTATTATTCTATACATCCAGTGTTATTTGCACCAATTTAGTTCAAAAATACTATCAATGTGTGTTTAAGAAAATAAAAACTTTAATGGGATTTAAAAAAACATATATTTGTATTATGCACCGACTCACATCTTAATTCTCAGAGACTTTGAAAACATTCAGACCTTTGCTGTTTTTGTGAGACTTGGATTTAGACTCAGAGAAGAGTTTAGAAAGTCATTCATGTCATGTATATTTTTTATATGCAGAATTCTACTGTTTAGAGCTTTCCTTCTATTTGGATGTTTCCAAATCGTAGTCATTTTTTAAACTAAGTCACATTCAGCTACATCACTGTGCTAGAGTATCAGAATCTGTCCCTACAAGACCCAGAGTCTCATAACAATTTAAATCTTTCAGTTTCCTTTCTGTTCCAGGACCTAATGTCACCAACAGGAGAAACGACCCAGAGTTGGTTCTGCAGGAAGTGGAGGGACATACCAAATGTAGTTGGACTTTTCTGTCCTGAAAGAAGCACAGCTGGTTTGTGCTGAATCAGATCGTGTTAAATGAGGCGTTTCTGCAGAATCGTTTTGAGACGGGTCATAAAGAAGAAGTTGAACTGATATTTTTTGTCGCTTGCTGCATTATGTACATTGCTAATTAGTTTTAATGGTAACGGCTTTGCTCCTATCAGCCGCATTTTGATGAGGCTTTAGCTCGCTCTGTTTTACCCTCAGGATTCACAACTTTACTTTGAAAACAATCATGGGTTCAATAGAAAAAAACACATTTATGTGTAAGGATCAGATACTCTCACATAGGACACAATATCTAATCAGTTAATCTAATACCTCTGTTTTCTCTGAGAATTCTAACCTCTGCACAGACAAATCCAGACCAGTGTCTGCAGACTCTGGAGAAACTAGAGATGCACCGATACCACTTTATTCAAAATCGATTTGAGTACCAGTGCCTTAATCCGAGTACCAAATACTGATACGAGTGCATTGTGTTCTCTCTGGGAATTCATCAAACTAATACAACTGAAATGTAAAGTTTTATTTCTCATTTCAACACTCAGTTAAACATTTTTGTGATTTCTTTAACAGTCAACAATAAGAGCCACTGTTATATTCCACTGGGACAAAGAAGTAGCTCCTGCTGCTTTACTGATTATTATTCCAGCTCAAGTGTTTGACCCTGTATGAAAGAGTTAAAAAGAAAAAGGTTTGACCGGACTATAATTAGCTGATTAGCACAGAGCCAGCACTGAGCACGTGCAGATGTCCTGAACAGGTCCTGAACCGGTTCTCTGGAAAAGAAGCTGATCATAAACAGACCAGAAGGAGCGGCTCAGGAGGAAAGGGGTCCAGCTCAGGAGGCCCCATGTGCAGTTAGCAGTTAGAGGTTAGCAGGATCCCATTTAATGTTGATAAAACGATTGCTCTCTCGGTTAAGGGTGTAGTTGTTTGTGAGGTCAGGTGACTGTCCCAGCCCATTGCCCATATTGGGGGAAGGGGGCGGGTCACCGCCGACTTCATTGTTTGCTGTAATCACTTTTGAGTTGGTATGATGTTCGCTTTGTTTGTACGATAAATGAATTACACACAGACTTGTTTACACTTCGCACTGGCATTAATGATAAAATATGAGGTCATAAACGTTTTTATCTTGATCTGACTCAATGTGACTGTGTAGTAATCTGAGGAGAGGGGTTTCTGCTGCTGCTGTTCTGGTAAACCTGCCTCAGGAGGAGAAGCAGTGCTTTGCCAACGCTGTTTACAGTGAGGGTGGACCCTGATGACCCTGTCAATGGGCGATGGAAGGAATACTTTGAGGTTATCCTCAACCCCTTGTGCTCCATACTCTTCATCAGATATGATGAAGAGTTTCCCTGGGAGTCCTTTGGGGGTTTCTCCGGGAGTATGGGGTCCAGGGTCCTCTGTTGAAGGCCGTCCGGTTCCTGTATGACCGGAGCCAGAGCTTCGTTCGCATCAGCAGAGGGGGTCCGGTTTAGAGACCACAGGATTTCATCTCTGCTGTCTGAGGACGATGTTGTCCTGTTGGGTCCAACGAACCAGGGCCTGCAGCATACACTGGGACGGTTTGCATCCGAGTGTGGCTGGGATGAGAATCAGCTCCAAATCTGAGGCCATGGTGCTCGAACGGAAAAAGGTGCCTTGTCCTCTCCAGATCCTGGACCTCTCCAGGTGGAAAGGTCCTTCCTCAAGTGGAGGAGTTCAAGTATCTCAGGGTCTTGTTCTCAGTGAGGGAAGGATGGAGGTGAGTGAAGGTGGATCAGTGCAGCGTGGACTGTCTGATCTCTTACCTGCGCCCCCTAGAGGCCCGTCCTCGCACCACACTGCTTCTCCCTCTCCACTGAATGACTTCATCCACAACAGACAGCATAGTCCAGCAAGGTTAAAATGATAATGGCACAACACATAATAATCAAAAAATGTGTGTGTGTGTGTGTTGAAGTTTCCTGGTTCTACAGGCGCAGCAGCACACATGGTCATGATTATACCAGTTGGTATACCAGTTGGTACCAGCAAGTCCAAGTCTGTGTCCTGATGCTAGCAGCAGTTAGCAGCAGTTAGCATTGGTTAGCAGCACAACACATGATGTAAACCTGTGTATTTATGAATGAATGCTAACTCCATCTGATGCTGTTTCCCATGACCCTTGACCCCTGACCTCTCTTTAGGACTCGCAGAGGAGCTGCTGAAGACTTTTCGACTTCTGTCTGTTTTCCTGCCTCCACTTTGCGGTTCACCAGCGACTGAAACCAGAGACCTTGATTTTCCTGCAACATGTGCGAAGACAAGTGCCGTGAGATGAACCAGCTCCGGCTCCTGTGAGTTCGTGCTGATTTGCAGTAGCTCTGTATTTTTTCTCCAAATATTTTGACGGAGACAAACGTAGGCGTCAGTTTCAGTTCTTACAGGACTCATTATTCTGTAAAACACCGGAAAACACAATGATGTCTTTAAAGCTACAGCGTTAGAATCAGGCTTTATTGATTAATTTCATCTTTGTTTAAAATGTGAAAAAGTGGTTTAGTCACTTCTGCAGCACTTCTGTTTTTATGTTTTATCTTCCAGACTAAAGTCACACAAAGCACCAGTCCATTCTCATCGAAGCCTTCGACCATCACTTCAAGACTTCACAGCACATGTTGTTTGTGGTAGAGGAAACCGGAGCACCCGGGGGAAACCCAAAAACTGGCAAATTTGTCAGATGAAAAAGATGAGAAGCTTATCCCTGGGACCTGTGCAAGCTAGGGTAAATATGCTTTGTGTTTTTTACCTTTTAAGTAAGTAAGTAAGTAAGTAAGCTTTATTTATATACCGCCTTTCACAGACCAGAGTCACAAAGCGGTTTACAATTGTTATTTTTTGGGCACTTGTCCTCTCACTCCACACAGAGACAGGAGTGGGGTCGCCGAACAGGAGGAATACTAAGTAAGTAAGTATTGTTTATTTATATAGCGCCTTTCACAGACCAGAGTCATAAAGCGGTTTACAATTGTTATTTTTTGGGCACTTGTCCTCTCACTCCACACAGAGACAGGAGTGGGGTCGCCGAACAGGAGGAATACTAAGTAAGTAAGTATTGTTTATTTATATACCGCCTTTCACAGACCAGAGTCACAAAGCGGTTTACAATTGTTATTTTTTGGGCACTTGTCCTCTCACTCCACACAGAGACAGGAGTGGGGTCGCCGAACAGGAGGAATACTAAGTAAGTAAGTATTGTTTATTTATATAGCGCCTTTCACAGACCAGAGTCATAAAGACCTACAATTGTGGGCTCTTTTTTGAAGCGTTTTGTGTTTTTGTCGGGAGCACCCGGCTCCTGACGTGACTGAGCAAAGCACACACCTGCGCTTTGAGTGTAAAAAGAGAAGATGGGGAGGAGGAGGAAGAGGAAGAAGAAAATGAGGAAGAGGAAGTAGAGGAGTAAGAAGAAGAAGAGGAAGAGGAGGAAGAGGGGGAACAAGGAGGGAGGGGAAGAGGAGGAAGAGGGAGAAGAGGGGGGAAGAGGAAAAAAAGGAGGAAGAGGAAGAAGAGGTGGACGAGGAAGAAGAGGGGGGAGAGGATGTAGAGGGTGAAGAGGAGGAAAAGGCGGGGGAATAGGAGCAACAAGAGGGGGAAGAGGAAGAGGAAGAAGAGGGGGGAGGAGGAAGAGGGGGAAGAGGAAGAAGAGGGAGATGAGGAGGAAAAGGAAGATTTTATCAGCGTAGGTTTTTATCTTATTTGTTTTCCTGGATTATATAATAAGTCATTTTTAATGCACTTTTTAATTGTGTGGTCTTTTTAAACCCTAGTCCAAAAAAACTATTTTATATTTATCAAAGAGTTACTCTTTGATAGATATAAAAACTATCACTTTGTTTTCACTTCACATCTGTCTGCTCCAACTTCACCGCAGTGTTCCTTATATTTCCCTCATTTACTGAACCATCTGAACCTAATGTTGACTCTACCAAACGGGCAAACAGAGAGAGAGAGAGAGAGAGAGAGAGAGAGAGAGAGAGAGAGAGAGAGAGAGAGAGAGAGAGAGAGAGAGAGAGAGAGAGAGAGAGAGAGAGAGAGAGAGAGAGAGAGAGAGAGAGAGAGAGAGAGAGAGAGAGAGAGAGAGAGAGAGAGAAAATGTATCATTCTTAAAAGTTAACAATAGTAATAATAATCAGCAACAGCCTCGGGTCACAGCAGCAGAGGTGGAGCAGCCTCTGGATTTTCTCCTGATCCACTTGGTTTGGACTATGTGTCGCTCTGGTCTGGACCAGTGTAAAACCACGAATCCTCTCTGCTCTGGTCTGGACCAGTGTAAAACCACGAATCCTCTCTGCTCTGGTCTGGACCAGTGTAAAACCATGAATCCTCTCTGCTCTGGTCTGGACCAGTGTAAAACCATGAATCCTCTCTGCTCTGGACCAGTGTAAAACCATGAATCCTCTCTGCTCTGCTCTGGACCAGTGTAAAACCATGAATCCTCTCTGCTCTGGTCTGGACCAGTGTAAAACCATGAATCCTCTCTGCTCTGGTCTGGACCAGTGTAAAACCATGAATCCTCTCTGCTCTGGTGTCTACCAGTGTAAAACCATGAATCCTCTCTGCTCTGGTCTGGACCAGTGTAAAACCATGAACCAGGTTAGCTCTGCTTCTATTTCCACTGTTGCAGCTTATGTCATTCTACCCTGAAGTGACTGTGGATTGAACCTTTTCTCAGTGAAGACCAGAGCCAGATGTAGGTCCTTTGGCAGGTCTAAGGTGACCAACGGTGAGGTAAGAAAAACTAATATTAGCTCTAAATGACAAAGGCAGAAACACGTCACCTAAGTGCTTTGTGCTTAATTAGCTCCTTAAAGAACGTGACCTGCTCACTCCGGCGGCTGGTCATACATTGTTTTTGGCCTTTACAGTAGATAATGTAGAAGTTAGGACTCTTTTACAGCCTCTGACTTAAGGGTTCCCTTCCGCTCCCAAAGTATATGAGTTATATGGCGAACATAACAGCGATTATCCAGAGAAGCAGGGTGGCCTTGTGGTCGCTGTGACTGCCCCTCGTGTAAAGGACACGGGTTCAATGGCAGAAACAGCCCTTCAGCAAGATGTGAAAACCACTGCGTCACTCCGTCCAAAGATGACAGTCCGCCACATGTTAACACGCTCTGAGTTAAGTGGGCTGCTTTCTACATTTTCATATTAAACACGGGGCGCCAGGTTATGAGGCAGAAATATGGTAATCAGTCCTTTTCATATCACTTCATTTGTCACATGGTCATGATGGATGTGGTGCAGTTAGACAATCACGTAAAGTCATTTTAAATTCAGTTATTTAGATTCAAATCCAAGATAATTACACATGTCACACTTTCTCACGGTTTTTACTGAGTCCAGAAAGAAACTAAACAATGTGTGGTTCGCAACATTTGTAAAAAGCTCTTTTTCTCAAAGTTTGACACTTTTTATGGAATGAGGCTAAGTCTTAGAATGTAATAAGAATGAGATCCTTTATTTGTCCCACAGTGGGGAAATATCAATGTTGCAGCGCACAGACAGGACAGAGACACAGGGGCACACAGAATATACAGAATATAAGTAGCTGCTTAATGTTTCAATATCAATAGATAGAAAGTTTATTGATCCTGTTGGAGAAATGCAGGTGTACAGCAGCAGCAAAAACACATCAATCCAAACAAACAAAACAAATGAATCGATCATTTTACAAGTATCTACTTTTCTATCCGGAAAGTATTAACAGCGCTTCACTTTTTCCTCATTTTGTTATGTTACAGCCTTACCTAAATTGATACAATTAATACATTTTCCTCACAATTCTACACACAACACCCCATAATGACAACATGAAAAACGTTTTTTTGAGATTCTTGCAAATTCATTAAAAATAAAAAAACTAAGAAAATATTAGTTACCTACAGTGCAGACCAAAAGTTTGGACAGACCTTCTTATTCAATTAGTTTTTTATTTTCATGATTATGAAAATTGTAGATTCACACTGAAGGCATCAAAACTATAGATTAACTCATGTGGAATTATGTACTTACAAAAAAAAAAGTATGAAACAACTGAAAATATGTCTTTTATTCTAGGTTCTTCAAAGTAGGACCTTTTGCTCTGATAACTGTTTCACACAATCTTGGCATTCTCTTGATGAGCTTCAAGAGGACCTGAAATGGTCTGAGTTACCACATATGCTTAGCACTTGTTGGCTCTTTCACCTTCACTCTGTGGTCCAGCCCTAAAACTATCTGGATTGGGTTCAGGTCCAAAACCATCTGGATTGGGTGATTGGGTTTAGGTCCAAAACCATCTGGATTGGGTTCAGGTCCGGTGACTGGAGGCCGGGTCATCTGGCCTAGCCCCCACCACTCTCCTTATTGGTCAAATAACCCTTACACAGCCTGGGTGTGAATCTACAGTCAATAGTCATGAAAAGAAAGGAAACTCATTCAATGAGGAAGTGTGTCAAAACTTTTGGTCTGTACTGTATGTAACTGTAGTTCTACGAATAGGTGCGTTTGACTAACCTGGCAAGAGCCAGATTGATGATTGTGTAGAACTCTAATGCGTTCTCCACAATATCAATCTGGGACTTCTGCAGGAGAATCCTTTCGGGGAAAGGAGGGATAAGCAGCAGAATACTTCAAGCGGATTGGGCGAAGTGACCGCCTACCAAGGTTTGACTTAAACCAATCCCGGTAACATCTTTGCCGTCCAGAAATGCACAATGCGCCTCTCGCTGTTCATCTTTCAAAAAAGAAACTGGAGATTCTGCTACAACTGAATGATAGCCTCAGCTACGCGTCCGTCCTTCTGCGTAGCCATGTTTGTTTTGCTTTGGCCCGGCACTTCTTGCTTTCGTCAAACCCGGATATTCCGCCCTAAACCCCCAGACTGGCGCGTGATTGGCTTGAACACCTAGATGTTCTACTCGAAAAGGGTTGGCGGGAGCGGGGCAAGATGTATTCTCGAGTGTTTATGAACTCACAAATACCGCGAGAATTCAGCTTGCAGGCAAGGTTAGCGTATGACTCTTGAGGCACCTAACCTCTGCCAGAGAGATCGGGGATCCAATGCTCCAATCACGAGCGAGCTCCTCCTATAAATAGCCCTGCACTGCCACTTTGGGCCCGAGCGAAGCCTCCCCGTCACTCCTCCGACAGGTCACGCGGAGCGAGCGGCTCCGGGGACTCCCCTTCCTGGGGGGAGTCCGAGCAGGCCGCCGCGGTATCCCCGAAAGCCTTCCTCTCTTCCCTGGGGAGAGAGAGGCACGCTTGGCACGAACCGCTGGTGGCAGAGTGGCTCCAGCCCAGGCAGAAGAAGCAGCCATCGTGCTGGTCCCTGGGGTGAAGCCTCGCCGCGCAGTTGCCGCACTTCTTCTGTCCAACGCCTGTCTTTGGGCAGTTTCCTTTCCATTCCGCTTAGCAGCATCTCTCAAGCTCCATCAAGTTGGATGAGGAGTGTCGGTGCATAGCCATTTTCAGATCTCTCCAGAGATGTTCAATTGGATTCAAGTCTGGGCTCTGGCTGGACCACTCAAGGACATTCACAGAGTTGTCTTGAAGCTACTTCTTTGTTATCTTGGCTGTGTGCTTTTTGCTGCATTCATCTTTCCCTCTATCTTGACTAGTCTCCCAGTTCCTGCCGCTGAAAATCATCCCCACAGCATGATGCTACCCCCACCATGCTTCACTGTAGGGATGGTATTGGCTTGGTGATGAGCAGTGCCTGGTTTCCTCCAAACACGACGCCTGGCCGACGCCTGTTCTCCTCTCTCCACAGAGGAACGCTGGAGCTCTAACAAAGTGACCATTGGGTTCTTAGTCACCTCCCTGACTAAGGCCCTTCTCCCCCGATCGCTCAGTTTAGATGGCCAGCCAGCTCTAGGAAGAGTCCTGGTGGTTCCAAACTTCTTCCATTTATGGATGATGGAGGCCACTGTGCTCTTTGGGACCTTCAAAGCAGCAGAAATGTTTATGTACCCTTCCCCAGACTTGTGCCTCGAGACAATCCTGTTTCGGAGGTCTAGAGACAATTCCTTGACTTCCTGCTTGGTTTGTGCTCTGACCTGCACTGTCAACTGTGTACAGGTGTGTGCCTTTCCAAATCAAGTCAAATCAACTGAATTTACCACAGGTGGACTCCAAATTAAGCAGAAGAAGCATCTCAAGGATGATCTGTGGAAACAGGATGCACCTGAGCTCAATTTTGAGCTGCAAGGCAAAGGCTGTGAATACTAATGCACATGTGATTTATTCGTGTTATATATACATTTGCAAGAATCTCAAAACAACTTTTTTCATCTTGTCATTATGGGGTGTTGTGTGCAGAATTGCGAGGAAAAAAAGGAGTTGAATAAATTTTGGAATAAAGCTGTAACATAACAAAATGTGAAAAAATTGAAGCGCTGTGAATACTTTCCGGATGCACTGTAACAATAGCAACACTAATAATAATAATAATAATAATAATAATAATAGTAATAATAATAACAACAGTCCTTCAGGTCACAGCAGCAGAGGTGGAGCTTGGTTCAGACCATTTTCTCTGCTCTGGTCCAAAGTAAAATACTACATGCTTAATTAGCATTTTTCATAAAGTTAGCATTCCTCCAGTGGATTTTCATCTGATCCACTTGGTTTGGACCATGAATCCTCTCTGCTCTGGTCTGGACCAGTGTAAAACCATGAATCCTCTCTGCTCTGGTCTGGACCAGTGTAAAACCATGATCACTGAACTGCAGCAACATCTCAGGCAGAAAAAAGAAAAATAACAAATCTAAAACACAAAACAACAACTTTTTCAGAGACACTTAGGCCTCGCTGCTGTTTCCAGAACATTCAAAAATATCTCTCTCTCTTTCTCTAGATACAGAGGGACAGAGAGAGAGAGAGACCAGAGTGTACAGTCAGTAAGATGGTGTACACTAACTGGTCTTATCTCACGCCGTAAACATCTGCAGTGAACGGTACAGAGGAGGTTGGTGGAAGAACATGATGTATGTTTTGGCGAATGATGAACAAACAGTTTGTGGAACATCCAGCGTTTGTTTTAGAAACAAATCCTCAGATTAGACGGTAATGAACCAAAGTTGATGTGTTGCTGTAACATATGTGTCCGGCCCTTACTTCCATTGTATGAACCTGAGCAATCAAGAGCAGGCCGGACCATGGAAAGACCGTGATGCTGAGACCGTGACGCTGAGGCCGTGACGCTGAGACCGTGACGCTGAGACCGTGGACGGACTCACAGAGACTGTTACACTATAACACTATAAACTATTATATTATTATATGACTTGGATTGTTCGCGCGCTCTAATTGGTTGATTGGTCTGATATTTTCCCATCTCGGACCGTTACCATGACAATTGGTCCGCAGCGCATATCAGATTTGATATCTTTCCTCTGTAAAAAAGAAATAATGAGCGACGACTGGGAGCATTCTCCAGTGAATTCTATTATCAGGACGACTTCGAAGACCCAGAGGAAGTAATAACAGCAACTAACGACGAAAACACAACTCCTAACAGTCAAAGAGATTGACAACTTCATTACAGACCAGAAAGGTAAAAACACGATTAGGAAAACATACTTCACAAATATCTAAAAAGCATTGGTAAAGACACAGAAGAGATTAAGAACTTACCATCATCTGATAAGCAAGTTCTCCATGTCACCATTTGACAGTTTGGTTACATGTGTTTTTTCTAGTTGAAGCCAATCGATATTTGCACAAATTAAAAATACTCATATAATAAAACATTTATTAACCTCGCTTGCTCGGTCTCTACAGAGAAATATCAGACCTTGGTCTTTTTGCACAGACCTCGCCGCGGCTGTGGTCTGATAACTCTTTGTACAGACCTCGCGCTCGTTTAATTAAGTCGTTAAGTCTGTCTAAATGTTATAGAAACTTTATATCTGCTGTTTCTATTGTTTTATTTACCTTTTATTTAACCAGGAAACACAGTTACACACAGTGA
The DNA here is from genome assembly GCA_964034765.1 of Knipowitschia caucasica. NCBI lineage: Eukaryota > Metazoa > Chordata > Actinopteri > Gobiiformes > Gobiidae > Knipowitschia > Knipowitschia caucasica. The sequence continues at coordinate 19,866,321 of OZ035824.1, forward strand.
CTCACAGTTACACACAGTTACACACAGCTACACACAGTTACAGTTGATAGAAAACAGTTACAAACAAATTCATAAAATTACAGATTATAAAAACAATTTTATGTCAACGTGGACATCTCAGTCTCAATCTGGATTTGAAAGGTTTTCATCCGTTTTCCGGTTTGTGTAAAAAGAATATTTCCAAAAGTCTTTTCTCTCAGTTCTGAACAGAGCAACAACGGATCGTCCTCAATAAAGAAAACTGGACCTTTATGAAACCGTTGATCCATGATGATGATGATGATGAAGACGACTCCTTTCTGTCGTAAAATCACAGACTGAGAGAGCGTCACACAATGAAGACCGCAGACACACAACCTTATTTTAGTGGTGAAAATACAAACAAACTATATCAACACAAACACGATACAGCAACAAACAACAGAAAACATTGTGTGTGTGTGTCACAAATTTAACAAAGACTGACAGTCACACACACACACCTACACATAGACACACACAGACATATACACACACACACACAGTCAGTCAGACACACACAGACAGACACACACTCACACAGACACACACAGACACTGTATGAATCCCACGTTGTCTCGGTTCAGCCCTTTTCTCTGCTCTGGTTCAGTGTGACCCCTAAAATCTGTTTTAGCATGCTATTGCATTTTAGATGGAATACTGTGGGAAAGTGCAAATGGAAAAGGTCAAAACAATAACAATTGTAAATAGGACAAGAGTTACTAAGTCTTAGTATCAGCCTCAGTCTCAGTCTTACTCTTATTCTTAATTTCAAGTATAGTAAAAGTACAAATTGTAAAAAGTATCCACGGGTCATGCTTTGGTTAAGTACTGCTCGTGTACCAGCCGTGCACGTGTGACAGCAGTTTACATGACCTCAGAGCAGTCTTTTCATGTGGTGCGTGTGGCGCTCACGTAGCACTTAAGCTAACTGTCTTCAAGCGAACTCACTCAGGACCGAGGGACTTCTGGGTGAAAACGATCTTTATTGAATTAGCCTGTGACAGTGAAGCTAACTGCAGAGCTAGCATAAACACTGGATTCGTGCAGCGGCCGGTCCCTTATTGCCTCGTCAACATACTAACAGTATTTACATCTGCGCGTCAACATGCTAACAGTATTTACATCTGTGCTTTGAACACGCTACACTCATTAACCCAAACCTGCTCCATTGAAAATACACAAATGAGAGAATATGCTAATGCTACACGTAAATAGAGGAGGTCTGTATTTTGGGGAGCTGTGTGGCCGTTGCGCAGGTCCACCAAAGTTGACGTCAAAGATCGGCCACAATAAAGAGGTTTAAGTATTTGTTTTTGATTCAGGCTCGAGGAGTCCACACGACACACGACAAAGGTTTCGTGTTGTTGTGATGTCACTGAAAAGGCAAAAACCAAGGATGTTTGCAGGTTCATGTGTGCGTTAGTGTAGGATGTGTGTGTTAGTGTAGGATTCATGTGTGCGTTAGTGTAGGATTCATGTGTGTGTTAGTGTAGGATTCATGTGTGCGTTAGTGTAGGATTCATGTGTGCGTTAGTGTAGGATTCATGTGTGTGTTAGTGTAGGATTCATGTGTGTGTTAGTGTAGGATTCATGTGTGTTAGTGTAAGATTCATGTGTGTATGTTAGTGTAAGATTCATGTGTGCGTTAGTGTAGGATTAATGTGTGTGTTAGTGTAGGATTCATGTGTGCGTTAGTGTAGGATTCATGTGTGCGTTAGTGTAGGATTCATGTGTGTGTTAGTGTAGGATTCATGTGTGTGTTAGTGTAGGATTCATGTGTGCGTTAGTGTAGGATTCATGTGTGCGTTAGTGTAGGATTCATGTGTGTGTTAGTGTAGGATTCATTTGTGTGTTAGTGTAGGATTTATGTGAGTTAGTGTAGGATTTACTGTATGTGTGCGTTAGTGTAAGATTCATGTGTGTATGTTAGTGTAGGATTCATGTGTGTTAGTGTAAGATTCATGTGTGTATGTTAGTGTAGGATTCATGTGTGTGTTAGTGTAGGATTCATGTGTGTATGTTAGTGTAAGATTCATGTGTGTTAGTGTAGGATTCATGTGTGCGTTAGTGTAGGATTCATGTGTGCGTTAGTGTAGGATTCATGAGTGTGTTAGTGTAGGATTCATGTGTGCGTTAGTGTAGGATTCATGTGTGCGTTAGTGTAGGATTCATGTGTGTGTTAGTGTAGGATTCATGTGTGCGTTAGTGTAGGATTCATGTGTGCGTTAGTGTAGGATTCATGTGTGTGTTAGTGTAGGATTCATGTGTGTGTTAGTGTAGGATTCATGTGTGTTAGTGTAGGATTTACTGTATGTGTGCGTTAGTGTAAGATTCATGTGTGTTAGTGTAAGATTCATGTGTGTATGTTAGTGTAGGATTCATGTGTGTGTTAGTGTAGGATTCATGTGTGTATGTTAGTGTAAGATTCATGTGTGTTAGTGTAGGATTCATGTGTGTGTTAGTGTAGGATTCATGTGTGCGTTAGTGTAGGATTCATGAGTGTGTTAGTGTAGGATTCATGTGTGTGTTAGTGTAGGATTCATGTGTGCGTTAGTGTAGGATTCATGTGTGCGTTAGTGTAGGATTCATGTGTGTGTTAGTGTAGGATTCATGTGTGCGTTAGTGTAGGATTCATGTGTGCGTTAGTGTAGGATTCATGTGTGTGTTAGTGTAGGATTCATGTGTGCGTTAGTGTAGGATTCATGTGTGCGTTAGTGTAGGATTCATGTGTGTGTTAGTGTAGGATTCATGTGTGTGTTAGTGTAGGATTCATGTGTGTTAGTGTAGGATTTACTGTATGTGTGCGTTAGTGTAAGATTCATGTGTGTGTTAGTGTAGGATTCATGTGCGTTAGTGTAAGATTCATGTGTGTGTTAGTGTAGGATTCATGTGTGCGTTAGTGTAGGATTCATGTGTGCGTTAGTGTAGGATTCATGTGTGTGTTAGTGTAGGATTCATGTGTGTGTTAGTGTAGGATTCATGTGTGCGTTAGCGTAGGATTCATGTGTGTTAGTGTAGGATTCATGTGTGTGTTAGTGTAGGATTCATGTGTGTTAGTATAGGATTCATGTGTGCGTTAGCGTAGGATTCATGTGTGTTAGTGTAGAATTCATGTGCGTTAGTGTAGGATTCATGTGTGCGTTAGTGTAGGATAAATGTGTGTGTTAGTGTAGGATTCATGTGTGCGTTAGTGTAGGATTCATGTGTGCGTTAGTGTAGGATTCATGTGTGTGTTAGTGTAGGATTCATGTGTGTGTTAGTGTAGGATTCATGTGTGCGTTAGTGTAGGATTCATGTGTGCGTTAGTGTAGGATTCATGTGTGTGTTAGTGTAGGATTCATGTGTGCGTTAGTGTAGGATTCATGTGTGCGTTAGTGTAGGATTCATGTGTGTTAGTGTAGGATTCATGTGTGCGTTAGTGTAGGATTCATGTGTGTGTTAGTGTAGGATTCATGTGTGTGTTAGTGTAGGATTCATGTGTGTTAGTGTAGGATTTACTGTATGTGTGCGTTAGTGTAAGATTCATGTGTGTATGTTAGTGTAGGATTCATGTGCGTTAGTGTAAGATTCATGTGTGTATGTTAGTGTAGGATTCATGTGTGTGTTAGTGTAGGATTCATGTGCGTTAGTGTAAGATTCATGTGTGTATGTTAGTGTAAGATTCATGTGTGTTAGTGTAGGATTCATGTGTGCGTTAGTGTAGGATTCATGTGTGCGTTAGTGTAGGATTCATGTGTGCGTTAGTGTAGGATTCATGTGTGTGTTACTGTAGGATTCATGTGTGTGTTAGTGTAGGATTCATGTGTGCGTTAGCGTAGGATTCATGTGTGTTAGTGTAGGATTCATGTGTGTGTTAGTGTAGGATTCATGTGTGTTAGTATAGGATTCATGTGTGCGTTAGCGTAGGATTCATGTGTGTGTTAGTGTAGAATTTATGTGCGTTAGTGTAGGATTCATGTGTGCGTTAGTGTAGGATAAATGTGTGTGTTAGTGTAGGATTCATGTGTGCGTTAGTGTAGGATTCATGTGTGCGTTAGTGTAGGATTCATGTGTGTGTTAGTGTAGGATTCATGTGTGTGTTAGTGTAGGATTCATGTGTGCGTTAGCGTAGGATTCATGTGTGTTAGCGTAGGATTCATGTTTGTCTTAGTGTAGGATTCATGTGTGTTAGTATAGGATTCATGTGTGCGTTAGCGTAGGATTCATGTGTGCGTTAGTGTAGAATTCATGTTTGTGTTAGTGTAGGATTCATCTGTGCGTTAGTGTAGGATTCATGTGTGTCTTAGTGTAGGATTCATGTGTGCGTTAGTGTAGGATTCATGTGTGCGTTAGTGTAGGATTCATGTGTGCGTTAGTGTAGGATTCATGTCTGTGTTAGTGTAGGATTCATGTGTGCGTTAGTGTAGGATTCATGTGTGCGTTAGCGTAGGATTCATGTGTGTTACCGTAGGATTCATGTGTGTCTTAGTGTAGGATTCATGTGTGTTAGTATAGGATTCATGTGTGCGTTAGCGTAGGATTCATGTGTGCATTAGTGTAGAATTCATGTTTGTCTTAGTGTAGGATTCATGTGTGTTAGTATAGGATTCATCTGTGCGTTAGTGTAGGATTCATGTTTGTGTTAGTGTAGGATTCATCTGTGCGTTAGTGTAGAATTCATGTTTGTGTTAGTGTAGGATTCATCTGTGCGTTAGTGTAGGATTCATGTGTGTGTTAGCATAGGATTCATGTGTCCGTCAGTGTAGGAATCATGTGTGCGTTCGTGTAGGATTCATGTGTGTGTTGATATTTACACGTATTTTAAGGCAGTGGTTTATTCAGTTTTTTACTCCATGTTTCTTTTTGATTTTTTTTTTTTGTTCTTCTCTTGTCAGTGTTTTTTTGTACTGGTTTCCTGGAAATATAAAGTGCATTAAAATGAAAATGTATTATTATTATTTATTTCTTTATTTAGCGCATTTTTACAGACAAGGTACAGACCCAAAGCACTTTACAAAGTTCAGATATCCTTGGGGGTCATATGACATCAGGGCAGTGGCGCAAATAACAAACGTAGGACTGGACGTGACGTACCCTGTGCAGTCTGCTGGATTTATATACGGAGATATAGTAGAAGAAGAAGCGCTGTCAAAATGCCATCTTTTTGTTCGGTGTACGCTTGTAGCAATCGCGCAAATAGAGAGAAAGACAAGAGATTTGTCCGTGTTCTATCTGCGGTCTCATATAAAGAAGGACACTTTGAAAAAATCCCTGGAATGAGGCGGCGAGGTGGCTTTTCCAGATAAGCGCCCCCTGCAGGCCACCCGAATGAAACGCAGCAATTTCTTCTGTCTTTTGGAAAGAAACTGAAACAGTTTTAAGGTTTCTAACAGACCTGAAGAACAGAGCATGACCCCACGCTTCGAACTATACAAAAAAGTTAAAATAGAAGGAGCTGAACATGAAGAAGGACATGAAGGGAAAAGCTTTAACTCAGAGTGAAGTCATTGGAAAGAATGTTCTTTATTAAACAACACACAACAACACACAACACACACACTGACACTTGTGGCATCACAAAAGAATGTGTCAAATCCTTGTAAAAAATTACATTTAAAGACACAGAAGCTGCAGACGGAACACAGGGCTTTTAGGACCATGAAGGACCATGAAGGACCATGAAGCTGTTACAGACTCATGGGTTTACATGGGTTAAATTAATCATTACTAAATGCAGGACTCTTTAATGCACGGATTTTTGAAACTATTGAACTAAAGAAGCGACACATTTTTGTTCCTGATTATTTGTTGCTATTTACAATATTCCTGTAATTTTGGGCAAAGCAAACACCATATATAGACTTTTTTATTTTTTATTTATTATTCTTTTAACATAATAATTCCATCTTCTTCCAGATGTTTTATGAGGTCGATCTATAGCCAAAGGGCTTTGTTTTCTCTGATCTACAGTCTTGTGATGTCACATTACAGGAGTTTGGCTCTGAGGCAGGGGCAGGAGAGGAAGCACCATTACGCAGGTTGTTATGACGTCATCATGGGTTGGATATAAAGCTCTGAGACATCAGACCGAGTTAGAGGAGCTCAGGAGCAGAGACAGAGAGCAGCTGATTGGCCACAGTTTGCAGAAAGATGAACGGGTCTTATTTAGTCGCATGTGGACTTCTGCTCACGCTGCTTTCTCTGAAGACCGGCGCAAAACCTTTGTCTCAAACACAGCAAAAGGTAAGGACTGTTTTATTATCTCAAACACAGCAAAAGGTAAGGACTGTTTTATTATCTCAAACACAGCAAAAGGTACGGACTGAAAAGTCTGAGTGTGCCTCTTGCGTGACTCTTGCGTTAAACATGATTTTGGATCAAAAACAAACTCAAACATTCCCGTAAATGAAGTTCTCCGCAGATTGTTTCCATTTTAAAGAACGAAGCGAAGCACCTGCTTCAGGTCCTTTTGGAAGAACAGACCGAAATCCTCATTATTAGACAATATCTAAATATTATATTTAACTATATCTGTGTGAATATTACTATAACTGTGTAAATCCTTATATTCTCACAGACTACATCTGTGTAAATCCTCATTATTAGACGAGATCTGTGTAAATATTATATTGAACTATTACTGCGTAAATATGATTTAAAACTTTATCTGTGTAAATCCTCATTATTAGACGAGATCTGTGTAAATATGATACTGATGAAGTCTGCTGTGTTCCAGACCCTGCGGACCCTGCTGGGGGAGGAGCTGGCGGACTTTCTGGAGTCGGAGGAGCGGGAGCAGCGGCTGGAGGATGTGCGCTCACGGATACGGTTACTGCGGGATTTACGCGTGGACACCCGGGCCCGGGGCATGTGGGCTCGGCTCCTCAACGACCACCCCGTGCCCCGCAGACACAAATCTGGGAATAAAAAAGCTGGATCCTCATCGAGGAGCGGCTGCTTCGGACACAAGATGGACAGGATAGGAACCCTCAGCGGCATGGGCTGTTAGGACCCCTGCTGTGAAGGTGACACTCTTTACTCATTAAATACAATAAACACATTTAAATACACATAATTAGGTTTAAAGTTACTATTATCAATACAACACAAGCACCAGTTTCATTTTCACTAATGTTATAATCTTTGGAAAAGCAGTAGAAAAAGGAGAATAAACAGTCATGAGGGAGATGTGTGTAATTAATGTTTAATTATTTAATTATTGTATTATGTCTTATTGAGTGACGGTGAAATGTCGAACACGTTAAACCCTGTGAGAGAGGCTCGGTCTCTTTGGTCTTTAGTCTTTGAAAGAACATTTTACAGCCATTTCTAACAACAGCCTCATGAGTCGACAGGATGTATCAAGTTTTAGATTAAAAGTGAACAAGGGACACATGCTGAAACAAAGCAGTGGGAGATCCTTCTGGGAAACCTTTTATCGCGGTCTCTTTAGGGCAGAGCAGCAGGAGTCAGGAAGCTTTGGGTGACGCACAATTAGTCCAGAGCTGCTCCGAGATGCTCCGGGCTGCTCCGAGCTGCTCCGGGCTGCTCCGAGCTGCTCCGGGCTGCTCCGAGCTGCATGTGTCGGAGCCAAACTGTCTTACAGTATATCTGTGAGTCAGTGTTTTTCATCCACACATCGTTAGACTGAGGGCTCTGTCTCTCCACACGCCTCTCTCCGCCCCCCTCCAGGTAGCTCATCCAAAGGATATAGAAATGTAGAAAATATACTTAATATTTCCGATTTTATTATTCTTTATCATAATTTAGGATTGTAAATGCACTTTGTCACTATAGTAAAGAATATGCAATGATAAATAATAATTGTACCCAATGTCAGGCTTCCTCACACCAATACTGTATATCACAAAAAAAAAATTCCCAGGAGTAGTTAAAGGAGTAGCTCTCTGCCTTTATTGTCCCGGGAAAGTAGCTCTCTGCCTTTATCGTCCCAGGGAAAGTAGCTCTCTGCCTTTATCATCCTGGTAAAGTAGCTCTCTGCCTTTATTGCCCTGGGGAAAGTAGCTCTCTGCCTTTATGGTCCTGGGAAAGTAGCTCTCTGCCTTTATTGTCCCGGGAAAGTAGCTCTCTGCCTTTATTGTCCCGGGAAAGTAGCTCTCTGTCTTTATCGTCCTGGGAATGTAGCTCTCTGCCTTTATCGTCCCAGGAAAGTAGCTCTCTACCTTTATCTTCCCAAGAAAGTAGCTCTCTGGGTGAAAAAGGTTGGGGACTCCTGCTCTAAACTCTCTCTGCTTCTTCTGACAGATCTGTGGACGATGGGTTTGGACATTTGTTCTCACCTGAGGAATAAAAACAAACATGTGAACGACTTCTGGGTGAAAGTCTGTGACCCGGATCTGCTCAGACTGAGGCTGAGACGCCGCTCCTCGACCCTCGACCCTCGACCCCAAACCCTCCTGTAAAGCAGAGAACCCATGGCCCTCCGACAGTGTTCTAATGTACACGCAGAGGACTCGGTGTAAAAACGACTGAATGCAAAGCTGTAAATTGTTGCCGACGCTGCTGCTGTACGTTCACGTATTTCATCTGGTCCTGCAAAAAATGTATTTATGTTTCAAAACTATTTATATGTTTATAAAAGAGATATTTATAATTATGCTTTATTTATGTCACATTTTGAATGAAGAAAATGCAGGTCAATTCTGTCACTTTTTGGTTTCAAATAGTTGTAAATGTTGAAAAAAAAAACATGATAAAAATTACATTCCACGTGCACTTTTTTATCATTTTGGATTTGTTTTTTTGATATATTAACGACAGACTCAATAGTTCCACATGGTTTGAAAACAATATGTGCTAAAACGTATACCTTAATGAAGAGCGGGGAAGATTTTAGTTCATTGATTTGATAAATACTTCTTCAGGGTTTATTTATGAATCCAGGCGTGTGCAAAACTAAATCGTGTGCGTTTTAGAGTTTTATTCCTGTAGGTTCTGTTTGTTCCTGTGTTCAGACGTGCTTTAACTTTTGCAAACACACCAACTCTTGATAAACACAATATCTTCAAAAAAACACAGGTAGCATCTTGAAAAACTTCCTGTAAAACCTCTCTGTTAGATTTAGATTCATTTATTTACCATTTGTAAAAGCACATTGGAATACATTTGCAAAAGTCCCCAGTGTGAACAAGACAGAAATAAAAGAAACAAAACAAATACAATTGTTGCTGTTAACAAAAAGATTAAGAAAAACTGTTTAAATGCAAGATCATTTAAAGTGCTCTGTTTAAACTGATAACAGTTTGTGGAACGAAGCTGGACCAGTCTGGATTCATCTGGTCTCTCTCTGGTCTCTCTCTGGTCTCTCTCTGGTCTGTCACTGGTCTCTGTCTGGTCTCTCTCTAGTCTCTCTTCAGTCCCTCTCTGGTCTCTCTTCAGTCCCTCTCTGGTCTCTCTGGTCTCTCTCTGGTCTCTCTTCAGTCCCTCTCTGGTCCCTCTCTGGTCTCTCTGGTCTCTCTCTGGTCTCTCTCTGGTCTCTCTTCAGTCCCTCTCTGGTCTCTCTGGTCTCTCTCTGGTCTCTCTCTAGTCCTTAAGCAAGACACTTCCCCAACATTAGAATGAGTCTGGTGTGTCTGTGAATGGTTGGTGGTGGTGGGAGGGGCCGATGGCACAGACTGGTTGCCTCACTTCTGTCAGTGTGCCCCAGGGCAGCTATGGCTACAGTAATAGTTTATCACCACCGTGTTTGGAGCGAAAGAATAATAATGTGAAGAAACTTTGAGCCTCCAGAAAAGAACTGTATAAAAATCAATGCATTACTATTATTATTAATCACAAATAAGATAATTCAGTTCATGCTCAGACTTTTTCTTCTACTTTTTGTCGGAGTGATTGATTCTTTTCACCGACGCGAGGATCAAAAACAGACAAAACTCTGTAACTGTGAGAATGAGCTCCTTTCGACACAAACCAACAGAGTTTTATTCAGAAAATAAATGAAACAGTTTGGTCTGAGAGCCGCTCTGTAAGGCCTGACAGCATCCAGTGTTATTCAAGAAAAAAGTCACATAAAGATAACACAGATATGGACTAAAAACAACTGAATATTGTGTATAAAATATGTTTAATCTTTGAGTGAGTTTGATTCATCGTTTAGAGTGAATGAAAAGTGACTGAGCGTCCAGGAAAGAGCTGTTTGAAACTGTTTAATATTATTATTATTATCAATACAATTCATTTAATCATAATGTATAATAAAATAGACCTAATATTCATTTACATGGGGAGAATATAAAATGTAATATCATTGTTCAAGGCTCACCTCAATCAATTGAATCTAAATCAATAGTTTGTCTAAAAATAATATATAATGCATGATTTTAATTCTTATTCATTTAGTTAAATGTTGGCCCTAATCTCTCGTAATAATGAACCATGCTTTTTTACAAAACAACAGTGTTCAGGGGATTCACAGCCTTGTTATTGTTTTCATTTCGATGTCCCGCCCTCCACCGTTTCATCAATCAGAAAGTCTGTGATCCGGGCGCCAGAACTCACCGCGTGGAGCTAATCTCACTGGTAAAGTACCATGTGGCGCAGAACTATAAAAGGTCTCGTTATGATTCTCAAATCATTAACAACAAAACAAGGAAACCAGGCCTTTGAGCCTGAAGGTCGTGGGTTTGAGTCCACCACAAGACCTTCTCGACTCCCAATGATGGCTGCTGTTGTTGTGTCCTTGGGCAAGACACTTAACCCCTGTGCTGACACAGACACAGATCCTCCTGAGGGGCTGGTGCTCATGTGGACTGGGTGCAGCTCTGACTGACACCTCAACCCAGAAATAAGGGACAGAAAATGGATGGATGGACAAGTCAGTTCCATAAAAAACAGATCTACAGAATAATCGTAAACTTCAGATATAGGACTATACATGAGGAGAGAAAGCTGTCAAAACAAATAGGAAAATTAAAATTGTTCACTGACTCTAACATGCGCAGAGAGCAAAGACGAGAAAAAAATATAATAAGTCTCTTCATTTACTACATTTGTCTCAGGCCAGTCTTGAGACATAGTCCTGAGACAGTCCTGAGGCCTGCACAGGGACTGGCCTCCTAATGGGCCTCTGAGGAGCACAGGGACTGGCCTCCTGCTGGTACTCTGAGGAGCACAGGGACTGGCCTCCTGCTGGTCCCAGAGACAGTGTCTGAGTGGTTAACCCTCTTGCCGCTCAGATGGAATGCAATGGCCTTTCTTTCCTGGTAGGAGCCAGGTCGTTTCTGTTAATAGCCTGGAAACGTCTACGCAGCGTCTCAGTATAAACAGGGCCTGAGTGGAGTTGTCATGTTGTCCCTGTGTCTGCTGCTCAGGTTAGACAGGACTATACATGACTAATACTAACTAAACAATACAGGATGAAACAAATATAAAGTATAAAAAAACAGGGTTAGCTGCACATTAGCATTGTCTGTATAATCATAATAAAGTAAAATATCTAATCATGTTAGATATTTTACTTTTTTTTTTAGCTCTAGCGTTGTTGTTCACATATCTTGTGCTCTGTGCTCAAATGTAATAACTGTCTCCTTTCCTTCAAACGTTTCGTTCTAATCGTCCCATATCTTTTTGTTCACAAACAAAGCCGCTGATCGCTGAGCCTCAGGGCGGAGGTATAAAGCAGCAGTAGATTTTTGCAGCACTAGAGGGCAGTGTGGAGCACGAGGCTTATGACACCTGCTGAGAACCATCAAGTCCTCGCGGGTCCAGTCCAGACCATGATCCAGACCACGATCCAGACCACGATCCAGACCATTATCCAGACCATGATCCAGACCAGACGAGACGGTGTCTTTGTCTAAAATCTGAAACAAGACTTTTCCGGGTCTAACTTTAGTTTTAGACTTTGATTTTACTTTTATGATGTTAAAAAAGGAGTAGATTTGAAAGAATCCAAACTCTGAAACTGAAGGAAGAAATTTATGACTTATTACTGATTATTGTGTTAGCCTCGCACTAAACACTGAGCAGGATGTTGTAGAACTCAGGTATTACACGAGACAATAGCGCCATCATGTGGTGGCTTATCACGCTGCTCTGCAAATCAGTTATAACCCTTTCAATCCACCAGAAAAAAAGAAGAGCCACACGCAGAGAAACATGAACTCAGGTCCATACCACGCCAAGGCAAGTTTATTTGCATAGAACAATTCATACACAAAGTGAACAAAACAAGATAGAAACAGTCACACAAGAATTTAATAATCATACATAATGAGAAAGATTAAAAAAGATTAAAAAAATATATAATCCTTCAGTTGTAGCACAGATAAACATAACTGTTTTAACCTGGACTTAAACTTTATCAGAGAAGAAGCATGTCTCACATTTTCAGGAAGATTGTTCGAGATTTTAGCATAAATCTGAAATGCTGCCTCCTCATGCAGTCCTGACTCTGGGACCAGCAGGAGGCCAGTCCCTGTGCTCCTCAGAGTCCCAGCAGGAGGCCAGTCCCTGTGCTCCTCAGAGTCCCGGCAGGAGGCCAGTCCCTGTGCTCCCAAGAGTCCCAGCAGTAGGCCAGTCCCTGTGCTTCCCAGAGTCCCAACAGGAGGCCAGTCCCTGTGCTCCTCAGACTCCCAGCAGGAGGCCAGTCCCTGTGCTCCTCAGAGTCCCAGCAGGAGGCCAGTCCCTGTGCTCCTCAGAGTCCCAGCAGTAGGCCAGTCCCTGTGCTCCCCAGAGTCCCAGCAGGAGGCCATTCCCTGTGCTCCCAAGAGTCCCAGAAGTAGGCCAGTCCCTGTGATTCCCAGAGTCCCAGCAGGAGGCCAGTCCCTGTGCTCCTCAGAGTCAGCATCAGTATTTTTTTTAAATTGGCCTTTGCTGCAGTTAAAGTACTAGTATTAAAGGACTTATTCGAGTGTGACTCTTCAAGCTTGCACATCTTACACATCTATGGATGTTGGACTAGCTTGGGTTGGTCTAGCCTGGGTTGGACTCAGCCTGGGTTGGTCTGGCCTGGGTTGGACTGGCCTGGGTTGGTCTGGCCTGGGTTATCATTATTCAGCGCTAAATAACTAAACTCATACATGTATTTGTTTATTATGTGCATGGGTGAGAGTCTACAGGTTTTTTCTTCTTTTCCTCCATTTTGAGCTGACACATTGTGAATATGAACACATTTGGAATTGTCAAACTAAACACTGCAGCCGGATCCTGGACGACAAACTTCCGCTCTAGAGCAAAGTCTTTTTCTTGCAAGTTTTCTGTCAAACGTCTGTCTGGATTTGGCTTCATCCATCTTCCAGTTTACAATCTCCCCTGTTCCTGCTGAAGAAAAGCCAGTCCATAGCATGATGCTCCCCCCACCGTGGGTCTTATTCTGTACCTGGTGATGTTCTATTCCAGATCATTATTTTTCTGTTTATTGATTCGTTTGGAGCGACACTTTATACATTTCCAGATAAAGGTTTGAGTGAACAGAGCTCCGGCTTTTCCTTCATGATGTGGTTTAGTGACCGATTCACTCTGGACATAGATCTGACACATCATATGACTGTACTATCGATTATACTGTTTATTCATTCATATATTTATACTTACACATATACAGCATTCCTGTGGATTTTTCTTTGTGCATAATGTTTTACTTCTATTTTTTTAAACATAAGGCTGCCAAATTTAAATGAGTTGATTTTATCTCTTTGGAAACTTGTTTTATAAAATGTGCTATATAAATAAAACTGGATTGGACTGTGCCTCTGTAAATGTGCTCATGAACTGATCGCTCACATCTTGCCCTAACGATTAAACAGCAATCAACAACAGTATAATTACAGTCTCATGTACAGTACATAAACATTGTTTGGGTCCCCAGACTTACTACAGGTACATCAGCTAATACAATTTTGTAAATAAAACTTGTATAGAATCCTCTCAACTGGCTTGAAAAGATAAGATAAACTTTATTGATCTCACAGTGGAGACATTTACACCTGAACGCCTTGGAAGTGTGTGGTCAGTCCCCTATAGTCTAGGCGTCTCTGCTCAGACTGCTGCTCCTGTGACCCGGCAATGAATAAAGCGGAAGAAAATGGACGGATGGAAAACTTGTAGCCTAAGATAGAGCGCAGGAGCTTCTTTTTGCGGCAGGGTGGCTGAGTGGTTAGCACTCTCCCTTCTACCTGGGTTCGAATTTCTGAGTGGAGTTTGCATGTTCTCCCCGTGTGAGCCTAGGTTTCCTCCGAGTGCTCTGTTTTCTCCTAACATGTACAATAGGTCTGGCATGTGCCTCCTGTACTGTCGACCTCACTCTCTTCTCTCTGTGGAGTGAGAGACAAATCCCCACAATTGTAAAGTGCTTTGTGAAAGGCACTATATAAATTAATATGACTAACTCTTCAAAACTTAACATCTGAAATAAAGATTTAGAGTCAAATCCAACTATCTGGGATGCACCAAGACTGGTTCGAACTCCAGACTCACATATACATGGTCCTAAAGTGATCAGAAAGGTGCCTTACTTTTTGCTGTATTATAAATCCATAAAAACTGATTTCTAGTGAAGATCGCCTCAGCTGAGAAAGAGGGTAAATGGTGAAGAAGATGAAATCGCGTCTTTCATTCAGACAGAAGACATGTTTTATTGTCGATGGTAGAGACAGCACGAACAACACGAACACAGAATGCAAGTGTATTATACAGAGCGGAGGCATGGAGACCTCCAAACAGCAGCTTCCACGGTGCCATGTAGCTTGGCCTTCAGATAGACAAAACATGAAGTGGAAAAGTACAGGCTTCTGCACATTGATAGAATGATGAGTTTAACTTTAACAAAAGTTGCTTAAAAGTGTTATGAAATCTCACATTCCCCCCTCTGGTCACACATTCCCGTGTGACCATCAGGATCGATAAACAGCAACATAACATCATAACTCAATACTTCAACTCGGTACTTCACTCGGTACTTCAAAAAACTCAGAACTCGGAATACTTCAAAAACTCAGAAAACTCATAAAACATGTTCAGATCTTTCATAAAACTTGTCAACAATCTTCAGTAAAATACCAAACTTCATCAGTCGATGGTTCCAGATATTGCTTTGAAAACAGTCTCTCCCACTTCTCCGTGTTGGTTTCTTCAGGCTGCATTTGTTGTGTCGAGCCATGAATTCTTCTGTGACGTGTTATTTCAATCACACGTTTCAGCTTCAGTGTCCAGATTCAGAAATCCAATTCAGTCCAAATTATGTCCAAATTCAGAAGCCAACATGGACAGCACGAAAAGAAGAACCGTGACGTCGCCCGGCATGGCGCAGCCGGGGCCCCACCCTGGAGCCAGGCCTGGGGTTGGGGCTCGAATGCGAGCGCCTGGTGGCCGGGCCTTAGCCCACGGGGCCCGGCCGGGCTCAGCCCGAAAGGACGACGTGGGCAGTCCCTCCTGTGGGCCCACCACCCGCAGAGGGGTCCGTGGCGGCTCGGTGCAGAGAGGACTGGGCAGCAGTCGAAGGCGGAGACCTCGGCGACCCAGTCCGCACACCCAACATCTGGCTCTTGGGACGTGGAACGTCACCTCACTGGGGGGGAAGGAGCCCGAGCTTGTGGGGGAGGTCGAGAGGTACCGACTAGAGATAGTCGGTCTCACCTCCACACACAGCTTGGGCTCTGGAACCCAACTCCTTGAGAGGGGTTGGACGCTCCACTTTTCTGGTGTTTCTCGCGGGGAGAGGCGGCGAGCTGGGGTGGCCATACTCATTGCCCCCCATCTCAGCCGCCACGTGTTGGAGTTCTCCCCGGTGAATGAGAGGGTCGCGTCCCTCCGCCTTCGGGTGGGGGACAAGTCTCTCACTGTTGTGACGGCCTACGGGCCTAACAGCAGTGCAGAGTACTCGGCCTTCTTGGAGTCCTTGGGAGGGGTAATGGACGGTGCACCGCCCGGGGACTCCGTCATTCTCCTGGGGGACTTTAACGCCCATGTGGGAAGCGCCAGTGACACTTGGAGAGGGGTGATCGGGAAGAATGGCCCCCCTGATCTGAACCCGAGTGGTGTTCAGTTGTTGGACTTCTGTGCTAGTCACGGTTTGTCCATCACGAACACCATGTTTGAGCACAAGGGTGTCCACCAGTGCATGTGGCACCAGGACACCCTAGGCCGGAGGTCGATGATCGACTTTGTTGTCGTATCATCTGACCTTCGGCCGCGTGTTTCGGACACTCGGGTAAAGAGAGGGGGGGAGCTGTCAACCGATCACCACCTGGTCGTGAGTTGGATCCGCTGGCAGGGGAAGAAGCCGGTCAGACCTGGCAGACCCAAGCGTGTAGTGAGGGTCTGCTGGGAACGTCTCGCTGAGCCCCCTGTCAGACGGACTTTCAACTCACACCTCCGGGAGAGCTTCTCCCAGGTCCCGGCGGAGGAGGGGGATATTGAGTCTGAGTGGACCATGTTCTCTTCCTCTATCGCCGATGCGGCGGCTCGTAGCTGTGGTCGCAAGGTCTCTGGTGCTGGTCCCGGCGGCAACCCCCGAACCCGGTGGTGGACACCGGCAGTAAGGGATGCCGTCAGGCTGAAGAAGGAGTCCTATCGAGCCATGATGGTTCGGGGGACTCCTGAGGCAGCTGTCCAGTACCGGCAGGCCAAGCGTGCCGCGCGGCCCGGGCTGTTGCAGAGGCAAAAACCCGGGACTGGGAGGAATTCGGAGAGTCCATGGAGCATGACTATCGGTCGGCCTCGAAGAGATTCTGGCAAACTGTCCGGCGCCTCAGGAGAGGGAAGCAGTTCTTTGCCAACACCGTGTACGGTGCGGGGGGTGAGCTGCTGACCTCGACCGGGGATATTGTCGGACGGTGGAAGGAATACTTTGAGGTTCTCCTCAATCCCCCCGTCACGTCCTCCGCTCCGGAGGCAGAGACTGAGGATGTTGGGGCGGATACATCCATCTCCCTGGCAGAGGTCACCAAGGTGGTTGGCAGCCTCCTTGGTGGCAAGGCGCCGGGAGTGGATGAGATCCGTCCTGACTATCTAAAGTCTCTGGATGTTGTAGGACTGTCTTGGCTGACACGTCTCTGCAACATCGCGTGGCGATCGGGGGCGGTGCCAAAGGAGTGGCAGACCGGGGTGGTGGTCCCTATCTACAAGAAGGGGGACCGGAGGGTGTGTTCCAATTATCGTGGGATCACACTCCTCAGCCTCCCTGGTAAGGTTTACTCCAAGGTACTGGAGAGGAGGTTACGGCCGATGGTCGAATCTCGGATTCAGGAGGAGCAGTGTGGTTTTCGTCCCGGCCGTGGAACACTGGACCAGCTCTACACTCTCCATCGGATACTCGAGGGTTCATGGGAGTTTGCCCAACCTGTCCACATGTGCTTTGTGGATTTGGAGAAGGCGTTCGACCGTGTTCCCCGGGGTGTCCTTTGGGGGGTCCTCCGTGAGTACGGGGTCCGGGGTCCTCTGCTGAGGGCCGTCCGGTCCCTGTATGACCGGAGCCAGAGCTGCGTGCGCATTGCCGGCAGTAAGTCAGACCTGTTCCCGGTGCATGTTGGCCTCCGCCAGGGCTGCCCTTTGTCACCGGTTCTGTTCACTGTATTCATGGACAGAATTTCTAGGCGCAGCCAAGGGTCGGAGGGGGTCCGGTTCGG
Organism: Knipowitschia caucasica; assembly: GCA_964034765.1. Classification (NCBI taxonomy): domain Eukaryota; kingdom Metazoa; phylum Chordata; class Actinopteri; order Gobiiformes; family Gobiidae; genus Knipowitschia; species Knipowitschia caucasica. The sequence continues at coordinate 19,883,906 of OZ035824.1, forward strand.
GGACCACAGGATTTCATCTCTGCTGTTTGCAGACGATGTTGTCCTGTTGGCTCCAACAAACCAGGACCTACAACATGCACTGGGACGGTTTGCAGCCGAGTGTGAAGCGGCTGGGATGAGAATCAGCACCTCCAAATCTGAGGCCATGGTGCTCGACCGGAAAAAGGTGCCTTGCCCTCTCCGGGTGGGTGGAGAGGCCCTTCCTCAAGTGGAGGAGTTCAAGTATCTCGGGGTCTTGTTCACGAGTGAGGGAAGGATGGAGCGTGAGATTGACAGGCGGATCGGTGCAGCGTGCGCAGTGATGCGGTCGCTGTATCGGACCGTTGTGGTAAAGAGGGAGCTGAGCCGAAAGGCAAAGCTCTCAATTTACCGGTCAATCTTCGTCCCCTCCCTCACCTATGGTCATGAGCTTTGGGTAATGACCGAAAGAACAAGATCGCGGATACAAGCGGTCGAAATGAGCTTCCTCCGCAGAGTGGCTGGGCGCTCCCTTAGAGATAGGGTGAGGAGCTCAGTCACACGGGAGGAGCTCGGAGTAGAACCGCTGCTACTCCACGTCGAGAGGAACCAGTTGAGGTGGCTCGGGCATCTGTTCCGGATGCCTCCTGGACGCCTCCCTGGGGAGGTGTTCCGGGCACGTCCCACCGGGAGGAGGCCCGGACACGCTGGAGGGACTATGTCTCTCAGCTGGCCTGGGAACGCCTTGGAGTCCCCCCGGACGAGCTGGAGGAGGTGTGTGTGGATAGGGAAGTCTGGGCGTCTCTGCTTAGACTGCTGCCCTCGCGACCCGGCAACGGATGAAGCGGAAGAAAATGGATGGATGGATGGGCTTATAAAAAACACTTTTTGTGTAAAAAAAAGTAGTCTTCTGTTCTCTAGATGTTACAGACAAGGCCCGCATCCTTCCACCACCTGAAGAAGATGTGCCAAGTCTGGGATCGTGTCTTAATTCAGACAGAAGACATGTTTTATTGTTGATGGTAGAGACAGCACGAACAACACGAACACAGAATGCAAGTGTATTATACAGAGCGGAGGCATGGAGACCTCCAATCAGCAGCTTCCACGGTGCCATGTAGCTTGGCCTTCAGATAGACAAAACATGAAGTGGAAAAGTACAGGCTTCTGCACATTGATAGAATGATGAGTTTAACTTTAACAAAAGTTGCTTAAAAGTGTTATGAAATCTCACAATGGCTTATTATACCGTCAAAGAGATGAATTTGTCATACACCATCGATGCCATATTTTATATTTACCATGGAAAATGTAGGTGGACTTTAGAGTTTATCTGTGAAGATTGTACCCACTTACAATTGGAGTAAACACTTCATACGAGGCCAGAACTGCAGGGCCTCAGCTTCACTAGTCCTGCCATTGGCCTTTGGGTTCTCAGACAGATTCAGTTAAAATTGTTACTGAAATTTGGTGTAACAACAAAATCATGCATTATTTAGTTCTCTCTTCACAGTTGTATTTTTGGTGTCGTGCATGATTATGTTTGTAAACAGCCAAAATGTGCTTATGTGCCACTGAAGACAGTAAATAAATAAAATAAGTTTGTAGTAAACGCCATGCACTTGTGGGCGTTTCTGTTGTGGGCGTGTCCACGGAGTAAGCGAGTCTGTGATTGGTCCTTGGCGGCAGTGGGAGGACGTGCAGGGGAAGAGAAGCAGCACGTCCCTGAGCTTCGGTCCTTTCTGCACAAATGTTTCAGTGAACAAGCTGATCCACGTGCATTCCCCAGACCTACTGTAACTTCTGCTTAAATATTTACACTGACTCCACATACACAACGACATCATGGTGAAACTAGCAAAGGTAAGATTGTTTTTCTTCTTTATTTCTCATTTTTAGTTTATTTTTTTTCATATAAAGGCGTGGGTACTGGTTGATAAGGAGGCCATTTTTTATGTATCACTGCAGTCATATACAATTACCTTTTGCAACGTTATAAGACTATGTATACTTTTTGGAAATGGCTGTTTAGATTCTGTCGTCCTGTGAGAGCAGCAGTGTGGTCGCAGGGTCCGTGGAAGTGCGTGTTTGCAGCAGCCATGTTTGTTCTCTGCGGCCTCCTGCTTTACGCTTCAAAATGGCCCGCGTTGCTCTTTTACACGTCCTCGTCTGAACACTCTAGTTTAAAGTTTACCTGTGTGCATTTGCAGTAAATGTGTTAGTATCTATTTGGTGGTTATTACATGATAATGCTGTCGTGGTGCGCGTGAATAAACGTGGCCACGACATGTGCTAGCATGATAGCATTAGCTAACAACACATGTAGCTAGTGCTGCTCAGTCTTAAGGGATTATGTTTTACTCTTAAGCATCAGGTGATGTTGTATTCAAGGTGTCTCTATAGAAGCTCACACTCAAACTAGTAATTAAAGCCAAACGTATGTGATTAGTTTGTCAATTCCCTTAAAGTTGCGCTTATTAGCATTATGCTAGCAGGGGACTTTTGGAGCCCCACGTGGGGTCTGTGTGTGACCCACGAGGGCGAGCACGTTACCCCCCAACCACTCAATGTTTCATTAGTTCGTACAAATGTACTATTAAACTGTTACACATAACATTTCTTACATTTTTATGATTTCCAGGCAGCAAATAAACAATCTACGGGCAAGAAAAAGGCCCCACCACCACCAAAGGAAGTGGAGGAGTCCAGTGAGGAAGACAGCAGTGAAGAGGAAGAGGTAAATCCATGTTCCAACGATGGGCTTTATTTATTTAAACTTTTCTAGTTTTAAATTAAATGTATATTCTGTAAATTTCAGGCTCCTCCACCAAAGGTCAAGAAAGTGAAGGCTGCTCCAGTGAAGGCGGCCAAGGCAACTCCAGCTAAGAATGGCAAAGCTGCTAAAAAAGAAGAAAGCAGTGAGGAGGAGGAATCTGGTAAAGGCCATAAATGCAAATGTATAATTTGAATCACATTTCTTGTCTAGTGACTGAACACCTAACTTACCTAATGTCTATCATTTAGACTCTGAAGAAGAAGCTCCGCCACCAAAAGTAACACCTAAAGCTGCCGCCAAAGCTAAGGCTGCACCAGCAAAGGCTGAAGAGTCTGACGAGGACGACGATGATGGTATGACCTTGTTTTAACACTGTTAATTTAGTTTTGATTCTGCCCTGTTCGGGCATGGACCCTCCATTTCTTGGCATGCGTGTAGTTTTCAGTCTACATGCGTGTAATGTACGGAGGAAAAGAAAATGCAGTGCTATGTCTTCGGTGCTGGTGTGTTGAAAGTCTACCAGTTCTATCCTCAATCGCTGCGACAGAATGTTTAAAGTTAAAACTATAATTATCTGTTTACTTAAAAGAAACTTTACATTGATTTTTATGTTTGTAGATGAATCTGATGAGGAGCCTCCCCCTCCTAAAAAGACCCCCTCCAAACCTGCAGCTAAACCTGCAGCTAAAGCAAAGGCAGAAGAATCATCTGAAGATGATGATTCTGAAGAGGAGGCCCCGCCCCCAAAACCTGCAGCTAAAGCGAAGTCTCCAGCAGCGAAAGCAAAGGCGCCTCCAGCAAAAGAATCGTCAGAGGAAGATGATGACGAAGGTGAGTCACAAACTTGACTTTCAGAAAGTTGGAGATATTTAACTTTACATTTTTCAGAGTCTGAAGAAGAAATGGACACGACCCCAGCTCCTGCCAAAGCAAAGAAGGCCGGGATGGTGAAGGCCAAGGAGGAGTCGGAGGGCGACGATGATGAAGAGGATGATGATGATGAGGAGGACGACGATGATGATGAGGAAGATGGTATGAGGCCCTGCTCATAAGTGTCATTTTTCTTACTGTGTTTTTTTAAATGTTTTTTAACTTCTAACTCTTTCTATAGCCCCAGTGACTCCTGCAAAGAGGAAGGCTGATGCCAAGAAGGAAACTCCACCGGCCAAGAAAGCAAAAACAGAAGGCGAAGGTACAGGACTGACTTTTATTTATTTATTTATTTATTTATTTATTTTTACTTCACATAAAATGATAAACTAATAATGATGATCACAAGGGACTTAATACTGATAAATGATGTCACCTTTTTCACTTCTGAATTGGAGTAACAGGTGTGGTCTTCATAAACTGTCAATGCAGAATATCTAAAGTTGTGTTTCATCTCCAGGTTTTTGTTTATATATTGGAAACCTGAATTCAAATAAAGACTTTGATGAAATTAAGGCGGCGCTGAAAAAATTCTTCACCAAAAACGAGTTGGAAGTTGCTGACGTGCGGTTAGGAGGATCAAAGTAAGAATTTACATTTAATTTAACTTTCTAAATTGTATGTGGGTGATAATGATGGTTCTTTTGTATGTAATTTTTTAGGAAATTTGGCTATGTGGATTTTTCATCTGAAGAGGATCTACAGAAGGCCTTAGAACTAAACGGCAAAAAGTTTATGGGACAAGAAATAAAACTAGACCGAGCACGGAGTAAAGAGAACTCTCAGGAAGGAAGAAAAGGTACAGGACAAAAGCAAAGGCTTATTACTAAACATTTTTAATTTTACATTGGGTTTTTTGTTTTCCAGAACGAGACTCTCGCACTTTATTTGTGAAGAACCTTTCCTTCTCGGTCACTGTTGAAGAAGTGAAGGAAGTGTTTGAAGATGCTGTAGACGTCCGGCTGCCGCTTGGACAGAATGGCTCCAACCGAGGGTAAGTCAGACATGTACACTATCTACAGAGCTGGAATGACTTAAGTTTTCTTCCCGACAGCATCGCATACATAGAGTTTAAGTCCGAAGCAGAGGCTGATAAGATGTTGGAGCAGGCCCAGGGAACTGAGATCCAAGGCAGATCCATCATCCTGGATTATGTTGGAGACAAAAGCCAGAAAGGAGGCAGAATGGGAGGTAGTTGTCACGTTTGTTTGCAGAATGTGTCGACAGTAGTTTGGGAGTAACATTTATACATTTCCTGTAGGAGGCGCTTCAGTGACTGCATCCAAAACTCTGGTGGTCAACAACCTGGCCTTCACTGCGTCAGAGGAAACCCTACAGTCTGCATTTGAAAAAGCGGTCTCTATAAGAATTCCTCAAAATAACGGCAGGTCTAAAGGGTGAGTGCGTTAATGTTTTCTCTCTATTTTTGCAATCCTTCTCATGAGCTCCTCTTAATCCTCCAATGATTTTGTTTGGATTCGCACGAGAAGAAGAGTCAAAGCGCAGTTAAACCGGTGTCATTCTTGTGGATGATTCCTATGTCTGATGTGCGACAACGTCTGAACAAATGCAATAACACGACACTGGAGGGAGCTTTTCTAAATGTCCATGTTTTTCAGGTTTGCGTTCATCGAATTTGAAAACGCTGATGACGCCAAAGACGCTTTTGAAAACCTAAACAACACAGACATTGAAGGGCGATCCATTCGTCTTGAGTACAGCCAGGGCAGGAACGATGGCGGCAGGGGGGCTTCTGGTCAGTATACAGAAGATGAATGTGTCCCGATCTGGACTGAAATCTCACTTAACCCTCTATGCACATGGGTCATTTTGGGGAACTTTCCTCGCCTGGTTTTCTTTGTGTATAATTGCATCAAAAGATTACTGTTTTATGAACAGTCAAGCAGTATACTTTGTTTTTTTTCAGTACAACCTGGGGTTTTAGAATATTCATATTATAATGCTGTCATATGAATTATATAAAAAAATATGGAATCATTAAGACAAAGAAAAAAATCAACGGAAAATCAATGTAACAAATGTGTTGAAAAAACACAATGAAATGCTACAAACAACTTTTTACACTGCATAGAAATGTTATTTGGGGACTTGGGATAATGGGGAAAAAAATTGAAATCTAACTATTATACTTTTTACAAAATATATTCCTGATGCCCTTCCTGAAGCAGTTTGTCTATAATGCTGGGGTTGCTTCTGTAGTACAGCTGTAAAACATAAGAAACTGAGCCAAAAAAAACATCCATTATTTATATACATCATATACACATAATGTCATTTTACTGTATTATCGTCTTTATCAATAATGAGCACTCTTCAGCCGGTTATTGCAATCGCAGCTGTAGTTTCAACTGTGGGAGAACAAGTACAGACAGGAGTGAGACATCTCACTCTCTGACGATCTTTGGCAGTCCCCGTGTGTTTGTATCTCACAGCTGTTTGTACCTCACGGGTCACGCTTTGGACACAGACATTCAGACAAGCGTAGTTTATCCTCCGTGCATCGCACAGACAAATCAAAACTAGTTTCGGAAAGCCCTGAATATGTACTTCACAGAGGAAAAAAAAGTAAGTTGCTACGGTTTACCGTTCGCGAGTAAATTGATTATTTGTAAAACATGTGCGCATGCATCGGCGCCGATGCAGACGGGTTCATAGGGTTAAACTAAAAATTATATTAATCTTGAGAAAAAAAATTTCCCCCTCAGGCCCGACAAAGACCTTGTTTATTAAGGGTCTTTCTGAAGACACCACGGACCAGACGCTGCGGGAGGCGTTCGAGAGCGCAGTGGGAGCCAGGATTGTTACTGACCGAGACACTGGAGCTTCCAAATGGTGGGTTTTTAATTACTGCTAGTGACGGTTGTTATGAGCCGTAAACATTATGAACAAATAAAGGGAATTCGATTATTTTGTAGCACATTCAAGACATTTAGTTTTGTGATGGTTTGCTTTTAAATGTCTTACTGCCTCGTGTCCAGTTCTTACAAATAGTTTACTCTTTAGTTTCGGGTTCGTGGACTTCGACAGTGAGAGCGACTGCAAAGCTGCGAAGGAGGCCATGGATGATGGAGAGATTGACGGGAGCAAAGTGACTCTTGACTACGCCAAGCCAAAGGGAGAAGGTGGATTCCGTGGTGGTCGAGGGGGAGGAGGATTCGGAGGTCGTGGGGGTGGAAGAGGAGGGTTTGGAGGTGGATTCGGAGGCCGTGGTGGTGGAGGAAGAGGAGGCAGAGGTGGCTTTGGAGGCCGTGGAGGAGGAGGCAGAGGTGGAAGAGGAGGATTTGGAGGTACGTCTTGATAATGGGAGGATTATTAATGTCTGTATTTCCATAGATAACTCTGCCTCTGTTTCTCCTCAGGTGGAAGAGGTGGTGGTTTTGGAAAACCACAAGGGAAAAAGATCAAGTTTGATGACTAATCTTTTGTCTTTTACTTTGAATGGACTCTGGTTTCATCATTTTCAGAGCTTATGGACATTCCAGAAAGCAACAAATGTTATTTAACTTTTAATGGGCATTTTAGGCCCATATTGTGCCCCACTTCATCCTCCTTGCGCTGTGCCGTTATGGTACTGTCCTGTACTCTACTCGAGTACTGAATGTCCCGGCAGAGAACCTGCTCCTTGACTCTCCAAGGATGAAATGTATAGACTGCTTGAAAGGGTTTTTGTGAAAGAATCTTGTCCACTTCATGTAAAAAATGTTTATTTTTATTTTTTGTAAATGATACCTGTGTATCCATATTCTTTTTTCTTGTCTTTAGTTCTGCTTTAGGTGTCAAGTTTTACTTGTACTGTGTAAAGCATATTTTGATAAATATTTGAGGCTGTGTGCTAAATGAGTATTGTTCATTGTGTGATGTGCGATTCCATCTCTTTAGATGGGATGTTGAGTCAGGAAGTATTTCCATAATATTTGTAGTGCATCAACTAATTACTCTTAATGAATAAATCCCAATGGGTGATTTTTAGATTTTGTGTTGTCTCTTCAGTATGATTTAGATTAGATGTTTATTGTTCTCACCTGGAGAGCCTTAGACTGGTTAATTCATTCCCTATACATTTTATTAAATAAGATTTTCTACGTATTTTGTTCACTTCAGAACCAAATATAACATTTCCTCAACTGTCACTAGATGGCAGCATGGAGTTTCAATTCTGTAGTCTTAGATTTCCTGGGGACTTAGCACCTTAAATGCATAATTTGAAGCTGTGCCTCTGGCCCTTGAGTAATTCTCTGCACAACATTTATATATAGAACATTTCAAAATGTTTAAAGTTTATACATGGTCTTGATTCTGTTGTAAAAAGGTCTCATGTGACTAATGGTTCACTTATAGCAGTAATTTGTTTAAACTTCCATGTTGAAATGGATTGCATTACTGCCTGAAGACCATGACACTCACAGCAATCAGTCTTTGGTAAAATACAAGTTAGAACCAGGAATTGCTCATATTTACGGAAGCTTGTTAGGTTCACTTGTGAGTGTTTTTTCCCCGCTGGTATCATGTTATTTCATGATACTTTCATGAAATAACATGATAAATATGTTATTTCATGATACACAACTACCTTGTTATTTCATGATACACAACTATCATGTTATTTCATGATACACAACTATCATGTTATTTCATGATACCAATTTATCATGTTATTTCATGATACCAGTTTATCATGAAATAACATGATACTGTAGATACAGAAGAAGAAGAAGCTGTCAGCTTCTGCTAAATAGGTATCATGAAATAACATGATAGTTGTGTATCATGAAATAACAAGGTAGTTGTGTATCATGTTATTTCATGAAAGTATCATGAAATAACATGATAAATTGGTATGATGAAATAACATGATAAATTGGTATCATGAAATAACAAGGTAGTTGTGTATCATGAAATAACATGATAGTTGCGTATCATGAAATAACATGATAAATTGGTATCATGAAATAACAAGGTAGTTGTGTATCATGAAATAACATGATAGTTGCGTATCATGAAATAACATGATAAATTGGTATCATGAAATAACAAGGTAGTTGTGTATCATGAAATAACATGATAGTTGTGTATCATGAAATAACATGATAAATTGGTATCATGAAATAACAAGGTAGTTGTGTATCATGAAATAACATGATAGTTGCGTATCATGAAAAAACATGATATTTATCATGTTATTTCATGAAAGTATCATGAAATAACATGATACCAGCGGAAAAAAAACACACTCACAAGTGAACCTAACAAGCTTCCGTACATATTCACTGTTAGGTTTGTGTTCATTGAATTAGAGAACTGACTTCTGGGTAATCTTCCAGGTACATATCTGTCATATATCATCTTCCAGCTCACTGCATACATCAGTGACCGTGGTCTCGTTGGTACTAATGCAGATAAATGCAAACTCTGAATCCTCTTCACAAAGGATCTTTGTGAGGACCTGGTGTCCTGTGGCACACTATGTTCTCAGTTGCTTCACTCGTGCCCTTTATTCAATGCTATAAACCCAGAGCAGGACTAACATAGAGCTGTTGAACACCATTTGGACAAAAACCATTAAAGTTATATGTCCTTGCATCCAATTTTTGACAAAGCACTGGTGAAATTGTTTCAGGAAGCACTCTTCCTGAAACAATCAAGGCTGTTCTCACTTGTTACCTTCTATGTAAACACACTGAATTCTAAACATACAAACACAAAATATAAATGTTCACTGAAATGTCCCCACTGTAGGATGAATGAATAAACTCTTAACTTCATATATAGTTTTAATTAAGTTAGTTTTAGTTAAGTATATAGTCTATGTAAGTTTTATTCATATGTATTACTGTGACTCTCTGAACACACATGTTTTATATTACAGCATAAAAATGAAATGTCCTAAAATCCCTCGGTCTCGTCCTGGTCTCTTCGCAGGTGAAGGAATGCTCTCTTTGCGGTCGTTGGAGCCTTTTGAAGAAAATGGAGGGTTAGTGTGAAACCCTGAAGCTCCTTCTGCCGACCCTCGGACCATACTCACATCAAACGCCACAATTAGTGTCGACAAATGTGGGGTTCTGTTTAGACAATCCTCCAAAGCAGAGAGTTGGTTAGTTCTGGTTATGCTTTTCATTCAAAGAGTTGGGACGCCTCAAATCTCAAAAGTTACTGAAGAGACTTATAGGTATAAAGGAGGATTTTCCCTAAGTTTAGGAGAGAACCGCCCGCTCTACTTTTGAACCAAACTCTCCAGTCTTATTGGACGAGCACGTATCACCAGAATGATTGACAGTTGAGAGGACCAATAGTTTAGAAGATCCACCCAGAAGTAGAAAATCCACCTATATATGTTTAAAGGTGCACTGTAGTTTTTATTCCCATCTAGCATTGAGATCATATATTATAATCTACGGTACTATGTTAGCTTTGCAGGACAATATGAGGTCTTTGACAGTGGTCCCTTAACCTTGCCTGCAAGCTGAATTCTCGCGGTATTTGTGAGTTCACAAACACTCGAGAATACATCTTGTACCGCTCCCGCTTACACTTTTCGAGTCGAACCACTGGGTGTGCGAGCCAATCACGCGCCAGTCTGGGGGTTTAGGGCGGGATATCCGGGTTTGACGAAAGCAAGAAGTGCCGGGCCGAAGCAAAACAAACATGGCTACGCAGGAGGACGGACGCGTAGCTGAGGCTATCAAGTCAGTTTTAGCAGAATCTCCAATTTCTTTTTTGAAAGATGAACAGCGAGAGGCGCTTTGTACATTTCTGGACGGCAACCTTGGTAGGCGGGCACACAGCGTCACTTCGCCCAATCAGCTTGAAGCATTCTGCTGCTTATCCCTCCTTTCCCCGAAAGGATTCTCCGGGAGAAATCCCAGATTGATATCGTGGAGAACGCGTTAGAGTTCTACACAATCATCAATCTGGCTCTTGCCAGGTTAGTGGTCCCTAACTCCTGCTCAAATTCCTTTTTGTCCCTTATCAGCCACTGTATTTCAAGATGGAGGATTCACACAGACAGTCCTCAGCCTCATGGACATTTATAAATGCTAAGTCTATGACAATTGCTGATTATTACTATTGTTAGCTTTTTAGAATGATCAATTTTTTTATTTTTTTTATTTTTGCTGCTACTGGACACCTGAATTTCTCCTACAGGGATCAATAAAGTATCTATCTATCTATCTATCAACAATTAAAAAACATGATGGAGGTGAATATTCTTTAAAAGGTCGCATTTGTTGGGTTAGGGTTTTTTTCATTTGTAGAAACTGTAAAAATTACACAGAGTGGCTTTAAAGGTATTTTCCCAAATGTTAGGAAAGAACCGCCTTCTCCACTTTGTGAACCAAACTCTCTGGTCTTATTACACGTATCAGCAGAATGATTGACAGTTGGGAGGACCAAAAGTCTTGATGATCCATGCAGAAGTAGAAAATACTCCTAAATATCTTTAGTCTATTCCAAACTAACATAGACTGCTGCTTTCAAGGCCACAGATAAAAGTGTTGGTAAAGAAATGGGATGTATATCAAAACAGTTACAATTCTCCTTAAGATAAAACACATTTTGATTTTGAAGTTGTTCATTTCCATCACAAAACATTTAATGATGGCGGAGAACTTTGACACCATTTAACTGTTTTGTTTCCTACCGTAGTTTGGTACAAAAGTTGTGTATAAAGATTTCAAACCATCCTCTGTCTCGTCCATTCAGAAACATAAAAAAACAACTATCCAATTTCTTTGTGGTTTTTATCTGACTTAGTCCCAGAAGAAAAACGTGGGAAGAAACAACAGAAAAGGAGCCTCTTTTGTTGTGATGCTGCTTTGTTTTGTCCATTCAACTTAAGATAATAAACAATCTCCCTTTTGTTCCCAGTGTGGCTCTATCTGCCCCATCGCTGGAGCAACACACATGAAGACACCACAACAACATGTGAGTCCAGTTTATGAGGCAAAATGTATCGTTACAACTAATTCAAGTGAAATTTCCTCTCTTACATTTTGAACCTGGTGCATGATTATTTTCACCGACATGTGCAAAGACATGCACAGAGAATGTACAATCACATATTTAACTTTTCAAAATGCACACTTTCTAAAGTAAGTAACGTTTATTCATGTAGCGCATTTTACAGACCAAGGTCACCCAAAGCTCTTTACAATGATATTATTCCTATTACTCCACACAGGGGGATGACAGAAGCAAGTCGCTGACTTGCTTCAACGCAGACACAGGGAGAACATGCAAACTCCACTAAGAAAGGCCCTCTTACGACCAGGATTCGAAAGTGGGACCCTCTTGCTAAGATGTGAATGTGCTAACCTCTGGTCTTCTCTGTCTGCTCTGTTTGTGGTCCTTCTCTGGTTCTTCCTCCTGGTCCTGCTCTGTTTGTGTTCCTTCTTGGTCTTCATCCTGGTTGCTCTGTTTGTGGTCCTTCTCTGGTCTTCCTCCTGTTCTGCTGTTTTTTCGGTCCTTCTCTGGTCTTCTCCTGGTCATGCTCTGTTTATGAAGTCTTTCTCTGGTATTCCTCCCTGGTCTTCTTGTTTATGGTCATTCTCTGGTCTTCTTCCTGGTTCTGCTCTGTTTTATGGTTCTTTCTCTGGTCTTCCTCCTGGTTCTGCTCTGTTTATGGTACATTCTCTGGTCTTCATCCTGTCTGCTCTGTTTATGGTCTCCTTCTCTCGGGTCTTCCTCCTGGTCTGCTCTGTTTATGGTCCTTTCTGGTCTTCCTCCTGGTTGCTCTGTTTATGGTCCTCTCTGGTCTTCCTCCTGGTTGCTCTGTGTTTATGGTCCTTCTCTGGTTTCTCCTGGTTGCTCTGTTTTGGTCGTCTCTGGTCTTCCTCCTGGTCTGCTATGTTTGTATGGTCCTTCTCTGGTCTTCCTCCTGGTCTGCCTGTTTATGGTCCTCTCTTGGCTCTTCCTCCTGGTCTGCTCTGTTTGTGGGCGGTTCATTTGCCGATCACATACATGACAGCACGCCCTCTCTATACCTTTCCTCCTTGCTTTGATGAAATTCAGGACACCTGTTCCACTTTTCGGGTGTCACAAAACCATTCCATACTCTTCACAGATTCCACTAATGATTGTTTGACAATGCCACAAAAGAAGTGTTAACAGTGCTTTGTTTACGTTGATTGATGTGAAAAAAACCCGTCGAGTTCAACCTATAGTCGTTTCTGGTCATTATTATTGGTCTGTCATGTGACGCATTGCTACTATATGGATGAAATATGTGTATGACGGGAGGACACACGTATCACTGACAGGGCTGTATTTTAAGGTTGAGTTTGAGGAATACTCTTCGGTCCCTTGTAGGTAAATGTGTTCTCTTACATTGGACTTTCTTGCTTCTGTCAGGGACCAAGAACAAACCCTCTCCAGATGTTGATGTTCTGGAGTTTGGAGTTTTGCACAAGCACGGTTTGTCGTTGTAAATTCTCAAAGACCTATGTACAGCAAAAGCACTTCCTCGTCACCTCCAGTCCTTCATTGTTCATGTGTTTTTCTGCCACGCTGGCTACACAGTCTTTGTTTCTCATACATTGTTTCAGACCCTCAAACAAGAATGAATCTGTAATTACTGTGGAGACACCTTTTCAATGATCTTTAGTTCAACATTATCATCTTCTTCTTTTCATTTGTCAAAACTCTGGTTTATGACACTGGCCCTCATTTATGAAACTTGCGCAGAATAGGGTGTATATTTTTGGTGGTTGTGATTCCATTTCGCAAAATCCTAACGCAGGATTTTATGAAGTGTGTCGTGATTCCGATCGTCCGTGGTTGATAAATGCTGCCGGCCAGAAAGTCCCAGTTGGAAGCCTCAAAAGGCCCCCCTGTAGTGACAGCACTGAGTTTATATTGAGAGTTTTATTTTTATAATTTTGTTTAAAAAAGTAATATACGCTAATGTATGTATTAAACGTTTTTTCCCTAGTGGAACCATGCAGCACTCATCTCTCGTACTTTAGAATGTGAATGAATCAATGACTCAAAGTAAGAATGAAGGAATCTTGAGATCTCAGCGGCTGGCTCATCATTAACGGGTGATTTAAGCCGTCTGCGGAATCTTCTTGGAATGTGATGGTGCGATTTGTCAGAGAGAAAGACGCTTCTTGGGAAGTGTTTTCTCTGTGGATTTCACAAAGAAGAAAACTGGATCCAAAGTTTAGAATGACGTGCACCGCATATGAAGAGTTTTTGTGGTGGGATCTGTCGTGGCACCGCTGCGCACTGCCCCAAAGCCACGGCCAAGCCACTGCCCGTGAGTTCCTACAGATAAGACTGCCATCCACTCTCTGGTACATGCGGACAGGCAAGGCAAGGGCCACTTCGTTTCTGCGTATTAACTGACCTAACGCAGAACAGGCAGTGGCTGAGACAGTTTTGAGTGAGACCATCGGTGCGTTTATGGGGCTTTATGCACAAAAATCTAATGAAAAATGCATTGCTTTGATGACGAGCAAAAACAAATAGCCATGCGTATTTAGCACCAGTGCAGGGCGGGTCACACATGAAGTAAGTAAGTCAAGTGTATTGTAGAGCGCCTTTCACAGACCAGGACACAAAGCAATTCAACATTTTTCACATTTATCTGATATCAGCTCTCCTGCGTGTCTTTAATGATCATTCTCAAATTTCTATGACGCTGGTTCACTCCGTTGTTCTGGTGTGCTGGACTTGACGCGCTTTCAAACACTGCGTGGACCATGAGATCCTCCTCTCGCGGCTGGAAACACTTGTGTAGGGATCCTCGGTTCTGCTCAGCACTATCTGACCCCCCCGAGAGACATTTTTGGGAGATTTTGCCTCTTCTTTGGCCCCTCTGACCCCTAGAGTCTCCTCATGGGTCAATCCTTGGTCCTTTATTTTTTCCTTATATATGCTCCGCTTGGACCCTTCCTGAGAAGGCATGGCGAGTTTCTATTTTGTATTAGCACATACATACACAAGGCACTCATAAGTGCTTGAACAAAATAGAAAGCGTTTGTTTGGGGTCTGCGCGCCCCATGGTCGCTGTGTCTCCACCGCGGCTCACCGTGGGTCCTCCCTGCGGACTCCGCATGCCCCGCTCGTCCTCCCCGTGGCCGCTGATGCTTCCGCGGCCAGGCGTTACTCCGCGCACCCTGCCGCTTCCATACCGGGAACGGGGACTGCTGTCTGCCTGGCCCGTGTGGTCTGCCTGACCGCTGTTCCACCCTTCTCCCTGCTCCACTCACGGTTACAGTGTCGGTTTCGTTGTTTCTGCAACTACCATGAACTGTAGGAACTGCGGGCTGTCAGTTAATCCCGACGACGTATTGGCCTAGCAGGCTGTGTTCTTTACCCGATGCATTGCTCTTCAGGCTGTTCGTTTTACCATCTGCATGGCATTTAGACCGTCCGTTTTACACCATGGACCGCCCATTTTAACCACTGTTGGCTTCTTGGCTGGTCCGTTTGACTCATGGGCTGAACATTCGACTGCTGTGGCCTCCTCCAGGGGCATGGATTATTATATTAACTGGATAGGAGTATTACCTAGCTTGTAAGCTGAATAACTTTCACTGTGCTCATGGGATTCTTGCGTTACTGCAGACTGAACCAGACTAAATTTCAGTGGGCTACCCAGAAAACCTTTTCCCCATAGAACGCAAATTGCATATTTAAACAGCTCGAACCTCAGCGGACAGAGAAACCCACAGCTTTCATAAAGGTCGGATTTTGTGGGGGATTTTAAGTTGTCCCCTTGTCATCCTGAAACTTTTTTTTCTTCTTAAATCCTTCGTGTTGTTTATAATCCACCACTTTAGGTGCCACAAACTCTGCTCGCTCTGGCTCTCGCTCTAACTCCCGCTCTGATGAAACGCTCTGATTGGTCAAGAGCGCGGCCGAGCCCCTCTGTGCACTGTGCGTGAGACCCGGTGTGAGACCCCACGACACGCGTGTTTTGGCGCAACGCATTATGGGTGATCTTCCACTGCACAGACGATACCCGGGAGGACCAGACGATGCCCAAATACAGGCGAAGTTTCCCATAGATTCTTTGCTGGAGTTTCAGGCAACTTCCGCTAATCTTTCGCCCCCATGCTGTCACATAAGCGCCACTGAGCACAACCATTCATTTGAATAGGGCGCCATCTTGGATGCCGGGCTGTGGCCTCTCCAGGCTGTCCGTTATACTATGGGTCTGAAAATGTTACCACAGCATTGTCCTTCAGGCTGTCAGTTGTAAACCATTGGACTATAACACTTTGTGTCGCTTTGTGATAACATTTGACATCAGATCCGTGCTATCGTGAATACCAAACGTTAGCACCGCCCACTAAACCAGACTCAAAATGTATCTCTGTAATATCCATTTCTAATAACAGATTTCACTTGTGTGGGCGCTGTCGTGAGCTTGTCTTCTATAAAATGACTCTGAGTCCTCGAAGTAGGAAAGGTTTCTGGAAAATTATTCCGCACCGTAACTGAGCTCGTCCTGACGGAGAAAAGCTTCCCTCCCGCGGACAGTTTGTAGTTATCGCTTCTCGGCCTTTTGGCTAAGATCAAGTGTAGTATCTGTTCTTATCAGTTTAATATCTGATACGTCCCCTACCCGGGGACCATATATTAAATTGATTTTTGGAACTGGGAGATGGAATAGGGGCTTGCTCCGTCCACTCCACGCATCGACCTGGTATTGCAGTACCTCCAGGAACGGTGCACCCCCTCTGCTGGTCAAAGATAATATTGAAATGTTAACACCTTCGATCTCCTTACCGCCAGAATAGTTCATGAAACTTCTCCGAACAGTCCGACAATATTACTATCGTCTCGTGTGAACCAGGCTCAAGACGGTGTGCGGGAATCTTTCTATCACAATACTGTACTTTAATATACATTTGTATATACATGTACATCCATAATATTTCCATCACAGACAGAGCTCATCTATGATGGCAGTGAGTAACTTGGTTTTTGAGAGAAAATCACTAGTTTGAGAAGTACCTAAATGTAATTGTTTGAGACCTTTAATTAACTATGACCGACCTTAGTCACTTTATATAATTATTCTGCTCATATCCTGCTAAATTACAGTGGAGTGCCTTTCCGAGTTGACATCCTTATTCTGCTGCTACATGTACAGATTGTGGGTTTGTACTAAGGATGACAGAAGATTCCAAAACAAAAACATCTACAGCTATTTACCATGTCATGTACACTGAAACTGCTGGATGAATAAAAGGTCTTGTATCTTATCTTTAGTCTTCCAACCTTCAATGAAAATTGTGTAGTTGAGACTCACCGTGTTGACGCCTGTGGATACGGCTCTGAAAGACAAAAACAACAAAGATGTGTTTTAAATCCATTTAACGGTGAAAAACCTTACATTTCAAATAGTTCCAATAATACTGTGAATACTATTATGATTATTAAACATTTGCCATGTGTTCAACCCTAACCCACAAAAGTTTTCTTTAGAATAGCCTTTATTCATTTGTATTATTTTAAGAACTTGAATTGTCAGAAATGTCTTCAAATCAGTGATTCTTAGTAGCAAAGACCTTCACCCCCCTTTCTCCGCCTGGAAGTCACTCCTGGATCTACATAGCCTGGTCGCACCACACCATAGTACAAATTACATTTCGTACTAAGGTTTGGAGGCGCTCCATTGAGCTCCGTTTACAGGTGGGAGGGGTTAACTCCTTTTGCAGATAGAAATTATTGGATCTTTTATGTATATATATATATATATATATATATATATATATATATATATATACAGTGCCTTGCGAAAGTATTCGGCCCCCTTGAACCTTTCAACATTTCGCCACATTTCAGTCTTCAAACATAAAGATATAAAATTTTAATTTTTTGTCATGAATCAACAACAAGTGGGACACAATCGTGAAGTGGAACAAAATTTATTGGATAATTTAAACTTTTTTAACAAATAAAAAACTGAAAAGTGGGCCGTGCAATATTATTCGGCCCCTTTACTTTCAGTGCAGCAAACTCACTCCAGAAGTTCAGTGAGGATCTTTGAATGATCCAATGTTGTCCTAAATGACTGATGATGATAAATAGAATGCACCTGTGTGTATTTATTTATTTATTTAAGGATAGCCCCATTGAGATAAACTATCTCTTTTTCAAGGGGGTCCTTTATCAAAGAAAATTAACAAATAACAAATAAGATGGCTTACATCAGTAATACAAAACAAAGAAATGTAACAAGCGTAACTCAAACATAAATTATTAACAATTATATATATATATACACATATACTTACATACACACACATATAATATATACATATATATAAATATACATACATACATACATATATACACACACATACATACATACATATACAATCATATACACATACATACATTAATAAATTGTATTTCATACACACACAGCACGCACATACACACACACACACACAGACACACACACAGCCACGTATCTTAATCCCAGAACCACGCATTTCCCTCCGAATGTCTTCATATATATATATATATATATATATATATATATATATATATATATATATATATATATATATATATATATATATATATATATATATACACGTGTGCATATACACACACAAACACATATATACATAATTATGTATACATACACACATTATTACCAGGAGTTTAATCTTAATATTTAAGCTCTCCGCGTGCTGTATAAAGGGGGCTCACTCATTCACAATTTACAATGTTATAGAGCATTTTATATGGTCAGAAATTAGCATATACATGGTTTATTTAAATAGTCGTGCAATAGTGATCTATATAAATGAACAGATGTTGCTGCCCGAAGTTCAACTGGAAGATTATTCCAGTCATATGGGGCTTTACAACAAAACGCATTTTTGCCGACCTCCCTCTTCAGAGTAAGTTTCGAAGAGAATGCTGAGATGTGAATGGAATAAAATATTGTTTTAAATAATCAGGAAGGTCATTATGGATACATTTATAAACTAAAGTTAACCAATGATACTGCCTCCTTTCTCTTGGTTTTAACCATTCCAATGAATTATACATTAGACAGTGATGAGTGTAGAAATGACAGTTTAGCACAAACCTGCAGAGTGAGTTCATTAAAACTGTCACAGGTTTCAGAACAGTGTCCGTTGTGTTTTGGTAAATTATGTCTCCATAGTCAATGATCGGCAATATAAGTTGTTGTACTATTTTCTTTTTTACATCTTGCATGTATCAAGTCTCCGTATACACGCACCTGCTCTTTGAGAGCAGAGAGAACCATGAAGACAAAGGAACACACCAGGCGGGTCCGAGATACTGTTGTGGAGAAGTTTAAAGCCGGATTTGGATACAAAAAGATTTCCCAAGTTTTAAACATCTCAACGAGCACTGTGCAAGCAATTATATTGAAATGGAAGGAGTATCAGACCACTGCAAATCTACCAAGACCCGGCCGTCCCTCCAAACTTTCATCTCAAACAAGGAGAAGACTGATCAGAGATGCAGCCAAGAGGCCCATGATCACTCTGGATGAACTGCAGATAACTACAGCTGAGGTGGGAGAGTCTGTCCATAGGACAACAATCAGTCGTGCACTGCACAAATCTGGCCTTTATGGAAGAGTGGCAAGAAGAAAGCCATTTCTCAAAGATATCCATAAAAAGTCTTGTTTAAAGTTTGCCACAAGCCACCTGGGAGACACACCAAACATGTGGAAGAAGGTGCTCTTGTTAGTATTAGATAGCAATATGGCCTACGTGCAGAACTCTACAAGGACTCTGATTATTTTGACTATGATGTGACTGTCTCTGTGTGACACGTACGTCTTTCGATGTGTGACGTGACAATGACTATATAAACTGTGTACTGACTCCATTCTGTCTGAGAGAAAGAAACATAGGAAACCACTGGAACTTGAGAGAAACTTAAATAAACTTCCAAAGTTTGGCGCACCACGATCCGTCTCTGTCTGCTTCATCCTTGACACTCTGGTCAGATGAAACCAAAATCAAACTTTTTGGCCACAATGCAAAACGATATGTTTGGCGTAAAAGCAACACAGCTCATTACCCTGAACACACCATCCCCACTGTCAAACATGGTGGTGGCAGCATCATGGTTTGGGCCTGCTTTTCTTCAGCAGGGACAGGGAAGATGGCTAAAATTGATGGGAAGATGGATGGAGCCAAATACAGGACCATTCTGGAAGAAAACCTGTTGGAGTCTGCAAAAGACCTGAGACTGGGACGGAGATTTATCTTCCAACAGGACAATGATCCAAAACATAAAGCCAAATCTACAATGGAATGGTTCACAAATAGACGTATCCAGGTGTTAGAATGGCCAAGTCAAAGTCCAGACCTGAATTCAATCGAGAATCTGTGGAAAGAGCTGAAGACTGCTGTTCACAAACGCTCTCCATCCAACCTCACTGAGCTCGAACTGTTTTGCAAGGAAGAATGGGCAAGAATTCCAGTCTCTCGACGTGCAAAACTGATAGAGACATACCCCAAGCGACTTACAGCTGTAATTGCAGCAAAAGGTGGCGCTACAAAGTATTAGCGCAAGGGGGCCGAATAATATTGCACGCCCCACTTTTCAGTTTTTTATTTGTTAAAAAAGTTTGAATTATCCAATAAATGTTGTTCCACTTCACGATTGTGTCCCACTTGTTGTTGATTCTTGACAAAAAATTTTTTTTTTATATCTTTATGTTTGAAGCCTGAAATGTGGCGAAATGTTGAAAGGTTCAAGGGGGCCGAATACTTTCAAGCACACAGTCCCCCATTGTCAACCCTGGTTTGAGTTCTGGTGAAGTCTGGTGTGGGTCCTGTTTTGGCTGTTTATGAGTATTTTCAGTCTGCTCGCTCAGTCCGCTAATGTCCCCGTGACCACTTTGCTGCTCTCTGATTGGTTGTCGCACGAACGTCCCAAGGAAAGGATGAGCAGAATCCATCTCCTGTGGGCGTTGATTTTTCGCTCCTGCTCCTCCCTTTTCACTTCCCCGCCAAGGCCGTGCGTCATCCGTTCGTGCGTGCCGAGAGGTCCGTGCGTTGTGACGGTCGAACGCGCGCCACCATAGACTTTGCATTGAAACCCGACGCAACGCATGATCCGGTCTGAAAGCACCATTAAACAGTGAGGGGCGATAGCTCCGTGGGTGCGGGGAGGGCCAGCAGAAAGAGCGAGGCCAGTGGGCGTGTTCGCGCGCCCGGTCAGCGCACGCGCATATCACGTGGAGGTAAAGTGCACGCGCTCTCTCTCTGCACGCCCCCGGGGGCCATTCACCTGCATCCATGGATTCACTATAGTTGCATCTCCTCCCTTGCTCTCCCTCAACCATGCTCTCTTAAGTTGTCTGGTTTATGCACCCACATTCATATCGCACATACGACGCCTTCACTGCACAACAAGCATTACCTGCACCTACAACACTGACTTCTACGAAACACACCCCATACTTTACCTTTTTGTACTTATTCATATTCGTTCTACTGTTTTCCAATTAACTGTGTCCTGTGCGTAAAGGCAGGGAATCCTTGCAAGGCTTAGCGAGTTTCCCGCTAGGGGATCCTTCGCATTGGTGTGTTTAGTGTGGAGGTACGACGGGTGAAGCATCCATTTCCCCTTCCCTTTATTCACTTGGGAGCGCGCCCCAGTGAGCCGGCTTTGTCAGCCGATCGCTTCGCTGCGCTGTGGTATCAGCATAGACTGTATGGAATCACGGGGCACAAGAACAAACCGCCACGCCTCACGAAGACGCCCCGTCCCAATTCTCACCCTTGCCCTAGAGTTTGCGCGTGCCCGCGGGAGTGCAAGGGTGTCCCAATACTTAGGGAGAAGAGGCGAGGGCCTTCACACCCCTAAAACCCACCCTTGAGCGCAAGTGTGGTCCGGAGCTCACTTGCGAGCGAGTGTGATCCCATGATGCATTACGATAGCTGTTGGTAAAGTAGCTGTGAGGCAAAACCGCGCCACAATGAAAGAAAACAACATGAAACACCAGCGCGCAAGTTTGTGCGGAACATGAGCAAGGTCCAAAGCGTGTGCGAGTCTTTCAGAATTTGTAATGCCTGTGTTGGTGCCGTGTGCGGTGATGTTCGCTCTTGAAGCGGCCGCAGTGTGTGGCGTGAGGCTTCAGAGATGTGGATCCATGTTATTATAGATCCATGTAGTTCAGAGCATCGCTTTGACACAGTTTGCTTTGTGATCCGCGGGACTGCGGCTGTACCCGTCTGTCTCTGTGTGCGTATGTAGATGTGTCTGTCTGTGTGGTACGTCTCTGTGCGCGTACGTGTATATGTACATGTGTCTGTCTGTGTGGTATTGTGAGATTTCAAAACACTTTTAAGCAACTTTTGTTAAGGTTAAACTCATCATTCTATCAATGTGCAGAAGCCAGTACTTTTCCCTTGTTTTGTCTATCTGAAGGCCAAGCTACATGGCACCGTGGCAGCTGCTGATTGGAGGTCTCCATGCCTCCGCTCTGTATAATACACTTGCATTCTGTTGTATCTGTGTTCGTGGTCGTGCTGTCTCTACCATCGACAATAAAACATGTCTTCTGTCTGAATTTAAGACGCGATCCCAGACTATGTCATCTTCTTCAGTATGTCTCTGTGCGCGTATGTACATGTCTGTCTGTGTGGTACGTCTCCGTGCGCGTACGTGTATGTACATGTGTCTGTGTGGTACGTCTCTGTGCGTGTATGTACATGTGTCTGTGTGGTACGTCTCTGTGCGCGTACGTGTATGTACATGTGTCTGTGTGGTACGTCTCTGTGCGCGTACGTGTATGTACATGTGTCTGTGTGGTACGTCTCTGTGCGCGTATGTGTATGTACATGTGTCTGTGTGGTACGTCTCTGTGCGCGTACGTGTATGTACATGTGTCTGTGTGGTACGTCTCTGTGCGTGTATGTGTATGTACATGTCTGTCTGTGTGGTACGTCTCTGTGCGCGTATGTACATGCGTCTGTCTGTGTAGGACCGTGTGTGTCTGCCTCTGTGTGTCTACATGTGTGTCTGTGTGCATGTGTGCGTCTGTCTCTTGAGTGCGTGATGTGCAGCAGTTCTGTACCTAATTATAGCAAAACTTCATATGAAATAGAATTAAAAACTTCTCATTTTAATAAATTCAGTGTTTCATAAAGTCATATCTGTGTCAGATCTTATCTGTAGTGAAATCAGACTCATTGATAATGTGTGTGACGCGGAACATGTCTGCTGCGTCATTTGCATATTGTCCCCTTGATCCAGGGGTGTCCCAATTCTTAGGGAGAATGTTGTGAGTGCATTCCCCACTGGGAAGGCACTTTGCTGGTGAGGGCACTCACACCTAAGGGCAAGGGTGAGAATTGGGACGGGGCCAATGGGCTTTTTGGGGTCGGCAGTGAGTGGGATATTCCTGTCTTTTGTGTTGCATTAGTAAGATATCACTTAGTTTTGTTTTTTTGTGTACAGTAGCCACGAAAGAAGTGATTGAAGACTTTGTTGAATCTGTCATTCTGGCTTGGATATTTTCACAAATAAACAACTATTTTCACAAAGAAACAACTATTTTCACAAAGAAACTATTTTCACAAAGAAACAACTCAGCATTATGGAGTTGATATTGAAGATACTAGAAGGCTTAAAGATGTTTGTAATGAGTTTTGAAAGAGGAGCAGCCTGTTGCTGCAGCCTCTTCATTGTTGTTGCAGCCATTGCAGAGTTTTAATTTGTCTTTGGAGCAGCGAAAAGAGCTACTTATGTTTCAGTTAAGCCTTGAGTTGGCGAAAGAAAAATGAAGCAAAGAGGAGAACTGGCTAAAATTGAAGTGGAGCGTGAGGGACTTGAACTGGTGACACTGGGAAGATTTGAAAAGTTGAGGGGCTCAAGGAGAGAGGCCTTCAGGAGAACATGTTAGATGAGCTGAGTGACTTGGAATTGGTTCTAAGTTTAATGAGCAAGACCCAGAGACTGCTTTTTTCTTTGTTTGGGCAGTCATCAGAGTAGTCTGATTTAACTTGTGCTAATGTTACAATGTGTCTTCTTTACAGGCAAAGCCCAACAGGCTGTGTCTGCTTTGGAGAATGCTCAAAGTTCCAGATAAAGATGTAAAGACCGCTGTCTTTAAATATGTATGAACTGGTCCCTGAAGCATACCGTCAGAGAAGTCTTAATCGGAGTTCATGCGTAATTTGACAAATTTTGAGAGCTGGTGTTTTTAGTAGGATTATGCACAATACTGGCGCTGGTGAATCGTTTATTGTGGCCTCGGCCTTGTCTTTTTCTTCAGAAACTTCTGTGGGCTCAGATATGCCTGTAGTGGGGATGGGCTTTAAAGTTGTTGATGTGCCTCTGACACAAATTTTTGCTGCTCTGTGATTATTTTTTTTTTTTTTCAAGGGAGATGTGACTATAGGGGTGCGTGTCAGGAATGACATTGCAGGGAGCAGAGTCTGGGCTGATGTTCCACATCCAGCCGGTTACGAGTTCTCCTGTGGTTCACAGTAAAGCCTTATGAAAATGAGTTGCAGTTCCCTGAGGTTTTTAAAGCGTGTTGTCACATGTTCAAAAAAGCTAAAACTGAGGATTTAGTTGTAGATTGTGCTTGGTCTGTGCCTGTTCTTCCCTGGTCAGTTTCTTGCAGTTATTTGGTGGGGGATTAAAGTCTGAAGGAGCTGACTGAAATGGTTTGTCCTGCAGCTGACGTCAGGAATCTCTCAATGTTATCTTTTGCATTATGAAATCTTAATGAGAAAATGGACACCTCAATGAGAGGGATTTGTGGCAGAACCTGTGTAATAGGTTGTGGTGCCTGTGAAACTTTGAGCAACTGTTTATACAGATTCCACATGACCACATGATGGGTGGCCATCTTTCTGTGAGGACACTACAGCAAGATGGCCTCCCTGACCGCATGCTCAGGTATTTTTTTCTGCCAAGGTTAAAAAGGAATGTCTCCTCCTACATCAAGTCCTGTCACACTTGCCACCTAACAAGTAAGCCGAACCAGTCCTTGAAGCCAGTCCTGCTTAGTCCAGTTCCAGCTATGGGGAAGCCTTTGAGCAGTTACTCATAGATTGTGGGGGGCCTCTGCCACTTGCGAGGTCTGGTGTGATGTATATGTTAAATGTGATGTACCCTGATATGCTTAGCATTACGGCTAAGAATGTAGTCAGAGCGTTGTCTCCATTTATTGGAGAAGTTTAAAGCCGGATTTGGATACAAAAAGATTTCCCAAGCTTTAAACATCTCAAGGAGCACTGTGCAAGCAATTATTTTGAAATGGAAGGAGTATCAGACCACTGCAAATCTACCAAGACCCGGCCGTCCCTCCAAACTTTCATCTCAAAGGAGAAGTCTGATCAGAGACGCAGCCAAGAGGCCCATGATGACTCTGGATGAACTGCAGACAACTACAGCTGAGGTGGGAGAGTCTGTCCATTGGACAACAATCAGTCGTGCACTGCACAAATCTGGCCTTTATGGAAGAGTGGCAAGAAGAAAGCCATTTCTCAAAGATATCCATAAAAAGTCTCGTTTAAAGTTTGCCACAAGCCACCTGGGAGACACACCAAACATGTGGAAGAAGGTGCTCTGGTCAGATGAAACCAAAATCAAACTTTTTGGCCACAATGCAAAACGATATGTTTGGCGTAAAAGCAACACAGCTCATCACCCTGAACACACTATCCCCACTGTCAAACATGGTGGTGGCAGCATCATGGTTTGGGCCTGCTTTTCTTCAGCAGGGACAGGGAAGATGGCTAAAATTGATGGGAATATGGGTGGAGCCAAACACAGGACCATTCTGGAAGAAAACCTGTTGGAGTCTGCAAAAGACCTGAGACTGGGACGGAGATTTATCTTCCAACAGGACAACGATCCAAAACATAACGCCAAATCTACAATGGAATGGTTCACAAATAGACGTATCCAGGTGTTAGAATGGACAAGTCAAAGTCCAGACCTGAATCCAATCGAGAATCTGTGGAAAGAGCTGAAGACTGCTGTTCACAAACACTCTCCATCCAACCTCACTGAGCTCAAGCTGTTTAGGGAAGAATGGGCAAGAATTCCAGTCTCTTGATGTGCAAAACTGATAGAGACATACCCCAAGCGACTTGCAGCTGTAATTGCAGCAAAAGGTGGCGCTACAAAGTATTAGCGCAAGGGGGCCGAATAATATTGCACGCCCCACTTTTCAGTTTTTTATTTGTTAATAAAGTTTAAATTATCCAATAAATTTCATTCCACTTCACGATTGTGTCCCACTTGTTGTTGATTCTTGACAAAAAAAAATATTGTTATATCTTTATGTTTGAAGCCTGAAATGTGGCGAAATGTTGAAAGGTTTAAGGGGGCCGAATACTTTCGCAAGGCACTGTATGTGGTCGGATGTTTCAGTGGATAAAAGATTTTCTTAGTAACAGGTCTATACAGGTGAGAGTAAAAGGTGAACTTTCTGAGGTAGCAAGTATATTGAATGGAACTCCACAAGGGTCAGTTATTAGCCCGATTTTATTTAATATTATGATAAATGATATTTTTCAGAACATTGATGCAGGATTTGGAAGATCTCTGTTGATCTCTGATGGGGCTGTTTGGAGGAGAGGAAGGAACCTGGATTTTCTTATGGAACAGACACAGAAAGTTTTAAATCAAATAGTTCAGTGGGCAAATAAATGGGGTTTCATGGGGCAAAGAGTAATTATGTGACTTTTGGATTGAAGAAGAGGGGAGCAAAGGGGTCTTTAAGTTTGTATGGTAATCCATTAGAGAAGGTGAATGTCTTCAAATTTCTAGGAATGTGGATGGATGAGAAACTAACTTGGAATAGGCATGTAGAATTTTTTTTTTTAAATGAGAAAGGATATACTGTATAATTTACTTCGGTGCTTGGCTGGCAGTGACTGGGGGCAAATAGAGAAACAATGCTCATGATTTATAGAGCAATGATTCGGTCCTCGATTGATTATGGTTGTTTTGTATATGGGGCTGCCTCTAAAACGGTTTTACAAAAATTTGAAAGAGTACAATCAAAAGCCTTAAGAATCTGCAGTGGTGCTTTTAGGACAACACCTATTCCAGCACTGCTGGTCGAGATGGGAGAAACTCCTCTTGGAATTAGGAGGCAAAAACTTGGGCTCCAGTATTGGGCAAGATTAGCTGGATTAAAACACAATTCGGCTGCAAAATGCCTATTGAGTGAATAATGGGAGTTTGATAAAATAAATGAAAAGAGTAACTTTTTGTGTAGGGTAAAAGAGATTGCTAAAAGGGAAGGATTAGAAAATAATGTGGTAGGGTTGGTGTGGCCATCCATTCCCTTCTGGAGGATATCAGAACCTGAAGTGCAGTTGGATTTTTTGGGGATGGAGAAGGCACAGGTCAAAAGACAAGTGTAGAAGTTCATCAATGAAAACAAGGAGACTGTGCATGTGTTTACAGATGATTGAAAGGATCCATGGTCTAGACGGGCAGGATTTAGTGTCCATGTAATAAATTGTGATTTTAATTTCAGTAGTCGAATTAGCGATGGTCTATCTGTGTTCTCTGCCGAGCTTCTTGCTATTTGGTGGGCTTTGAAATGGGTAGAAGATAATAATGGACTTTGTCAATGTGGCCAGACTGAAAGCGTTAAGCATGTGCTATTGGACTGTCAGAAGTACGCAGTGGAGAGAGAGAGGATGCTGTGTGAATTAAGTGACTTGGGTTTTAAAGTTTTTTCAATAGCGAGTATATTCGCGGAATCGCGGGTTTCACGTTCTGTAGATCGAGTCATATTAAAATATCTGCTCTCTACCGACCTAGTCTCGAGAATTTAGTCCCTAATTAATGTGTGTGGGAAGATGACGGAGGAGGGCAGCATTGCGCCGTACCGGTGCACAGCCTGCCGGAAAAAAATAGAAGAAGAAGAGGAAGGGGTCGCTGGTCTGTTCGCTTTGGTCGAAACTTGGAGCTAAATATTGACTATTTATTTCACCTTCAGGGATGTGTTTGGGAGGATCCTGCTAACACAACAGCAACAGCAGCTCAAGCACGCATTTGAGGTAAGAAAGGTCTGAGAAACGATCAGTCAGAGGCGAATATAACACTTGTTTGGAAGAAATGGGCTGCATTCATGAAAACATACTACTTTGTCCTCGTTTGCCCTTGCCTCTTCCTTTCTTGACCTAATTAAGCAGCGTCAATACGGTTTTTAAAGGATCTCTTCTGAATCGTATGTAGACTAAATTAGGAGCTTCCCTAACTTTCAACAAGACTTCCTTAAAACGTGGCTTGAATCAATCAATCAATCAATCCTGTATTATCTCACAGATGGAGAAATTCAGTTCGATGAATAAAAATCAAGGCTGGCTGCCTATTTACATATTTCCGCGCTCCTCATGACACTTGTTCAACAGCAGAGAGCAAACAAAACATATATTTCAACAAACATTCTTGGAGAAACACAGTACATGCGGATCTTTTTAAAGGGACATTATCCCTCTGACCCACCTTGTTTATAATTTCAGATGCAGCCACACAAACTGCGTATTCATGCGTATCAT
The DNA here is from genome assembly GCA_964034765.1 of Knipowitschia caucasica. Lineage (NCBI taxonomy): Eukaryota > Metazoa > Chordata > Actinopteri > Gobiiformes > Gobiidae > Knipowitschia > Knipowitschia caucasica. The sequence goes on from OZ035824.1 coordinate 19,912,091, forward strand.
CAAGGAAATAATGTAAATGTTTGAGCTAAAATATAAACAAAAACTGTAAGCTGTTCTTAATCCTCATCACTTTAAAAGCGTAGGGAAACTGTTGGATTATGTCAAATGTCCACTATGGATATCATTCCAACCCACTGTTCATAAAATCAAAGGAACTTAAGCTGCAGAACCTTATTCAATTTAAAACTGCTCAAATATTGTTCAGGGCATCTGAAAACTCTGCTACTTAAGGTCCAAAACTTATTCCAGGATAGATATGCTATCGCAATTATAAACTGAGGAAGCTAAAAAGTGTACGTCCCTATGTTTAGGACTGCTTCAAAATGTGTTGTTTCACTGTTTGAAAAAATAAGTATCGAATAACTATTTGTATGAAATAAGATATACAGGTGAAATTTAGATATACAGGAGAAATTTACGTGTCACATTTGGCATAGATAGATAGTGACACCTCCTTTTTGAACCATGTTCTTGTTATTTGTCTGTTCATTTGATATACAGTGCCTTGCGAAAGTATTCGGCCCCCTTGAACCTTTCAACATTTCGCCACATTTCAGGCTTCAAACATAAAGATATAACATTTTAATTTTTTGTCATGAATCAACAACAAGTGGGACACAATCGTGAAGTGGAACAAAATTTATTGGATAATTTAAACTTTTTTAACAAATAAAAAACTGAAAAGTGGGCCGTGCAATATTATTCGGCCCCTTTACTTTCAGTGCAGCAAACTCACTCCAGAAGTTCAGTGAGGATCTTTGAATGATCCAATGTTGTCCTAAATGACTGATGATGATAAATAGAATGCACCTGTGTGTAATCAAGTCTCCGTATAAATGCACCTGCTCTTTGATAGTCTCAGGGTTCTGTTTAAAGCGCAGAGAGAATCATGAAGACAAAGGAACACACCAGGCAGGTCCGAGATACTGGTGTGGAGAAGTTTAAAGCCGGATTTGGATACAAAAAGATTTCCCAAGCTTTAAACATCTCAAGGAGCACTGTGCAAGCAATTATATTGAAATGGAAGGAGTATCAGACCACTGCAAATCTACGAAGACCCGGCCGTCCCTCCAAACTTTCATCTCAAACAAGGAGAAGACTGATCAGAGATGCAGCCAAGAGGCCCATGATCACTCTGGATGAACTGCAGATAACTACAGCTGAGGTGGGAGAGTCTGTCCATAGGACAACAATCAGTCGCGCACTGCACAAATCTGGCCTTTATGGAAGAGTGGCAAGAAGAAAGCCATTTCTCAAAGATATCCATAAAAAGTCTCGTTTAAAGTTTGCCACAAGCCACCTGGGTGACACACCAAACATGTGGAAGAAGGTGCTCTGGTCAGATGAAACCAAAATCGAACTTTTTGGCCACAATGGAAAACGATATGTTTGGCGTAAAAGCAACACAGCTCATTACCCTGAACACACCATCCCCACTGTCAAACATGGTGGTGGCAGCATCATGGTTTGGACCTGCTTTTCTTCAGTAGGGACAGGGAAGATGGCTAAAATTGATGGGAAGATGGATGGAGCCAAATACAGGACCATTCTGGAAGAAAACCTATTGGAGTCGGCAAAAGACCTGAGACTGGGACAGAGATTTATCTTCCAACAGGACAATGATCCAAAACATAAAGCCAAATCTTCAATGGAATGGTTCACAAATAGACGTATCCAGGTGTTAGAATGGCCAAGTCAAAGTCCAGACCTGAATCCAATTGAGAATCATGAGGGAACTTATGCATGTGTACACAATGTGACCTTAGTGTACAGTTTATAAGCAGCAGTTTGTAGAACAGGTCATGATTAGGGAATAACAAGGAGTTGTCTGTGCCAAGAACAAGGGAAATAAATGCACTCTGTGAACTTTTTTTTTTACACAACAAAACAAAACACACACCTCCAACTCCAAATAGACATTATAAATGAATAACATGACCCCCTGGCAGTGAGTGTGTTAAGGGGCCTCTGCTGATTAGCATTTATTTGCAGTCAGGATAACCTTTTGTTTAAAAAGAGGTTTCTGTGGAAAGGAAGCCGCTGATTTTTTACGCCCTTATGTCTTGTCTGGTTCTAGATCAGAATAATCACAATCAGTAATACATATTTGAGAACATTTTGTGAAATATCAGTACTATTGTGATTTTTCTAATAAATAAGTGGAGTGGACTCTGAGGTCTCGTGACCTCAGTGCTCTTCAAGGTTACTGTTTAACTTGTGGTGTGTTTATGATCTGTGACCATTGTACACAGTGTTATCAGACGATGTTCATTTATGACGGCTCTCAGTCTGGCAGGGACCCAAATATAACCTTATGTGACACACAAACCCAGTTTGTCACCACAGCTAAAAGAGGGGTCGCAATTTTAATAAAGAATAGTTGCTTGTTTATGAAAGAGAAATGTATAATTTATAAAGATGGAAGATATGTATTAGTAATAGGGAAAATCGAAGGTCAATACATAACTTTAATTAATGTCTATAACCCTCCAGGGGAATCCCCAGAGTGCTTGAACAAAATCCTGCAAATATTAATGATTGAAACCAAAGGCATCATGATAATGGGAGGAGATTTTAATTTTGTATTGAACCCAAAGGAAGACTCACAAAGTAAGGTGAAACATAAAGCAAATCAAACAACTAAATTAATGAAAACAGCACAACAAGAGTGGGGGATAATCGATGTGTGGCGCAATTTACACCCACAAGAAAAGGCATTTACTTTCTACTCTGATCGCCACAAAATTTACTCAAGACTTGATTACTTCTTCATGTTCAAAACTGAAATCCATAAAGTTACCAAATGTGAAATCCACCCTATAGCCATAGCAGTCCATGCCCTGGTCACCTTAGAGATACATCTGAGAGAACACCAGAGAGAGACATTGTGGAGGATGAACAACTCGCTCATATCAGATAAATACTTTCAAGAGAAAATAAAAAAAGACTTTGAAACATATTTAGAGATCAATGACAATGGAGAAGTGACAACAACTATCTGCACTGGCTTCCCGTGGCCCAGAGGATAGACTTTAAAGCAGCTCTCCTGGTGTACAAGTCTCTCCATGGCCTTGCACCAAAGTACATCCATGATATGCTAGTCCCATATGAACCAGCCCAGACTCTGAGGAGCGCAGGGACGGGACTCCTGTTAGTGCCCAGAGTTAGGACTAGACAGGGGGAGGCTGCTTTTCAGATTTATGCAGCTAAAGTCTGGAACAGTCTTCCTGAGGATGTGAGACTGGCTGCCTCTCTGTCAATGTTCAAATCCATGTTAAAGACTTTTCTTTTTTCCTGTGCATACAACTAGAGAATTTTATCTTTTTAACACACCTTGTTATTTATTGTTGTAACTTTTTGTGTTTTTAACTATTTTATTGTTTTTAATTACTTGTGTGATTCTTATGTTTTTAAATTACTTATGTGATTTTAATGCTTTTTAATTACATATGTGTTTTTAATTGTATTTTAATGGTGATGATTTGTGCATTGTGTGGTGTGGACTGTGAGGCGCTTTGTGTTGCCCTGTGCAGGAAAAGCGCCCTATAAATAAAGATTGATTGATTGATATCTTATGGGAAGCAGCAAAAGCGACGTTAAGAGGCCAAATTATAGCATATTCCGCGATGAAGAAGAAAGAAAAGATAAGAGAGAAACACCAACTTGAAACAAAACTAAAAGATTTACAGGAACAACATAAACTCTCAGCAAATAAAGAAAACGAGAAAGAACTGAAAAAAATAAGGAAAAAACTGGAAAATATTGACTTTCAAGAAATCGAAAAGGCAACAATGATGAATAAACTGACTTACTACGACAACAGTCCAAAGGCCCAGCGGATGCTTAATGCAAAAATAAAAATGCAACAACAAAACAGAACAATAACTGTGATAAAAGATGGAGATACAGAGAGGAGAACAAAAAAGGCAATTCTTTCCACGTTCAAAGACTATTATGAACAACTGTACAGACCAGAATCTGAAGAAACCAACATAACCAAATTGGACTCATATATGAAGAGCTTTGAAGTTCCCCAAGTAAGCAAGGCACAAAACGACAATCTAGTAAAACCGATCACACAGACAGAAGTAATAAAGATCATTGAAAAAGCAAAACGTGGATTGGCACCAGGAAACGATGGCCTGACATATGAATTCTACAAACAATTTAAAGACCTACTTTCGATTACACTGTGCAGAGTTTATAATGAAATATTGGAAACTGGAAAATGGCCCCAAACATGGAACTCTGCAATTATCACCATTATAGCGAAAGAAGGAAAAGACCCACAAAGATGCTCTTCATACCGCCCAATATCCCTATTAAATGTGGACCATAAAATATTTACTTCAATTCTAACCAACAGACTGTCTGGCATTTTACCAGAAATAATCCATTTGGATCAGACTGGTTTTGTTAAGGACAGACTCCTGAGCGATAACGTCAGGAGGACCATCACCGTGGCGGCACGGTGGCTGAGTGGATAGCACTCTAGCCTCTCAGCAAGAAGGTCCTGGGTTCAAATCCCGGCCGGACCAGGGCCTTTCTGAGTGGAGTTTGCATGTTCTCCCCGTGTCTGCGTAGGTTTCCTCCGGGTACTCCGGTTTCCCCTACCACTAAACCTGGCATGTGCCTCCTGTACTGGCCCCGCTCCCATCTCTGTGTGGAGTGAGAGACAAATGCCCAAAATTAACAATTGTAAACCGCTTTGAGACTCAGATCTGCGGTATATAAATAAAAACTTACTAACTTACTTACTTATAGATCACGCATCAAAAACAAGACAACACTCATCCTGACACTGGATGCAGAAAAAGCTTTTGACCGCGTAACATGGCCTTTTTTATTTGCTACACTCCAGAAATTTGGATTTCATGAAGCTTTCATAAATCTAATGAAGTGTATGTATGCCACGCCTACAGCTAGAGTTAAAGCAAATGGATTGCTCTCAGAAACGTTTAATTTAAAAAGAGGAACAAGACAAGGGGACCCCATTTCAATACAGATTTTTGCCATGTGCATTGAGCCACTAGCAGAAAGGATTAGGAGGAATAGAACAATAAAAGGAGTGACGGTCATCGATGAAGAACATAAACTAGCATTATATGCTGATGACATCATGGTGTATTTGACAAATGGGAAAGAATCCTTGCCAACTCTAATAGAAGAAATAAGGCTGTATGGGCTAATATCTGGTTATAAACTGAATCACAATAAAACTGAAGTTATGGAGATAGGAGATCCACTAGACCTTGATTTTAAAAAACGACTTAAACTCAAATGGTCATGTGACAAATTTAAATATCTTGGAGTTAACATACCAAGTAAATTAGATAAACTCTATGAAACCAATTACTATACCTTTCACACATCAATAAAGCGAGACCTTATCAGATGGAAAATGATCCCCCTAACTATTTTTGAAAGGGTTAAACTTATAAAAATGAACATTTGGCCCCGATACATCTTCCTTTTTCAGAATTTACCTCTCTATTTGGACAGACACATTTTCAAAGCATGGGAAGGACAACTCAGAAGTTTTATTTGGGATGGGAAAAAACCCAGAGTAAAAATGAAAAACCTCCTAAGAGAGAAAGAGAAAGGGGGCTTAGCGCTTCCTGACCTGGCAAACTACTTTCTCGCATCACAAATGAAAACAATACTAGATTGGATAAATGTACAGAAAAACACACAATGGAAACAGATTGAGGAAAAAAATATCAAACTACTTGGTACCCTCCCCTTCACCAACTTCAAAACTAAAGAATACAAGGAGAAGAGCTTCACAGTATACAACTCGCTGAGGATATGGAAAGAAATATGCAAGACATTTAATGTGATAAAACAAGACACCATCCTTCTCAGATAAATAACTCAAGACCCACAATTCAAGCCGAACCTTACAGACAAAGGATTCAACACTTGGAAAATGAAAGGAGTGCAAAGATACCACCAACTCTACAGTGACCAAGGAATTGACTCATTTGAAAACATTGCAAGAAAATACCACATTCCAGTGAATAATTTTTATCGGTATCTTCAAGTGAGAAGTTACCTAAAAAACAATACAAATAATAAAAAAATGGATGAACTTCATGCTCTCATACGTTACTTAATTCAAAAGAGCAACGGAGAAAAGCATAAAGTTATTAAAGAGATATATACCATAATGCAAGAGCATCAGAAACATAATAGTGAAATAACCAATACAAAAAAATGAACTAGACGAAAGAATTGAGAATGACAAGTGGTACGAAAGTATAAAGGCAAACCATTCACACATACGATCACCATATTGGCAAGAGTTTGCTTGGAAACTACATTTCAGGTTCTTCCAAACACCTAAAGCAATCTCAAAGTACACAAAGAGCAAGAACCTGGGAGAATGTTGGAGGAAGTGCGGGGAGAAAGAGGTGGACTACAGACATATTTTCTTGACTTGTACGAAAATCCAAGACTATTGGACCGAGGTGAAATCAAATATTACACTAGTACTTAGACACATAAACCTACACAACGATAAAACATTATTACTGGGTATATTAACTCAGAGAATGAAGAGAAGAGAGGAATACCTGTTCTGGATAATGCGAATAACCGCCCTCAAACAAATCACCAAGAATTGGAGAACAACCAGCATCCCCAAAATCCAAAACTGGATGGAAGCAATTCAAGAGGTTCAGCTAATGGAGAAACTGTCACACAAAATGAATAATGATGAAGATGAATTCAGGAGAAAATGGCACACCTTCGATGATATATTTACTTAAAAGTGCCCAAAAAAAAATGTATATGTGTGTGGGTATACATGTAGGTATGTATGTGTATGTATGTATGTATGTATATATGTATATATGTATATATATATATATAATCTCAACAATAACCATAAAACTAAGTAGACAGGAGCTTCTGAAGGGGAAAGAGAAATATGAGAAAAATATTGTGTGTTTACAGGTGTGTGTGTGATTATATGTCTGCATGCATGTGTACGTATGCATGTATGTGGATGTATGCATGTGTGCGTATATGTATGTACATGAGTATATAGGTGTGCAAACGAGTATCTGTGCAGGTGTGTATGTATATATAAATTCAACAAAAATGGACACAGAGGAAGACTGACTACACATTCTGTATACTTATCAATATAACATCAAAACTATTTAACTTATAGCCATAAGAATAACTATTTATTGTTAAAGAGTATTTTATTTACTTTAATATTGTTTTTTTTTTTTTTTTTTTTGTATATACATATTTTATTTTTGTGTATGTGTGTGTATATATATATATATATATATTATTTATATTGTTGTATAGTGTTTGGAAACATGAAAAACATAAAATATCTTCTGATTATTAAAATCTAATTTTTGGCCTTTTGTCACACTTTTGTGCCCTTTAGTGTGAACAAGCCCATATATATATATATATATATACATACTTTCTCTTTATTTGTCTATGTATCTGTTTTATCCCTTTTTTTGACACAAGGGGAGCATAGTGGGGTAAAAAAAGAAGGAAAAAAAAAAGAAATTAAAATGTGTCTGGTTAAGCTGTATGTACTGTAATAAGGAAACAGTGTGAACTAATGAAGATGACACAAAGTATGAAAAAAATGAATGACGGCCCACTGTAGTGGCATTTGTACCTGGTCACATATTTATACACAAATCTAATCAATAAAACTGGCAAATATTGGCGTCACGTCCAGTTCGGTAATGGATTGTTCTACTACAACAAATTACATTGATTAAACATTTGAAAGGCCGTGAATCCTTTCAAATGTTTAATTAATGCCTTTTGGTCTTATCCTGTAAACATTTTACACACTGGACTCCATTAGGGCTGCAATTAACAACTGTTCTGATGATTGATCAAAAGCATAATTTCCCTACTCATCAACTAGTTATTTATGTATTTGACCAAAACAAAGCTAAAACGATGCCACTCAAGAACATTTTGATAAACCACTACTAGATGGTGGTTTGATTAGAAATACTTTCAAAAACTATCAGTCCGTCGTATTTATTGCTCATATAATCTCTAACACACAGGTCCAGACAGGGTTCAAAAGCTGATTTGTTTACTAAACTACTTGTTGACAACCTTTTCAACAATTAAAGATAGCAAAATAGTGTCTTTGGGATTCTTTGGTTTTTCAATATTACCCTTTTCACACTTGTCCTTGTCAAATGTATCATCAATTGGATACAGTTGTGTTGCATTTTATTGTAGTTTATTTCAGCAGTGTGAAGATGTGTTTAAGTGATGTGTTGTTGTTGTCTGGCCTCAGTTCCAGTCTTGTCCCATCAGCCCCAGAGCCCTCGTCCAGACACTTTGAGGAGCTACTCGCACCCATGTTTGCCCGCAACATCCTGAGCCGGAGCATCTGCACTCAGCGGCTGGGGAAGAACGTCACTCTGTATGTGAACCATGTGGCCCCCCATTCGTCCCCCACCACCGTCTCTGTGCCAGCCTCAGCCCCGGTGGGAGAGGAGCCCCGGCCTCTGCTCCTCATGCTGCCTTGGCTGGGCTCGCGGCCCCAGGCTGTGGCAAAGTACTGTGACATCTACTTCCGCACGGGCCTGGACGTGCTCGTGGTCACCAGTGAGGTACAAGCAATTGTTTTTATGTGTTGTTCTTTCATAATTATAATATTAGTATTTATTAGTGAATTACTTCAATTTGTGAAGAGTGAGCACTAGTTTGACCTGGCCATGCTCTGCTGCTTCCTATTTTGGGCAATTTCCTCATCATTGGTTTAACTATTCTCCAGAAGAACTTCGTGGCTGCAGTTATGTAGCAATTCATTATTGTTGATACGTACTGAATAAAATGGTAGAAAGTTTTATGGTAAGAAATATAATCTTCTACAAATGAAATGTAATATAGATTGCTATCATCCTCTGTAAGGCTCCTGGTGTAGCTTCGAATCTTTTTTTTAGCATTGCTTTATATCCTATAATCTTTGAAAGTTTGCCGTAAAAGGTTCTCCATTAGAAGGTTCTTGTTGGGTTAGGGTAAGTATAGTCACTTTCGAAGTCATTTGCTACCCAAACTACCACCAAAATACAGTTGACTCTTTGTGAGCCTGTGAAGATGTCTGAAATAGTGTCTTTAATTCAGAGAGAAGACATGTTTTATTGTTGATGGTAGACGCACGAACACACGAACAAGGGATGTTAGACAGCAAGTGATAAAATACTCAGGAGAAACAAAGACCTCCAATCAGCAGCTGCCACAGTGCCATCAGAGATAGCCAAAACATGAAATGGAAAAATACAGGCTTCTGCACATGGTTAGAATTAAGTTAGAACTTTAACCATAGTTGCTTAAAAGTGTTATGAAATCTCTACATTATGTTACAGCCTTATTCCAAAATTTATTCAATTCATTTTTTCCTCACAATTCTACACACAACACCCCATAATGACAACATTCTTGCAAATGTATTAATAATAAAAAAACTAAGAAACCACATGTACATAAGTATTCAGTCTTTTTGAATATGATGCCACAAGCTTGGCACACCTGTCTTTGGGCAGTTTTGCCCATTCCTCTTTGCAGCACCTCTCAAGCTCCATCAAGTTGGACGGGGAGTGTCGGTGTATAGCCATTTTCAGATCTCTCCAGAGATGTTCAATTGGATTAAAGTCTGGGCTCTGGCTGGGCCACTCAAGGACATTGAGTTGTCCTGAAGCCACTTCTTTGTTATCTTGGCTGTGTGCTTAGGGTCGTTGTCCTGCTGAAAGATGAGCCGTCGCCCCAGTCTGAGGTCAAGAGCGCTCTGGAGCAGGTTTTCATCCAGTTCCTGCCGCTGAAAAACATCCCCCCAGCTGATACTACCACCACCATCTGAGAACATCAGTGAGGGAGGCCACAGCTCAGCAGACCGAACATCAAAGGTGTTCGGAACAATCTGAAGGCCATCACAGGATTCAAACCAAAACCTGTTCCGCCGGTGGGGGACAGACAATGGGTTAACGACTTGAACACTTTCACCCGCCTTTGCTGCTGCCTGATATACTCGTGACTGTCTCTGTGTGACACGTACGTCTTTCGATGTGTGACGTGACAATGGCTGTGTCCAAAACGCTAGGCATCGGGCCGCGTAGGGTGGATATGTAGGCATCGAGGGAAGGCCGCGTAGCCACAGGCGAAGTAGGAGGCGAGACCTGAGGTGGATTTGGACAGCAGCTGCCTTCTGCCTTCGTCACGTGACTACACAACTCAGAGCGGAGCGGAAAGACACGGCGGCCATGATGGACGGTAAAAAGTTCTAAATACGCTTTAATTAGGACATAAAAGTTAATTCTAATATCATTTGAGGCGAGAAATATCCCCCTCTATTGTCATATCAGAAGTCTCTTTGGAAATAAATTCGAAAATTTTCGGACTTTACCTCCAGCCTGAAGCTCCGGTGCTATCAGCTAACAGCCCAGTTAGCTGCAGTGCTGAAGCCCAGAACAGGCTGTCTAAACACGGGTTCAGGTAATGAGAGCCCCCTGGATGTTTACAATCGTATTCTGAAAAAACAGAGGATGCTTTTGTTGTTACACTTTCTCTGTTATAACAATTGTATTGGCAGTAATCATTAGTTTTTCAAGTTATATTTTATGTAAACAATGCACATATATGCAATAAATGATTATTAGATATGGATTATATATTTGCTATGGCCCTCGTTTGTGCATCACTTAAAAGTAATTTTATCAGACCTAAATGTATTAACGTGTGTTTGCTGATGAGAGAGAAACATCAATTTATCTATAATAATAACTGACACATCCATTTATCTATAATAATAATAACTGGAACATCCATCCAACATTATTAGATCTATAATAATAACTGACACATCCATGGAAACATTAACAGACATCTGTAAAATGGAGTTGAACACAGATGTTTGACACTGCTCTTATTCACTTTTATATCTCTTGAAAAGCTAACAGACCGTTACTAATCACATTTGAGTTTAATGTATTCAATTATAAGTATAAGTATAAGTACTGCTGACAAATATGTAGTTGTGTAAATAATACCTCACTTTGATGACTCTACATTTCACACAAACAAGAAAATCATAATAAAACCAACAAGTTTGATTTGTTTTCTTTATTTCCAGGTTCTCTGTGAAGTGCTGTCGATGAGACCTGTGTCAGAGGCAGACGCCCAGGACTCTGCTGCTGCTCCTGCTGCTGTTGCTCCTGCTGCTGTTGCTCCTTCTGCTGCTGTTGCTCCTGCTGCTGCTGTTGCTCCTTCTGCTGCTGCTGTTACTCCTCCTGTTGCTCCTGCTGCTGTTGCTCCTGCTGCTGTTGCTCCTGCTGCTGCTGTTGCTCCTTCTGCTGCTGCTGTTACTCCTCCTGTTGCTCCTGCTGCTGTTGCTCCTGCTGTTGCTCCTTCTGCTGCTGCTGTTACTCCTCCTGTTGCTCCTTCTGCTGCTGCTGTTACTCCTCCTGTTGCTCCCTCTGCTGCTGCTGTTACTCCTCCTGTTGCTCCTTCTGCTGCAGCTGTTACTCCTCCTGTTGCTCCTTCTGCTGCTGTTGCTCCTCCTGTTGCTCCTTCTGCTGCTGTTGCTCCTGCTGCTGCTGTTGCTCCTTCTGCTGCTGCTGTTACTCCTCCTGTTGCTCCTTCTGCTGCTGCTGTTACTCCTCCTGTTGCTCCTTCTGCTGCTGCTGTTACTCCTCCTGTTTCTCCTTCTGCTGCTGCTGTTACTCCTCCTGTTGCTCCCTCTGCTGCTGCTGTTACTCCTCCTGTTGCTCCTTCTGCTGCAGCTGTTACTCCTCCTGTTGCTCCTTCTGCTGCTGTTGCTCCTCCTGTTGCTCCTTCTGCTGCTGCTCCTTCTGCTACATGTCTTCAGAGATGCAGAGCCCACTGTTCTAACTATTCATGACTGCTGATTAAAGGAAAATATTATATACAAGTTTGTTGTAGTTCATAATGTTTTCAGCAGTGAAGCAGGAGGTGATGGAGGTGAAGCAGGAGGTGATGGAGGTGAAGCAGGACGTGAAGCTGGAGAAATTATGACCTTAATTTCACCACAAGTCTCTGAAAAAGAAGAACACAAACATCATGCATTAAAACACAGCCCACATTTAGGATTCTTTTTACACTTCATATTCAATTAATACTATTTATTTGGGGCTTTGCAAAAAACTGGTTAAAAATAAAATACAGAAATCCTTACAGTATTTAATATTAGAGGTACAAGCTTCACAGCAGGGGAAACAGAAGAATGATATGATAGAAATATACACAAATAATCAAGTTATGAGCATGGCTAACCACTTTAAAACTGTGTTTGTGGAAGTGGGACTTTGTCCTCTGCAAATGTCTTATTAATGACAAACGAAACCTCTGTATAATGTGTGTTTACTATTTATTAGACTATTGTATGAAAAGGGCTTTATAATTATTCTTGGCCTATTCTATAATTTCATATGTCTAATATATACAGTTTTCCCAGTCTCAGTATAGGATTAAAAACGATATGCACAATCTATTTTATATGAATACAGAAAACATGTGTTAGCATACTATAGCTGCTGTGCTGCAGAGTGATTTTCCATGAAAACGTGACTTTCCTCAGTGTAGCTTTAATATTTAATCAGTGGGTTTGTTTCTCCCTAAAAGATAAAACACAACATGATTTTTCTTGTTCAAAAACCGAATCTGAATGAACTAGCCTCGTAGCATTAGCTTTTCGGGACTGAGCTTATTTACAGCAGATAACAAGAATAAATACACACATCTGTGGCAGATCTAATTTATGTCTGTGTTTTATCATAACAGTCGTGTTCATAACTCAACAGTAAAGTATAGCAGTACTTACTATAGACATAACTTCACAGTAAAGTATAGCAGTGCTTACCATAATGTTAGCTCCAGCAGCTCCGAGCTGAGTGTTGTTTACATGTTAATGCCGAACGGAGTTCTGCGCATGCGCGGCCGTGACTTGGCAAAAAGAAGGCAGCGAAGCATACATCAGATGCATCCTTCATATCTGCTCCAAAAGTGGCCGTTTCCATAGAGACGAAGTCATGATGCCTACGCTTGGCGAGCTCGCCAAGTGGTTTTGGACACCCCTGCAATAGCGGTCGCTTGAGGAAGTGACGTCACGATGCCTACATATCCACCCTACGCGGCCTGATGCCTACCGTTTTGGACACAGCCAATGACTATATAAACTGTGCACTGACTCCATTTTGTCTGAAAGAAACAATTGAAACCACTGGAACTTGAGAGAAACTTAAATAAACTTCCAGAGTTTGGCGCACCACGATCCGTCTCTGTCTGGTTCATTCCTGACAATGGTCTTGGATATGATCACGTTACAGCGGCACCGTTCGCCGTGTTGTTGTTGTTAGCGGCTCACAGCAGCTGGAGGTGGGAACCGCTGTAAAGAGCAGCCGCAGCTGCCCCGGGTCACGCGCTTATTCTTTATAAACTTGAAATCCCAGAGGGCCTACCTGCTCTGTCGCCATCACATGCATGTGTCCGCGGCATTCTGATGGGATGCATATAGGCAGGTCATTCAGTAAAAGTGTTAAATGCATAAAATCTTTTAGCGCGATTAATGAAAACAAATAGTTAATGTGATAATTTTGACAGTCCTTGTCTAGATATACAGTATCTTCATTTCGCCGCGATGCCTCAAACCCCATCTGCATTGATGCTGTGCTGTTTGCAGTTTCCAGTGGTGTCTGCTGGGATGATGCTGCTAGGCTAATGCTGCTGGGCTAATGCTGCTGGGCTAATGCTGCTGGGCTAATGCTGCTGGGCTAATGCTGCTGGGCTAATGCTGCTGGGCTAATGCTGCGGGGCTAATGCTGCTGGGCTAATGCTGCTGGGCTAATGCTGCCGGGCTAATGCTGCCGGGCTAATGCTGCTGGGCTAATGCTGCTGGGCTAATGCTGAATGCCGGTTGTTCTGCTGCTTTCTGCTGGCGTCAGAGCCTGCGCTAGCTTCAACCGATCAGCGCCGGGTTAGCTCAAGTCCCACCAGGGCCCAACCGAGTACATACCATGGAGAATGGACTTTGTTGGCCCCCGTTAAAGTTCCTGTAAATGGCCCTGTGGGGAAAGGTTCTGCAGTGGAGACACGCACCGACAGGGCTGGCCCTGGAAAATTACCCCGAAGTTCCTGCGGTGGAAACACGGCTATTCACTGTCGCACAGGTCCGAATGGAACTGCTTAAAATCAAGCCAGGGAAGGCCTGCGGACCAGGCAACATCAGCTCCAGACTCCTTTGCAGATGAACTCTGTGGAGTGTTGGAGCACGTCTTCAACCTGAGCCTCAGGCTGAGATCAGTACCACAGCTCTGGAAGACCTCCTGTGTAGTACCAGTGCCCAAGGCACCACGGGCCAAAGACGGTGTGGTCTTCTGGAGCAGCATCACAAGAGGGACAGGAAGAAGCTCAACAAGCTCATCAGGAAGTCCAGCTCTGTCCTGGGCTGTTCCCTGGACACAGCAGGTGGGGGACAGGAGGGTTCCTGGACAAACTAACATCTATGCTGGACCATGACTGTCACCCCCTGCAGGACACTGTCTGCTGTGGAGAGCAGCTTCTGTGACACTTATTCATCCCCGTTGTGTGAAGGAGAGGTTCCGCAGGTCTTTCCTTCCTGCTGCTGTCAGACTGTACAACAATGAGGACTAATGAACACTGCCAACTTAATCCCTTATATCAGAATGTGCAATAACCACATGTCAATGTCACTTTACTGAGTCACTGTGTCCCAGAGCCTCAGGCTACTGTACAGAATGCTAACATATAACCAGGGGTGCACATAAGTGGTACGCAGGTACGCATGCGCGCCAAATATCAGAAATGCGTACTATCACTTGAGTTAGTAAGCGCCTTTGCATACTTCAGACAGTCCTTTTCAAACAGGGGGACGTGCAATGCCAGTGTGACGGAGCGGTCCGTCTCTAGCTACGTGCGCGAATATAGTATGCAAAAGGCTGACTTTCATGCCGCACGCGCCACACACACACCAGCAGGCACACACACTGGCACACACAAACGCCATTCCCCACTCGCGCATCCTTTTCCCCCCCGTACATTCATACCATAGACTGTATATATATTAACGGACAGAGTCACGCCTATCTCCGCCGTTCTAACTAATGGGCCAAAAAATGTGCTCTACTGGAGCTATCCAAAATGGCCGTGAGTGGTCCCGCCCACAAGAAAATTGTGAAAAAGCTCCATTCATTTGAACGAGAGACTTCAAAAATTCACAGCGACTAAACTAGAGTGGACCAAAAAAATTCACCCCCCTCAGCATTGACACACATGTGGAACGGAGCTTTGGGCCAAGAGCCAACTTTTGGTCCATCCTGTAAAGACGTTTTCGAGAGGTCTGCCAACGCTATATGTTAGCATTGGCTAATTCTTCTTCTGGGTCCACCCCCATCGGCCCGGGGTGGTATTGCAAGCATGTCAGCGCACGTCATTTTGGCCACTTTTGAGCCGGGACCCGCCCCCACTGATTCATACGTAACATCCACACGCATCATCCATTCTCTGGTAGTTTGCCAAAGGATTCAAGCATACATTTACACACACATTTACCGGTCTGTCGCGCTCCTCTGGGCCTGTGGGCGAGGATCGAACCAGGACACTATTTCCTGGTGGGTTAAAGACACACACTTGCAAACAAGCAAGTGTGTAACGCAAAATAAATAAATACATATTGCGTTACTGCAAGAAACAGAGCTGGACTATGGAGTCTTATGGGAGTGTCCATATCCTCCCCGTGTCTCTAAATTAAAGCTGTGGTACCTACATTGCATTAATAATGCATAAAAATGTTGATTAAGGGGAACTTTCTTCCCCTTAATCAATTTCTGGGTCGGGGGGGGTGGCAGTCAGAGCTGCACCCAGTACACTTAGCACCAGCCCCTCTCTGATCCTCCTGCAAGTGGTGAGTCCACAGGAGCTGAGATCTTTCAGCGGGGCCTTCGGACAAAGTGGGGTTAAGTGTCTTGCCGAAGGACTCAACGACAGCAGACATGAGTGGGAGTCGGTGGAGAAGGTGTAGAGCTGAGCTTCTGTCGCCCCAAAATTAAAATGTTGTGAACAAATCAAACAGAACATTGTTTTGATTTTGTTTTGCCTTTTTTTAAAAAGAGCCCTGTGAGTCATTGTTTGACTTGGATTGAGTGGTATAAAATCTCGTTTGAGAACCACGCGACAAATGGAGTGAGTACCAAACACCATCTCCTGGTACTCATCTGAGTACCTCACTGAAAAAGTTATGTGCACCCCTGCATACATTGCTTGCGCTTGAATGCACTATACTTTATACTTGCCTCTTATTTTGCCAAATGGAAAACACTTTTATTTTCAAGTTGGAGATTTTAGACTTGTTATTTGATGCTAGAATTAGATATGTTTTATTTTAATTAGTATAGCTATTGTTCACTTAACTTGTGCTGTGAGCTTCTCTTTCCTACTATGAGAATAGAAATACAAATGACCTGGCCTTGCGTAGGTCACAACAACCCGATTATTTATCTGCTATGATTGTGTATTCATGTTATGACTATAATATGCTCTGATTGTCTCTGGACACGTATGTCTTTCGATGTGTGGCGTAACAATGACTATTTAAACCATGTCCTGACTTTGTTCTGTCTGAGAAAACTGAAAAAACAAACAACTGAAACCTGAAGGAAACCCAATAAAACTTCCAGACAGCTCTGGTGCGCCACAATCCGTCTGTGTGATTCATTTTCCACACTACTGTTCTATAACTTGTGATGCAACTCTGAAATTTCCCCACTGGGACGTATAAAGGATCTCTTAATCTTAATTGTAAATCTGAGAAAAATGACTATGTGACATTCTTTAGTACCATGTATATTCTACATGGTACTAAATTAAGTACCATGAACAATGAGAAACTGTCATTGTTCAGTATCTTAGTCTATGAGATATCTTGGTGCTTGGTTCTGCTGGGGACAACAACGTGTGACCCTGAAAGCACCAGATCGTGCCAAGTTGCAACAGTGTAGCACTGGATGTGCTGTTAATATTTATCTTTCGTCACCCGACTCTTTAGGTCAGAGCAATTTGTCGCTCGTCCCAGGAGCCAAATAATCCTGATCCACCTGCCATCCACCTATCTATTACTCTTCATTACCATTTTACTTTCTATATTGGACTATATTACTTGTAATTTTGGGATAACACTCGTTTAGCTCTCGTGCCTGCTCCGTCCCGACCCTCGGTGTCCTCGTCTATGGCCCTCGGTGGCAGCGCTGCACGATAGTGGTTGGCGTGGATCCAAGCTGTCCTCTCTGCGATCTTTAGCGGCCGTGTCCGTCACCAGGAGGATGAGGATGGGATCCATGTTTCCGTCTTGTCTCCTTCACCAGGACCCAGTCGTATGGCTCGATCTCGTGCAGAGCCGCCTGCACCGCCTGTGACAGGGCGCTCCTGACCTAGGCAGAAATAGATTACAGTAGTGCATTCATTTCTTTACAATAGGACAGCATGTCGTCATCACAAAAAAGGTGCATGGCAGATCTCTAGGTCGGGGTCCCGCTCCCAAGTTGGGCGGTCTGGCAAAGAGGGTTTCGAATGGGTTTAGGTTTTGACCTCAGAGTGCCATTCTCTCGCTCGCAATGTTTCCTTATATCAATGCCCAGAAAGTGACCTACTTCCTCAATAATTTTGCTACAAAGTGACTGCCATTGTCACTAGAAATTATATATTATTATTATTATTTTTTTATTTTTTATTTTTCTTTCCGGGACACCCCATTGTGGCACAATTTCTGTGAGCAGAGCTTTCACCACCGCGTTGCTCGTGGCGTGTTTACATGCAAATACTTCAGTCCATTTGGACCAGAGATCCACCAGAACCAGACAGACAGTATTTCTTACCTTGGCATGGTGCGATGGGGCGGGGCATGGGCAGCCTAAGGAATAATTTGGAACTTACCCGGGTTCTGTGCCAAAGGTTTGGCAGAACCTCAATTGTGTGTAATTTAAGTTACACATCCCTCCTTTTCAGGCATGGTCTCGGCCATGTGCTAAAGGCACAAAGTCTCTGAAGAAATGCTGTGGCAAACCCGGTTTGAGGTTTACCCAGCAACCCACCAAGGCCATTTTTCGCCCACAGCTCCATCTCGTCTGGAGTAGCCAGTGCCTGCATATGGGCAGAGGCAGGTATGCCTTGTCTGCCTTGTCTGCATTCGCCCGCTGCCTGCTCACGAGCCCCAGCGACCGCGACCAGCTTGTGCTGAATGGCGTTTGGGCAAACAATATAAAAATCAGAACACACAACATAACAGACTCGGTTGTAAAATTGTCGACACTCGTATGTTCTCACACTTCCAGCAGCCGGTCTGTACCTGTGGAATCCTGCTCCAAAAGAAACAGCAACGGTTCGTTAGTTTCAAGTTATTCAAATGAAACAATGGTGTGTTATGTGTCAGTTTGTTAGTGGTTAGTTGTCATTAAATGCACTGCTCAGCCTGTTGAAAAAAAGGAAAAGCAAGAATCTATCCAGAATTTATCCAGCAAACACAGTTATCCTGTGTCCGCTGCGGGTCGTGTTTGTGGTCATCTGCCTGTAAATAAATGACCAGAAACGCACATCAAATATACACACACACACAACCATGGACGTCGGAACTATTTTCTGAGAGGGGGGGCGGGTTTTTGTTGGGAGAGTCGAGGGAGAGACTCATACTTGGATTACACTGGATAATAACATACCATCTTAATTGTTAAGAAAAACAAAATAAACAATATATATCAAGCAAGTCACTTATCAAACTGAACTCTCCGGTGGCTTCATTGTGTTGTGTAGCCCAGTGACGTGCGGTCAGATGAGGCAGGCAAGGCCCTCACCCAGGCCCGGACTGGCCATCGGGAGCATCGGGAGATCTCCCGGTGGCCTGCGTGTCAAAGTGGCCTGGGCCTGCCCTATCATCACGGTCTTTTTTTCTTTTTTTTTTTTTTCTTCTTTCTTTTAATTTAATTTCATCCTCACGGTCTTTGCAAACTCCTACCCTGCCTGGTGGCCTGGTCCAATGAGCAAGGCCCAGGCCAAAGGCAGTGTTGTGCGTGAACGAGTTCAAAAGAACGCGTTCATTGAACACGCTCATTTTTTCGTGAAACGTTGAACACATTTTTTAATAAATAACTTGAACGTGAATTAGTTCATATTATGTGTCATGAACGGCAGACAATTTGTTTTCCATTTAAAACTGAGTGAAATCTGTTTTCTCTTTTGAAACGCAACGAGAGAAAGTTCCTCCCTCCTGTATTCTCCGCACTGTTTCCGCCGAAAACTAAAAATTCCTACGGTTTCCACCGTCTGTGAACGCACCCCGACTCAGTGTACTTGCGGTGCGGCGCTATATGCTAGTGCTATTCATTGGTTGTTGGACTCACATGTGCCGTGATGAAAACACAGGGGTAAGTCAGTGACACAGGGCCGTTTACATTTGACATAAAGTATAGACACACGTTCTGCAGCGCATTACAGTTTGTAGTACTTATGAGCAGAGATGGGACAACTCAGTTCCCATTGAAACCCATGTAAATCTTGTCTGCATTGGAGTCAAAACATCCTGTGCAGTGTACAGGATATAATATATATATATATATATATATATATATATATATATATATATATATATATATATATATATATATATACCACGTATTGTGATTTCTAGCTCGTAGTGAAAAAAAATATTTATTTGAATATCTCGCAAAAAGTAAAATGAACTGAACTTTGAACTAGTTCAGAATTAAAATTGAGAACTTCGAACGTGAACTGTTCACTTTGAGCATGTATGAACTGAACTTGAACTTGTTCAGAAAAGCTGTGAACTGGCACAACACTGGCCAAAGCTTTACTGTCATTGGGCCAGAGCAAAATTAAACAAATGTGACGTCACACGTCGGCTACACAGCCAGGCCAGCCTAGCAGTGCACCCAGTGTAGCTTCCCCGGTTGAAATCAGTGGTCTCTCCAACTGATGGTTCATACACGTTGTTATTTTTCCTTTTATATGAGCTGTAACGATGTGATTTTACCTTACTACTTTTTTAACAATAATTGATTAGCTTGTTATAGTTATACACTAATGAACACTTAGTTCATTGTGTGTGTGTGTGTGTGTGTGTGTGTCTTTATTCTCACTAAACTCCATAAACGTTACGTTGCTAAGCAACGTACAACAATCTTTAAACGTCCGAGATTATATAAACAGTCAATATAAAAAGAAATAAAGAAAACAAAAGTTTTGACAGTCAATCTTAAAACTATTAAAAGAACATCAAAATACAATGACAAAAACCCAAATTTAGAACCTTGTTTGGCCTGAATGGATGAAAAGCTCCCGGCCTGAAATGTTGTCCCACTCTGGCCCTGCCCTCACCTAAGATCATAGAAAGAAAAGTAATAAAATGGATACAATAATGTTTGGTCACTTTATCAAGTGATTTGTGCTGTGTCTTATTTCATTTATTTATACCTTGAAATCGCAGATTTGACAGAGCGGTGCTGTGAGGCGAGCCTCTCTTGGGAGACGTAAAAAGCAACAGCTCACAGGGAGAGTCCTGTGAGGTGCTATCAAACTGTTTTCTCTGTTTATCACAGTTTAAAAAGTTCAAAAATATTTAATTTACAATCAACATGTTTACATTTAAGAGGATGGCTCATAAATTGTGTTTTTGAAGCAAATATGGGTCTTAATCGCGCTCAACCACAGCTTGTAAGTGAGGAAAGCCTCAGGGGGGCGCTTGTGAGCCCAAACTTTGGCTGCATCCAATTCCATCAGAAAGCTCCTTTCTTGTTCTTCTTCTGCTAAGGGCAGCTACAGGTTTGGCTAACATACCTATAATACATTTTAAGATAATTTAAAATGCACTTAGAGTAATGTTTTGCTTCCAATGATGATATGAATCATAAGAAAAGGAGGTGAAGGGTAAGGTTGAATTTAGAAATTGGATTTAACCGGGAGTCGGCTGCAGCAAAACTCGGAGTTTACGGAGGAGACACCCGTTTTTTTTACTTTTTAAAACTCATTGAACTTATTTCCAAATGGAGGATTACATGTCTGTGCTCAAACTATTATCTGGACTTAAACATGAAACTGGTCCTAACTGAAGTGGTCTGTGCTGTTCATTAATACCTAAGGTAAGGCCCATAACACACTTTGTACTTTTTACAAACGTTTGCGTTTTGTATGAGAAAACAATGCAGACATTAAATCATATTCTGCTGTAGCCAAACAAATTGTGTATAAGCCGCTCCTGTTCCTGTTGGTTTATATGATGTATAATCATATGAACACATGATTGATCCCCCACCGCACGTCACTGGTGTAGCCAGGTCTCTAATCTGCGCAAGGCTGAGAAAGAGCGCTCAGAGGCTGCGACAGATATTAGCCAGACAGAGCTTCATAAGCTTCTCCGACAGCATGGAGCGGGTTTTGGGCTGCAAGGAACGCAGGATAGTGATAACTTCTCGCTCCCGGCACACGCGGAGGGGGTGCGGCCGCACCCCCCGCACCCCTAGTTCCGACGTCTATGCACACAACGATCAACTGGGACACACAATGACATCAACACAAACAAAAACGCTTGCGCAGTAAGTTGTCAGGTCAGGTCAGAAAGTCATTGTAAAAAAAAAAAAATGTTTGTTCAGGCCATCAAATTTCATATCTTTTCATATCTTTCAGCCCAGAATTTGTTGAGCGCTCTTATTTTGAAAGCGTGATCGTCTTTCACCCATCCGTTCCACTAGTGGAGAAAAATAAGACACCACCGCAGTGCAAAAAGGAAAAATAAATAAATCAAAATGTCAAAAACCACAACCCCAAAACTACGTAAGAAGTAAATTCAAAAGCATTAAAACAATAAGGACCTGAGTGACCAACGTCATGCACTATTGTGATTGGCTTTTTGCCCCACAAGAGTGTGATAAATATAAGTCCCATTTTGATTTCACCATGTTGATTGTTCATTCTTTGTTTAATTCAGTTTAGAAGATCAGCTTTGGCCAGCCAATTTAGAAAATAAAAAATTGTTTCAACCCTCTGATCATGTTGAATTTAGGTATGCATTTTGGCATCTGTCCATCAGATTATGAAACAGATCTCCGTTGGGATAAAATTGTAACCCTTCACACCGTTTGTTAGGGTTTATCTCTTTGTTTTTGTTTTTTGCTTTTATGCAAACTTGGTGGAGAGTCAAAGGCACTAAAACACAAGATTCAAACCAGCATGTAACTCCTTAATGTACGGTTTCATTCAACCCAAACAAGTGGCAAAAATCCAAAAAGCCACTCCAATTTTATCAGGCCTATTCAAAATCCTTCAGTGGGACCGTGTGCAGCCCCGGCGTGGTCGCTGCATACGCGCGCTGGCAGCATGACCCCCGCCCCCCGTGGGGCTGAAGTGATGCTGTCAGGGCCAGAACACACATTTCTTCCTGCGGCCAGAGAACCATAAAAAAAAATAAAAAGGGCTTCTCCATGCGTTTGCATTTCTGGAGAACCACGAGTGTCCATCTTGGACCTGTGTCCAGCCTCCAGCACTGCTACACTTATTAATACATGCAGGGACCTCCCTCCACGCTGCAGACGTGGGTTCGGACAAAACTGTGTGCAAAGTGGAGCACAGTGGGTCGATAAACACGTTAGGTAATACCGCGGAGTCGTGCCTATCCCAATAAACGTACTCCGTTAGCCTATCTTCACTACACTGAAGCCATGAGTTTTGTGAAGCGACCACTCATTTGAGAAAGGACCAAAATCTGTCACCTTATGTTTTGTTTTTTAACACAGGATTTGTTGTCCCTGAATCATCCAGAATTTTAACTTTTACACCACAGATTGTTAGCGTATATTACGGGAATTCAGCATGAATTATCTCTAAAAAGTGCCAATTGCAATTTGTTCTTGTTCAAACTTACGTGACATGAGCGGTCGCTTTGGTGACGAATGTGAACCCGGGTTTGATCAGTCGCTCGTGTTTCCTCCACGCCCGCCTCTGCCGTCCTCTGGCCCCGTGTGAGCTTGAGAGGTCCTCTGCCTTTAACGCCTCCTCCGGCAACAGTCCTTCGACACATGTCGAGCACACAGTCTTTCCGCCGGGCTGTGGAAAAGCTGCCGCCAGTCCGTGACACATGTTCCTGCGCGCTCCGCAGCACCGTAGTCCTGGCTCTGGCACCTATGGCTTAAGTTTCTCAAAGTCCGCAGGAGGCCCAGGTAGCCCAAAGCGTTCAAATAACGTTAGCCTGTGGTCCATGAGGGTTGGTTAATAACCAAACGTGCCGGTCCCAATGGCTTCTTCTGTTTGCGGTGCGGGGGCAACTTTCAACGGGGTTTCAGCGGGTGCGTTTGGTGTTTCACGCTGCCGCCTCCGTGGGGAACAGTCACGGGATTTGGAGCAGTTTGTCTCTGGCCTCCAAAGCAGTTGTCGGTGTCTCACATAATGTGTCCACGGAGTGAGTCGTGAGCTTCGGTTTCCTGAGCGTGTATCTGCTTCCGCCGCTTCTTCTTCTGCTCCCGGGTTTGGGCCCACTTCTCGCGGGGTATCAGCTGGTGCGAGAGACTCTGTGAGTCGCCGCCGTGGTTGGGGCGTGGGGCTGGTGCTGGGGCTTTGAGGCGGAGGGCAGGGCGCGGAGGAAAGCGCCGACAGACCTGGACAGGGAGAGGAAAAAGGGGACAACAGTAGTCTGCTCATTTTTTTAAAAACCCAACGCCTTGTTTGGGTGCGCACTTATTGTTAGTAGGGGAGTTTGGGGAATATTTCTCGGGGCTGATCGCCTTACGCGTTCGCCTGTGTGTTCTCCGCTTCGGTGAAAAGCGGAGGAGCTATTGTTTTTACATATTTCTTTCTCTAACGTCTTTTGCCGTGATATTCTTAAAACCAAGTAATATTTCCCTTCCTTCTTCTAATTTTCACGCAAGACGCGTAATCGATTGAAGGACATAAAAAAAACCTCCCTCCGGAAGATCCGAATGAGCAGCACATAATTTGCAACCGTTTTTCCATTGCCATTGTTACGGGACGTCTGAATCCCTTTCTAGTGTACTTCCCTCCATTTTCTCTTAAAGAACAAATGGATCTAGCCCGCTTAGTCTCTCCCTGCTCTTCCTCACTCTGGAGCGATCCGTTCCCCCCCCGTTAGTTCAATACACCTAACGGGCGCGCATTCTTGAAACGGACCGGGCCCGGCTGAAGGCACAAAGAGTTCAGGGTTGCTTACAGAGCAATACTAACACGCAGCCGCTAGCTTAAATCTCATACCCTACACAAATGGCAATGAACAAAATACCCCAAAATACGTAAATAAATCAAATACCCGTGTACACTTAAGCGCTGCCCTGGGCTTTACATGTTTGAAAAGACAAAACTCACCACAAATCAGGTTCTTTTTGGTCTTGTGTGGCCAAAGATTCTTTTCATGCGCCGGACGAGCGCGCCCTCCTTTCGTCTCCAAATAGAGCGGAGGCTGGTTTTGTTCCAGGTCGGCCGAACGCACCCGCTCGTCCCCGCCGAAAAAAACCCAGGCCAAGACATGCCAGCAATGCCAAACTGTCGTGGCAGTTTCTATCCATAGTAAGGAAAAAGCTGGAAAGGTATTTGTCTTAAATCAAAGATGTAAACACATTTATTTTACACATATATATGCGGAGAGCCGACATACAGTCTTGCATCGTGAGCTCTGCCGGGGCACAGCTCCTGTACCAATACATATACTCAGGAGGCGCACAGCAGGGCCCCAAAACCGTGACGTCACATGGGCTGAGATTATCATGCAAACATCACCTTTTGTTTTAGCGCAAGACACAGGAAGGCCTTTGTCTTAGGTGTGAAAGGAGCAGAAAGCAGAGGCCTTTGCAAACTCAGCATGGCGTCAGACGGCCGTCTCTGCATTAATTAAAGGCCCAGTCGTCCGTGTATTTGCTGCGACTGGTTCTAATTTAATTACTCTAAAAACTGTCATTACAGCTCACACTCAGAGAGCAGCCGTCCTCCTGTGGACTCACCACCTGCAGAGGGGCTGGTGCTATGAGACTTGGGTGGCATCTCTGATTGCCACCCCCCTGACCCAGAAATGGATTAAAGGGTAGAAAATGGATGGATGGATGGTAAATCAAGGTATCTCTTGAATTACAAATCACTTTTCACTATATATTGCTCTTTGGTACTTCCACATCTTACCTACTGCCTTGAAATCTGGGGACTTACTTATGGAACAAATATGCGGTGTCTATTCATGCGAACAGAAAAAGTACAAACTTACTGTTCTTGAAATCAAAGGCCCTGAAACTTGAGGACTTAAAGGAGCAGTATGTAAAAATCTGGCAAAAATTGGTCACTCTACTGCTCCAGCTCATAATGACGTAATGGCTCCAGCTCACATTAATGATATAACGGCTCCAGCTCATTAATGACGTAACAGCTCTAGCTCATTAGTGAAGTAATGGCTCCAGCTCATTAGTGACGTAACGGCTCCAGCTCATTAATAACGTAACGGCTCCAGCTCATTCATGACGTAACGGCTCCAGCTCATTAGTGACGTAACGGCTGCAGCTCATTAATGACGTAATGCTCCGGTGCAGAGCTCTCACTGAGGTTTGTCTTGAGCCAAGTGGGATTTGAGCCCAAAACCTGTGGGTTTGAGGCAGAAACAAAAGTGTTTTACCTGCGTCAATGAAAGCCTCGGCAGTAACTTGCCTAAAATAGATTCCAGTGTGAAATAACTGTGGGAAAAAAGTGTTTTGTTAATGGGTTTGTCCTGGATATTCATCTGGATATGTAACGTGGACGAGTTGTAAGAAAACTAAAAATCAAATATGATCCATTCACTTTAAAGGAACAATATGTTGAAATCTGGCCAAAAGTGGTACTGCAGTCACAGTCAATATTTTGTAGTCCTCTCCCACCCTCCCTGACTCAGGTTGCCAGATACACACCAAATCCAGCAGCAAACACAGGGAATTATTTTATCAGTTGTTTGTCTGTCTCCATTCACATTGCCATGAGGCATGCTAATGTTGAATGAATGTTTAATTTTTGTTTTTTATTTGGACATTTGAGATAAAAAAAAAACACAAAACGAAATAAAGGCAATGTAATTATAGATTATCCAAAATAAATAAGCAATTGATGTCCAAAATAGGAGTGGGAAAAATGGATGTTGGAACGTATTTCTTCAGCGTATCAACATCAGGGTTTGCTACAGAGGATACCTTCAATTTGATTTATTCCCTATTTTTTAGACAAACATGTATAAGTCCCACATCAAAAAGAGACTAACATTATTTTAATTGGGGTACATGTGGTCTTAAATGATTATGTTTACAATTAAGCTATAATCTGCAAAAAACGTTTACCGTTTTTAGAGCAATTTGTCATAGAATGTGATAACGTGCAATTAATTACAAAAAGACTCTGACCATATTCAAACCCGGGTTACTGTATCGTGAGTACCGATTTGCGCGGATGTGTACGGATTAAAAGCACCAAATTTTGCATCACACGCAAACTTTTATCAGCTGTCTCAATTGTTCAAAGGCGTCCCGATATAAATCCTCGTATTAGTCTTTGTTTTGTCATTAATTATTTGAGAGTCATAACAAGACCTTTTTTAGTTCTGCGGCCACATGTTATTTTACCAGTGAGGCTAGTGAGCCGTGCGGAGTTCTGGCAACCCGATCACGGACTTACATGACACTCCTGATTGGCGAAACGGCGGAGGGTAGGACATCAAAATCAAAACAATAACAACTTTTACGTGTTGTAAAACTCATTTTGATATTCGAATATCTGGGCTGAACTACTGTTATCAGTTAAAGATGTATTCGAAAAGAGCATGATTTAATAACGCCTTTTGAAATATTGGGGCCATTTAATGATGACTTGACATGCAAATATTACATACTGCTACTTTAAATACAGTCAAACCTTTAGGTTCATAAAAATCATAAAAGATTATTTAACTTTTTGATCTTATTCATGTAGATGTGTTCATGTGAAGTTGCTCAAGGCTTTCAGGGTTTCAAAAAGTAGATTTAACAAAGGGGACAAAGGGTTATCTCAGACTCAAGTAAATAAGACATAAAGGGCATAGAAAGAAAAACTGAGAGGCTTTTCTCCTGCATTTTGAAGGAACCTGCAGCATTTTTTTGTTCACAGAGGTCCAATTATATGTTCCAATTAAATTAAGATTTGTAAATCAAGCAGATTAATACAGTTTAAAAGTCCTCACTTATAACATCTTTGTGTACATTTCACATATAATACATATTTTATTACAGACATTAAAGTGAACAGAAACCTGTAGATGTTGCTTCATATGTTTCTGCTTCACACGGAAGATTCAGAACAGTCAGAAACTCACTTCTTACTTTGTACTCACAGTAAAAAGAACATGATGAATGTTTTGTGACACATATTTCAATATTGAAATTGGAGCGTACAGCTTACAATGAGGTGCGGCTTATAGTCCGGAAAATATATCATGACTATTCATTCATTCATTAATTTTCAACCCCTTTATTCATCCATTTCTGGGTTGGGGAGGTGACAATGAGAGCTGCCACCCTATCATGACTATATTTATTTTAAAAAGATAGATTATGAATGAGATGCCACACATTCTAGTTTCCCCCTTCTTTCATTTCTAAAAACACAAATAAAACTACATTTCCTCACACTTGTTATTGCCCTTTTTGTGGATTGTGTTAAAACATCTGGCCTGGTGGGTCTTGAGCCCAGCCATGAACGTGTGTGACTCTGATTCCAAACCTGTCGCTGAAACACCGTGCTCCAGAATACGGGACTTTCACAACAAACAAGTCATTAGCATCAGACGGAAACTAGCAGCGGTCCTGGTTCAGGCCCGTCGCCGCTGAGAGAGATTACAGCATGTGGGCCCCATTGGTCACCAGTTTGAAGGGCAGATGATTGCTGACATATGGAAGAGTCCAAGGGGAGGTATAGAGGGGGGGTCAGGGACAGAAGGAGGTCTCTGGGATAAAAGGCCGAGGTGATGTCAGTCTAAAGCAGTGGACGTATGGAGCCTGGAGCTGCCCTGATGTCACCTTTTTGCCCCAAACCTCGGAGACTGAGACGGGCGCCACAAGAGGCTGCACGGTCCCGGATGGATGTGATCTATTACGTCTATTAGCTACTGCGCCGCTAGCAGCTAGTAGCTCCGGTAGCAGCTGACTTCACACTGTGTTCATTTCTTTTTTTTCCCACTTGTGCACCAAAGTAATCCAAAGTAAAAAAATAAATAAAACCCATAGATAAAAATAAAAACTTTACCTCGGTTGCTCGATGTTGCACTTTGTATTTCACTTGGTCTGTACGAAATTGTTGAATGATGAAATAAACTCGTTCTCTTTTCTTTAGTTGCCTTTTCACAAAAAATGCATTAAAAGCTCATAGTAATGTCGATTTATATGGGAAAACCACCTCCTGCTGGGACTCTGAGGAGCACAGGGACTGGCCTCCTGCTGGAACTCTGAGGAGCACAGGGACTGGCCTGCTGAGAGTCTGAGGAGCACAGGGACTGGCCTCCTGCTAGTCCCAGAGTCAGGACTAAACTTGGGGAGGTTACATTTCAGATTCATGCAGCTGAAATCTGGAACAGTCTTCCTGAAAATGTGAGACAGGCTTCTTCTCTGACAAAGTTCAAATCCAGGTTAAAACAGTTTAGTTCTGCAAATGTGATTATTCTTATGATGTTAATTCCTTGTGTGACTGTTTCTATCTGCCCTTTGAGTTCTGTATGATTTGTGCTATACAAATAACCTTGCCTTGCCTTTCTGAGTGTGTCTGTGTCTGCTTCAGTTTCTTCCAGGTGTTTCGGTTCCCCCTCTGACCCCTCTCTAATCAGGACTCTTCGATTCGAGCTAAACAGATAATGCATATTTCGGAGTTTAGTGAATACAGCTTTTACAATCTGTCCTGATGGAAAAGTCTCAACATCATCATGAGTCGACTCCAAACAGAATTAGCATCATGAAGTCACGCCGAGGAGAATAACCAGCTCCTTCTGCCGCGCACGTCCGACTCACCGCTAACAAAGACGAAGCGAGACAGTTGGAGGAAGCGTAATGCAGAAGGAAATGCGATTAGCGATGTAGCGTTGTAGCTGTAATGACAGATGTGGGGCGTGGCACACCTGGAATGCCTCTGGAAGCTTCTGTAATGGTTCTAACACTTTGTTACCAAGGACCGGTCTGGATCTACGCCGGCGGCAATTACTTTAAACCACGGCCCAAAGAAGAGCAAAGGCAAGAGCTGTGGCCTCGGAGCAGAGAGGAAGACACAGAAGAACAAAAATAATATCAAAATAGAGTAAGAAGTGGTTTGTTTATTTATTGTTTTCAGCTGGAGTCAGTAAGATTAGTGTTTTTCAACCTGTGGGCCGTGGAGCCTTAGAGTGCCGTGAGATTTTGTGTGGTGCGCCTTTGGAAATGGTCCAATGTCCCCTATTTTTGTTTGAATTCTAATATAAAACACTTTGATGAGAATGACTTTTGGTGTTAATAAAAGCTGCGGAGTTTCACGCCTATCTCCGCCGTTCAAAGAAATGGGACAAAAATTGGGCTTTCATGGAGCGTTTCAAAATGGCCACACATCTGCGCATGAGTCATGCTGCACAAGCCCCATTCATTTAACGAGTGCCTCCATAAGTCCACAGCGACTAAACTAGAGTGGTCCAAAAAAATTCACTCCCCTCAGCATTGACACACATGTGGAACGGAGCTTTGGGCCAAGAGCAACTGTTGGGTGCCACATGATGTCACAGCTCAAAAAGGTTGGGGACCACTGAATTAGATCATGTTTCTATCATTCAGATTTTAAAGGACATTGTGCAGAGATTGTGTCTGAGACTCTGGCCTCCAGGATGTGGAACAGTCTGGACTCAAACTGTCTCTAGTGGAACTTTGGGGGAATTGAAGGAGCAGCCGAGGCTCAGGGAAGAACTATTTGAAAACTTCCATCATCACTAGACTCTGAGTGGGAGGGGCCAAGGGTCATGTGACCAAAGAAATGTAATGGGTTTTCAAATGTATTTTTTGCAAAGATATCTTGTTCAGTGATTTGTACATTTGTTTAATTAATACATTTTAATCCCTTTAATTATCCATTTCTGGGTCGGGGGGGAGATGGTTCACAAAGCCCCATCTCTGATCCTCTGCAGGTGGTGGGTCCACAGGAAGATGGCTGCTCCTTTAACGCTAACAGGTTAAGTGGGGTTATGTGTCTTGCCCAGGGACACAACAACAGCAGTCATTGGGAGTAGCCGCAGGTGACATGGATCATGGTGGGATTGAACCCACAACCATTGGGCCCGACCAATGCTTTACCAACTGAGCCACTGTTGCCCCCTGACTTGTACATTCATATACATTATTATATATTTATTTAGAATCAAGAGCATATTTTTTAAAACAGAACCAAGAAAGAGAGAGTCCTCGTTCTCCCACACTCTTCAGCAGTGACAGAAAAACATCATGTTCTGAGAAAGAGCCGGCATAAAAAAACAACTTTTGACAAAATAACACATTAATGAACTATAATAAACAACACGATACAGAAAGAAACTGCTCCGAATTAGATTTATCTAAGTTTTATTTATTAACTCAAGGGCGACAGTCTCTCTGCTGTCATTGTGTCCTTGGGCAAGACACTTAACCCACTTTGCCCATTTAGGGCCATACTTGTATGCATAAAGCCAGATCCTGTTAGACCTCAGAAGCTGTGCGGGGCAGGGCCTGGTTAGTACCGTGATGGGAGACGTCTGGGAACACCAGTTGCCACAGGGGCCGCTGCGGCTGTAAAGTGCCAAACTGTGGTTGTGTCCTTAGGGAAGATATTTCATCACAGAGACTATTGGTCCTCCCACATCAAATAAGATCAGATATAGGTCAATAAAGTTTATCTTATCTTAAAGGGGTTTCCAAAACTTTATGAAAATCCTTCTTTAAACCTTTAACATCTTTGGAGCCAGTCGTTATTTGTTTTAAATGAATTTGCTGATGCTCAGACTAAACGACTCGGTGTAATATCTGGGAAACCTAAACGCTGGAATTCAATCACAGACTCTTGATTTTTCTCCGGCCTTCGCTGTGATTAAAAATTCCAACATAATGATGTGAAACATAGATTAAGACCAAAAATGCAAACCATGTAAATGTGGCACGTCACAAAGAAAGAGCACCAACCGGTTTCACATTTAACAAAAAACAGAATTAAGAAATTTGAAGGGATTCCCAAAGTCACGGCGAGAATTGCACCTTTTCCACTTTTTCCTGAGGCATAGAAAGGGTTCGTATCCCCAGCAACTGCAAACACACAGGACCTCATTTGTAAAGAGCGATTGGTTATTCAATACTCTCTCAGTCCTGCTCTGGTTTTCCTGCTTTTCTTACGGTGAACGGCAAAGAGGCAAGAATGGAAAGTATGAATTCAATTTATTGTCTCCCGCAAACCTTCGGAAACCAAAAATAACTTATAAGACAGATTTTATTTTGTATGAAGCTGCAGATGGTAATGTCATCATCAGAGGCCGTTTAAATGATGTCACTTTGTCACAAAAAGTTGTACTTAAATCTACAGTTTTTAAACCACCATTGTTTATTAACATATATTATTCTGTAAATGAGGGTTTGGACCATATAACCTTCTTCCTTCTCTCTTTTGAACGTGTGAATGGAATAGAAATGTGTTTTTGTTTGTATGATTATATATGAAGTATGCAAACATGTTTGGGCTTTTGTATTTTCCGTGCTTCTCTTTCGTATCATTGATTTTGTAGATGCCCAAATAAACACACTTTAAGAATGTTTCAAAAAAATTTCAAGATTTTTTCTTATTCCTTTTTAATTTTATACTGCTTTAACTTGTTTGCACCAAGAGCCAAAGCCATCCTAGTTTGTGAATTTTTAGTACTCACATGGCAATAAAAGGATTCTGATAAATCTCCATCATGTTTAAAAAGTACCTTGAGGGCAGCGATGTTAGTGGAGCTAAATCCAGCCTTTGCCCTAATCACACGGGAGTACCACAAGGTTCTGTACTCGGGCCACTGTTGTTTTCTATGTTCATACATGACCTGCCAAACTATTGTCATAGTGTCACCTGCCAGCTCTGTGCGGATGACACAGTTATTCAATATTTTAACCTGTAGCACGTTTTTTATTATCTATTAAATTACAGATGAAATTATAATTTTAAATATATATACATATACACACCCGCGCATATACATACACATACATAGCAAAGGAAGGTTTCTCACCCATCATCTGTACTTCTTAGCAAGTTTTCCCGACGTTTCGTCCTCAAACTAGCGGACTTCTTCAGGGAATGAATTCTCGGACCGCGCGTTGGAGATTTATAACCTATGGGTGTGGTCAGCCACACCCTAATCCTGATACTAACTCATAAACAATCTAAGGTCTGCTTGATGTAGAAGGGAGCAGGTCTAACGACCCTGCTGAGGCTAACGACCCTAACTCCTTAGCATGTCACAGACCTATTGTCTGCTGGGATGCTCAAGTGGAGTGCAGGTCTCACCCCTCCTAACTCATTAGCATGTCACTGACCTTGTCCCAAGTTAGGGCGTTGTTTTTAGGATCTCGCCACTGCCTGAGACATTCACTGAGTACGTCATCCGTTTTGGCCTTCTCCATGATGTAGTTATGGAGTTTGGATGATGACCACGGATATATACAGTAAAGAGCAAACGTTTGGACACCCTCTCTCCTTCACTGAGTGTCTTTTCATGACTATTGACTGTAGATCCACACCAGGCTGTGTAAGGCTGTTTGACCAATAAGGAAAGTGATGGTGCTGGGCCACATGACCTCCACAGTCACCGGACCTGAAGCCAGTCCAGATGGTTTTGGGGCTAGTGCTAAGCATCATGAAAACTCCTTCAAGACTGTTGAAGACCATTTCAGGTCCTCTTGAAGCTCATCAAGAGAATGCCAAGAGTGAAACAGTAATCAGAGCAAAAGGTGCTACTTTGAAGAACCAGAATATAACACATATTTTCACTTGGTTCATACTTTTTTTTTTACGTGCATAATTCCACAGTTAATTCATCGTTTTTATGCCTTCAGTGTGAATCTACAATTTTCATACACAAACACATATACATACAGTGGGGCAAAAGAGTATTTAGTCAGCCACCGATTGTGCAAGTTCTCCCACTTCAAATAATGACAAAGGTCTGTAATTTTCATCATAGGTACACTTCAACTGTGAGACAGAATGTGAAAAAAGAAATCCAGGAATTCACATTGTAGGATTTTTAAAGAATTTATTTGTAAATTATGGTGGAAAATAAGTATTTGGTCACTTCAAACAAGGAAGATCTCTGGCTCTCACAGACCTGTAACTTATTCTTTAAGAAGCTCTTCTGTCCTCCACTCGTTACCTGTATTAATGGCACCTGTTTGAACT
Organism: Knipowitschia caucasica; assembly: GCA_964034765.1. Lineage (NCBI taxonomy): Eukaryota > Metazoa > Chordata > Actinopteri > Gobiiformes > Gobiidae > Knipowitschia > Knipowitschia caucasica. Next base: position 19,945,574 of record OZ035824.1, read on the forward strand.
CGTTATCTGTATAAAAGATCGCCCAAATGTAGCCCACAACGATATTTCAACCACTGATAATCTCCCTCGATCTGGGGCTCCACGCAAGATCTCATCCCGTGGGGTCAAAATGAACATGAGAACGGTGATCAAAAATCCCAGAACCACACGGGGGGACCTGGTGAATGACCTGCAGAGAGCTGGGACCAAAGTAACAAATGTTACCATCAGTAACACACTACGACGACAGGGAATCAGATCCTGCAGTGCCAGACGTGTCCCCCTGCTGAAGCCAGTGCATGTCCAGGCCCGTCTGAAGTTTGCCAGAGAGCACATGGATGATACAGCAGAGGATTGGGAGAATGTCATGTGGTCAGATGAAACCAAAGTAGAACTGTTTGGTATAAACTCAACTTGTCGTGTTTGGAGGAAGAAGAATACTGAGTTGCATCCCAAGAACATCATACCTACTGTGAAGCATGGGGGTGGAAACATCATGCTTTGGGGCTGTTTTTCTGCTAAGGGGACAGGACGACTGATCCGTGTTAAGGAGAGAATGAATGGGGTCTTGTATCGTGAGATTTTGAGCAGAAACCTCCTTCCATTGACTTGAATTTGTGTTATTAACCAAATACTTATTTCCCACCATAATTTACAAATAAATTCTTTAAAAATCCTACAATGTGAATTCCTGGATTTTTTTTCACATTCTGTCTCTCACAGTTGAAGTGTACCTATGATGAAAATTACAGACCTCTGTCATTATTTTAAGTGGGAGAACTTGCACTTGCACGGTGGCTGACTAAATACTTTTTTGCCTCACTGTATATACACATACACATGCACATACATACAATCTGTAGCACTTCGATCTTTTCTGGAAATGTAAGGTGAAAATATACATTTGTATTGTTATTACAGTGAAAAAGGAGATTTCTTTGTTTTACACTATTTAGTTTTTTGAGTGTTTTTAAAGGAGCAGTCGTTTGATCTAATGTGAAACGGAAACATTACGTCAGTCTCTGGACGGAGAAAAACACAGACTCCCTTTGACTGTTTACTTTTGATTTTTCTGTGAAAAGTGTGGTTTCATAAAATTGAAAGAGGCTGCTTGGATCGACTAATATTTCAGCAAATGCAAAATCAGCTGAGTTTATTTTAAAGCAGCCACATATTTTTATAGTAATTTGTGCTGCTCGTTTCATAATGTTTGTTTTGGACTCAAGTCGGTGAGAGAGCGGAGTGAGACCTCTGCAGAGAAGGTTCCACAACACAAGGATCAGGGACCTATTTGCCATTTGCAGTAAAACAACATTGGAATACATGCACAAATCCCCAGAGTGCACAAGACAAGTAGGTTGGGGGTTACCAACCGCAAAGGCTCATGGGAAATTGAGTTTTTACCTTTTAGTTAGAAACAAAAGGAGAAACGGACACGTATATATTTATATAGAGGGTCACACATACATAAAACTAGGTTAAAAATACAACAGTAAACAATGTGTGAGAGGCAAAAATGCTAAAAAGTGTTTAATTTAAACATTTTTTAGTTAAAAGGTCAATCAGACAGTGTGCGAAAAAAGGTTAAAATGTTGTAAGTCACTGTATATGTCATAATGATTAAACACTGTATAAGACAACTACAACTGTGAAACAGGTTTCACAGTTGTAGAGTTTAAAAACAGGTAGAGCAGCTTTAAAATCAGAGACACATTATTTAGACACCCGTGATGTCATCAATCCGAGTCCAGGTGTAGGAGCAGAGAGTTTTCTACCTGCAAACTGTGGAACACTATATATATCTTCTGCCAGAGGGAAGCGGCTGGAACATGGCTTTTCCAGAGCGGCCAGAAGAGTCATGGATTACTCTAAGATATCAGTTTAAAGTCTGGATTTATAAAGAACCAGCAGATTATAGACCACAGCCCACAGTCCTCTCTGCAGCTCTGAGAAGTGAGGAGGTTGAGGGTTCGGTGCCGGATAGCGAATGTCGAGGGCGTTGTCGGTTCGAGAAAAGCCAGAGTTGGCCTCAGGAGGTGGTCCAGCGGAAAGTGCAGCAGCGATGGCTCTGGGTCTGTGCAGTGTCGGAGCTTTTTCCTCCTCTTCCTCAGACACTGCTGTGAGATCCTCTTCCTCAGAAACTGCTGTGAGCTCTGTGTTATTCTTCTCTCACTCTCTCCCTCTCTCCTCCTCTTGTTTTCCCTCTCTCCTTAATGAGACCTCACAGATCCTCCAGACTCTGAAAGGCCTGGGTCCTGATGGTTCTGTTTCTGAGACATGTTTTTCGTTCATAATTCCATATTTGTCAAATAATAATAATAATGCATCGGTTTTATATAGCGCTTTTTTGGACACTCAAAGACGCTTCACATGTGTCATTATTCTTTCACCCTATACACAGTGGTGATAAACTACTACTGCCCTGGGGCACACTGACAGAAGCGAGGCAACCAGTATGTGCCATCGGCCCCTCTGACCACCACCAACCATTCACACACACACCAGACTCATTCTAGGCAATGGGGGTGAAGTGTCTTGCCTAAGGACACAACAGCAGTTTGGTACTTTACAGCCGCAGCCTGTCAAAATGTCAAACGTCTTAAAGGTGTACTTCATTAATCCCTGTAGCGCAAATCATCCTCTGCATTTGACCCATCCTGATACCCTAAGGCTTACGTCAGGAGCAGTGGTCACCTAGCAACGCCCGGGAACCCATTGATGCTCGGCTTGGTCAGGACCAGAGCTGGAGGAGGGGCGAGGGGGGGGGGGGGGGGTGGCAGTCAGTGATGCCACCCAAATCTCCCAAATCTTCAACGCGCGGTCTGAGAATTCATTCCCTGAAGAAGTCCGCTGGTTTGAGGATGAAACGTCGGGAAAACTTGCTAAGAAGTACAGATGATGGGTGAGAAACCTTCCTTTGCTTTAACTAATCCCTGTACGACTGAGGTGTCCCTTCACTTCCTGTTCCGTTATTGTCATTCTCACGTCTGTTTCTTCTCTTGTCCTTGTTCTTTGTGTTTTTGCTGGATTTGGATTTATTTTACTTTTTATCAAATCAATTATTTTGCTCCGCTCTGCGTTTTCGGGCTCATTTAATGTTACCCACAAAACAGACTGAGACTTATTATAATTACGGATTCTGTTTTGGGTTCAATATTTAGATTTCTAGAGAAGAATGAGCTAAACAATGCGGTATAACAGGTCATAGCAGCTCATCTAAACCTCTTCCAATATTTAATGTAAAGTTCTCTCTGTAATCTCCCTGCATTACGTGTCCACACACCCCCAGTTGGGAAACACTGAGCTACAGGAGTCTAATACTAAATGCATAAAGAGGTATATTTCGATATTTCAGCCCTGACTCCGGCCGTAACGTGAGAAGAGGGAGAGCAGCCTGGAAACCTCTTCATTTCCTCTTTCCTTCCTCTTGAGAAACTTTGAAGTCTGTGTCTTTGGTTCTTTTCGATCCGGAGAAGGAGGTTCGTCATGTGTCAGATAATATTTGTTTAGTATTTTTATGGTTTTTCTTCCTCGTGTCATTTGGGGAATTACACTTTTCTCAAAACAAATCGAGTCCATTTTAAGTTGCATTTTGTTTGAGTTTTGTTTATTTAAGGATAATGTTCATTAAAAAGATGCAGAAATTATATAACTTACAAAATAACATACTGTTCAAATAAATCAGTTCATTAAAGTGCGATACAGAGATACAGTTACAGCAGCGATATGTACAGTATGACACACTTTTCAAACAAATAAATAATAATAATGATAATAATAATAATGGCTCAGACGGTACAGAAACTGAAAGTAAGATAATAATCTGCTTATCTGGCAACATGAGTGCCAGAATAGTCTGTTGAGTTTTCCCTCTCTCCTTTTCTCCTTCACTTCCTCTCTCCCTCTCTCCTTTACTTCCTCTCTCCTTCTCTCCCTCACTCCCTCTCTCCTTCACTTCCCCTCTCCCTCTCCATCACTCCTCTCCTCTCCCTCTCTCCCTCCCTCCCTCTCTCCATCACTCCTCTCCCTCTCTCATTCTCTCCATCACTCCTCTCCTCTCCCTCTCTCCCTCTCTCCATCACTCCTCTCCCTCTCTACTTTTCTCCTTCACTCCCTATCTCCTTTAGATGCTGTTGAATTTTCCTGGGTCCTAGTTTGTAATTATTTACTTGTTGATAATTGATTGTGTGACAGATTAAAACAGAACTATAATACTATAATAATAATAATAATGCTTTAGTTTTATAAAGTGCTTTTCAGACTCTCAAAGTCTCTTCACGTCATTATTCATTCACCCCAAACACAGCGGTGATAAACTACTACCGTAGCCACAGCTGCCCTGGGGCACACTGACAGGAGCGAGGCAACCAGTCTGTGCCATCAGCCCCTCCCACCATCACCAACCATTCACACACACACCAGACTCATTCTAATGTGGGGGAAGTGTCTTGCCTAAGGACACAACCACAGTTTGGCACTTTACAGCCGCAGCCGCCCCACTGTGGCACCTGCTGTTCCCAGAGGTCTCCCATCACAGCAATAACCAGGCCCTGCCCTGCTTAAGTGTCTTGCTCAAGGACACAACGACAGCAGAAGAAAGTTTTGCTGATTGTGTGGACGTTTTGTTCCGCTACAATCACAGGAAGAATCATCTCGAGGTTGAATAAAAATAAGATTGTTCCGAGTTTTTAATCTTTGGTGGTTTTTGCGTTTGTTTTACTCATTAAACTGGGCCTGACCTGACCCGGCTCTGATTTACAAAAGGAAAAGAACCGTTTAACAGATCAGGGTAATAATAATGTCAGCCCTGAAGTTAAAACTGTTTTTGAATTTGTTTAACATCCTTGAGTTTCCGAATATGGAGCAGTGAGCCGTCGTTTTGACTGCTTCCTGCTCCTGCCTGTGCTGTATCCATGTTACGGTGCGTCTGTTTGTGCGGCCGCCGTGTTTTCTCCATTACAGTCTCTTCAGGTTGATTTAATGTGACTTTGGGGTTTTCAGAACGTCACTATTTATTACCAACTTGATTTTCTGAACTGGAACTCGCACTGATCCAGTTGCATTATTTTGGGAGATGAGATGATACAAGAAAGGACCGGAATGTTTTCAAGATGTAAAGTTCATGTGAAGATCTGTAGATGTATGAATGTCATTAAGTTTCACATAATTATGAGATTAATTGCTTTTTTATTCAAGATTTGCTACCATCAACCATTCTCACACACACCAGACTCATTCTAATGGAGGGTGAAGTGGCTTGCCTAAGAACACAACCACAGTATGGCACTTGACAGCCACAGCCACAGCTGCCCCACTGTGGCACCTGATGTTCCCAGAGGTCTTCCATCACAGTACTAACCTGCCCTGCTTAGCTTCGGAGGGCAAGGGAGATAGCGAAAGCTAGGCTAAATGCTAAATGCCTCACTCACTATATGAATCAAGGATATCAGGAATCAAAGGAGCACTTTTCAGACAAAACATAAAGTCACATGTTTAGCTTAATTAGCTTAATTAGCATGATCTGAGGCTGGACACATGATCGGACTGAAGACTTTATCTGTGAAGTGTCTGAGGGTGAAGTTCAAAGCTTTTAGTAAACACTGCATAAGAGAGAAGTGTCAGATGTTATTATCTAAGTATTTAACTAATGCTAATTACTTACGGCTCTAACATTTTTAAACTGTCATTCAGGATTTTTACTGAAAAGCGGAAAAGAGTGCTAACCACTCAGCCACTGTGCCATAGCAATAGATCAGGGATGTCAAAGTCAAATACATCAGAAGCCAAAAGACAAAGGGTTCAATGTTTATTAAAACATGATGATGCATAAAACCTGTTGAACCAAGACCTAGCGCAGTGGTATTATATTGAATGATTCTTGTACATGTTTCAACAGACTCAAGTACGAACTTCCTTCAAAGTGAAAACCTTAACTAAATAATCCAATATTTCTTATGTCTCTGTGCGGAAATCATCCTGGGGCCAAGATCATTTATTCTTGGGCCGGATCTGGCCTCCGGGCCTTGTCTTTCACGCCCCTGCAGTAGAGGCTATGGAGCTGCTCTGCTCTGGGCTTAGTTCCAGTGAACATTGACTGATCTGTGAATGATTTTCTAAACATATAAATGGCACTTAGTTTTCGAACAAATCAAACTCTCTTCTGTTTTTCACATAAACAAAGATACATGACCGTGGAGTGCAGCGCTTAATTAAACATTACCGCTCATTTATGGAACAGAGACATATTTATTACTCCTTCTTCGTAACCTCAGATTTCACTTCATTCATAAGTCTGTGGCTCAGGTCCTGAATGACACTGTCCAGAGTCTCTGATTACAAACGCAGGACGTCCTGCACCAGCCTGGACCCAGATGCACAGGCCGCCAAACCCAAACATGAGCCGCCATCTTTTCCCCCAAACTTGGCACATTTATGCACATAAATCATTTCCTACGCTGTGTTTTGGGGGATTTATAGCAATAATAGGCCATCTCTGCCATTCCCATCCTGCTCTCTCGGTGCGGTCCCTGGGAAAAAACTTCACAGGTCTTAACTTTTGGTCACATCAGGTTTTCAATTCCAACTCTACCTTTGCATAACCTCTCAGCCTCAGAGCAGATCATGTGTTTCCAAGGAGCTACCTGCCCAATCTAATCTGACGGAGCTTTGAAACAGCAGCAGGCCGGTGCATAACAATGTTTTGGAATCTGTCCACATAACCTCCTTCTTCTGTTTGATGGTGTTGGTTTTATAGGCAGGGCTCGCTGGTTCAACACGAAGAGCGCTTGTACAATAATACGGCCACTGTCACATTTAATCCAAGTCTCAAATGTCATTTTCAACTGTTCAGACCTAAGGTGGGAAAATGGCAGGAAAGGGCATCACTAATACTGAATGAAAATACTAAATGTGTGATTTTGGCTTTTTCGGCTGTTTACTATCAATCATTATTCACACTCTTTGGACTGAGTGGATAGAACTTTCTTGTCTCAGCAAGAAGGTTCAAATCCCGTCAGAACAGGGCCTTTCTGAGTGGATTTTGCATGTGCTTCCCATGTCTGCATAGGTTTCCTCCAGGTGCTCCAGTTTCCCTTATCAAAAAAAATAAACCATGCACAATAGGTATGAGTTAGTCTGGGTCTTACCATGTGTAAACTCTGGTCCATGATCATTTCCTACATTTACGTCTGGGTCTTACCATGTGTAAATTCTGGTCCATGATCATTTCCTACATGTACGTCTGGGTCTGATCCTAGTGGCTGAAGTTTCCTCGGTTGAATCCCCTCCAACCAATCAGAGAGCGGGGGAGGCAGGTGTTGTAGGTTGGTGTCGATGACGTCAAGAGTTTGTGCTGAATTTGCTGGTTGTAGTTTTTCTGAGAATTGCGATAGTAAAATAATCTGTTTTGGTTCAATCCAAATATCAAGAAACTGAAGCCAGAGCAAGAGGAATGTTTAGTAAATGTCATTGAGGCAAAGATGTTGTGGCTAAAGCTAGGCTAAATGCTAAAGCTAGGCTATTTTATTGACTGGTTGAACTACATGGAGTTTTTTGTGTACTTATCTTTATTTATTTTTTTGTGCAGCACTTTGGAACTGTTCTGTTGTTTAAATGTGCTATAGAAATAAAGTATGGTATGGTATGGTATGGTTTTGGTATGGTATGGTTTTTATTTTTACAGGGACAGTGTACAGTAAACATTAGCCAAAAGGAGAGATGCCCTGTACCAGGTTGTAGCAGCAGTGCTAATTTACACCTGGATTGGTGGATTGGATTGGATTGGAAATTCTAAATGCCTTACTCACTCGCGCTCAATAAATACGTCACAGTAAACTCAGATCCAATGGTTTCAATCTGCAAAAGGAGTTAACCCCTCCCACCTGTTAACGGAGTCAATGGAGCAAATCCAGACCTTAGTACGTGGGTATGATGGTGTGGTAAGGCCAGGCTAAGGTATGAATGTACAGACTGAGTGAATGGATGGTTTTGGTTGGACGCCAGTGTGGATAGAAAGAAACAATATCTGAGCATCGAACATTGTAAAACGCTTTGGGTGAGACCTTTTCTACTCCTTAATCCATGTTTTTATGTTTTCTTTATTTATTTATTTAAAAGGGGGGGGGCTACCTTGTTTTATTTATTTATTTATTTTATTTATTGATTTATTTGATAGGGACAAGTGTACACAATCAACATGTGAAACACTACAACATTTATAGCCAAGGCTAGTTTGCAATGTCCGTCCCTAGGAGGGCTTTTAACACAATTAAAACACATTATACATTATAAAATTCACATTATACAAAAGCAGATAGATGTTCTCCAACTCATTGATGCTCACACACCTGGTTTGTTTTAAAAAAATCGCTTTAGTTCATGTTTAAAACCAGCCCAGTTAGAGTTCAGTTTTAGCTGAGGGCTTAAAGAGTTCCAGAGCTTTGCCCCCTGGACCGAGAAGACCGACTTGTGTGTGTTTATTATTTCCTTAATCCATTTCTGGGTCGGGGGTGTTAGTCAGAGCTGCGCCCACATAGCACCAGCCCCTCACTGATCCTCCTGCAGGTGCTGAGTCCAAGAGGGCCTTGATCTTTCAGTGGGGGCTTCAGGCAAAGTGGGGTTAAGTGTCTTGCCCAAGGACACAATGACAACAGACATCAGTGGGAGTCATGAAGTAGGTTTTGCGGTGGGCTCGAACCCACGACCTTCAGGTCCACCCAATAAAAATGCGCGATATAAATTAAGATGACTTACTTAAACCCACAAAATACATTTACTGTATCTAGTCCAATCTAATTAATACATATAACACATTTTAGTTGTTTCGTGAGTGCTGCACTATACAAGACTTAAACATAATTCAAAAACAAATCCATGGTAAGAGTGTCAAATCATAAAAATCCATAAAAATCCAACATTTATAAATTCAGTAAAACTAAACACAATAAAGCAAAAGAACCATAGAAGTCCCGTATTGTTAAAAGCCAAAAACCCCTCCACAGAAGTTAGAATGTATTGTATTTGTAAAACTCATGCTCTCTCTGAACTTCTGGTAATGAAAACAATACATTTATGTTGTGGTCTCGGACGCATATTTAGTGCAGTGTGTTTCCTGTTACTCCAAGCAGAAAACAAGACATTTCAGTGACGCACAACTTTAGCTCATGACGGACACATTTGTTAGATTTGTTTGTTTTGTGCCATGATTTAAATTTATTTCAATAAAAGTAGACGTAGTTCAGTGGGACATGCAGGTGTTTAAATGTTTCAAAGACCAGACATTATTTAGGTTCAACATCCTTCTACAATAAAAAATAGTTAAATGAAGTTTATTGCAGCAAGAAAGAAGAAGAATTTTTAATCCTTGAAATGAAGCTTCATGTTTGTTATGTATCACGGTCGGTGCAGGGTCTCTCCCCGTATATGAAAGGTTTCCTCTTGGTGCTCCGGTTTCCCCTTACACTAAAAACATTTATCAACATTGCTGCTTACGAGGGCTCCTGTTTGAACGCTAATTCACTGCTACATTGAAACGTTGAGTTAAATCGATCTACAGTGGTTTGCAAAAGTTTGGACACTCCTATCCATTGTTATACATTTCCTTTATAATAATAATAATAACGTATTCGTTTTATTCTTTTCCGGACGCCCAAAGTCTCTTCACATCATTATTCATTCTCTCCAAACACAGTGGTGATAAACTACTACTGTAGCCACAGCTGCCCTGGGGCACACTGACAGAAGCAACCAGTCTGTGCCATCGGCCCCTCCCACCACCCCCAACCATTCACACACACACCAGACTCATTCTAATGTGGGGGAAGTGTCTTGCCTAAGGACACAACCACAGTTTGGCACTTTACAGCCACAGCCGCCCCGCTGTGGCACATGGTGTTCCCAGAGGTCTCCCATCACAGTACTAACCAGGCCCTGCCCTGCTTAGCAGCAGCGGTCTGACAGTATATGGCTGTCACCACATATATTAAATATTATGAATCATTGGTTGTTTGGATCAAAACTTTGGATGAAAACCAAGAACTTTTCCATCGACTTCACTGATGTCTGGTGTCGTGTCCTTGGGCAAGACACTTTACCCACTTTGCCCATAAGTAATAGTACGCTGCATGCCTTGATGTGTTTATGTGTATTGATCAAACTGAATTTCTCCATGTGAGATTCATAAAGTTTCTTCTTCTTCTTTTTCTTTGGCTGTTGCACAAATAAGATGATGACTGCTGCATTCACCAAAGAAGTTGGAGATATTTTGGTTTGTGCAGTGACATCACCAGGAGTGTCCCCCCGTTAGCACGAGTCAGGGATAGCAATTAGCCACAGCAATTAACCTTTAAAGGGCTCCCTCTCTGCAATGAGTGCAGCCGATGAATAATAGTCTAGTCCTAAGTATAAATCCAAAGCATTGCCGTCCAGAGACCCTCCCTCGAGACCACTGAGGGAAATGGGAAGTGCACGACAGGAGGATCCATTAGTCAGGACCAGGAAGTAGCTAACTCACGATATACATCACGCAGTTACAGAACCTCTGTCCTTGTGCTCAACGGACAAGGTCTAAGGTGTGAAAATGTGTGGCCCCGGTCCCAAAGATTACCCCGGCCCCATGGATTGCCCCGGTCCCATGGATTACACCAGTCCCATAGATTACCCCTATCCGATAGATTACCCCGCTCCCAAAGATTACCCCGGTGCCATAGATAACCCCGGTCCCATGGATTGCCCCGGTCCCATGGATTACACCAGTCCCATAGGTTACCCCGGTCCCATGGATTACCCCGGTCCAATGGATTACACCAGTCCCATAGGTTACCCCGGTCCCATGGATTACCGTGGTCCCATGGATTACCCCGGTCCCATGGATTACACCAGTCCCATAGGTTACCCCGGTCCCATGGATTACTTCGGTCCCATAGATTACCCCGGTCCCATGGATTGCCCCGGTCCCATAGATTACCCCGGTCCCATGGATTACCCCGGTCCCATGGATTACACCAGTACCGTAGATTACCCTGGTCCCATGGATTACCCCGGTCCCATGGATTACCCTGGTCCCATGGATTACACCAGTCCCATAGGTTACCCCGGTCCCATGGATTACCCCGGTCCCATGGATTACCCCGGTCCCATGGATTACACCAGTACCGTAGATTACCCTGGTCCCATGGATTACCCCTGTCCCACGGATTGCCCCGGTCCCATGGATTACACCAGTTCCATAGGTTACCCCGGTCCCATGGATTACCCCGGTCCCATGGATTACACCAGTCCCATGGATTGCCTCGGTCCCATAGATTACCCCCGTCCCATAGATTGCCCCGGTCCCATGGATTGCCCCCGGTCCCATGGATTGCCCCTGGTCCCATGGATTGCCCCGGTCCCAAAGATTACCCCGGCCCCATGGACTGCCCCAGTCCCATGGATTGCATGGATTGGAGCTAAGGGCTGCTCCCTGTTTAAACATGATGAGGGTCAGCCATTGTTAACGATGGTCTGAGACTCCCATTGACAAACCACCTGCTCCCTGTGGCTTCATTGTGACTGAGTGTGTGTTAGAGAGCATACAACTACCCTATGTGTGTGTGTCTGTGTGTGAGTGTGAGTGTGTCATAGACTGTAAATAATTTATGGCGCCTCTCTCCACCGTTCAAACTAATCTGCCACCACTTTCTCCTTCTGTGCCTTTTTCAAAATGGCTGCAGGGTAAATGTGAAAAAACACATTTGTGTCTAAGCTGCACTAGCCTCATTCATTTAACAAGTGCATTCAAAAGTCCATAGCGCGGAAACTAGACTGATACAAAAACATACACTCCCCTCAATATCAACAGCATCTGGAACAAAGAGGACCTAGAACCACTTTTGGACCAAGAACCACTTTTGGACCAAGAACCACTTTTGGACCATTCTGTAAAGACGTTTTCCGCCATACAAAAGCATTGGGTAAATTTTCTTTCCGGGTACACCCCCACCGCGGGAAGTGAGATTGCAGTATGTCAGCGCATGTGCTCATGGACCTTTTGGACCCGGGGCCCGCCTACACTGGAGTGTGTGTGTGTGTGTGTGTCGGTGTGTGTCTATGTGTGTGTGCGTAAATACATCATATATTTTTCTCTATTATTACACGTTTTACATAACTTGGCTCTTTAAACTTTGAAACTAGGTGGGGATAAACCATAACAGATTTTGACTTCACAATCTTGAAACCTTCACAAACAACTGCCTTTGTGCAAACTCAGCCAGATCCAGGATAACGCACGTACACTAATTTGATCAAAAACAACTATCAAATGCCTTAATCTCTATTGCTACATTACTGCAGCGATTACAGTTAGCATCAGAGCTGTTTGATTTCCTGCCAGTGTTTGTGAACTCAGGGCAGAGAAAGTGGGATATACAACGGGACACTCTGCTCCAGTGTGTAGGACTTTCCCTCATGAGTCTGGAACTCAGTAAAGAACTTTAAAACTCATGCAGGAGGACGGGGGTGCAAGACACCAGTTGTTTCAGTCTTGATACAATATTAAATTAGGTAAATGTATCTGCAGATATCCAGCTACAGGTCTAGTCAACCACCAAAATCTAAATGACTAAATAGATATTATACAAACATTACACATTCAATACCAGTAATGGTTTATTTAAAGTAATGTTTATTTATAGGGCGGCACGGTGGCTGAGTGGATAGCACTCTCGCCTCTCAGCAAGAAGGTCCTGGGTTCGAATCCCGGTTGGACCAGGGCCTTACTGAGTGGAGTTTGCATGTTCTCCCCGTGCCTGCGTAGGTTTCCTCCGAGTGCTCCGGTTTCCCCTACCACGCATGTGCCTCCTGTACTGGCACCCCCACTCCCAAAAATCACAATTGTAAACCGCTTTGAGACTCCGATGTACAGTGAAAAGGCGGTATATAAATAAAGGTTACTTACTTACTTACATATAGCGCATTTTTACAGATCAGGTCACCCAAAGCGCTTTACAAAGTTCAGAAATCAGATATTGTTCCATTCTCTCCACACAGTGATGAAGGAAGTGAGACCCGAACACACTAGTCCATCAAAGCCTCCGACCAAACACCATCCATTCACTCAGTCATTTACATTCAGACCTATTGCACATGTTTTTAGTGGTAGGGGAAACCGGAGCACCTGGAGGAAACCTACGCAGACACGGGGAGAACATGCAAACTCCACTCAGAAAGGTCCTGTTCCGACCGGGATTCGAACCCAGGACATAACCACTCAGCCACCCAGTAATTATTGGGACATAGACACGATTCTCATATTTTTTACTCTATACACCCCCACAATGACAAGATGTGCTTTGAACTGCAGCGTTGCACCATTAAACTACATTAAGATGTAAATTAATGGTGCAAGAAGGAGCGCGACCGCAGGGCCTTCATCCCCACTGCTGTCAGACTGTACAATAAGTCACTTTAAGTCACTAATGACCTGCACTGGGACTGAAGAACCTGCTGCTATTGCCACTTTCTATGTGCATAATTATACCAAATTTTTAACTTTAACATGTTTCACACTTCTGTCTTTTGCACAATCTAACCGATTCTATCTGTGCTGTTGTAGAATTACATACCCCAATGAAGGAGAAAGCTCAAAGGTATTTGTCTTAATCAGGAGCGTAAGTTTATTGTACACACGTGCGGAGAGCTCACATACACAAAGCAGCGTCCATAAGCTCTGACGCGGCCAGACCAGGTTCCTGTTTACATAGACAACACATGAAGACAGTCACGCCCACAAAAGATGGGAGGGGGTCACCAGTACAGGAGGCGCATCCAGAGGCGAGGCGCCTAGTCCGGGGGGAGGCAATCAGACCGTGCCATAGAGATGCAAACAGAGAGACAATGGACATGCAGGATGTAGAGATGCAGACATACAGATGCAAGATGCAAAAGGGACAAGGGTGAGACAGTCATTGTCTGTAGGTGCGGGGGGAAGCCCGGCTCCTTCCTGCAGGTTTAATTGAATAGAGCAGCAGGGGGGGTGAGTTGGCGTCCCCGAGTCTAGGCCGCTTGCCATCACACTCCTCTCTCGTGATAATGTAGAAACCCCAGTTTTACAGAGATCACATTCAGGTGGGTGAGTATTGACCTTGGTCCCTGAGCAAAACAAGTGGAAAAATAAAAACAAGGTAAACAAGAAAGAAAAACGTTAGACAAAGTCATCGTCCGAATCGCTGATATAATCAGGATCGGAGTTCAGTGGGACAGTGGCCAGGTCCGCCTCGGGGTCTTTGTATTGAATGGACACAAAGTGAGTGGATACCATTTTACCAACGGCCCGAAACACCATAGGTAATACACATGAAAATAAAATCATAACAGTCAATAGGGCTAAACCAAGATTAATGAGCACACTCCGCCAGGAGGACAGGAGCCAGTCCAGACCGTGAGGAGTGTCCGTGACATTGTCCGCTTGCATGGCGTCCCGGAGTCTAGTCAGATTGGCTATGCCCTGTTGGATAAGACCTCCGTCCTCATCATTAGCCGGAATATATGAAGACAATACTAACATAATAAACACGGTCAGCACGGAAAGTACTGTCAGCGTGGCCAGCATAATAGTCCAAGGGCCCATGCCGGTCTTAGCCGGACTACATTCGGTAGTCTTTTTCGCGGGAATGCTCACGAGTAGTGCCGTCTTGCAGTCAGTGGCACTGCTCCCTCTGAGCGTGTGTGGAGCGTTAGTGGTCATGGCGATGTTTGGTCTTGGAGCGGCAAGACTCTAATCGCGTTGAAGCCTTGGCCTCAGCACTCGGTTGGGCAGAGTGCTCGGGGTTTGGGGTGTGGCCTTGGGGTCCGGGGGGTGGGGAGTTGGGAAACGGGGGGTCGCCTCGGGATTCGGAGGCAGGGGAGTTGGGGCGTTGTGTTCTTCCGGGGGTTGCGCCTCGGGAACGCTGGGATTCTCTGGGTGTTGTTGTTGGCCTGCTTCACCGACGGTGGTCGCACGCCGGCCGACCTCTTCAGCGTAGGGAGCCGCGGATGGGCCTGGTCCGTCCCCACCCTCGGTGTCCTCGTCTATGGCCCTCAGTGGCAGCACCGCACGACAGTGGTAACGGCAGTGTCCGTCACCAGGAGGACGAGGAATGGGCCCAGCCAGCGCTTGGACCACCAATGTTGTCGTCTCGTTTCCTTCACCAGGACCCAGTCGCCTGGCTTGATCTTGTGCGGAGCCGCCTGCGCAGCCTGTGGCAGGGTGCTCCTGACCTGGGCAGAAATAGAGGGCAAAAGTGCATTAATTTCCTTACAATAGGGACAGCATGTCGTCATCACACAAAGAGGTGCTTGGCAGATCTCTGTTCGGGGGTCCCGCGCCCAAGTTGGGCGGTCTGGCAAAGAGGATTTCGAATGGGCTTAGGTTTGACCTTGACCTGACTCTCATGCGCATGTACATGAGGGCTAGCGGCAGAGCTTTGATCCAAGACAGGTCTGTCTGTTCGCAGATTTTAAGAAGTTTGTTTTTCAGAGTGCCATTCTCTCGCTCGCACGCGCCTCCGCTCCAGGGGGCGTAACTGCAGTGTTTACGTATATCAATGCCCAGAAATTCACCTACTTCCTCAATGACTTTTGCTACAAAGTGACTGCCATTGTCACTAGAGATTTTTTCTCGGGGCACCCCATCGTGGACTTCAGTCCATTTGGGCCAGAGATCCACCAGACAGTATTTCTTACCTTGGCATGGTGTGAGTTCAACAAAGTCCCTTTGGACATGTTGAAATGGGCGCAGGGGCGGAGGATGAGCAGCCTGTTGGATAATTTGGGACTTACCTGGGTTGTGCGCGAGGCAGATAGCGCATGTTTGGCAGAATCTCTGTGCAAATGCCGTAAACCCCTTTGTATACCAATTTTGTGTGATTAAATCACACATCCCTCCTTTTGAGGCATGGTCTCGGCCATGTGCTAAAATTGCAAAATGTCTGAAGAAATGCCGTGGTAAGCACGGTTTTAGGTCTGGTCCCAGCCACACACCATGCCGTCGTTGAGCCCCATTTCCCTCCCACGGCACAGTCTCTGCTGGAGTAGCCGGTGCCTGCATTGCTGACAGAGAGGAGAAAATATCAACGTCTTGAGTGAGGTAGTGTGTGTGTGTGGGTAGAGGTGAGTATGCCGCTGCCTTGTCCGCGCGCCAATTCCCTGCAGAGATGGGGTCAGTGGCATTAGTGTGGGCCTGGCATTTGCATACAGCGATCTCTAAGGGCAACATTACAGCTTTCAGCAGATGTTCAACCTGTGTGGAATTAAGAATTAAATTGCGGTGTTTCCACAGTGCCCCCCAGTCGTGCACCACAGAGAAACCATAACGCTTATCACAGAATATGTTAACAGTTTTGCCCGCTGCCAGCTCACAAGCCCTGGTGGGCGCGACCAGTTCAGCGGTTTGTGCTGAATGGTGGTGGGGGCAAACTACCAGAGTCTATAGTATCAAAATCAGAGCACACAGCATAGCCGATTCGGTTCTTCCCAGTGTTGTCACGTGACGCGGCTCCATCTGTATATAAAAAATCAAGTCAGGATTAGTCAGAGGTACCTCTTTCAGGTCTGGCCTGGGAGTGCATATCTGTTCTATTGTGGCGATACAGCAGTGTGCCTCCCCTTCCTCTGGCGTGGGCAGCAGTGAGGAGGGGTTCAGCTGTGTGCATCTTTTCACCGTGACATTGGGGAGTTCAAAGAGCACCGTGTTGTATTTCAGCCAACGAGCCGCAGAAAGGTGAGAGGTTTTCTGCTCTAGCAGGATCAGGGAAACAGCATGGGGCACAAGCAAAGTTAGTTCAGTGTATCCCACAAGGTCACGTGATGCTAGGACCGCTTTCTCAGCGGCAGCCACAGCCCGCAGGCAGCGAGGCAACCCTGCTGCCACGGGATCGAGTTTTGCTGAGAAGTAAGCAGTGGGTCTCAGCGGCCCTCCGTGAGACTGCAAAAGTACCGACACCATGCACCCACACCGCTCATCCACAGTCTGAGTGAATGGGCGGGTCGGGTCAGGGAGACCTAGTGTGTGTGTGTAGATTTACTGTTCCGTTCATCTCCAGTTGCTTTCTCCCGGATCGTCCTCAATTCATATTGTGGGCTTTGGTGCCAAGGTAGAGGCTCATTTCCTCATGATCCATACTACTGTCATCCCTGAAGCAGGGGTAGTTTATCTCTCATCTGAAAAAGAAATATTAGAACACAAAAAACACAAAAATGCCCACTTTCGCTTGTCAATCTTTTTTCCAATTGGGCAAAACATAACTGCATTGACAGACGGTGTGTGACATCAGCCAAATACAGACTTAACAAAATGTATGTTTCTAATTTTATACTCCCCTAAATGTGAGTTTACAAACCAAAGTTGTCCTTCAACCAACGGCAGCTCACTGCGGTGGGACCGAATCACTGTCAGGACAAACAGCAGAGGGAGGGACTCCCAATATCTTCAGCAAGGTACTTCATCTCAGAGTACTTTCCGCAGAGTACTTTTCTCAGAGTACTCTCACTTTTACACCTGTTCAATAAAGCTTGTTATCTTTGAATCTCTAGTGCTTACACCGTATGCTGTTGACAAAAAATAATTATTCCATGATCACATTAAAACATTACAGAAACATTTGTTTTTCCATGATTCCGTTCAGCATTCCTCATTTCACTCCTCATTTCACACCACACTCACATCACACTCACATCACAGGCCGATTCCCCACGTTAGTATGTTGGTCCAGAGTCTGTTAAGGTCAACGTAGTGTACTTGACATTACGCACAAACATATAACATACACAAACATATAACACACACAACTATATAAACAACACACAGAAGGCCTGTAATTTTAACTTTGTTATATTTTTCCATGTCCAATTACAATTGTCTCATGAGCTATTTCTATTGTTGCAACTTTCAGAGCCTGCAGAACATGCAGAGCCCTAAGAGGTTTTTCCTAAAAGGATCCATTTCCAACTTTAGTGTTTACCACGTGGTCTGTACTTCGGGCTTATCACAGATTGTGTCCCCTATATCTCTAATGAGCTCTTGTTACTTGAAAATGTTTATTTTCCTTCTTTTTTCTTTTTCAATAAAGCCAGGTCGGATTCATTAAAAAATGTAAATTAGTCTCAAACTTTAGTACTTCACCTTTGTTTCACGATAAAATGTTTTTGTTGCTCATTAAGTAGCACAGATACCATAGAATGGTGCCTATCTCAATAAACATACTCCGTTAGCCTATCTTCACTACACTGAAGCCATGAATTTTCAAACTCCAAGTTATTGTCTGGGAACGACCGGAGAGAGCAGCTTAGGTCGTTCGCGTGGTTGACCTCCAAATTTTGTGCGGGCGTCACTCTATCCACTGTTGTGGCTAATAACTTAGCACTCTCAGGGTTTGGTGTCAATTTCCAGTGGTAGTTAACTTTTGGGACCGGTGCCTCCTTGTGCATGCCGGTGAAACATGGAGCATTTGCTAGGTCACTAGCGTGTACCACCCGTAGGCCGCTTGGTGTTGAGAGCAGATTTAAATTGAGTCTGCACATAAGGTCTCGGCCTAGTAGATTAACCGGGCACAATGGGGAATATAGAAACGAATGTTTAAGCTGGTTGCCCTGAGAATCAAAACACGTTAGCGGTGACGTAAATTGCTCTTTAGTCGTCTCTCCCGACGCTGCTAATGAGAATGTGAAGCGGCCACTCATTTTAGGGGAGACAGAAAGGCTGTCACTTTTTAGCACAGAATTTGTTGCCCCGGAGTCATCCAGAATTTTAACTTTTACACCACAGATTGTTAGCGTATATTACGGGAATTCAGCATGAATTATCTCTAAAAAAGTGCCAATTGCAATTTGTTGTTGTTCAAACTTACATGAGCGGTCGCTTTGGTGACGAATGTGAACCCGGGTTTGGTCAGTCGCTCGTGTTTCCTCCACGCCCGCCTCTGCCGTCCTCTGGCCCCGTGTGAGCTTGAGCGTTCCTCTGCCTTTAACGCCTCCTCCGGTAACAGTCCTTCGACCCATGTCGAGCACACAGTCTTTCCGCCGGGCTGTGGAAGTTTCTCAAAGTCCGCAGGAGGCCCAGGTAGCCCAAAGCGTTAGCCTGTGGTCCATGAGGGTTGGTTAATACCCAAACGTGCCGGTCCCAATGGCTTCTTCTGTTTGCGGTGCGGGGGCAACTTTCAACGAGGTTTCAGCGGGTGCGTTTGGTGTTTCACGCTGCCGCCTCCGTGGGGAACAGTCACGGGATTTGGAGCAGTTTGTCTCTGGCCTCCAAAGCAGTTGTCGGTGTCTCACATATCTGCTTCCGCCGCTTCTTCTTCTGCGGTTTCCTGAGCGTGTATCTGCTTCCGCCGCTTCTTCTTCTGCGGTTTCCTGAGCGTGTATCTGCTTCCGCCGCTTCTTCTTCTGCGGTTTCCTGAGCGTGTATCTGCTTCCGCCGCTTCTTCTTCTGCTCCCGGGTTTGGGCCCACTTCTCGCGGGGTCTCAGCTGGTGCGAGCGCCGCCGTGGTTGGGGCGTGGGGCTGTTGCTGGGGCTTTGAGGCAGAGGGAGAGCGCGGAGGAAAGCGCCGACAGACCTGGACAGGGAGAGGAAAAGGGGACAACAGTAGTCTGCTCATTTTTTAAAAACCCAAAGCCTTGTTTGGGTGCACACTTATTGTTAGTAGGGGAAAAAGGGCGGTAGGGTGGGGGTGTGTGGGATGTGTGTGTGTGTGTGTGTGTGTGTGTGTCCGCCTGTGTGTCCGCCTGTGCGTTCTCCGCTTCGGTGAAAAGCGGAGGAGCTATTGTTTTTACATATTTCTTTCTCTAACGTCTTTTGCCGTGATATTCTTAAAACCAAGTATATATATATATTTTTTTTTTTTCTTCTTCTAAATTATCACGCAAGATGCGTAATTGATTCAGAGACATAGAGCCTCCAAACGGAATCGAACTGTTTTCCCATTGCCATTGTAACGGGGGACGTTAACATTCCCCTCGGTGTGGCATCTCTAGATTGATTTTTCCCCATTTTCTCGTACAGAACAATGGACCTAACCCGTTTAGTCTCTCCCTGCTCTTACCCACTTTGGAGCGCTCCGTTCCCCCCCCGTGGGTTCTATATACCCAACGAGCGCGCGTTCTTGAAACGGAGCGGGCCTGGCTGAAGGCACTAGAGATTATCTTCAGGGTCGCTTACTGAGCGATACTAACACGCAGCCGCTAGCTTCAATCTAGAACAAAATACCCCCAAAAATCCTGCACACAGTCTATGCTGTGGCAATGAATGAAATACCCCAAAAATACGTAAATAAACAAATCTCCGTGTACACTTAAGCGCTGCCCTGGGCTCGTTACGCAGATGAAAAGACAAAACTCACCAAATCAGGTTCTTTTTGGTCTTGTGTGGCCAAAGATTCCTTTCACGCGCAGGACGAGCGCGCCCTCCCTTTGTCTCCAAATAGAGCAGAGGCTGGTGTTGTTCCAGGTCGGCCAAACGCAGCCGCTCGTCCCCGCCGGAAAGATCCCATGCCAAGACATGCCAGCAACGCCAAATTGTTGTAGAATTACATACCCCAATGAAGGAGAAAGCTCAAAGGTATTTGTCTTAATCAGGAGCGTAAGTTTATTGTACACACGTGCGGAGAGCTCACATACACAAAGCAGCGTCCATAAGCTCTGACGCGGCCAGACCAGGTTCCTGTTTACATAGACAACACATGAAGACAGTCACGCCCACAAAAGATGGGAGGGGGTCACCAGTACAGGAGGCGCATCCAGAGGCGAGGCGCCTAGTCCGGGGGGAGGCAATCAGACCGTGCCATAGAGATGCAAACAGAGAGACAATGGACATGCAGGATGTAGAGATGCAGACATACAGATGCAAGATGCAAAAGGGACAAGGGTGAGACAGTCATTGTCTGTAGGTGCGGGGGGAAGCCCGGCTCCTTCCTGCAGGTTTAATTGAATAGAGCAGCAGGGGGGGTGAGTTGGCGTCCCCGAGTCTAGGCCGCTTGCCATCACAGTGCTAATGTGACATTTACATTTCTCCATCCGAGATCAATAAACTCTCTGATCTTATCTTCCATCCATCCATCCATTTTCTTCCCCTTTGTCTTATCTTATCATAGAGCCAGTGAATGGGGGAGTTAGAACCATTTGAAGGGCTGAAAAGTACCTGATTGGCTGTTCCATGACCAGATGTCAAAGGTCTAGAGTTGATTTTGAGTGTGTCACTTACATTTAGAATCAGTTCCTGTTTATTCTCAATATTAGATCCAAAGACCTGTCATTATCTGTGAAGCCGCCGTCATTAGGCTGCAGATCCAAACCAACTCATACCAAGACGAAGAAACATCAGATGTGTCCAATTGAACGATTGGAAAAAGAAAGAACACAATGAGCTCAGCAACCCCCACAGACCTGGAAAACCAAGACCGTGGAGGGTAAAAGAATACAGTACATACAGACTGAAGGTCTTGATCCATACAGACTGAAGGGGGCGCTGATCCATACAGACTGAAGGTCCTGATCCATACAGACTGAAGGTCCTGATCCATACAGACTGATAGGGGCGCTGACCCATACAGACTGAAGGTCCTGATCCATACAGACTGAGGACCATCAGAGCAGCACCAGGGATGAAACTCAACACCTGGTGATGTCTCCACCCTCCAGACTTCAGGCTGTAATCGACATGTGCCGTGATATTGGGTTGTGCCTATCTCTGACCACAAGATGGCGTTGCCCCATGGTATATTAATATGTATTATTCTTGATTTTTTGTTGTTGTTGCAGTAGTTCTGCTCTCCAGCTGGTCGGGCCCGGGTCGAGGGTCGAGTTGTTGCAGATAAATTACATTCCTCATTCTCGTTGATGTGTTATTCATCGGATTTCATTTTAAATTGTTTTGTAGTTTCTTTGTGTGAGGCTTGTGTTGTGTAAATCGTGCCTCGCCGCCGCAGATGGCCTGTGTACCACCTGTCCTCACCTCTCGTGTTACCTACCAAACAAAAAGTTAGGTAGTATAGTAGTATGTATAAATGCCATTGATGTGTCTACTCAAAGATTTTTTTTTCTTGAAGAGACAAGCTAATAATGAGCTTTAACAAACAGACAAGTTACTCATCCATCAATGAACAAACGTGTGTGCCCACGATGCCTTTCATGAAAGGATCTGCATTCAAATATGGAACGAGGAAAGCTTGATGCATGTTTGTTTGTCCCAATACTTTCTCTTGATTTTGCTGTAAATATCTTAAATATCAGACTCTCTACAGTTGAAGCACATTATCTAGTGGATGGTATCAGTACATTTCTACATTGAGTGCAGCACATTTCAAAAGATAAATGATTCATCGTAATTAGTAAGCACTGTTAACACATTTTAGTCACTCCGATTATCATAGACAGTAAGTTTTTTGACTAAAAACATGTTTCCAGTCGGGAAATCCTAGAGTACTTAAGCCTAGACACAGGTACACGTCTGTTACACTCCTACAACTATCCTTTGTTTATTACACTGCATTCTTTTCTTCTTTGTTTCTTCTTAGGCACAAGTTCAACCTTAAAGCTGAATATTGATTATAAAGACCTCAGATCCTTCCACTTCAAATGAAAAGAAAGGGTAGCAGCGTAAAAGAAAGCAAACCAGTAACCTTTGGCTGAGCTCCGTAGCCACAACTTGAACCATCGGAAATGGGAGACGGGAGGAGAGAGAGCAGTGGAGCTACTTACTACTCTGAGTAAGTGAAAGAAGCCAAAAGAAGTCTGTGGAAAGACAGCGAAGACGGAGAGTAAAGGAGCGATTACGGGGTCAGATATACCAAAACATGACTCAAGCAATTATCTGTGGCTCCGAACGGGTCATGGACGAAGGGCTAGAGGCGGGTTCCTGAACACAAAGCTGCCGCAAATGAGTTTAAGCCGCTACATCCGATTGCTTTGTTCTACCTTTTGGGTGCCACCATTGGGAATGGTCTGTGGGATTATTCAGAATGAGGAAGTCGCTTTGGGAAAGTATTACATCATAGTTCAGGGAAAAGAAGAGAGAGCAACGAGAGGGTCTGAAAAGGAGAAAAAAGGGAAATGTGTACAATAAAAAGACAGGTTAAAAACAACGACTTTTCCAGATTTACTTGGAAATCTGAATATGTTTTTAGGATCTCAATAAAAACACTGTTCAAGAAATATTTGTTATTGAATTTGTCTGTAACCCGTGCTAATAAAGTATTAATTTTATATCATTAAAACTAACCACAGAAGGGCAGGAATATACAGCTACTTTATGTATATTTTACAGTAGTGCTAGCCTGGTCTTACCATGTGTAAACTCTGGTCCATGATCATTTCCTACATGTATGTCTGGGTCTGATCCTAGTGGCTGCAGTTTCCTCGGTTGAATCCACTCCGACCAATCAGAGAGCGGGGGAGGCGGGTGTTGTAGGTCGTGTCGGTGACGTCAAGAGTTTGTGCTGAATTTACTGGTTGTAGTTTGTCGGAGAATGCGATAGTAAAATAATCTGTTCTGGTTCAATCTAAATATCTAGAAACTGAAGCCGGAGCAAGAGGAATGTTTAGTAAATGTAGAAGCAAAGATGTTGTGGCTCTACTCCCCACGGGCTCCGTTTGTGGCAAAGGAGATGGCTAAAGCTAGGCTAAAGGCTAGTGCTAGGCTAAATGCTAAATGCCTCACTTACTCGGGCTCATTACATACGTCACAGTAAACTCAAATCCAATCATTTCAATCTGCAAAAGGAGTTAACCCCTCCCACCTGTTAACGGAGTCAATGGAGCAAACCCAGACCTTAGTACCAAATGAAATGAGTACAATGGTGCGGAAAGACCAGGGTACCGTAGTGCTGGCCCAGATTTGTTTTAGATTACCAATGGTGTTGCACTGGGCCTGTATAAACTGGGAGCTGTCACGGTCATTAAAGCAGAGGGAAAAGTAAAAAGTATAATTGCTGCTCCTTAAGGTTTTGGTTTTATTCAGACACGTCAAGAACAAGACATTTTATTTGTGAATCTTTGTGTGATACCAGCGGGAGGTCTGCATCTGGGCCTCATTTCCATCGGAGGCTTCAGTTTAACACATCTTTAAAACAGAGGCACAGTCTGACAGTTATGGTTACAGTAATAGTTATGGTGATGGTTAAAATGTTATTGTCATTGTGATTGTTGTGTCTCAGTCTGTTTTAATGTAAGAAAGGCCAGTATAACTACAAAATAAATAAAAACAAATAAACATCGTGATTAAATCTTGTGACAATATGTGTAATAGTCACTATTATCACTCACGACATGGCTGTTAACGTGTACAGGGCAGCACGGTGGCTGAGTGGTTAGCACTCTCGCTTCTCAGATTCAGATTCAGTTTATTTGCCATTTGCAGTAAAAACGCCACATTGGAATACATTAGCAAAAGTCTCCAGTGTGCACAGGCAAATACAGACATAAAACAACATTAAAAGACAGAAATAAAACAAATAAAACAGTAAACAAATGTCACTGTGAAATCGATCGACTAAAACAGTAAGAAGGTCCAGGGTTCGAATCCCTGGTCTTTCTGAGTGAAGTTTGCATGTTCTCCCCGTGTCTGTGTAGGTTTCCTCCTGGTGCTCCGGTTTCCCCTACCACTAAAAACATGTACAATAGGTCTGTGCCTCCTGTACTGGCCCCGCTCCCATCTCTGTGTGGAATGAGAGACTAATGCCCACAATTGTAAACCACTTTGACTCTGGTCTGTGAAAGGCGCTATATAAATAAACATTACTTACTTACTTACAGATGCTAACATGTTCAGATATAATCTTAATTGTGTATAATAATATGTGTCTTGTTTATTGGAGCCAAACCTCTGAGGACTTTTCTCAGTTTTATTATAAGCATTTTTATGATTGTGATGTTTCTGCTTCTTCTAAACCTCAGACGCTGCAGTTTAACTCATTTTGTTTGAACCTTTTTAAGAAACAGCTTTTCAGAGTAAATGATGGAGCTTTGAATCAGGTTCATTTGTACAATGCACAAAAGTTTCTCAGAGTAAAAAGAAATCCCAGAAGAAAAGGAGAGAGGAAAGGGGGTTTGAATCGGTGATCGATGAGGTGTCTTTATGGAAGTTCAAAGCTGTATAGCCCCAGTCCTGACCATCTCTGGCTCTTTCAGTGGCTTTGGAGAATAACATGGAGTTTCTCGGCTCTGGCTGCGGAGTTTCCTGCTGCTCCAAACAAAAACACCCAAACAATGTTAAGTTCTCTCTGTGCAACAAGTCACTGGCTATTTCCCCATTCTCTACATTTTCCTGCCTTTTTGCCATTTGTTTTTTTATTGGCCGCTTGTTTTGTGCCCAAACCCAGCTTTGGGGACTGGGATTCGTCCCCTTTCCTTTTGTTGGGGAGTGCGTGCTGAGAATGTCTATGGCTGCTCTTATCAGAGGTCATGTAAGCCCACTTTCTGATGCTCTGTTTGTGGCATTTGTTTTGTTTTGAGTTGACTGATGTAAAGCTTTGAGACTCGATCATGCAGAAGCTAATTGAATCCCAGAAGCTAACCCGGT
Organism: Knipowitschia caucasica; assembly: GCA_964034765.1. Taxonomy (NCBI): domain Eukaryota; kingdom Metazoa; phylum Chordata; class Actinopteri; order Gobiiformes; family Gobiidae; genus Knipowitschia; species Knipowitschia caucasica. The sequence continues at coordinate 19,971,072 of OZ035824.1, forward strand.
TTAAACGGCAGGAGTTGAGTCTTTGGGCCTGTGAACGATGTGGGCTTCCACCTACACAGACACACAAAGGTAGACTTTAGGACCGCACTCATTACTAATGGACCTGTGTTTAGGGGATCCATGGGACTGGTCTAGCCCCAGATCCATGGGACTGGTCTAACCTCAGTCTGTTATTGAGCAACACAGGGATAGCAACAGTAGCTTTACTCTATCTTCACCTTGTTATGAATTTGTTCTGGTCCCAAAGTTCTACAGAATGTGTTGTGTCAAAATGTAAGAACTTCCGAACAACAGCTGCAAGAACAAAATTACTTTATCTTGTTCTTGCAGCTCGCTTGAGGTGCAAGATCAAAGTTCTTTCTTCTGATGAAGTAAGAATTGCCTTTAGTCACCTGAGAGAGGAGGTGTTGGGCTTTAGTCACCTGAAAGAGGAGTCTCAGAGACGTCCTGTCGGATGATTCTGCTCAAGGGATCTTCCACAATGATGACGTACCAGATTTGATAGATAACTGTAATTATAATTCATTAGAATCTAAGTTGTGCCCTTTAAAATACAAATTCAAAAGAATCTAAAAGATTTTTTAACTCAATCAGTGTCATTAATGTTGTGGAAATGGACAGTTACGATGATCATACATGTTCCACACAAAAAAGAATAATGGCTGAGATCCACAAACTTCAGCCGTAAGAAAAGATGGCCGTCTTTGCTGTTTTATTACTCAGATTTTTTCACAAAAAGGAGAATCCAAACATAGCAAAGGAAATGTCTAAAATAGATATTACTTCATTCTGGCACCGAAGACACTTCTGGAAATGTATTGTCCAGAAACATATGGAAGTGGAATAAGAGTAAAGACCTCCAGAGCAAACTGTGTAAGTGTCGGTGTTGGGTGACGTCGCATTGTCCTGGGATGTCTTATTGCTTTTACAATTAAAATTAATATTGTTAATGTACTACGGCGGCGGTGCCAAGACATTTGGGCACAAAGCCAGTCTCTTATTTCAAGCTGAAAGTATTTGTCTCATAAATAGCTGCAGTGTAAAAGTGAACAAAGACATGGAGAGGATCAAATTTATCATCACGGTTTCGCCAATATTTTGTTTTTTTCAAATCTTATTTGTCAAATGTTGAGACAAATTATGGTTGCTACAAATTTATTAACGGTTTCATCCATTCTCGAACATATTTTCTTTTTTATTTAGTGTAGTCATGACAACAAAAATAAACAAAATCCCTTTCCCAGTCACAAATCCTCCATGTTCAACACTTCCTATCGTTATCATGTGTTAATGTATAAACTTTGACCATGTCTCTGAGAAAGTATTCATTTGTTTGTGGATTAAGAATGTGAGTTTCCAGTTTTTCAGACTCGGAGCAGCAGGAGCCAGAGTCGGGTCACAGCTTTTGTGGTAATTAAAGTTTTAAAATGGTATTTGTCGTTGCATTGTACCCTGTGTTCCCTGATATCAGGCTGGAGGATTCAAAGGGAATATCCTCATTAAATACTGATTCTCCATCCATTCATCTTCTCCCCCTTAATCTAGTGTGTCTTGCCCAAGGGCACAACGACAGTACATCACTAAATACTGATTCTAAACCTCTTTGAATATCCTTCCAAAACTGTGTTATGTTTGGGCAGTACTGAAACATGTGCCATGGTCCTCCCCCACGGAGCGTCTGTTTGGAAGTAACAAAAAACCTGATCATAACACGTCTCAACAAGAAAGTCCTGGGTTCAAATCCTGGTCGGAACAGGGTCTTTCTGAGTGGAGTTTGCATGTTCTCCCCGTGTCTGCTCCGGTTTCCTCTGGGTGCTCCGGTTTCCCCTACCACTAAAAACATGCAAAATAGAATGTAGTGAGTGAGTGGAGGGTGTTTGGTCGGTGGCTTTGATGGACCAGTGTGTCGAGAATGAAACAAAATCTGAATTGCAAAGCGCTTTGGGTCTGTACCTTGGTCTGTAAAATGCGCTACATAATAAAACATTACATACTTACTAATAACTAAGCGATGAAATGAGGACGATTCGTTTTAAGGGAAAGACTAGTCAGAAGTCATAAGTATGTTTCATTCTGACTGACGGAAATGATAATGTTATAAAACAAAGAATTGTATGAAAGTAACTGATACATGTCCAAAAGCTCATTGGCAAGTGACACTTTTTTTAAAATGTTTTTTTAATTAGGCCCGAGCCCCGAACGGGGAAAGGGCCTATTGTTTTTGCTCGAGAGATGTCAAATTCTGCACTTTCAGCCTTAATTTCCCCCCCTGAACATGCATGAAAAGTTGTAAAATTTTGCCCAGACATCAGACCTGGTGAAAAATTTGATATTTGGGTGTTTATTTTTATGGGACTCAAAAAATGCCAGAACAGCGCCACCTACAACAGCCAATGGGAGTTTCAGAGGTCGTTTGTCGTAGAGCCATGAAATTCGGTACACATGTTCCTCAAGTCAAGATACGACCAAAATGTTATCATGGCTCCGCCCTCTGACAAACAGGAGGCCCATAAATTTCACTGCAAAATGGAAAAATGATCCGCAATAATTTTCATACATGTCGGTTGGAATTCTTCTCCTCCAGATCGCTCCAGATCATCTCAACACATGTACCTTCAAAATGACCAAAGGGATTTTTGATCAGTGAAACTTTGTTTGAGCAGCGGAGCGGCAAAATGTGAGTGTTTTTTTACCACACAACATTAATTTTGCTCCCGTTTGCACAAACAAAGTCTGATTTGCACAAAACTTGAATCCATTGTTCAACTCTAGGGTTTAGGTCAGGTGAAAGTTAAATATTTGAAATTGGCCCAATAGCGCCCCCTACAGACTGAGGCAAAGTTTTACATGGGGTGCCAAACAGCTCTAATCATCATATTCATTACAATTTGAATAACGTTCTTCTTTGGCAACAGCAACAAATCATCACACGGCGGCCCCACCTCCTTTGAGCGGTGCTGCGTGGTATGGTGTGGTGCGGCGTAGTGCGGGGGGTTGTGGAGCGTTGCGGCTTGGTGCGGGGCGGCGTGGTGCAGATCCGCTTGGTGTGGGGCGGCGTGGTGCGGGGCGGCTTGATGCGGGGCGGCTTGATGCGGGGCGGCTTGATGCGGGGCGGCTTGATGCGGGGCGGCTTGATGCGGGGTGGTGCGCGCGGTGCGGGTGGTGCGCGCAGTGCGGCGAGGGCCGTTCAACGCCGCTTGCGGCTTTGATGTTTTATTGTTTTAATGCATAAATGTTTTAATGGATTTTATGTAATTTTATTGTGAAGCACTTTGGTCTCCTTGAGTGTTGTAAAGGGCTCTATAACTAAAATTGATTGAATTGATTGATTGAAAGCATTTGTAATCTGTTCAAAGGATAAACTGCTGCAATGATGTCACATGACTCAATGTGGTGGACATTAAACTAAAACTTTAAGTCTGAGAAATGCACCAAATTGATTGAGAAAAACTGTAACAAGTGCATGAGAAATATGAGTTTACATAATAATCTGCCACAACAACAGACTGAGTCCGAGTCTTATTAAGTTTTTATTAAGTTTTTATGGTCAGATTCTGGCCCAGTTTGAACAGAGAACAACATATTTAGTGAGACTACAGCCCTGTCTGTAAGAACCTCCAGTTTCCAGACTTTAGTGGAAAATACGGCCTTTATCATGAAAAGAAGACCACACAAGAGCCCGGCTGGTATTAACATTTCCCACTAAAAGTTTATAGAGTTATTTTGGTTAAATTGTGATTTTCAGCTCAGTATGAATCCCTCCTGCTGCCAAAAATAGAAATCCGTGTAATCGTTTTAACAAGGTTTATTTACAATAAAGCAGATGAAATGCTGGGCAGGTAAATGCTAACAGGGAAATCCTCAGACGTCCTGCTGCGAAGATGAATCCTACAGGTTAGGAAGTGATGAAGCTGCAGAGTCTGAGGGAGAGAGGGAGGGGAGGGAGAGAGAGAGAGAGAGAGAGAGAGAGAGAGGGAAGAGAGAGAGAGAGAGGAAGACACCAGAGAGAGACATCATTAATACACATCATTATGGATTCGGTCGTACCTGTGGTTGTACCTGTGGTAGTACCTGTGGTCGTACCTGTGGTCGTACCTGTGCTCACTTACAGGGATTCTCCGTCATAAATCTAGACACATAAAGTGTTGTCGACATCTTGAAGAGAGGGTTTTCTTTTCTTCTCAGTAAAGTGTAGATTTATGTCTGACTGAGAGTTAGCTAGTGAGCTAAAGAGCTAACAGGGAACTCCATTTCATGATGGAGTATCACAGGTTTATAATTAGACTGAACTGTGTGGAACTGAAGCGTCAGAACTGATGTCACTGATGGGGATTTCACTAGGGCATCTTCTCCATCACCATCAGGGGGGGTGTTGGGGGGGGGGGGCGGGAGGACTCCAGGGAAGAGACCGCGGCGAGACTCAAAATGTTTGTAAGCACTTTCTCATTAGACTCTATAGTTTGTCTTAATGTGTAAAAAACTATTCTATATATGTTGGTAACTAGCACTTTTAAAGAACTATATTTTATATGCAGTTATATGATTGTAATGAAAGGACCACAGGTAGAAAGTCGCTGGTGCTAGATCTAGTGCAGCATTATATTGTCGTAAAAAACTCAATATAATGTCAACATAATATAATTTTGTTAGTCAGGATGTCATAATTCAAAAACATAACAAGGCAATTATAAAGATTACATACAAATAATAATGATAATAATAATAATAGCTCTCTGTGTGAAAAGGTTGGAGACACCTGTTCTAAACTATTGGTCCTCCTAATTGTCAATCATATGTGAGACAAATGTTAAATTCTGGAAAATTCTGCTTTATACCTTTTCGTCACTTGAAGAATCTTGCTGAACATAAAGTATTTCTGATAAATATTGAAACCAAACTGCTTGTGCCTCAGTAATTGTGCACTTTCCCATACAGCCATGTCATGGAAAAGTCTTTGTTCTCTGCAGTAACGAAGGAAAACTGGACACAGTGAAGTTCTTAATAAAGAGGCTCACGTTAATGAGAAGAAGTTTACAGACGCTGAACTTCACTCTTTTCTCAATATTTAATAAACAGTCTGTGAGAAACACCCTCAGACATCTACAAAGTCTATTTTAGGGACTGCTTTATGTTAGGTACTATTATCAAATGGAGCTATGGCTTTTACCCATTCATTAATTCATTTATTCATTCATTCAATATTAATTCATTATTCATCCATCCATCCATCCATTTTCTTCCGCTTCATCCGTTGCCGGGTCGCGGGGGCAGCAGTCTAAGCAGAGACGCCCAGACTTTCCTATCCACACACACTTCCTCCAGCTCGTCCGGGGGGACCCCAAGGCGTTCCCAGGCCAGCAGAGAGACATAGTCCCTCCAGCGTGTCCTGGGTCTTCCCCGGGGCCTCCTCCCGGTGGGACGTGCCCGGAACACCTCCCCAGGGAGGCGTCCAGGAGGCATCCGGGACAGATGCCCGAGCCACCTCAACTGGTTCCTCTCGACGTGGAGAAGCAGCGGCTCTACTCCGAGCTCCTCCTCACCCTATCTCTAAGGGAGCGCCCAGCCACTCTGCGGAGGAAGCTCATTTCGACCGCTTGTATCCGCGATCTCGTTCTTTCGGTCATTACCCAAAGACCGAAGATTGACCGGTCTTTCGAGAGCTTTGCCTATCGGCTCAGCTCCCTCTTTACCACAACGGTCCGATACAGCAACCGCATCACTGCGCACGCTGCACCGATCCGCCTGTCAATCTCACGCTCCATCCGTCCCTCACTCGACAAGATCCCGAGATACAGATTCAGATTCAGATTCATTTATTTGCCATTTGCAGTAAAACCACATTGGAAAAACTGTGCAAGACTACCCCGGTGTGCACCAGACAGAGAAGACGACACACACCAGAGCTCTTGCCACGGCGCCATCTTTACGGCGCCATCTTTACGGCGCCATGCGACAAACAGTAGAATAAACAGCAGAGAGCAATAACATACAGTTTCACAGACAGTTGGATAGACACATTGTGCTTTGTATAAAGCACGGATTTTTTCTCGGGATGAGCACCTCCGACAGCCGGCCCAATGTGGCTGTCAGAGGGGGGCGGGGTCAGGGAGGGGGTGAGTCGGAAACACAGTGAGGAGTGGAGGGGAGGGAGGGAGCAAGATGGATAGGTAGAGGGAGGCGGGGGTAGGGGATCCAAGCTGGAGACTGAATAGTGTGAGTTGTTGTAGATGGGACTTTTGTTATTATGGCCTTGGCCGAAGGAATGTGAGATAAGAGTGGAGAGAAGACACAGGAGGAGAAAACACATCGCCTGAGGGGGACAATATTAATGCAATGTCAAAAGCAGGCAGATATTCTATTAAATCCAATTAAACCGAATTGCGGCGCCCTCAGACCCCGTACACAGGGGCAAATCCAAGCCGGGTCAGAGAGTTCAAGCCTGGCAAACGATGTCATTCAATCTCAACTCCAGAGTTTTATTCCCTTCGAGTGAACGAGCTGCGAGATCTTTTATCAACTGTTCCACCAAAACCACTCTCCTTTGTCCAGACACGGCACTCTCAACCACGACGCGGCTAAGCTCCTTGTACATCCCATCAATTTTGTCGGCCAGCAGGTCGTGAATCTTGCGAACTGCCATGCCTCCGAATTTGTGGTAGAAGAGGATCGCTCCAAACCCAAACAGGAGGATCCCCACCACCAGATACTTGAACTCCTCCACTTGAGGAAGGACTTTTCCACCCACCTGGAGAGGGCAAAGCACTTTTTTCCGGTCGAGCACCATGGCCTCGGATTTGGAGGTGCTGATTCTCATCCCAGCCGCTTCACACTCGGCTGCAAACCGTCCCAGTGCATGCTGCAGGCCCTGGCTCGTTGGAGCCAACAGGACATATCATCCGCAAAAAGCAGAGATGAAATCCTTAGGTCCCCGAACCGGACCCCCTCCGGCCCCCGGCTGCGCCTAGAAATTCTGTCCATAAACACAGTGAACAGAACCGGTGACAAAGGGCAGCCCTGGCGGAGGCCAACATGCACCGGAAACAAGTCTGACTCACTGCCGGCAATGCGAACACAGCTCTGGCTCCGGTCATACAGGGACCGGACGGCCCTCAGCAGAGGACCCCGGACCCCGTACCCCTGGAGAACCCCCCAAAGGACTCCCCGGGGAACACGGTAGAACGCCTTCTCCAAATCCACAAAGCACATGTGGACAGGTTGGGCGAACTCCCATGAACCCTTGAGTATCCGATGGAGAGTATAGAGCTGGTCCAGTGTTCCGCGACCGAGACGAAAACCACACTGCTCCTCCTGAATCTGAGATTCGACCATCGGTTGTGGTCTCCTCTCCAGTACCTTGGAGTAGACCTTACCAGGGAGGCTGAGGAGTGTGATCCCACGATAATTGGAACACACCCTCCGGTCCCCCTTCTTGTAGAGAGGAACCACCACCCCGGTATGTTGCAGAGACGTGTGAGCCAAGACAGTCCCACAACATCCAGAGACTTTAGATAGTCAGGACGGATCTCAACCACTCCCGGCGCCTTGCCACCATGGAGGCTGCCAACCACCTTGGTGACCTCTGCCAGGGAGATAGAAGTATCCGCCCCAACATCCTCAGCCTCTGCCTCCGGGACGGAGGACGTGACGGGGGGATTGATGAGAACCTCAAAGTATTCCTTCCACCGCCCGACAATATCCCCAGTCGAGGTCAGCAGCTCTCCACCCGCACCGTACACGGTGTTGGCAAAGCACTGTTTCCCCCTCCTGAGGCGCCGGACGGTTTGCCAGAATCTCTTCGAGGCCGACCGATAGTCATGCTCCATGGACTCTTCGAACTCCTCCCAGTCCCGGGTTTTTGCCTCTGCAACAGCCCGGGCCGCGGCACGCTTGGCCTGCCGGTACTGGACAGCTGCCTCAGGAGTCCCACGAACCATCATGGCTCGATAGGACTCCTTCTTCAGCCTGACAGCATCCCTTACTGCCGGTGTCCACCACCGGGTTCGGGGGTTGCCGCCGGGACCAGCACCAGAGACCTTGCGACCACAGCTACGGGCCGCCGCATCGGCGATAGAGGAAGAGAACATGGTCCACTCGGACTCAATGTCCCCCTCCTCCGCCGGGACCTGGAAGAAGCTCTCCCGGAGGTGTGAGTTGAAAGTCCGTCTGACAGGGGGCTCAGCGAGACGTTCCCAGCAGACCCTCACTACACGCTTGGGTCTGCCAGGTCTGACCGGCTTCCTCCCCTGCCAGCGGATCCAACTCACGACCAGGTGGTGATCGGTTGACAGCTCCGCCCCTCTCTTCACCCGAGTGTCCAAGACAGGCGGTCGAAGGTCAGATGATACGACAACAAAGTCGATCATCGACCTCCGGCCTAGGGTGTCCTGGTGCCACGTGCACTGGTGGACACCCTTGTGCTCAAACATGGTGTTCGTGATGTACAAACCGTGACTAGCACAGAAGTCCAACAACTGAACTCTGCTCGGGTTCAGATCAGGGGGGCCGTTCTTCCCAATCACCCCTCTCCAAGTGTCACTGGCATTTCCCACATGGGTGTTAAAGTCCCCCAGGAGAATAACAGAGTCCCCGGGCGGTGCACTGTCCAGTACACTTCCCAAGGACTCCAAGAAGGCCGGGTACTCTGCACTGCCGTTAGGCCCGTAGGCCGTCACAACAGTGAGAGACTTGTCCCCCACCCGGATGCGGAGGGAGGCGACCCTCTCATTCACCGGGGAGAACTCGAACACGTGGCGGCTGAGATGGGGGGCAATAAGAATGGCCACCTCAGCTCGCCGCCTCTCCAGAAAATACCAGAAAAGTGGAGCGTCCAACCCCTCTCAAGGAGTTGGGTTCCAGAGCCCAAGCTGTGTGTGGAGATGAGGCCGACTATCTCTAGTCGGTATCGCTCAACCTCCCTCACGAGCTCGGGCTCCTTCCCCCCCAGTGAGGTGACGTTCCACGTCCCTAGGGCCAGATGTTGTGCGTGCGGACTGGGTCGCCGAGGTGAGCTGCTGCCCAGTCCTCTCTGCACCGCGGAGCTCCAGAGGGTGACACTGCCTTGGGCTTAAGGCAAAGCGAGGTAAAGTGTCTTGCCCAAGGACACAACGACAGCAGACAGTGAATCACCTGTATTCTATAGAAATGCATTAGAAATTAAACTATGTTCCTTTCTTTGACCTTATTTTGTATTTTTACTTCATATTATTATTATTTTTAGTTCTTTTTAACTAAGGTAAAACTCAAAAATAACGTAGATTTAAAAAGATACATGATGGTGCCAAAGTGGGAGCAGGTCTCGAGGGGGGATCGAACCCACAACCTTCAGACCCAAAGGAAAATACTGCATAAATCAATTTGTTTTGTCAATTTGAACAAAACAAACTAATACAATCCACATGTTTTTAATGAAGAAAAAAACAAATCCATCTTAATCATGTTTGACCGAAGTATTTCTCAATCATTGGATTCCATCTCAGAAACCGGACCTTGAACTGAACCCCTTCTAACTCCACTTCAAAGCAGTAACTTTAGTTTTTAATGTCTCTGGACGACGTCGTCTTCTTCAGAGAAAACTGTGTCGTGTCAAAACAAAGACATCACATTTTTAGGATTGGATTTTTTGAGAAACTACAAAAGAATTTTACTGGAGACTGTTGCAGAGATGAGTCCGCGGCGGGTCTGACACACTGGGTTCATTTTATTTTATTTTACCATTTTATCACTTATTACTTTAATTGTTTTATCTATAAACTTTAATTATAGACTCTGTTTGGTGCAATTTGAGTCTTATATCCTTCTTTCTCTGCTGTGATGTGCAACAAATAAAGGAATATCTTATCCTTATCTTAATCCACGTGAGGCAAAGTCCAGGCCCGGGGGCCAGATGCGGCCCAAGAATGAATGAGCTCAGCCCCAGGATGATATTTGATCAGTTTTACAACAACATTAGGCATAGGAACATACTGGATTATTTATTTACTGCTCAGAACGTTTGAAGGAAGCTTGTTGAAAAATGACAGAGCCGTAAAAAAATATTGAATTAAAGTGTTAACACTCTTGTTTCTCAGCCAAAAGGTCCTGGGTTTGAATCCCAGCTGGAGCAGGGTCTTTCTGTTTCCTCTACCACTAAAAACAATAGTTCAGGGTGAATGTTTGTTTGTGAGAGTTTGGGACGATGGATTGAAATCTGCCCAAAGTACAGTCTGAGGTGTCTTTAGCATACTACCAATTTAATGGTGGTACCAGTTTAAGGGTGGTACCAGTTTAATGGTGGTACCAGTTTAACGGTAGTACCAGTTTAATGGTGGTACCAGTTCAATGGTAGTACCAGTTTAATGGTAGTACCAGTTTAATGGTAGTACCAGTTTAATGGTAGTACCAGTTTAATGGTAGTACCGGTTTAACGGTGGTACCAGTTTAATGGTGGTACCAGTTTAATGGTAGTACCGGTTTAACGGTGGTACCAGTTTAATGGTGGTACGGGCCAAACAGCAACCTTCTTGTGGTCCCTGAGGTTCTGGACGATGCACAGACCGTGGACTCGGTTCTCCTCCTCGGGGACTTTCACACCAAAGTCTAAAGCATCAATAATAAACTCATATTTAGAGCTGTAGTTATGGACTATTTCAGTTCTGGAGAAATTAAATAAGTTTTAAAGAAAACAAGGAATTGAATTTTAAGGTAAAAACCTTCAGTGATTCTTGAAACAGCTCTGGGTGAAACTCCTGTGTTAGTAGATAAGGGACCGTTTATGGTCCACAGAGCAGTCTCAGAGTAAGGACCATGTGTAAGACCAGTCCTATTACAGCCTCATTGATGTTCTGCTTTAATGAATAATTAAGTCACTCATTATAAAAACACTTAACACAGACTAAAGTCCTGGACCCTCTCTTTACGACCTCCGTGTTTACTCCACGCTGCACTTTATTACTCCAGGATTTCATAGATTTGTGCAGAATCTTGAGAGTGTTTCCACCAGAGATCATCAGAACAATGAGACCAGGTTCTTTCTGTCGTATCACAACATTTCAGCAAAAGCCAGAAAGGGATTTTGCATCTGTACTTTTCTGTCTTTTTAAATAAAAGTATAAATTTGATTAAAAAAGAGTCTCCTATGTATTTTCTTCTGAAGATATCTTTTCACTTTCCACACCATGAAAACATACAGTAAAAAGTCTCATTATAATTACAAATATAAAGCACTAACCCTAGCACCTAGCACTTAGCAGCTAGCATTTAGAACCTAGCACTTAGCAGCTAGCACTTAGCACCTAGCACTTAGCACCTAGCATAACACAAAATACACAGGCGCTAGTAGCTTTGGAGCAATATACCACACACTTTTTTCTCCTGTAACAAACCTTCAGGCCAATAACGATCTGAAACTTTTTGGTTAACGCTGAAGACGTGGAGAACATGAACCATCAGTGAGTTTATGGTAAAGAACCGGCACCTGTCTGTCTCCAAGCATCACCAGGAAAAGGTACGGGTCAGATCCAAGGAAAGGCAAGCACAACAACACATGTGCAAAACCTCCACATACACAAAGGTAGTGGACAAAGCAACACAAAACATAGTGTAGCATGTAGCGGTGTTATCGCATAAAATCATTTTGGCCACACTTTAATTAAGCTCTCACTAATTAACAGCAAAATAAGTGCTAATTTGTGTATAATTTATGGTTAATTATTAAGAATTTATTTATTAAGCACCTTATTCTACATGGTCTTTTTCAACATCTAACTAACTACTGACTGACACTTTCCCTGTGGGCTAGAGTTAGGACTAGGACTAGGACTAAATCTAGTGTTAGGACTAGGATTAGGGTTAGGACTAGGGTTAGAACTAGGATTCATTCTCCATCTCCATTGACGGCGCCTCCATTTCCCCTCACCTCAGGTAAAGAGTCTGGGTGTCATCCTCGACAGCACCTTATCATTCACCGCAAACATTAATAGCATCACCCACATTGCCTTCTTCCATCTCAGAAACATCCGACGACTCCGCCTCTCTCTCTCCCCTCACACCACCGCCATATTCATACACAGCCTCGTCACCTCCCGCCTCGACTATTGTAACTCCCTCCTGTTCGGTCTCCCTCAAAAAACCCTCCATAAACTCCAACTGGTCCAAAATACTGCTGCCCGTCTCATCACACACACCCCCTCCATCAACCACATCACCCCTGTCCTCCAACAGCTCCACTGGCTCCCCATCACTCACCGCATCCAATACAAAATCCTGCTCCTCACATTCAAAGCCATCCACAACCTTGCTCCTCCATACCTGACTGACCTCCTCCAGATCCCCACACCTGCCCGCTCCCTCCGCTCCTCCTCCTCTCTCCAGCTCCTGGTCACTCCTGCCCGCCTCGTCACCATGGGGAGTAGAGCCTTCAGCCGCTCTGCTCCCCAGCTCTGGAACACTCTTCCCCCCTGACCTCCGTAACACCGACTCACTCACATTCTTCAAATCCACCCTCAAAACTCATCTGTTTAGACAAGCCTACTTACTGTACTAACAAAACCACACTCTCCTCTGTCCATGATGCTTTTCACTTTGTATTTTAACTGTTTTTAAAATGCACTTTTTTTTTACTTGTATGTAAAGCGACCTTGAGTGTCAAGAAAGGTGCCTAAGAAATAAAATGTATTATTATTATTATTATTATTATTATTAGGACTAAGGTTAGGGCTAGGGTTAGGACTAGGGTTAGAACAAAGGTTTGGACTAGGGTTAGGTTTAGGATTAGGATTAGGATTAGGGTTAGGAATAGGACTAGGGTTAGGTTTAGGATTAGTATTAGGAATAGGGTACACTAACTAGCACTAAGCTGTTAATAACACTATAATTAATATTTAAATATGAATAATATAAAATCTTCCTAGGCACAAACAACAACAGCAGCTGTTAAAACCCAACACCATCTGTTGTGTCTAAAACTGCTCCAAACCTTCTCCTAACGACGACTAACGAAGGCGAGAGGACAGAAAACCACTGATGATGTTGAAGAAACGTCCCTGTGCTGCTGCCGTCCCTTTGATGTCGGCTGCAGACAAAGGGACAGCTCACCCCCCACAGAACAAAGGCACACGACTCTTTCCAAATAAAGTGGGAATGGAAAGAAGACCAAAATAAGAGTGACAGATGTGCAGAGATGACACATGTCTTGGTTAACGCCGCCACATGTTTTGGTCGAGGACAAACATCCACAAGTGTCGCTGAAGCTGCTGCGGGAGTTCGTTTTTAGGTTTTCCACCGTCTTCATGTGGGTCGCTGTGAAAGAGCACATGATGCTGTATATATTAAAATCCTACTAAAATGATGCGTGTATATTAAAATCATATTAAATTATGCTGTATTTATTAAAATCCTACTAAAATTATGCTGTATATATTAAAATCATATTAAAGTTACGATTGCACTGTATTTCTTTGGCTGGACATGAGCAAAGATTGATGATAGTACTGAGAATACAATGAACTACAATCATACATAACAAGTGAATCTATATTTAAACAATTACATATGAAGTGCTGAGTTAGTTGAAATAATTAAATTGGCTTAAGTGGACAATATGTGGTACTGTTATAAAATGGGTTTTAAAAGTCATTCAAAGTCTATGATTTGCACTGTTTTACTACATTAACCCATGAGTGTGGTGCAGTGTGAGTTCTGTTTGTGTGTCCATGTCCTAGTGATTTGTGTCTGTCCGTAAAAAAAAAAGAAAAATTCTGAAAATCCATGATTGCCGCCATCTTATGAAGTCATAAAATGCAAATAAATGTACCAATCTAAACTTTGGACCATCCTTAAAATGTGTCTAATTTACATAAAGCCTCTATCTCTTATTATTTTGAAGTTGCTAAGAAATTAAGATTCAAGAATAATTTTGTTGTTGAAAAACTCTTGTCTATTCAGTTGTTATGGTCCCAGCTGGATTTGTCTGCATATCTGGCAACCTGAGTCAGGGAGAGTGGGAGAGGCTGCAGTACCACCTTTGGCCACACGTTTGCAAACTGCTTCTTTAAGGACAATAATCAGCTGTGGTGTAGGTCGTGTTAAAGTTAATGATATTTCTACAGACTAATCATTAAACTAAGGCTTTTTTATAGGACACACCCCTGGTCTCTCTCTCTTGTCTCTATTTCTGGTATCTCTCTGGTCTCTCTCTCTGGGTCTCTCTCTCAGGTCTCTCTCTGGTCTCTCACTCTCTGGTCTCTCTCTGGTCTCTCTCTCTCTGGTCTCTCTCTCTGGTTTCGCACTCTGGTCTTTCTCTGGTCTCTCTGTTCTCTCTCTCTGGTCTCTCTCTGGTCTGTCACTGTTTCACCAATCAGAAGGTCCGTGATCCGGGTGCCAGAACTCACCGTGTGGAGCTAATCTCACTGGTAAAGTACAATGTGGCGCAGAATTAAAAAAGGTATTATTATGATTCTCAAATCATTAACGACAAAACAAGGAATAAAACCAGGATTTCTATCTTTGTGAATCAGGTGTTGGTTATAGATTTATTGTTGACAAAACTCTTCAGCTGTTGTGGTCCCAGCTGGATTCGTCTGCATACCTGGCAACCTGAAGCAGGGAGAGTGGGAGAGGCTGCAGTGCCACTTTTGGCCACATTTTTACACACTGCTCCTTCATCAAGTTACTCCCAACATCTGAAAAAAATCAGATAATAAATTACTTCCAGCTGTTTAGCATTGTTGGGACGCGAACCGCAGTTTGAAAACCACTAGCTCACAACCTGACACAACATAATGTACTTTGGGTTTGGGATGTCGAGAATGTCTGGACCTTCAACTGCGTTCATTAACCACTCAAATTGTTAGGTCCATTTAATAAATTGCCCTAATTCTAAAATGTCTTTGACCTCAGGCTCCGTCAGTCTCTGAGCTGTCGACGGTGGAACAAGCCCACGAGAGAAACACGGAAAGTAGCTGTTAAAAGAAATCACTTTGAGGTTAGAAAGATCGAGGCTAAACTTTAGAATCTGTTTGATTTAGAGCAACAGGGCCTGGCCCACATTACAGAGACCAGGATCCTTCAACACCAGGTCTCTCTCTCTCAGGCTCTCTCTGGTCTCTCTATGGTCTCTCTCTGGTCTCTCTGTGGTCTCTCTCTGGTCTCTCTCTCTTGTCTCTCTCTCAGGTCTCTGTCTAGTCTCTCACTGGTCTTTCTCTCTGGTCTCTCTCTGGTCTCTCTCTGGTCTCTCTCTCTCCTCTCTCCCTCCGCTCTCTCTATCCTCTCTCTCTCTCTCTCTCTCTCTTCTTGCTTAGGGCCCATTGATCCCAGTCCAAGTCAACCTGGTGCTGAATCCCAGTGGAATCCACCCAGTCAGACCCAGTCAGACCCAGTCAGACCCACACTCTTCTCTAAACCTCAGCGTTTGAATGAACAAGACCGACTCTGGGATCCCGGGGTAATAACAGTCACTGGGACCATCGCCTCCTTCTCCTCGTTCGCCCCATTCTCCTCCACGTTCTCCTCGTTTACCCCATTCTCCTCCACGTTCTCCTCGTTTGCCCCATTCTCCTTCACGTTCTCCTCGTTTGCCCCATTCTCCTCCACGTTCTCCTCGTTTGCCCCATTCTCCTCCACGTTCTCCTCGTTCGCCCCATTCTCCTCCACGTTCTCACTCTCCGCAGAATCTGAGAGAACATGGAACTCACTTCCTCTTCTTCCATGTCGTATCTGTTACTGCCTGCGTATGAACGGCTGGGGTCATGTGGTCGGCTGTCTATTTATCCTCGTGGTCATTGACTGCGTTCAGGCCAAGAGAGGAAAAGGAGGACGAAATTTAAGATGCTCTCTCCAAATTGGTAGCAAATGTATATCCACTTGTCTTTTGGACCGAGTGAGATTCTCAAGTGCTAGGCCCAGTGCGCTCCGAGATGCGGGGACGGCTTCTCTCTGTAATAATATTTCAACAGTGGTTACAGACGCAAGACCGGCGCCATATCTCAGCTTGGGCTGTTCCCACCAAACAGCTACATCAGGGATTTTCATTTTATTTCTGGGAAGATAATATCCCTCAGTGTGTAGTAGCGGTGGTCGTAAGGTTAAGAGAAGCCGCCGTATGGAGTTGCAACGCAGAGATTCCCAGAGTCAGACCTGCTTTATGGTTATGGAGAAACTAATAGAGCCGTATAGAACTTTAGCATAGTACCTGAGAATCAAATAAATATGGAAATGGGGACAAAGGAGTGGTTTTATTGGCCATGCATGTCCTAAACTACTACTTAAGATTTAATGTGAGGCCATTCCAGGCAATAGCAAACCATTTCCTCTGCCATTTTGTTAACACATTTCTCCCAAGTCTAAGAGAAAAGCCTCTAAGACACTCATTCTGCAGATAAACAACTGCACAAAGAAGACTGTGAATATCACATCTTCATTTAAATGGCTCAGTAGAGTCCCATTTTCTGCCCAACAGGCTCCATAAAAGCCAATGATGTGGTGAGATGTGTTTCTGCAGCGTATGGCTCCTGCGATGTGGCGGCGCACGGACACTTCTCTCCCTCAGACTTCCATCTGGACACAATGGTGTTTTCTGGTGCAGTCAACAACCAACAACTTCGAAAACTTCATTAACCTTTGGGCTTGGTCTCATCAACTCAGTCATTTAGAGTTTAAGCCAAAAATAGAAAATTGAAGCACAACAGATTGAAAAATAGATGTGTTAATAATCTATCAATATTCATCTAATAATAATAATGCATCAGTTTTATACAGCGCTTTTTAGGACACTCAAAGTCTCCTCACATGATTATTCATTATCTCCAAACACGGTGGTGATAAACAACTACTGTAGCCACAGCTGCCCTGGGGCACACTGACAGAAGCGAGGCAACCATGTCTGGTTATCAACATTTGCAACTTTTTACATTTATCTGACTCGACCATAGACAGTAAATATTAAGGATGTAGTCACGATAATCTCCGACGCTAAAGGGACACCACTTTTTCCTTCTGTGGCTTTTTCAAAATAGCCGCAGGGAAAATGTGAAAAAACAAACACTTTAGTGCATGTGTCAGCTGCACTAGGCCAATTCATTTAACGAGTGCATTCAAAAGTCCACAGCGACTAAACTACACTGGTACAATAAAATATACTCTGGAATGTAGCGTTGGACCAAGAGCCACTTTTGGACCATCCAAGACGTTTTCTAGAGTAAAGAAGACGCCATACAAAACAGTCTCTTTGGGTTAATTCTCTTTCCGGGTACACCCCCACCGGGGGGAGTGAGATTGCAGCATCTGCACATGGACCTTTTGGAGCCGGGACCCGCCCACACTGGACTCGCCACAAGTCCTGAGATGAAATCGAGGCATAGGAAAAGAGAATTAACTTGAACCAGGCCAAACTTTCAAGGACAAATTACTTCTTAAAGGTAAATCACATCTATAAACTAATGTGTAAAATGTTCAACTTTTGGATTTGAGTTGAACCAAAAGATTAAAATAAACACATGCAAATAAATTCACCAAATCATGATTACAATTGTTTACAAACTGCCACAGATACAGAAGGAAAATCCCCTCAGATTTTCATAATAGGAGTTTTTGGGAATAAATTGCATAACAAAGGTTAATTAAATTTGCAGTAACTACCACCGATTTATATACCACTCCCAGGGTCCCACTGCCACCTATTTACCTGGCGAACGTTCAGTCTCTCCCGAACAAGTCGGATGATCTCCTGAGCCGTATCCAGTACCAGCGCGAGGCTCGGGACTGCGCAGTGTACTGCCTCAGCGAGACGTGGCTACATCCCAATATCCCGGACTCAGCTGTTCAGCCGCCGGGATTTGCCATTTTCCGCTCGGACAGAGAGAAGGAGAGCACGGGGAAATCGAAAGGTGGAGGTGTGTGTTTTTTAATTAACCAGCACTGGTGCACTGACATTTTTATTGTTAACAAAACATGCTCTGCTAACCTGGAGTGTCTGGTTTTGAGATGCCGCCCGTTCTATCTTCCCCGAGAATTCTCAGTGATTTTTTTATGTGCTGTATATATTCATCCTCGGGCTGACTGTACAGCTGCACTGAATGACTTAAGTGACATTTTGCATAAACATGAAGCTGCTCACCCCAATGCTGTGATTATAGTTGGTGGTGATTTTAACAAATGTAACTTAAAGTCTGTATTACCGAACTTTTATCAGCATGTGAGTCAGCCTACCAGGGGAGCTCACATCCTGGATCACTGCTATAGTAACGTGAAGGCGGCTTACAGGTCCAGTCTCAGACCTGCTTTTGGGAAGTCTGATCACTCTGCTGTTCTCCTTCTTCCTTCTTATACACAGAGGAACAAACAGCACAAACCTACTTCCCGCACTGTGCAGTGCTGGTCTGAGGAGGCTAACATGAAGCTGCAGGGCTGCATTGATGCCACAGACTGGTCTGTTTTTAACTCTGAGAATGTTGATGAATTCTGTGAGGCTGTGACAGGATACATACAATTTTGCATTGATTGTTGTGTCCCCTATAAAATTATCAAAGAACACTCCGGCCAAAAACCTTGGATGAACACTGATGTCAAACTTAGAATCAATGAGCGGACACTGGCGTTTCAATCCGGTGACGAGGGCGCTTACAAGCTGTCCTGCTACGCTGTGGAACGCTCTATAAAAGCTGCTAAGCGTTCCTATGGGGACAGGTTAGAGGGCTTCTTTGGGGAAGAGGACCCCCGACGCATGTGGAAGGGGATCAGTCTTATCACGTCCTGGAAACCAAGTGCAGGGAAAATTGCTGCTGGCCAAACTCTGCCAAACGAGCTCAACGACTTTTACTGCCGCTTTGAATCTGCCGATCCCCTGCCTTTTGTCTTCCCCGAATGTCAGGGTGCCTTCACAGTGACTCAGGATGAAGTACGGCGTGTCTTGTCCAGGACCACAGCTCGGAAAGCCGCAGGCCCGGACTGCATTCCTCCCCGCGTCCTGAAACTGTGCTCCGAGCAACTTGCCCCTGTTTTAACGGACATTTTTAACTTGTCACTCAGGAGCTGTACGGTGCCGGTGAGCTTTAAAAGGTCCACCATTATTCCAGTTCCTAAGAAGTCTCCAGTGACATGTCTCAATGACTACCGCCCTGTGGCTCTCACGTCTGTTCTTATGAAGACTTTTGAGCGGCTCGTGCTGGAGTTTATTAAGAGCCAGATCCCTGTGAGTGTTGACCCGCTCCAGTTTGCTTACAGACAGAACAGGATTGTGGAGGATGCCATCTCCTTTGCTCTGAACTCTGTCTACACTCATTTGGACACTAGTAAATCTGTCGCGAGAATGCTGTTCATTGATTATAGCTCTGCTTTTAATTGTCTTGTCCCAAGCATATTGGTTGAAAAACTAATGTCCCTTGGTCTGAATGTTGCCATGTGTAAATGGATTTTTAGCTTTTTAACTGACAGATCTCAGAGAGTAAAAATCAATGACTGTTTTTCTGATGTTGTTTCTGTGAGCACTGGTTCTCCCCAGGGATGTATTTTGAGTCCCCTGCTTTTTACTTTGTACACTCACGATTGTGTGTCCTCCTCTGACTCAAATCTGATCATCAAATATGCTGATGACACCACCATCATCGGTCTCATCAGTAATAATGATGAATCCTCTTATAGAGCAGAGATCGAACATGTTTTTCAGTGGAGTAAAGTAAACAATCTCCAGCTGAACATTGCAAAAACATGTGAACTTGTCTTTGACTTCAGTCATAGCAGTTCTCACACTCCTGTTGTTATTGACAACTCCCAGGTGCAGATCGTAGAGGAGTGCAAGTTCCTGGGCTTAACTCTGTCTAACGACCTGAAATGGGCTAAAAACACTGACCGGGTCGTAAAGAAAGCCCGTCAGCGTCTTTACTTCCTGCGGAAACTTAGAGAATTTACCACTAACTCTAAGATTCTGCTGAACTTTTATCGCTGCACCATTGAAAGTTTACTTGTTGGTTCTGTGTCTGTGTGGTTTGGAAACATCACAGATAAAGAAAAGAGAGCTTTAAACAAGGTGCTCCGCTCTGCAAAGAGGACCGTGGGCTGTGAGCTTCCTGTTCTGGAGGTTCTTTACAAATCCAGACTTTTAAACAAAGCTCTTAAAATCATCGGTGACTCTTCTGGCCACCCTGGGAAAGCCATGTTCCAGCTTCTTCCCTCTGGCAGAAGATTCCGGTCACTGAGATGCAAGACATCTCGCTATGCTAACAGCTTCTTTCCACAGGCTGTTAGGTGCCTAAACAGAGCATTTTAATTCCTGCTTTTACCTAATTTTAAACTGCTTTTACCCCTTGTATTGTTTTGTCGATCGGTGCCACAGTGTCAGCTGTTTTTTTATTATTTATTATTTTATATTCAGTGTATGTGTATTTATATTACATTGTATCGTGCTTTTTATTCTGTCGGTGCACACAGAGTACCTCTCTTTGCATGTATTTCCAATGTAGTTTTACTGCACATGGCCAATAAAATGAATCTGAATCTGAATCTGATTTGGGGGCAACAGTGGCTCAGTTGGTAGAGCATTACCCTTTGGGCCTGAAGATCGTGGGTTCGATGCTCCCACTGATGTCTGCTGTTCTTGGGAAAGACACTTAACCCCACGCTGCCTGAAGGCCCCTCAGAAAGACCAAGGCTGTGTCACCGCTGACAGAGGATCAGAGGGACTGGTGCTTTGAGGAGTGGGGGGTAGCACTCATTGCCACCCCCCAACAAATAAAGGGGATGAAAATGAATGAATACCATCAGTTGGGTACAATCTAAGATTAACTTTGACCTTTCTCAGAAAAAAAAGATAAACATGGAGGCCTCAACACTGTATTCATCCAAGTTGCCGCACAGACAATAAATGGGCAAATAAATGTGTTAAACAGTCAATGTTCAGGAGCGATCATTTCTTTTCAGAGTAAATACTCTGTGAATGTGTCTATGGAGTTTACACATAGTTTGTTGTGAGTGGCTCACTTTGGGAAATGTAGACATGACATAAAGATTCCAAATCTGATATAAACAGGTCCTAAAGAATTAAATTGACCTTTGACATTTTGTGAGGCTCTAACAACTTTTGTGTTTTCAAAAGTCATTGTCAAGAAGGATCAAAACTTGTTATAGTATCACCTCTAGGTGTTGTTCCCTCTCTGACCAGGAGAGGGCGGTAACACACTTCTACTGGTTCAACACAAGGTTCTGCCTTTACCTTTAGTACAGCCACAGTAATTATATATATTTAAGGTAAAGTGATACACCCCCAAACTGTTTGCACCATAACAGTTTGTGTTTAGATCATAAACTGTAAATACTAATCATGTTTAGACCAACACTGTGTATTCAAATACTTTTCGCATTTATATTTTTTACAATAACAAAATCATGTGTCATTAAACTTCCACTTCAGAGTTACTTTTATGTGCTCCTTTTCATTTGTGTGACAAGACAATTATTTGAAATGTAGTTGTAATATGTGATGTATTATGTCCACAATTGAAATGAATAAATAAATGAGAACTTTCAGTAAAACAAAATCCAAATAGATCGTTAAGTTTGTAAATCTGACTACATATGCAAAAGTTCAAACTGTATCAATAATTTCTATTAGCAAGGCACTGTAGAATCATCAATATATGACGCAAGTAACTAGACCAGTTTCTCCCAACACTGTAAACTGGACTTAATCTATATTTTTAAACAATAATTAAACTCTTTTTTACGTCAGAGTTTAGCCTAGTCCTGAAACTGGACAAAAGTACGTTTTATACATATGTTCTATACATATGCTATAACAAGTACGTAAGTAATGTGAACTAGTTTGATGCTGTGCTGCCCCCTACTGGAAGAGAATTACCATTGTTTTATACTGCAACGTCTTAAAAATTATACACAGTTAATAAACATATAATTATAAAAACATAACAGCAAGTAACCAACCATGGACGTTTTATTTTTATTTTTTTTACAAAAATAGACAAACAAATGCAGTGGATATTCTGAATCCCTGCAGATAAAAGTGAAGGACGACCAGCGAGGACCAGTTACAATAAAAAAGGACTTAAATGAATGTAAATTAAGGTTAATGACTGGTTCAGAAACATTTTTAAAATATAGATCATAGCACAGACCATGGGAGGAGGAGAGAAAGAGAGAGAGAGAGGGGGGGAGAGAGGAGGAGAGAGGACAAGACAGGAGAGAGGAGAGAAGAGAGGAGAGGAGAGGAGAGAGGAGATGAGAGGAGATGAGAGGAGAAGAGAGGAGAAGAGAGGAGAGGAGAGAAGAGAGGAGAAGAGAGGAGAAGAGAGGAGAAGAGAGGAGGAGAGGGGAGAAGAGAGGAGGAGAGAGAGTAGAAGAGAGGAGAGGAGAGAGAAGAAGAGAGGAGAGAGAGAAGAGAGGAGCTAAGCGACCCTTGTGGTGAGGTCAGTCTGAGGACTGGCTGCTGCTCGATGATGAAGATGATGAAGCTTCATGTTTTCTTTTCTTGTGTTTCTTTTTGTCGTGTTCTTTTCTGTTTTTTCTACTTTTCTTTTTGTGGCTTTTAAGTTTCTTCTTCTTGGATCGGTCGTCGCTGTCAGACGAGCTGGACCGGTGCTTCTTCTTTTTCTTCTTTGGCGTCTCTTCGTCACTTGATGAAGAGGATCTGAATAAATGAAAGAACATGTGAATTATGTGTTTTTGGAGATTTTAGAGTTTTTAAAGATTCTAGAGATTAGAGATTTTAAAGATTCTAGAGATTTTAGAGAGTGTGGTTTGTGCTAAACTTAGTCCTCTGCATCTGCTTCACTCTTTAATGCCACTCATCAGGAGCAGTGGTCCCTACAGCTACAGCTACACCTACAGTAAAGCTATGGTTAATGGTACTTTCCCAAAGGGCAATACTAAAAATATTGTATAATAATGTTGTATAATGAAAGTCCAAAGAGGGTTGTTACATTTACACGCTGTAACCAGAGCTGCTTTGTCAGGACTAAAACTACTGAAGAACCAACCACACATTTAAGCTTTAACTTTTCTTTTGTAAGTTGGTTATAACATTTGTTTAGAAAAAAATTCAACAGGTTGGCGCCCCCTGCAGGTGCCATTAAGGTCTGCTGCCTGCACTACTGGTAAGAACAAGATGTACAGAACAAAGCTGCAAGACTGGTTCTCATGTGTTCTTATTTTGGCAATAAGTTGCACAATAAACTTTTAGTGATTCTGATAAAGGTAATATTGAATGTCTGAAGAAAATCACATTCACAAACTCAAATATGTGTGTCATTATAATGAAAGCTGTTTATTAATGTTGACTTATTAAAAAGGCACAGATCAAATACTATGAAGGCAATGAATGAATTAATGTATCGTTTTATTGTATAATTTATATATTATTTGCAATACATTCATTTTAACTGGGACCTCAGGAAGATTAGCAACTACATTGGTGGAAGCTAATGGGGATCCCTAATAAACAATAACAAACAATGTGGACACTCAGACAATCAGAAATTACCTTTTCCGTGATTTTCTGTCCTTGCTCTTCTTGCGTTTGGACCTGACTTTTCGATCATCGTTACCTTCAGAGAAATTAGAAGGATTTTAATGATCGAAGAATGTTTAGTAACAAATCTCCCGCTCCCATCTCTGTCTAAGTCCTCTTTATTTATATAGTGCATAACTATAGTGAGTCCTGTGGACTCACCACCTGCAGGAGGATCAGGGAGGGGCTGGTGCTATGTGCACTGGGTGCAGATCTGACCGCCACCCCCCCCGACCCAGAAATGGATTAAGGGGAAGAAAATGGATGGATGGATGGATAGTTCAGACAATATTCCATTCTCTCCAAACGGTGATGACAAAAGCGAGACTCAGAACACATTGGTCCATCAAAGCCTCCGACCAACCAGCACTTCTGACTCCAACTCAACAGTAGCACATGTGGTTCTGAATCACTTAGAAAATCTTAAGGCATATGCAACAGTAGTATTTTATGACTTTAGCTCGGCATTTAATACGCTCCGTATTGACACTCTTGTCCGTAAGCTAGTCTGTTAAAATGTAAACAGCTGGCTGATTAAATGGTACTACTCTTTTTTAACAAAGCGCTCTCAAAAGGTGAGGGTCAACTCCATGTTTTCAAGGGAAACAGTCTGCAGTACAGGAGTGCCCCAGGTTACAGTTAGCTCTTCTCTTTTGTTTACATTATACACGAATGACTGTGTTAGCTTGCAACCCAACCAGTATATTATCAAATTTTCTGATGACACCGCTTTACTGAGTTTGCTCACGACCTGCTCTGACACCAGTGGCCACACATCTGCAGTGGACCAGTTCATTAAATGGTGCAATCATCACCACTTACAAGTTAATGTGAACAAGACAAAAGAGATAATTGTAGATCCTCATTCGATCGGGGACTATAGCAACGTCTTCATTCATGGACAAATAATTGAGCAGGTTTCATCATATAGGTACCTTGGGGTGGAAATGGACAATGAACTGTGTTGGCACAATCATGTGTCGAATATCTGTGTAAAGATCCATCAGCGGCTGTACTTCCTTCGTAGGCTTAGAGTATTTGGAGTGAGCCAAAATTTTATGTTGACCCTCTATAGAGCGAGTATTGAATCTACACTGATATGGAATCTTGAGCTGGTTTGGTAACCTCACAATGAAATACAAATCACAGATCCAGAGGATGCAAAAACTAGCCGGGAAGATCCTGGGAGTATCACTGTCCACTCTAATCTCACCTCAGACTATTTTAGAGCAGTCAGTGATTAGACAGGCCAAGAACATCATCAGAGACTCCATTCATGTTCTCTACTCACAATACGAGCTGCTGCATTCTGGAAGGAGGTACAGGACCCCACTGTGCAAAAGCAATAGGTTTAAGAACTCTTTTGTACCTCAGTCCATACAGCTGCTGAATAACATCAGGTTATTGTGCATTAGTGTCAACGAATGTTATGTGTGTATTGTCTGTTTTTTTTATGTCTGTATCTGTGGGTGCTACTTTACAAAATTGTAAAGTGCTTTGTAACTCTGGTCTGCAAACTGCGCTGTATAAATAACTATTTCTGTAAGCAACTTTTTAGTATTACAGTAGTGTGCATGTGTGTTGCCATGTGATCTTTAGTTTCCCGGGGTTTGGTTCTTTATAAATAAACAGGGACCACACTTTTTTTTTTTTACCACAATCTGCCTCTTTTCTGTCTACGAGCAGAGCTTACAGTGATGTTAGTTATTCCCTTGCACTGTGGAAACACTGGTATAGTATCCTCCTCTAAAGAGATTTGGGAACTATTATTGTTTTATGTTTGTTTTGTTCTGGACAACGAGTGTGTAATAAAACTATCCATCTCTAAACGGGGAGGACAGAGATGGATTACTTCTTTTCCAGTGACGTACCTTTCCGTTGTTTCTCATGGACGTGCACTGCCTCCTCTTCATCACTCTCTTCTGTGCTTGTGCTGCTCACGTCCAACACGATGTCTTTCTGGGGATCGACCCTGATGAAATTCCGACACTCAAAAGTTAAATGCCCCGCTGTGAAAACACCAGAGTAACGTGAGTTTTAAAGTAATACGAGTATTAGTAAGTAAGTAAGTAAGTAAGTAAGTAAGTAAGTTTTTATTTATATACCGCCTTTTCACTGCAGATCTGAGTCTCAAAGCGGTTTACAATTGTTAATTATACATATATATAGTTTTTAATGGAGATTCTCTTACGATAGCCACATTTCTTGCAGCCCGCTCTGATGTTGTCTTTATTTGGTCCTGTTTGGGATAAAAACATGTGATAACGTTAAATGTTCTGAGATGTATAATTATTCTACTGCAAAGTCGTCTTGAGATCATCTTTACGTGGATATTGTTTAATTTGAATAAGTAATTCCACTCTAACATTACCTGGAACATCCATTTATTCAATAACAGAAGAGGGGAATGTAGTTAACGACAACAAAACGGCGTGTCTGAGCCTGGGTCTTGGTCAAAATAGAGCCGGTGGGAAACACCAGAGCTCATCGAAGGTTCCGGGTAAGGAGTTCAAACTGCACGTGCGCCCTCTGCTGGATTGGAATGAAAACACTATTTAAATGTCTCGCTTTTTAATCTTTATTGTTTGATTCTACCACGTTACACTTCGTGATAGGTGGCAGTAGGTAGTTCAGCTGTTTAAGGCCGTCTAAGTAAGTAGTGAGTCAGTAAGTAATCTTGACATTCTCTATTTTTTATTTTTTATTGTACAAAAGTACATCCTGCACAGACTATATTTTTAACCTTTAACATGTTTCACACTTCTGTCTTTTGCACAAACTAAGTGATTCTATCCATGCCAAATGTGACATGCACTTTTCTCCATCAAAGATCAATAAAGTCTATCTTATCTTATATTATAGAACGATAAGTATTATCATTATTCAAATGTATTATGAAAACAAAGGACAAATCATCTGTACTTATAATAAATAATAATGCATCGGTTTTATATAGCGCTTTTTGGACACTCAAAGATGCTTTACATGTCATTATTCATTCACTCCATACCCGGTGGTGATAAACTACTACTGTAGCCACAGCTGCCCTGGGGCACACTGACAGAAGCGAGGCAACCACTCCAACCACCATCAACCATTCACACACACACACTCATTCTAGGCAATGGGGGCAAAGTGTCTTGCCTAAGGACACAACAGCAGTTTGGCACTTTACAGCCACAGCCGCTCCACTGTGGCTGGTGTTCCCAGAGGTTTAGTGTCTTGCCAAGGACACAACGACAGCAGACATCAGTGGGAGTTGGTGGAGAAAGTCTTGTGGTGGGCTCGAACCCACGACCTTCTGGCTCACAGCCCAATGCTCTACCAACTGAGCTACTGTCGCCTCCAGTTAAATTTCCTTTGTTCTTTATAATCCCTGTACGACTGAGAGCTTGCACAAACTTACTATTATTATTATTAGGTATTTCTGCACACATGTTAAACCTACAAACTGCAAACTCAAACATACTTATAATGAACACTATTCTCACATTATTATTGAAGCCATACATACTTCAAACATGTTCATACTTTCTCATTGTTTTGAATTATTTAATACAAAATTGATCACTTGGCTCACAACTTATCTTTGGAATAATTCAATTCAATCCAATGTATTCTTGTAGTTGCCTAAATCACAACAGTAGTTTCTCAGAGGACTTAATAAAACCATTGAGACCACATGGTATTGGACCATAGGGAGAGACCACATGGTATTGGTCCATAGAGAGAGACCACATGGTATTGGACCATAGGGTGAGACCACATGGTATTGATCCATATAGGGAGAGACCACATGATAATGGGCCATAGGGAGAGACCACATGGTATTGGTCCATAGAGAGAGACCACATGGTATTGGTCCATAGAGAGAGACCACATGGTATTGGTCCACAGAGAGAGACCACATGGTATTGGACCATAGGGAGAGACCACATGGTATTGGACCATATAGAGAGACCACATGGTATTGGACCATAGAGAGAGACCACATGGTATTGGACCATAGAGAGGGACCACATGGTAGTGGACCATAGGGAGAGACCATATGGTATTGGAACATAGGGAGAGACCACATGGTAATGGACCATAGGGAGAGACAATATGGTATTGGAACATAGGGAGAGACCACATGGTATTGGACCATAGGGAGAGACCACATGGTATTGGTCCATAGGGAGAGACCACATGATATTGGATCATAGGGAAAGACCACATTGAATTGGACCATAGGGAGAGGGTTAGGGTTAGGGTTAGGGTTTACCCTACCACTTACCACCACAGGGTTAGGGTAAACCCTACCTCCGGTTTACCCTACCACTAAAAACATACTGCACACTAGGGTAAATCCTCCAGCTCTGGTCCTGACCAAGCCGAGCATCAACATCTGGAGATGGGTTCCCGGGCGCTGTTACTACGGCGACCACTGCTCCTGACGTAAGCCTTAGGACATTAGGGTCAAATGCAGAAGATGGATTGCCCTACAGGGATCAATAAGGTGCACCTTTACCATTACTCTACCCTATGATCCAGAATAATGATCTGAGTCCATGATTGTCCCGAAACAACAGAACAACAGCTGTGGCCCACGGCGTCACCAACAAAATGACTGTGGTTTTTACCAAGGGTTCAGTGAGACTCAGAACACACTGATGTAAGACCCCAGACATGCTGTCAGCACAGGGACTCTGGCACACACTCAGATGTGCTTACACCGCCACGTGCACACTCACACATACACACACACACACACATAGCCACATGCACACTCACACATGCACACTTACAGCCACATGCACAGTCACACATGCAGACAGCCACGTGCACACTCACACACACACAGCCACGTGCACACTCACACATGCACACACGCACAGCCACATGCACACTCACACATGCCCACACGCACAGCCACATGCACACTCACACATGCAGACAGCCACGTGCACACTCACACATGCACACTCACACATGCTCACAGCCACATGCACAATCACACATGCACACTTACAGCCACACACAGCCACTTGCACACTCACACATACACACACAGCCACATGCACACTCACACATGCACGGCCACATGCACACTCACACATGCACACTCATACATGCACACACTGGTGCTGGAGACAATAGAAAAAGAAAGAAAAAATAATCATAATTCAGGCGTTGATATCAAAAACCAGACAGACTTGTAAATGTGGTCATTTTTCCCCAATTTGTTCTTTGGCTAGAATATTTTAACTTGACATTTTATTGGTCTATATCAGCTGTTCCCAAAGTCTAGTCTAACTCAGACCCCGAAACCTATCCAGGAATATCTCTGGCCCCTCCCACTAACACTTCACAAACATATACAGGATTCAAGTTGTGATTTTTTGTAGAATTCCAATCACATTTTTGTAGATTTGATCAGTTGTGTGCCCCTTATGTCTCCCTGGTCCATCAGACTGGTTGGATCAGGATCTTTTGGCGTGTTTGTTGCATAATGAGATGGTAAGAAAGATAAATCACCAGCTGTAGCCAGTGGGGGGCGGGTCCCGGCTCAAAAGTGGCCAAAATGGCGTGCGCTGACATGCTTGCAATACCACCCCGGGCCGATGGGGGTGGACCCGGAGTAAGAATTAGCTAATGCTAACATATAGCATTAGCTGACCTCTCTAAAACGTCTTTACAGGATGGTCCAAAAGTGGCTCTTGGCCCAAAGCTCCGTTCCACATGTGTGTCAATACTGAAGGGAGTGTTTTGGACCAGTCTAGTTTAGTCACTGTGGACTTTAGAAGGCACTCGTTAAATGAATGGGGCTCTTGCAGCTGACACATGCGCAGATGCGTTTTTTCACATTTGTCAGCCCCCGCGGCCATTTTGAAACTGCCCATAGACCGCGGAAGTTGTGGCACATCCTGGACTACCTCACAGACAGACCCCAGTTTGTGAGAACCAGGGACTGCGTGTCTGAGGTCCTGACCTGCAGTGTGGGGGCCCCCCAGGGAACTGTCCTCGCGCCGTTCCTCTTCACCCTCTACACTGCGGACTTCAGACACAACACTGACGGTTGTGTCCTCCAGAAGTTCTCCGACGACTCTGCCATCATCGGACTCAGCTCCGAGGACGATGACGCAGAGTACAGAGGAGTTATACAGAACTTTGTGGACTGGTGTCAGCGGAACCACCTCCTCATCAATGCGGGGAAGACCAAGGAGATGGCAGTGGATTTCCGCAGACGTCACTCTGCCGCTCCAGCCCCAGTGAACATCCAGGGAAAGGACATCGAGAGAGTGGACTCTTACAAGTACCTGGGTGTTCATCTGAACCACAAACTGGACTGGACTCATAACACAGACGCCCTCTTCAAGAAGGGCCAGAGCCGCCTCTACCTGCTGAGGACGCTTAGGTCTTTTGGAGTGCAGGGGCCACTCCTGAAGACCTTCTATGACTCTGTGGTGGCATCAGCCATCTTATATGGTGTGGTCTGCTGGAACAGCAGCATCACAGAGAGGGACAGGAAGAAGCTGGACAAGGAAGTCCAGCTCAGTCCTGGGCTGTTCCCTGGACACAGTGCAGCAGGTGGGGGACAGGAGGGTCCTGAGCAAACTAACATCTATGCTGGACCATGACTGTCACCCCCTGCAGGACACTCTCTCTGCTCTGGAGAGCAGCTTCAGTGACAGACTAATTCACCCTCGCTGTGTGAAGGAGAGGTTCCGTAGGTCTTTCCTTCCTGCTGCTGTCAGACTGTACAATAAGAACTGCTGAGCCTGTAAATTTCATTCATCTGTAACTAAGTAAATTCTTAAATCATGTGCAATGTGCAATACTGCAACTTCAGGATGTCACAGAACAATGTCACTTTACCTCATGTCACTTTACTTATATACTTTTTATCCTGCACTATTTAACTGTACAGTATATAACTGCACTACTACATATCTATTTTGACTGGCATTGAAGCATTTTCAGCATCTACAGCTAGTTATGTTAGCTTAGAAACATAGCTACTACTTATTTGTATATATTGTGTGTGCTCCCTGTGTGCTCTTACTACTCTCCTATATGTGCGATGCAACATCGAAATTTCCCCACTGCGGGACGAATAAAGGAATTCTTATCTTATCTTATTAGTGTAATAATTACAGAACGATAAGGCGTGACTACGTCCGTTAATATTTACAGTCTATGATTGTAGCTCACACTCAGCATTGGACATTGAACCTCTGCAACTTACCACATTTTTAGCTTATTATGAACTTTTGAAACACAGCAAAACACCGCCCGGAAGTAGAACATCCTCCTATATATATACATATGTATCCCTTTAAGTGTCTCAATACAAAGGTAAACCTTGGTGATATTACATTACTAGTTCAAATCACAGTAACTTACATTAATGTGATGTACATGAGTAAAAACAGCTCTTTAAGTAAGTAATTTTTATTTATATACCGCCTTTCACAGACCAGAGTCACAAAGCGGTTTACAATTGTTATTTTTGGGCATTTTTCCTCTCACTCCACACAGAGATGGGAGCGGGGTCGCCAGTACAGGAGGCGCATGCCAGACCTATTATACACGTTTTCAGTGGTAGGGGAAACCGGAGCACCTGGAGGAAACCTACGCAAACATGGGGAGAACATGCAAACTCCATTCAGAAAGGCCCTGCTCCGACCGGGATTTGAACCCAGGACCTTCTTGTTGAGAAGCGAAAGTGCTGTCCACTCATATGTAAAATTAGTGCTAAATCATGTATAACAGGCTCCTCCCCTTTTGGGATCAGGACTCTCCTAAAAACAGGGTCTGAAATCGCGGACTATCCTGGTTTAAGAAAATAAAAATCCATAATTATTACAGATACACTGAATGTATTTATGAACGGTAAATGTGCGGTTACTCTTGTTGACTCTAATATGTTTGAAGTCTTTCAATCAGGATTCAGAGCTCATCATAGCACTGAAACTGCACTAGTCAAAGTCACAAATGACTTACCACTAGCTGCTGATAATGGACAAGTGTCAGTGCTGGTCCTACTGGACCTTAGCTGCATTTGACACAATAGACCACAGCATTCTACTGCAGAGGCTAGAATGTGATATAGGTCTTAGAGGAACAGCCCATGGCTGGTTTAAATCCTATTTATCAGATTGGTATCAATTCGTCAACGTAAATCAGAACTCGTCGCCTTATTCTGGAGTGGAATTCGGTGTGCCGCAGGGTTCGGTACTCGGACCGATTCTTTTCACTCTCTACATGCTGCCAGTAGGAAACATTATTAAAAAGCATGGAATCAATTTCCACTGCTATGCAGATGACACACAGCTTTATCTGTCGATGAAGCCAAATCAGACAGATCAGCTAGAAAAGCTCAGTGCCTGCATAAAGGACCTTAAAACGTGGATGACTCTTAACTTCCTACTTCTTAACCCGGAGAAGACAGAAGTGATCCTACTCGGTCCGAAGCGCCTGCGTGACTCCCTTACTAACCAGATAATCACTCTGATAATGTCAGTATTATACCCAGTAACACTGCGAGGAATCTTGGAGTCATTTTCGACAAAGAACTCTCCTTCAAGGCTTATATAAGCCAAGCGACTAAAACGGCGTACTTCCACTTACGGAACATCGCTAAAATGAGGAATTTCCTTCCTAAAAGTGACGCGGAAAAACTTAATCACGCTTTTGTCACCTCAAGACCTGACTACTGTAACGCTTTATTGGCAGCATGCCCTAAAACCTCTTTGAAGAGCTTCCAGCTCGTTCAGAATACAGCAGCTAGAATCTTAACAGGTACCAAAAGGAGGGAGCACATAACTCTGGTGTTAAAATCACTCCACTGGCTCCCTGTGGAGTACAGAATAAAGTTTAAAATCCTTCTCTTAATATAAAGCCATAAATGGCTTGGCTCCTTCCTATCTCCAAGACACGTTAGTGTCATATCAACCAAGTCGAGCGTTGCGCTCACAAAACGCCAGACGTCTGGTGGTTCCTAAGGTCTCAAAAATCACTGTCGGCGGCAGAGCATTTAGCTACCAAGCTCCTTTACTGTGGAATCAGCTTCCCATTTATGTTAAGGAAGCAGATACGGTGTCCACATTCAAGGCCAGGCTTAAAGCACTCTACTTTAATTTAGCATATAATTAGGTAATATATAATATATGGTGTATATATTATATATACAGTATATGCTGTATTATGTTATATATTATACAATATATGTATTGTGTTGTGTATTATGTTATGTTGTATATTATGTTATATATTATTCTGTATGTTACGTTATGTATTATATATAATATATATAGTATATATAATATATAATATATAATTAGGATTGCCTGGATTGGTTTGCACACCTGGTGTGCAATCCATGAATCTTGGTGCTGTAACCTAGGCTAGCCTAGCCGTGGCTGCTGCTGCTGTCTCGACTCCTTTCAGATACGCTCTCTTTATTCAAGGCTAGGTTTAAAACAGTCCTCTTTAGTTTAGCATATGGTTAGGAAGGTAAGACTCAGGGAGGGCTAAACTCCTCAGAGTGTTAGTCAAGCTGCATAGGGAGTCAGTTTGCTGGGAGAAGTATGGTAACTCGAGCACTATCCTCTCCTCCTTCCTACTTTACCTGTTTAGCATTATTAGGATTTTGACTGTAGTTTGTTCATTGCTATTCACCCGTTGTCCCATTGTCTGTTTCATGGTACGATGACGGGATCTCTGAGCCTGGCCTCCTCCCCCTACGCCTGCGGACTGCCCCGCCCGACCCGCCTGGGAGTGCTTCGTTCTTGCACCGGACCTGTCCACGTTCAGCGGCCACTGGTCCACGTTCTGTAGCTAGCTTAGGTCCTAGATCATTAGCCTGTCCGTCCGGAGGAGCGGATCCCTTTCTCAAATGGGTCTCCCTCCCTGTGGGTTTCCCTAGGTCTCCCCAAGGTTTCTCACTTTTTCCCACTGGGTTTTTTAAGAGTTTTTCCTTGTCGATGCAGGAGGGTCTTGTTGGACAGTTAGTGTCCAACAGAAAGGATTGGTGATGATCAGGACACTTTAGCATTCTACAACATGTATGGACATTTTCTTCTGTGTGTGCTTTATATTTTTCATGTGTTTTAACTGTTGATTCTCTGATCTGTGTTGGTGATTTCAATGGTTTTCTTAAGTCCTCTGAGATGACTTCTGTTGTGACTTAGGGCTATACAAGAATAAATTGTATTGTATTTTATTGTATTGTTGACTTTTGTATTGCAGAAAAGTGTACTCTATAACTCAAACACATGCCACACAATACACAGTATTTTTATTCTTCTAACAGTTACACAGTGGTCTGTTGGTCCCACTTTGGCTGCAGTCCTAACTTCCAACATATACTGAGTTACAGTATTTCATGTCTGGCTCTTTGTTCCACTTTCCCAGATGTGGGGAGTGTTTCATAAATGTTTTCCACTTGAAAGACTTTTTGTTCTCATTTGGCTTCATAGTGTTGTAACATTGAAGACGCTACGTATTTGTCTAGAATGTGCAGGTTCAAAAAGAGGGCAAAGAAATGCACAGAGTGATGCATTGTGGGTCAGTGCATTTCAAGGGAACAAAAAGCATGACACTAACTTCCACTGTTACGCAGCTTCACCTGTGACATCACATCACATCCAAGGATTGGTCTTTGTATAAAACACATGAAAACTAAAACTACAACTTTGGAAAAACAGAAACTTCTGCTCCTCAAATCGTAAAAAAACATAGTCTTACTTGGATCCGAATGTCAGCGGGACTTTTCTACTTCCGGGTGGATCCTCAAGACTATTGGTCCTCCCAGTTGTCAATCATTCTGGTGATACATGCTCGTCCAATAAGACCAGAGAGTTTTATTCAAAAAGGGGAAAGGGCGGTTATTTCGTAAACTTTGTGAATATCCTCCTATAAACCTTTAAAGGAATAGTTCACCGTTTTTACATACTGACATATGTTCTTACCTTACCTTAGACTAGTTAATATGTACCTGTCTGGTCTTAGTCCGTGCGCTCTGTCATGCAAACGGAGCAAAAACGGGAGCACAAACGCAGCCTCCTCTGTATACTGTATAGGACCCAAAAGCTAGCTCCCGCTAGAAGCTACCAAACTCTTCCAAGTGTTCCCTATTAAATGTATATAGTTACGTGACGTGTTACACTGCAAAGTATAGTAACACAGAAATGTAACAGTCGATTTTCTCAGTGGATAAAACGGGTACTATATTGTGAGGCGTAGTAATCTGAGTAGCGCTACGTCCGCGCACTAACTTCTCTCCGGAGACTTCTCTCTCGCTCACTTCCGTCAATAGAAGCAGCGTGACTTGTAATACACACAGTAGCAGCGAGAGAGAAGTCTCCGGAGAGAAGTTAGTGCGCGGACGTAGCGCTCCTAACTTCTCTGCGCACTAACTTCTCTCCGGAGAC
Source organism: Knipowitschia caucasica (assembly GCA_964034765.1). Taxonomy (NCBI): domain Eukaryota; kingdom Metazoa; phylum Chordata; class Actinopteri; order Gobiiformes; family Gobiidae; genus Knipowitschia; species Knipowitschia caucasica. Next base: position 20,005,977 of record OZ035824.1, read on the forward strand.
TTCTCTCTCGCTGCTACTGTGTGTACTACAAGTCACGCTGCTTCTATTGACGGAAGTGAGCGAGAGAGAAGTCTCCGGAGAGAAGTTAGTGCGCGGACGTAGCGCCCCTCAGATTACTACGCCTCACAATATAGTACCCGTTTTATCCACTGAGAAAATCGACTGTTACATTTCTGTGTTATTATACTTTGCAGTGTAACACGTCACGTAACTATATACATTTAATAGGGAACACTTGGAAGAGTTTGGTAGCTTCTAGCGGGAGCTACCTTTTGGGTACTATACAGTGACCAGAGGAGGCTGCGGTTGTGCTCCCGTTTTTGCTCCGTTTGCATGACAGAGCGCACGGACTAAGACCAGACAGGTACGTATTAACTAGTCTAAGGTAAGGTAAGAACATATGTCAGTATGTAAAAATGGTGAACTATTCCTTTAAGCTGTAGATTTTTCATTAGGGCTGCATGATATATCAAAAAAATACCGTTATCGCGATATTGGTGCGTGCGATATGCATATCAAAAAGATCTGCAATGTATCGTTAATAATAATATTGTTATCGCAATACTAAACATTCATATCGAATATTGCACTAATTTCCAATCTCGTGCAGCCCTATTTTTCATTGCTATTCACATGCTGTCTCATTGTGTGTTTCATGGCAGATGGGACCCTTGAATCTGGCCTCTTTTACTGGCTCCTGTGAACTTGTGAACTGAAAAGTACTTTTAAACAGAACTGTCTGAAATGTTCCCAGAAATATCTTCTCTGCAAACAAAAAATCTTCCCTCAAAAAGATAAGGTAGACTTTAATCCCTCCAAAAGTGTTTTATTTTTATTTTTTATGAATATATAACAACAATGTATATATGTGTATTATGTGTGTGATGTATATTTATATATCCTCGTCCCCCCTGTGCATTTTAGCTAAGCCCCGGTGATCCAAGATGGCACCCTATTCAAATGAATGGCTTGTGCTCAGTAGCACATGAGACTTCACGGAGACCGGGAGATTAGCTGAACTCGCCTATGTTTGGGCATCGTCTGGTCCCATAGACATATATAGAATAGACGCCGCATTGGTTGCTCGGGCACGAAAAATACGGCCGCCATCTTGGACCGGTCATCCTACAGCGCGATGCCTGAACACTGTGCGGCGTGGGATTACTTTTCACAAGTAAGATTTAACATTATTATTGGTTGTACTAGTTTGTTAATGGAATATTACTGAATTGTATTTATGTCACCAACGAAATCAGATACAGAACATCTATTGAATAGCAAACAAGCTAACTTACAGCAGCTTTGGTTCATTATCAAAATGCGAGTTTTGTTGAAGGGATGTTCTATATTTGAAGGAGGAAAATGGGAAGAAGTAATTAGGAATAATAGGAATTATGGTAATATATATATATATTTGTTGTTTTATTCATGTATTTGCATCTTGAAGGTTTCCCAGAGACAGAAATGGTAGGAAGAAGTGGGAAGTGGCTATGAGGAGGGAAGGATTCACTGCAAGTGATTCATCCGTGCTTTGCAGTGAGCATTTTAAGCAGGAAGATTTGGACAGGACAGGTCAGATTATCCGACTCAGAGATGGTGTTGTTCCATCCATCTTCAGCTTCCCGGTTCATCTCCAAAGAGTAGGTTTATCACCATAAGGCTGTCAGCACTAATATATTCTATTCTATTATATAATATATATGTTATAATAACATATTACAAATATATATATAATTTCTTTTTAAGTACTATGTTTCTCCATTTTAGCCAGAAAAGGATGTATGTGTGTGTATATATATATATATTATATATATATATATATATATATATATATATATATATATATATATATATATATATATATATATATATATATATATATATATATATATATACATGTGTGTGTATGTTTCAGTATTTCACTTGTTGAATAAATGTCCCTAACATTTTGTGAGTAGTGTATAGATACAACATTGTGTATTATGCAAAATTCCTGTCATACATCACATATATCATATATCAAAATATTCTATTACTGTTAAACCCACTAGGAATATTAACATACGCCAAACCATGTGTCCTGTGTCATAGCTACATGTGTGTGGTTTACAGTAAAAAAAAAAACGTGTGAAAATCAGTGAAGTATTCAGCGACAGCGAGTTATGATTGATTAAATGCGCTGACTCGTCACTGCGCCTGCTAAACAGATTACTCTGAGAGGAGCGGGCGACCGGTCCAAGACGGCGGCGCTACGGCTCGTCGGCGCCAATGGACAGTAGCGGTAGATGCGGCGTCTATTCTATATATGTCTATGTCTGGTCCTCCCGGCTCTGAGCAGTGGATGAGCTCCCATGATACGTTGCGCCAAATACGCGTGTTTGGCTTTCATGCACGTGCACAGAGGGGCACGGCTGCTCTGACCAATCAGAACTGCTGATCAGAGCAGCAGCAGAGCGGAGTCAGAGCGGGAAGGAAAGGAGCAGCGTTTGTGGCAGTAAAGTGTGGATTTAATTAAACATAACCACAGGATTAAAGAAGAAAAAAAGTTCAGGATGACAAGGAGCACAATAATCCCCACAAAATCCGATATTTCTGAAAGCTGTAGGTTCTCTGTCAGCTGAGGTCGAGTTCTAGGGGACTTTTTTCTGGGTAGCCCGCGTGAATTTAGTTTGCAATACCAAGGGAGCCCCCTGTGCCCATGGGTGGGACAGCTGTAAGCTAGTATTACCCTATTACCAGTTATTATTATTGATCCATGGTTTTATCCCCTGGCCCCTCCCCTCTTGTCCCCTCACCCCCCTGTATGATTAAAAAAACATACTAAATATTTCAGTGATAAATTAAGAAATACTCTGTTAAGTATAATTGTTAAGTTTGGACTGACTTTAAAAAACAGACACAATCCAGAGAGTGGCCTGTTTCCAATGAACACTAATGGTTCACATCCCGCTGCAGGAGTTTGGTTGAAACCCTTTCGTTTTAATTGATCACTTGATTTAATACTTTATTTTGAGCCGTACAGAAATCACTGTACACACTTACAACAAATGAAGAACAAAACAAAACAAAGAGGTACAGGGAGGATCTGCACAACTCATATTTGTACAACACACACACACACATACACATATATATATATATATATATATATATATATATACACATATATATATATATATATATATATATATATATATATACATATATATATATATATATATATATATATATATATACACATATATATACATATATATACACATATATATACACATATATACACATATATATATATATATATATATATATATATATATATATATATATATATATATATATATATATATAGGAAAAGGAAAATCGTTTGGATCAAAAAGGAGTGGGAAGAAGAAGACTTATGCAGCCAGCGAAAATTCAATTTGGTAGACGTTAACCAAAATTACCCCCTCCAGGCCGGCTCGCATCCCCAGCCTATTGCTCAGCAGACGCCCCCTTCCAATCATCTGTACCGACTACGCCAGCCGCATAAAAACGGAGAAACTCCCACTCTCGGCCTCTGAAGCCTTGCAAGCCCTCGAAGCCTTGCAAAGAATCGTCTGGAGCAGTGTCTCCCAAAGTGGGGTCCGCGGCCCCCTGGTGGGCCGCGAGGGTACTGCAGGGGGGCCGCGGGAGGTCATAAAAATATATATATATATATATATAATTATTTAATGTTAAATTTATAATGTTTTGTTTGTAATATTAAAATATTTGTGTTCATTATTTGACTTGAATAATCCACTGTAATCATTTTTGTATTACAATGTTTGTAGCAGAGGCTATTTCCCCAAAATAAAATAACCAGAAGAGCCTATTCTTAATGTTGTCTTCTTGGTTATTATTTTGGGGGGGCCACGCAGACCCGTCAGATTTTTAAGGGGGCCTCGGTGTTACTGAGTTTGGGAATGGCTGGTCTGGAGGAATCGTTTTCGTCTACTCACGCTACTCGGCGCGTCCCTGGCGTCCTCAGTCTGGCTGCTTGTGGTCTGCTCCTCCTCCGCGTCCCTGCACCTGCTGTGGTTCGCGTGTCTCCACTGCTCTCCTCCTCTGCGGGCTCTTTCTGCGGGCTGCTCCGCGGGGCCCTCCGCGGGTTCTGTGCTGCTCGTTCCTCGTGGTCTGCTGCCGCGCGCAGAAGGTCTGGCGGTGCCGCATTGTCCCGTTGCTTTTCCCAAGTCTCCTGGCATGTGAGTACAGTGAGTGTGCTGACCGCGGTCGGATTAATCCCGGGGTTTTGGGCTGCAGGCGATTGGTTTTTTGCCCTACGCACTTGACTGCAGGCGTCAGTTTTTTCGCCCCGTGCTTGGTCTGCAGGCTCCGTTTTCGCATGTGTTTGAGCTAACTGAGGGGCAATGCATATTAAATGGCATCAATCTCTATCGTCTGAGGGATATAAGAGGAGCTACGTGCATTAATTCAGATTCATGTTCTGCCACTTGCAGTAAAACCATGCATTTAAATAGCTAGGTCGCTGGTATTAAATTAGGTAACTAAACTGCAGTTGTTGCATTTTGAATGTGCAGCAGAAAGAAAAAGGGCCCAACGTGAATCTGCAATGGGTGCGAAGTGGTGTTGGAGCTAATGAACGCATGGATCAGTGATCGTTCATGCGTATCTGCCATAACCAAAGCAGCAAGATGGCTCCAGGGGACGTCTGTTATTCGCATGGGATGTTTCGGATTCGGGTCGATTTATTTCCTCAGGCTGTTAAACAACCATGGGCATGGTTCTCTGACCGCCGCTGCTGCCGGTCCCCGCTGCCGTTCCCACTGATGCCTGATCCCGCTGCCGCTGTTCCTGCTGCCGCTCCTGCTGCTGCCTGTTCCTGCTGCCGCTCCTGCCGCTGTCTGTCCCTGCTGCCTGCTCCTGCTGCTCCTACTACTACATGTGCCGCTGCTGCTGTTCCTGCTGCTGCCGCTCCGCAGGCTCCCAGGCTGCACCTGTCTCTACGGCTCGGCTCTTTCAGACACGTACGTAACCCGGCTCACGGAGACAAGCGGCGCACGCTGGCGTGACACGTCTGTTTGTTCGTATGAATCGCATTGTGGTGCTGCTGCTCCCGCTAATGCTGCTTCTGCTGCTTCATACTGCTACCGCTACTGCTGTTACTGCTGCCGCTGCTGCTTCATACTGCTACTGCTGCCGTGCTGCTGCTGCTTCATTTACTTTCCTCTCTCAGTGATTTACTCTCTTCACTTGCATCTCTTTTACTGAAACACTGAACAGCTACAACAACATTCTACTGCTGTGGCTTTGATACAGGATTATTGCTGTTATTATCTACGGATGCTGCAGCTGCTGCTGCTACTGCTGCTGCTGCTTCATACTGCTACTGCGCTACTGCTACTGCTGCTGCTTCATACCGCTACTGCTGCTACTACTGCTGCTGCTGCTTCATTTACTTGCCATCTCTCTTCACTTGCATCTCTTTTACTGAAACACTGATCAGCTACGACAACATTCTACTGCTGTGGCTTGATACAGGATTATTACTGTTATTTTCTAAGGACGCTGCTGCTGCTGCTGCCGCGGCTTGATACAGGTTATCGCTGTTATTATCTGAGGTTACTGCTGCTGCCGCTGCTGCTACTGCTACTGCTGCAACCCACTCTCTCGGAAGCTTATCCTGCTTCTACTGGATGCTGCCCGGCTGAGTACGCCGCGCTGCGCCGGCCTCGTACCTATGCTCCCAGGGTCGCTTCGGCGGTCATGCTTCATCTCTCTTCCTAATCTTCTGATTCTATCAGATGCAGCTGGCCGAGTAGCTGCGCTGAGCCGTCAATCGGACTCCTAATCAAAGGCATCCATACCTGTATTCTTCACTCTTCTGATCGCAGGCTCCCCATCATGCTGCCCATCCTGCAGCGGCGCTGAACTCCGGCTCATCTTCCAAGTTCATGTCTGCCCTCCTCGCAGCATCTTCCCGCTCGCCTTCTATGGCTTCTCTGCATAAGCGTTCACTACTGCTCGCTCAACCTTCATGCGGTCCGAGACGCGGCTTTCCCGACCATCCTACTATCCTGATTATCTACTCTCCAACCCAAGATTCTAAGCGTAAGGGCGCCTGCAACATCAATGGCCCTCTCCGATATGTCTCTGCCCCTACAGGTCTTCGCTTCTACAAGAAGAACCCCCCGAAACCGTGGGTTTTGGGGGGTTCTTCCAGGACCATTGGGTTGCCGGGCCGCGGCCGCTACTTTCCACCGGAGCACCTCCTCTGCCCTACACGAGATATTCCCAGTGGTCGTGGCTGCGCGCTGTGGAATCACACGTGGCAGAGAAAGAGGATCTCTGTCACGCGTGATAATCTCGACGTAGTGGAAGCATTAAACAAAGGTCGCTCTTTTTCACCCAACATAATGTCCCCTGACCCTTTCAACCTTCATCTCAAACATTCAAGACCAAGGCGCCTGCAACATAATAATAGCTCGCTCCGACACATCTCTCTGCCCCTACAGGTCCATGATGCGTTACACTCGCCTCCGCTGCAAAAAGGAGATTTTAACGGACCTCTAATTCTCACTCCAGACAACCTTCCCATGACAGCAACCTGGTTCAGAGCTCGACTAAGATCCCTACTGCTCCTCTGCAATTTGTCTCCCCAGCTCTATACAGCCCACTCCTTCAGGATAGGCGCTGCCACGCGCGTGGCCTCGATGGGGCTCCCCCACCTCTCCAACAGCTGGGACGCTGGTCATCATCGGCTTTCTCCGCCTACATCAGGCCAGACGCGTCCGCTATCCTGGCTGCACAACGTCTACTGGCTTCCTCGTAAGCTCCCAGCAAAGCAATACAAAGCAAAGTAAGTGAAGCAATAAGATTCTGGTGGCGGCACGCACTTCTCAAACACTCTCCGCTGCCGCAGCGTCTGACGGAACGTGATGCGAGCGCTCACGTTCCCAGCGCGCAAAAATAACTCCGCTGCAACGTCCGGCTGATCACAGCATATAGCGATAGCGGTCACAGCATATAGCGATAGCGGTCACAGCATATAGCGATAGCGGTCACAGCATATAGCAAAAAATGGTTAGCGGTCACAGCATATAGCGATAGCGGTCACAGCATATAGCAAAAAATGGTTAGCGGTCACAGCATAGCAAAAAATGGTTAGCGGTCACAGCATATAGCAAAAAATGGTTAGCAGCATTGCGCTGGCGGTCACAGCATATAGCGATAGCGGTCACAGCATATAGCGATAGCGGTCACAGCATATAGCGATAGCGGTCACAGAATAGAGCAATCATGACGTCTGTCCCCTCCAAACCAGGCTTCGAAAACTCCATCAACACGCAGCCTTTTTGGGGATTGTGCGCGCTCCATCGCAGGAGCCTTTCCGATCTGAAGGCCGCACCGGGACCTAGGGCGCCAAACCTCCTTTCAATAAAATACTCAAAACTTCCTGTTTTCTCGTCTCTCCAAATTGAAATGCAGCCAGCGAAAATTCAATTTGGTAGACGTTAACCAAAATTACCCCCTCCAGGCCGGCTCGCATCCCCAGCCTATCGCTCAGCAGACGCCCCCTTCCAATCATCTGTACCGACTACGCCAGCCGCATAAAAACGGAGAAACTCCCACTCTCGGCCTCTGAAGCCTTGCAACCACCGCCTCCCCTCCTCCTCCTCTTCACCCTGCCTCCAATCTGCCTTCAATCTGCTTCCCGCTGCCAAATGCCGCCACCAGTGCCTAGGTCCCGGGGGATTGTGCGCGCTCCATAGCAGGAGCCTTTCCGATCTGAAGGCCGCACCGGGACCTAGGGCGCCAAACCTCCTTTCAATAAAATACCCAAAAACTTCCTGTTTTCTCGTCTCTCCAAATTGAAATGTGCTCCCACCTCCTGTTAAGATGAGATAAAACATTCCTTTATTGGTCCTCAGGGGAAATGTCAGTGTCATCTTTGCACATTACTGCAGAAAAAGAAGGAAATAAGACTCAGACTCTCACATCACAGAAAGATAATAGACAATAGAATTAAAATAAGATAAAGAATAAAATAAAATAAACTCTGGAGCTATAATCGCACTTGGTTCAGGAGTATTTACAGATGTGTATATTGTACTTTAGCAGCAGAGAATATGAACAGAATAAACATCAGTAATATCAACAGATAAAGTGACTATTGGCGGAGTGGTTAGCAAGGTCCTGGGTTCAAATTCTAGTCTGAACAGGGCCTTGGAGTGGAGTGGAGTTTGCATGTTCTCCCCGTGTCTGTGTAGGTTTCCTCCGGGTGCTCCGGTTTCCCCTACCACTAAAAACATGTACAATAGATATGTGCCTCCTGTACTGGCCCCGCTCCCATCTCTGTGTGAGTCAGAGACTAATGCCAAGAATTTCAAAGCGCTTTGACTCTCGTCTGTGAATATAGACTCTCGTCTATATCAAAAAACATTACTTAATTTCTCACTGGTGAATGACAGAAGTATCAGATGGACATGTAATAATGCAGTAATAATAATAACAGGTAAAGTGACTAGTGGCAAAGTAACTATAGGGAATTATTACCGGTGACACTGGATTCAGCAGTTCTTGTTATACATTCTCGTTGTACAGTCTGAGAGCAGCAGGGAGGAAGGACCTGCGAAACCTCTCCTTCACACGAGGGTGAATAAGTCTGTCACTGAAGCTGCTCTCTAGAGCAGAGAGGGTGTCCTGCAGGGGGTGACAGTCATGGTCCAGCATAGATGTTAGTTTGTCCAGGACCCTCCTGTCCCCCCGCTGCCGCACTGTGTTCAGGGAACAGCCCAGGACAGAGCTGGACTTCCTGACGTTCCAGCTTCTTCCTGTCCCTCTCTGTGATGCTGCTGCAGCAGACCAAACCGTACAAGAGGCTGTTCCTACATTTCTCAACTTAGCTTAGTTCCTCGTTGGCTCCAGGACTGTGTGCGAATGAGTAACAGGTCGCTAACGTCAACAAAACTCTTCAAAAGCTTTGGGAGAACATGATCTGCAGCTGTCTCTGTGGGTGGTCCATGTCTCTGCATGACCAGAAATGTCCCGGAACGACCAAACTGTAAAGGAAGTGGGTAATATGTGAAATGCAAAGCTGCCTCAGTGTCTCCTGGTCTCTCCTGGTGTGTCTCCTGGTGTGTCCCCTGGTCTCTCCTGGTGTCTCAACTGTCTCCTGGTGTCTCTCCTGGTGTCTCCTGTGTCTGGTTAGCACCTGGTGGGTCCAGAGGAAGATGGTTTTGGATCAAGGCCTGGTTTTCTCAGCCTGACTTGTAGAGAAAATAAACTTGACGCCAGTTGCAAGCCCTCTTTCCTCTCTCTCTCTCTATCCTCTCTTTCCCGTCACTCTCTCTCTCTCTTTCCTCTCCCTCTCTCTCTCTCTTTCTCTCTCTCTCTCTTTCCTCTCTCTCTCTCTCTCTCACTCCTCTCTCTTTTCTCTCTCTCTTTCCTGTCTTGACACAGTGTTCTCCACCTAAAGCATAAGCATCATGCCTGGGTGGCCGTGCAGGAAACAGGTCGACACTGAATCGTTTGTACTCTGTTCTGTACAAACTTGTGTTGACTAATATTGAAATTTTTCAGTCCGAGCAAAGGGTGAAGGTTTGTGTTGTCAACAGGAATACAGAGTCTGCAACATGACAGTCGGAGGATCAGAGGGAGACAGGATTTAACCCTTGATTGTGAAGATGGTGTGCAATAGTCTAAGTTTACCGTGACAGAGCTAATGAGTGAGTGAGGCATTTAGCATTTAGCCTAGCTTTAGCATTTAGCCTAGCTTTAGCTATCTCATTTGCCACTAACGGAGCCCGTGGGGAGTAGAGCCACAATATCTTTGCTTCAATGACATTTCTAAAGTTTCCTCTTGCTCCGGCTTCAGTTTCTTGATATTTGGATTGAACCAGAACAGATTATTTTACTATCGCATTCTCCGCCAAACTACAACCAGCAAATTCAGACAAACTCTCGACGTCACCGACACCGACCTACAACACCGCCTCCCCTGCTCACTGATTGGTCGGAGGGGATTCAACCGAGGAAACTGCAGCCACTAGGATCAGACCCAGGCGTACATGTAGGAAATGATCATGGACCAGAGTTTACACATGGTAAGACCAGACGTACCTCCTCTTGATGTTATGCATGAGTTTCTTTGATGTGATGACGTCTGGGTTTTTTATGCTAATTCATGCATCATCACAACAATGAAAGTGTTTATTGACTTGACTCATATAAATGTCTGCAGCTTTAACCCATTTCTTTGGTTTACAGAAAAAAGGCGGGTCGAGAACCACAGACGCATGGTAAGGTTTAAGTGCCACAGAGGGAGGAAAACGGTCTGGTTTTGGATTGATCTGTGATCATGGTCATTATCACAAACACAACTGTAAATCTGTGTTATTGAGCAATTTGTGTTTTTAACTATTTATTGTTATGCCAAACTTTGGAACTTAAAGGAAGTTTTGGACCTAAAGGGACCAAGAGCCACTTTAGGACCAAGAGGGACTTTTGGACCAACAGCCACTTTAGGACCTAGCGGGACTTTTGGACCTAGAGGAACTTTAGGACCTAGAGGGACTTTCGGACCAAGAGGAACTTTAGGAACAAGAGGAACCTTAGGACCTAGAGGGACTTTAGGACCTAGCGGGACTTTTGGACCAAGAGGAACTTTAGGACCAAGAGGAACTTTAGGACCTAGGGACTTTTGGACCAATAGAGACTTTAGGACCAAGAGGGACTTTAGGATCAAGAGGAACTTTAGGACCTAGAGGGACTTTTGGACCAAGAGAGACTTTTGGACCATCCCGTAAAGACGTTTTTGAGATGCCATACAAAAGCATTGGGTAATTCTCTTTCCTGGTACACTCCCACCTCATGGAGCCCTCATGGACCTTTTGGAGCCGGGACCCGCCCATACTGGTCACTACATTTTTAAAATAATTATTTTGAAAGTTATGCATTTGTTTTGAGCCTTTTATTTTAATTTTTTTATTCTTTTATTCTGTTATTCTTCAGTGAGAATAAACCTATCAACAATGCACAAACTTGCAACTACGCAACTTTACTTTGATGATCCTGGACTCGGCTCGAGCCCAGACTTTGATGCGGCCTCCGAGACGAGACAGAAACAATGCAGAATGTTTCTTTTCAATCTGTCTACAACTCAATGTTTGTATACAACTTTGACATGTTTTCTTTTCAGCAATTTCCTTCTCGTGTGTCAGAACATGTGTCTCCGGTCAGAGACAAAACACCATGAGATGGAACAGCTTCATATACAGTGCCTTGCGAAAGTATTCGGCCCCCTTGAACCTTTCAACATTTCGCCACATTTCAGGCTTCAAACATAAAGCTATAAAGTGTAAATTTTTTGTCATGAATCAACAACAAGTGGGACACAATCGTGAAGTGGAACGAAATTTATTGGATAATTTAAACTTTTTTAAACAAATAAAAAACTGAAAAGTGGGGCGTGCAATATTATTCGGCCCCTTTACTTTCAGTGCAGCAAACTCACTCCAGAAGTTCAGTGAGGATCTTTGAATGATCCAATGTTGTCCAAAATGACTGATGATGATAAATAGAATGCACCTGTGTGTAATCAAGTCTCCGTATAAATGCACCTGCTCTTTGATAGTCTCAGGGTTCTGTTTAAAGCGCAGAGAGAACCATGAAGACAAAGGAACACACCAGGCAGGTCCGAGATACTGTTGTGGAGAAGTTTAAAGCCGGATTTGGATACAAAAAGATTTCCCAAGCTTTAAACATCTCGAGCACTATGCAAGCAATTATATTGATATGGAAGGAGTATCAGACCACTGCAAATCTACCAAGACCCGGCCGTCCCTCCAAACTTTCATCTCAAAAAAGGAGAAGACTGATCAGAGATGCAACCAAGAGGCCCATGATCACTCTGGATGAACTGCAGATAACTACAGCTGAGGTGGGAGAGTCTGTCCATAGGAAAAACAATCAGTCGTGCACTGCACAAATCTGGCCTTTATGGAAGAGTGGCAAGAAGAAAGCCATTTCTCAAAGATATCCATAAAAAGTCTCCTTTAAAGTTTGCCAAGCCACCTGGGAGACACACCAAACATGTGGAAGAAGGTGCTCTGGTCAGATGAAACCAAAATCGAACTTTTTGGCCACAATGCAAAACGATATGTTTGGCGTAAAAGCAACACAGCTCATCACCCTGAACACACCATCCCCACTGTCAAACATGGTGGAGGCAGCATCATGGTTTGGGCCTGATTTTCTTCAGCAGGGACAGGGAAGATGGCAAAAATTTATAGGAAGATGGATGGAGCCAAATACAGGACCATTCTGGAAGAAAACCTGTTGGAGTCTGCAAAAGACCTGAGACTGGGACAGAGATTTATCTTCCAACAGAACAATGATCCAAAACATAAAGCCAAATCTACAATGGAATGGTTCACAAATAGACGTATCCAGGTGTTAGAATGGCCAAGTCAACGTCCAGACCTGAATCCAATCGAGAATCTGTGGAAAGAGCTGAAGACTGCTGTTCACAAACGCTCTCCATCCAACCTCACTGAGCTCGAGCTGTTTTGCAAGGAAGAATGGGCAAGAATTCCAGTCTCTCGATGTGCAAAACTGATAGAGACATACCCCAAGCGACTTGCAGCTGTAATTGCAGCAAAAGGTGGCGCTACAAAGTATTAGCGCAAGGGGGCCGAATAATATTGCACGCCCCACTTTTAAGTTTTTTATTTGTTAAAAAAGTTTAAATTATCCAATAAATTGTGTTCCACTTCACGATTGTGTCCCACTTGTTGTTGATTCTTGACAAAAAATTGAATTATTATATCTTTATGTTTGAAGCCTGAAATGTGGCGAAATGTTGAAAGGTTCAAGGGGGCCGAATACTTTATATACACATTTATATAAACATACAGTACATTCTATCTTCTTTACTTCTACATTTCTCAAACATTCAGATTTTGGACACACAAAGATGCTTCACATTACATTATTGATTCCCTACGCTATGGTGGTAAACTACTTCTGTAGGCACCGCTGCCCTGGGACAGACTACTGACTCTGTGCCATTGAAGCGCCACGAATCATTCCTGCACCAGACTCATACTCGGCCATGTGGGTGAGGTGTCTCGCCCAAGAACAGAGCCCGTTCCCAGAGGTCTCCCATCACAATACTAACCAGGCCCTGCCCTGCTTAGCACCGGAGATCTGTCAGGTTCAGACATTCACCTGCAGGTTTAGCCACGATATTAAAGGAGCAATATGTAAAAAATGTGGCCAAAAGTGGTACTACGGCCTCTCCCACTCTCCCTGACTCAGGTTGCCAGATATGCAGACGAATCCAGCTGGGACCATAACTGCTGAATAGACAAGAGTTTTGTCAACAACAAATCTATAACCAACACCTTTTTCACAAAAATGATAACAGATTAGGGCCCTTTAGTGATGACAGATTAGGGCCCTCAAATTATGACGGATGAGGGACCTTTAAGGATGACAGATTAGGGCCCTTTAATGATGACTGGACACGAAAATCTTACACATTTCTACTTTACAATGTATGTTTCTCTAGGATTACAGCTAAACTCTGTAATAACAGTTTATCTACATGAATACAATGGGACTATTACTACTAGCGGGAACATTTTGTCAATCTTATCTAAAGTTCTGAAGTATGTGATATTAACCTGTAATAGTTAAATAAATCCCACTCCTTCCTGTGTGGTCCCAGAGCCTCCTGCTGTAAATCTGACTCTGACGTCTTGAAACTAAACATTTCCGTCCGTGAGTTGTAATCTAGACAGAACCAGGCTTAGCTCTGTAATTTACACCGTCTATAGGTTATAAGGGCTCAGTACGTTAGGGGAGGTCTGGGGGCGGGCAAGCAGAGAGAGGCTCGGTGTGATTTACGTTAGTGAAATCTGAGCCGCAAGAGTTTGTTTAAAAGAACCACATTCTGCAGAACTCTGAGGCTCCGACACAAATTTACTGCAAAAGTTCTGAAGAAAAAACGGTCGCACTTTTAACCCTTTTTAACCCGGGTTATTCCCGAGTCCTTCCAGATAAAAACTCCAAAGTTCAACGGTTCTAAAGCCATTTTAGACGTTTGTAGATGTATGGAGACCACGTGATCACAGGAGAGGGATTGGGCCAAAGCTTTTATAAAGTACTTATGAAAAAAAACATGATCAAACTAGGGTTGTTTTTAATTGAGTTAATTACATCTTAAAAATTAATTACTTGTAATTAATTGCATTTTGAACTAAATGATGCCATATTTTTCTGTAAATGGTTGTTTGGATGGAAAGATAAATGACAGTGAACATATGTTCAGTATTTGTTTATTATAACAACAATAAATCCACAGAAAATGGCATCAACATTATTTACATTTTTAACATTATTCACATCATTAACATCATTAACATTATTAACAACATGAATGTGTCTCCCCCGGATGTGTTTTGACTGGAGACGCGTTGCTGCGCACAACATTAGAAATCCATTCTAAATTAGGCGCAACCTCGCGTCATACGTCCGTCATACACGCGTATAACACTAGTGTAAATATTCCCATTGGTTAACATGTTAAAAAGTTACGTGCATCTGCTGCGCGTACAACGCGTACGTGCTGTAGCGTCTCCTGTGGACATTAGCAGTGAGGCTCCGTAGTGCAGCTTCAGCTGTGTATTTATTACGTGCACAGGTTACACAAACACACGCACACAACATGCAGATAATAGTCCTGTATCGTGTATGAACTTGGATCACGTTACTGCGGCGCTCACAGCCGCTGTAGGTGGGAACGTCTGTGCAGAGCGGCCGCAGCTGCCCCGGGTCAGAACGCTGCAGGACGAGGCAGACTTCAGTTCCAGTTCATAGCAAACAACAGCAGTGCCCCGCGGTCACGCACGTTTTCTTTATAAACTTGAATTCCCAGAGACCTGCTCTGTCTACTTCTCACACACGTGTCCGCGGCTGTGAGTGATATTATGGGATACATGGGCGGGTCACTCTGACATGTTAAGAAATAAGTAAATAATACTTGAAATGTATGTTTTTAAACTAGAATCAAGTCGTTTGGGGCTAGTTTTATTCTAGTATTTTCAGAAATCTCAAGTCATATTTTCTTGTTCTTGTGGCAGATTTTTCTCATGCTTCATGTGAGAAAAATGCCATCTTTGCAGCAGCCAATAGGAACAAAGAACACTGAGGTCTTTAAACAGCCAATAGGAACAAAGAACATGGAGGTCTTTAAACTGAGATTGTAAACGGTCGGAAGTGGAAAATGAAACTGAAATAGAGAAGACATTTACGTATGAGTCAAACATGTTGCTTTTTCCACCGATAAAGGAGGAAAAATATGATAAATGCCAAAGACAAATTGTTTCCATCGTTTTTGATGAAACCATTAGATTTTTACCACTTCAAAAAACATATGATTTTAGAGAAACATGCGGGAACCAAAGCAGCTTTTAAAATATAAAAACCAGGAATCAAAGTGGAGGGGGATAGGGTGGTTTGCTGCTGCTCTTGTGTGGTCTCCTCTCTCCCCCTGCCTCTCTCTTTCTATCCTTTCTCTCTCTCTCTCTCTGTGTTTCTCTCTCTTTCTCTCTGTTTCCCCTTTTGTCCTGCTCTCTCTCTCTCTGTTTCTAGCCTGGCCTCTCTCTTCCTCCTCTTCCATGTTGTGACTGTAAGCCCATCCCTCTCTCTCTCTCTCCCTCTCTCTCTATCCCCCCTCTCCCTCTTGACCTCCCCTCCCCCTACCTCTCTCTCCTCTCCCATATTGTGACTGTAAACCCATCCCTCCCTCTCCCCCCCCCCTCTCTCTCTCTCCTCCCCCCTCCCCTCACTCTCTCTCCCTCCTCTTCCATGTTGTGGCTGTAAATCCATTCCTCTCCCCTCTCCTTGCTCTCTCCTCTCTCTCCACCCCCTCCCCTCACTCTCTCTCCTCCCTCCCTCCCCCCCTCTCTCTCTCCCTCCTCTTCCATGTTGTGACTGTAAGTCCATCCCTCTCTCTCTACTACAACTCCACACTTCAGTGAGTCTGTAAAAGTCCCTGAGCTCCATCAGACACAGAGACCATGGAGCTGAGGGCCCCTGTTCTCCTGCTCCTCCTCAGGGGCCTCCTGCTGAGAGCTGAGGACTGGGCCACGGAGCACGACAAAGGTGAGGACATGGCAGGACACTTTATGTTTTATCTTAACTGTAAAGACAAAGGGACAAAGAGGAGAAGAAACAAACTTATAAAACTGATCATTTTGGAATGTTATTGGGCTTCATTTTTTTCAATACAATACTGTAGTTTTTGGGCAATTCTAAAGAAGACACACACAGACAGACAGAGACACACACAGACAGACAGACAGACACACACAGAGACAGACACACACACAGACAGAAAGACACACACACAGAGAGACACACAGACGGACATAGACACACAGAAAGACAGATACACAGACAGACACAAACACACACACTTAAATTACCCCCTGTTGATGGTAATTACCAACTGGCTGTGGGAGTTACATTAACATTTTAATTGACTAAAATTCATAACATTTTGTTTTCACAACTTTGTAACAACTGTTGGTTTGTTTTGTTTAGTTAAGTTTATTTTAGTTAAGTTTATTTAGTTTAGTTTAGTTAAGTTTATTTTAGTTAAGTTTATTTAGTTTATTTTAGTTAAGTTTATTTTGTGTTGTTTAGTTTAGTTTAGTTTGCTTTGTTTTGTTTTCTGAGAGACTATCACAGTTTCTATAAAATATGTTCAAGAGTTTTATTTCGGACTTTAATTGAACTTAAAGGTTTAAAGGAGGATTTTCCCAAAGTTTAAGAAAGAACCACTTTCTCCAATTTTTCAACCAAACTCTCTGCTCTTATTGGACGAGCACGTAGCACTAGAATGATTGACAGTTGGGAGGACCAATTGTCTTGAAGATCCACCTGGAAGTAGAAAATCCTCCTCTATAGCTATAACATACATTTGAGATGAGATGAGTTTTGTAATTCTCCACCTGGTACGACCATTGTATATGTATGTATTTGTTACCAACAGTCCACATTATGTTGAACTGTATCTGGAAAACTATGTATGTCAGTTTATTTGTATAGCACAAAACAGCAGCAGACAAACAACATAAAATAAATACTGTATTTTTTGGATTATAAGTCACAGTTTTTGCCATAGTTTTATATTTTATTTACTATAAAATATCAGATAATAGCCCGGGCTGTTATTAAGCTGTTAGTTCATTGACTTCTGCTGTTTTCGATGATTTCACTGATTCTCAGAACCCACAGAATATTATGTGCTATGAGTATGTAAACTATGAAACCAGATTCTGAAAAACTGGACTGTCTACTTTCATCAGCAAAAATAAGTTTGTTTCTCGTTAGTTTTGTTTTCCTGTAATCCCCGGTCAAGAAGAGGAAAGTTTGACAGAAATCACTGTCTCAGACAAATACGTCAATGGCAGTTAATGAGTTAAAATCACAGTCTGGAACTCTAAATTAATTACAAACTTTTAAGAATTGTATTAAATTGACCTCATGGCCTTAAATGTTAATATAAAATAAGTCATTTTATGAATTCTAATATTACGGGTAAGTCCCGCCTTCCCTTCTCTTAGCTATAGCTCAAAATCCACGATGCCGTCCACTTTAACCAATCAAGTCATGCCAAGGGCTGTCAATCATCGGCCTCGTGCTTGTAGCTGCTCATGCTCAGTTGTTTCTTTTCACTGAACCTATATCCATAATAATGTATATACTGAAACTATATCCATAATAATGTATATACTGAAACTATATCCATAATAATGTATATACTGAAACTATATCCATAATAATGTGTATACTGAAACTATATCCATAATCATTTATATACTGAACCTATATCCATAATCAGATCCTCTGCAGATGTGTCCCATTAAATGTTCAATTAATGATAAAGGCTACTTCCGGGTTTACCGCGATCGCTTTTTTTGTGCATTAAAACATTATTTTTGTCATGAAAACGTGAACAGATAATTCTGAAAACCTTTGTGCATGTGAATTAATAATGTATATGTATAATATGTTCTCCGATTAACATTGAAACGTGTTGATTGATTGTTACGGAAACGTAGGCGTAGACCAATCAAAAAAGAAGGGGGAGGAGCTTGGGTCGTTTTTGCACCTCTCTCTTTTTTCTGACAAACTCCAGACAATCACTTTAAGAGAGAGGGGGTTGTATCATTCGACCCATTTTTCAGTCTTCTGTCTGTATTAGGAAATGCATTTTGGTCAAAACTCACAAACTGTAAATCATTTTCATCAAAGGTTATTTTCTCATCTACTTTTATAAACAAGAGCAGATTTTACCAGACTTTACACTAAAAACATAATATCGGCGCTAAACTAACCCTTGCTTTCTTGTGAGACTTGATGCGACTATGTTTTTTTATTTCTTTATTATTCTTTTTTGGCAGGAGCGACTTACACTTATAAAAATACGGTACAAATACAAGTAAAAAGTAAAACTCAGTTGGTGTTAAAAGGTGTAAAAATGTGTCTTTAGACCAGACTTAAAAACCTCTGAAGAAGAAGCTGCTCTTTTAGACAGAGACTAATAATTACAGAAAATGATAATCTAGATTAGGTTTTGTTATATTCTAACCAACTTCTCTGTAGATAAAATGTGTTACGATTCAGAAGGAAAAACAAAATCTCGTAGCAAACAAAAATGGAAAATTAAAAAAATGAGTCAAAGAATGAGCAACATGTGGTTTGTTCTTTCCAGAAAAAGCAGTTTTGGCTGAGTTTTTGGCTGATTCACTAAGTTTCTGTGAGTTTAACAAAAGGGACTGACTCCTTAAACTGTCTCCTTTTGAACCGATGTGTGTTAAGATGAGATCCTTTATTTGTCCCACAGTGGGGAAATTTCAGTGTTGCAGCCATAGACTGTATATATTAACGGACAGTCACGTCTATCTCCGCTGTTCTAACTAATGGGCCAAAAAATGTACTTAACTGGAGCAATCCAAAATGGCCGCGAGTGGTCCCGCCCACAAGAAAATTGTGAAAAAACGCATCTGCGCATGCGTCAGCCGGCGCAGCTCCATTCATTTGAACGAGAGACTTCAAAAATTCACAGCAAGTAAACTAGAGTGGTCCAAAAATATATAATATAAGCCAATGCTATATGTTAGCATTGGCTAATTCTTCTTCTGGGTCCACCCCCATCGGGCCGGGGTGGTATTGCAAGCATGTCAGCGCGTGTCATTTTGGCCACTTTTGAGCCGAAACCCGCCCCCACTGGTTGCAGCGCACGGACATGACAGTAGTAGGAGACACAGGGAGCACACTAGCCTGGTCTTACCGTACCATAGTACTCATTTCATTTTGTACTAAGGTCTGGATTTGCTCCATTGACTCCGTCAACAGGTGGGAGGGGTTAACTCCTTTTGCAGATTGAAACGATTGGATCTGAGTTTACTGTGACGTATGTAATGAGCCCGAGTGAGTGAGGCATTTAGCATTTAATAATGCATCAGCCATATAGCGCTTTTTTGGACACTCAAAGACGCTTTACATGTCATTATTATTTCTCTCCAAACATGGTGGTGATAAACTATTAATGTAGCCACAGCTGCCCTGGGGCACACTGACAGAAGCGAGGCAACCAGTCTGTGCCATCGGCCCCTCCGACCACCACCAACCATTCACACACACACCAGACTCATTGTAATGTGGGGGAAGTGTCTTGCCTAAGGACACAACAGCAGTTTGGCACTTTACAGCAGCAGCCGCCCCACTGTGGCACCTGCTGTTCCCAGAGGTTTAGTGTCTTGCCCAAGAACACAACGACAGCAGACATCAGTGGGAGTCGGTGGAGAAAGTCTTGAGGTGGGCACGAACGCACGACCTTCTGGCTCAAAGGCCAACGCCCTACCAACTGTGCTAGTGTCGCCCTCATTTAGCCTAGCTTTAGCATTTAGCCTTGCTTTAGCCATCTCCTTTGCCACTAACGGAGTCTGTGGGGGGTAGCGCCACAATCTTTGCCAGCGATTACATTTGCTAAACATTCCTCTTGCTCCGGCTTCAGGTTCTTGATAGAACCAGACCGGAATACTCGCACTCTTCACCAAACTTCAACCTGCTCGTTCGATGCAAACTCTTGACGTCACCCACATCTAACTACAACACCCGCCTCCCACACACTCTGATTGGTCGGATGGAATTCAACTGATAGTAATCACAAACACAGGGACCAGACCCAGACGTTACATGCAGGAAAGGATTTTTGACCGGAGTGTACGGATGGATAAGGCTGGGCTAGGAGCATACACAATGCACAAAATAAGTAGCTGCTGTTTCGCAGCTGTAAATGCTTCAAAATCTGTCTTTCAAAAGTATTTAAGACAGAGAGTTTACAAGAAATGTGTTTTCTGTGGAAGATAAATGACTGTTTGATAGTGACCTAAAACACCAGTTTATGTGTGTATTTGCATTTTAAGTTCAGATTCAGATTCATTTATTTGCCATTTGCAGTAAAACCACATTGGAATAGATTTACAAAAGTCCCCAGTGTGCACAAGACAAGTACACAAACAAAACAACATTAAAAACACAGAAATGAAACAAACAAAACTGTAAACAACTGTCTCTGTGAAATTGATCAAGTAAAACGATTTCGATACAAGTTCAAGATCATTAAAGTGCTCTGTTCAAACTGATTACAGCTTGTTGGAAGAAGCTATTAGCATGTTAGCAAATCCAGATGTCCTCCATCTACAGTATGTGACTATTGAGCCATTATTCTCCATTTATGTATCTATTTGTATTGATTGGATGAATAGTTTTGGAGAAATAGTAGTAAGTAGTAGTAGTAATGACTGGAAAAGTATCACTCAGAAATTAAGGCCAAAAGTGTTTTCCTAGCCTTTGTTGAGCTTTTGTCACGTGGACCATCAGGGCTCAGCAAAACATCTCAGGTCGATCCTTTTGGACTGTAACAAAAAGACTAGAGTTAAAAACATGCTGTAATATATGTGTGTGTTTGTGTGTGTGTGATGTGTGTGGGTGATGTGTGTGTGTGTGTCTGATGTGTGTGTCTGACATGTGTGTGATTTGTGTGTGTGTGTGTCTGACATGTGTGTGTCCTGAAACAGAGGAATACGATTACGAGCGAGACCCTTCGTTCTGGGACGCTCAGGCTCGTCACTCATTGGACGCTGCGCTGAAGCTCCGCCCACTGCAGCATCGAGCCAAAAACATCATTTTGTTCCTGGGAGACGGTAAGAAACCACTTCTTCGTAACCTTCAATGGGAAGTTTAACGTAAAGATAATTGAAAACGGCCAATAAAAAAATTCTCACTGGCCAAATTTGGTTCCTGGGCCTGAGTTTGACATGCCTGCTATAGAGTAGATTGTTATATACTGTATGCGTTTCTATAGTGCGAAAATCATCTGATGGGTTAGGGCAGTGATTCCCAAATCCCCCTTCCCCCCAAAAAATGAGGATATGCACATTTTGTTTTCAGAGTGTATTGCAGTTTATTTCACACAATTTAATTTAATTAGTAATGAATAAAAAGCTCAGCTCTAACTGCAGATTGTAATGTGTCACTAATGTGTCCATAAAGAGTCATTTAGCCTTCTGTATTTTCGTTCATTAATTCGTCCCGTGCCCCGCTCTTTGGGAACCACTGGGTTAGGGTTTGATCAGGCATGTCCAAACTAAGGCCCGGGAGCCATTTGCGGCCATCTGTGTCTTCTCATACAGCCCTCTGCCTCTCTAACACAAAAGTAGTCTTTTAGATCCTGAAGACAATGTCCCATTTAGTTAACAGCTTTGATGGTGGGAGGGGCCAATGGCGCGCCTCGCGTCTGTCAGTGTGCCCCA
This sequence comes from Knipowitschia caucasica, assembly GCA_964034765.1. NCBI lineage: Eukaryota > Metazoa > Chordata > Actinopteri > Gobiiformes > Gobiidae > Knipowitschia > Knipowitschia caucasica. The sequence goes on from OZ035824.1 coordinate 20,027,849, forward strand.
GGGCACCTGTGGCTACAGTAGTCTATCACTACTGTGTTTGGAGAGAATAATGACTTTGAGAGTCCTGAAAAGTGCTGAAGAAAACCGATGGATTATTATTATTAGTATTTGGTAACTTTACCACCAGTGCAGAGTAAATCTGTAAACTCTTGCTAACTACATTGAAGCTCAATAATCAAAACTAAAATATCAAATAAATTAAATATTTACCTGTTGAATTTTACAGCAGATATTTTTCCACGTACAGAAACACTTTCTAACTGTGTCATACTCAGCTGAACTATAAATAAGCCTCACACAGAATTGTAAAAATAAAGGAAGCGGCTCAGGGGCTGAATGTCGTGCAGTGAATGAATAGTCTCTTGTGGAGTTAGTTTCAAACAGAGAAAAAATGTTCTGTAAAAATGTTTTTCCGACTAATTATGTGTTGAGTTGAGGCTAATGGTCTTTGACTTTGTTTGTACAGATTTACATGATCTCTGTGTGTGCGGCCGCTGAAGCCAAAAGGATCTAAAACACCTAGACGTCTCCATCTTTATCCTCGTGAACATTTCCCACTCCCAGATGCACTCAGCACTGATCCAGACCTGTCAATCATTGCAGGGATGGGGGTGTCCACAGTGTCTGCAGCCAGGATCCTGCGGGGGCAGATGAAGGGCAGGTCTGGAGAGGAGACGGTTCTGTCCATGGACACGTTCCCGTACGTGGCTCTGTCCAAGGTAAAGGCTCCAGACGGACACCGCTACAAACCCGTTATACTGTACCTATTTTTCTGTCTCCGAAGAACAAACAAATAGACACAGGTCCGGGAAAAACAAACCAAAAAGAACATTTACACAGAACTTTACGAAAAGATGGGTTTATTTGTCTATAGAGGGGCTCCACATGGAAATACTCTCCTTAAAGGATTTATTCTAGCCTGGTCTTACCATACCATTGTACTAAGGTCTGGATTTGCTCCAATGACTCCGTTAACTGGTGGGAGGGGGTAACTCCATTTGCAGATTGAAACCATTGGATCTGAGTTTACCGTGACGTATGTAATGAGCCTGAGTGAGTGAGGCATTTAGCATTTAGCCTAGCTTTAGCATTTAGCATAGCTGTAGCATTTAGCCAAGCTTTGGCCATCTCCTTTGCCACTAACGGAGCCCGTGGGGAGTAGAGCCACAACATCTTTGCTTCAATGACATTTACTAAACCTTCCTCTTGCTCCGGCTTCAGTTTCTTGATATTTGGATTGAACCAGAACAGATTATTTTACTATCGCATTTTCCAACAAACTACAACCGTCAAATTCAGACAAACTCGCGACGTCACCGACACCGACCTAAAACACCCGCCTCTTCCGCTCTCTGATTGGTCGGAGGGAATTCAACCAAGGAAACTGCAGCCACTTGGATCAGACCCAGACATACATGTAGGAAATGATCATGGATCAGAGTTTACACATGGTAAGACCAGACTAGCCGTGGACGGATTCAAATATAAACAAATGTAAACAAAAAATGTATAGATCCAGACAGTGAATGAGAATAAGTAAGGGATAACGTATAATACGCAGGTCATTATCGGAAAATAAGTACCGACAGGGCGAAGCGGACACCGACGCGCAGCGGAGGGGTCTGCTTCCGCCCTGAAGGTACTTATTTTCCCAAAGGCTTTCCCGTGGCTATGCTAGCAACAGATAGGCTGGCAACTTCCAAACTAGAACTCTCTGGAACTGCATGAAAACTGAACAAAGAATTCTGAACATCAGCGGTGAGTGACCCATACATAAACCTAACCTAAATCCATAATTCGATCCTCTGCAAATGTGTCCGAAAATGTGCCGGTATCTTAAAATGTGCCGGTATCTACTTCCGGGTTTTTCGGGATCACCTTTTCTCGCATTACATCAGTGTTTTTCTCATGAAAACGTAAACGGAAAATTCTGAAAACTTCCATGCACTTGTATTAAGACTGGATATGTATAAATTACTCTCCGATTAACATTTCATTGCATTGATTGATTGGCATTTGCGTTTATTGAGCGGCCGGAACTACTTCCGGGTTTTTCACGATCGCTTTTTGACGCCGTTTTTTGTCATGAAGACAAGACCAAAAAATTCTGAAAATGTCCGTGCACGTGTGTGTTAAGTATTCTCCGATTAACAATTAAGTGTGTTGATTGAGCGTGGCTAGCTCCGGAGTGGCCGGAACTACTCGCGGAGTTATCCACGCATTTGAAAGACAAGCAGAGAGTGCGTTGCCACGGGCAGCGGTCATTATTGTTTTGAGAGGTCCGTTATAGAAAATAATGACCGGTAGAACGTTTTGAAATTACATTCAAATCAATGGAGCATTCTACTGCTGCTGTGAGGAGCTGTATAATAAGAGAATATATTACTATTATGAATAATTATTTCTGAAATGGAAAATTGAATAAAAATAATAACAAAAACATGGAGAGTGGCAGGACAGCCCAGGCCTCAGGATGTTTGGATTGTCTTAGTCCTGCTAAGTGCTGCACTTGCTCTGCACTTAACAGGGTTCAAACTCACAACCTTTGGATCTCAAAGGGGCTTTGTGGACGATACAAAGTGACTTATTGACTGGACTAAAGAGAAAACTCACAAAGAAATGTGCGAATCCCCAAGAGTGAAGCTACAGTGTGATCTATAGGGAACAAATAAGTAAGTAATCTTTATCTATACAGCACATTTATAAATAATAAGTGTTAGATAAATAACATACATTGATCTACATTAAGTAACTATTTCCAAAACAACAACAACAGTCTGATTTGTTTGAACAGTTACTACAGTAAGTGAGATTAAACATTATAAGCTTTGTTTAAATGTGTCAAAACGATGAAAGGCCAACGTTCATGACACTGCACTATTTACATTTATTTGACTCCCCACAGCAGCAGAACGCTCCATTTATTTGAATGTAATTAAAAATGTTCTACCGGGCACACATGACAATCAACACATTTAAATGTTAATGGGAGAATACATTATTCATATGTACGGGATTATGTAAACCTGGCAAAAGCCAGATTGATGATTGTGGAGGACTCAAAGGAGTTCACCGCAATATTAATCTGAGACTTTTGCAGGAGAAGGAGGGGCAGGCAGTAGAAAACTTCAAGCTGATTGGGCGAAGTGACGCTGTTTTCCCGCCTACCACAGTTTAAGCCAATCAGGGTTTAAGCCAATCACGGAAACAAATGAATATATCATCATCGGCTTTGGCTTCCAGAAATGCACAAAGTACCTCTCGATGTTCATCTTTAAAAAGAGAAATGGGAGATTCTGCTAAAACTGACTTTGGACAAAGTTAGGATGATGTAGAACGCAGGTCATTATCGGAAAATAAGCACCGACAGATGAACCAGACCCAGACGCTTATTGTTTGAATTCTTACCAGTGTTTAAGTCTGTATTAAGTCTATATTACTGTATGTTGTGACATGTTTCAGACGTTCAGTGTGGATAAGCAGGTTTAAGTCTATATGATGTTGTTGATTCTCTGACCTGTGTTGGTGATTTCAATGGTTTTGTTAAGTCCTCTGAGATGACTTCTGTTGTGACCTAGGGCTATACAAGAATAAATTGTGTATTGTATTGTTGTTTCAGACCTACAGTGTGGATAAGCAGGTAGCAGACAGTGCTAGCACCGCGACAGCATATCACTGCGGGGTCAAAGCTAACGCTAAGACCGTGGGCCTCAGTGCAATGGCCGTGGCCTACGAGTGCAACACCACCTTCGGGAATGAGGTCTACTCTGTGCTACGGCGAGCTAAAGCTAAAGGTAAAGGGCTGTGCTACGGCGAGCTAAAGCTAAAAGGTAAAGACCTGAACACACTGGAAAAAAAAACCTTGAAAAATATATGAAAATAAGTAAAATACTGCTTAGAATAATAAAAATTAACTGAGAATAGAACAAGATAATATGAATTAAGATTTATGAAATAAAATAATACTTTTACTTTTTCTATGTAATATTATCATTGTACAACAGAAAATAAGGGCCACATTTTATAAACTTTGAGAATAAAGTTATAACATAAAGGCGTGCTGTTATGGAAGACAGTTGATAAAATGAGGGTTGTATTGTAAATAATAATATAATTATGACTTTATTCTCAAAGTTTAACATAATTTTCTTCCTAAATGTGACTTACTTCTGCTCCGTCGTACATTGAGCCTGAGAGCCTGCTCCCTGTGTCCCATGTTCAGGTAAATCCCTGTGTTTAGGTAAATCCCTGTGTCCCGTGTTCAGGTAAATCCATGTGTTTTGGTAAATCCTTGTGTCCCGTGTCCAGGTAAATCCGTGGGGATTGTGACGACCACGCGGGTGCAGCATGCGTCTCCTGCTGCTGCGTACGCACACTCTGTGAGCCGCAGCTGGTACAGCGACTCCGACCTGCCGCCCGCCGCGCGCCAACAGGGCTGCGTGGACATCGCCACGCAGCTGGTCACCAACGTGGACATAGACGTACGTTTAAACAGAAAAGAAGATATTCAAGAGTTCTGAAGCTCTGAGGACTGACCCTACAGGACTGACCCTACAGGACTGACCCTACAGGACTGATCTTACAGGACTGATACAGGACTGACCCTACAGGACTGACTCTACAGGACTGACCCTACAGGACTGATCCTACAGGACTGATCCTACAGGACTGACCCTACAGGACTGATCCTACAGGACTGACCCTACAGGACTGATCTTACAGGACTGCTACAGGACTGACCCTACAGGACTGATACAGGACTGACCCTACAGGACTGACTCTACAGGACTGACCCTACAGGACTGATCCTACAGGACTGACCCTACAGGACTGATCCTACAGGACTGATCCTACAGGACTGATCCTATAGGACTGATCCTACAGGACTGATCCTACAGGACTGACCCTACAGGACTGACCCTACAGGACTGATACAGGACTGACCCTACAGGACTGATCCTACAGGACTGATACAGGACTGATCCTACAGGACTGATCCTACAGGACTGAATTTTTGTCTGGACCAGTCTAGTTTAGCCAGCCGCTGTGGACTTTTGTACTTGTGACACTAATACTTGAAATAAAGTAAGTGATTATAGTTATTCACTATCTTCTTGGAGTAAGCGTGTGCCTGTATTTTTATGACCACACCAAAGTAGAACATTAACTCATGTTTATACTATAGTGCAGTGATTACTATTTTCCGCTGAACTCATCATAAAGTTTTTTATCAATTTCATGACCTTAAAGCTGCAATAACTGACTTTATTTTTGTGTTAGTTACAAAAATGCAATCCATATCCATGCAATGCATTGGGATATACGTCCCTTTGAAGAAAAAGTAGCGCAGATTTGTGCTGGCCTGTCATTTAATTTTAGATCGAGTTTTTGAGCAACAAGGAAGAGAATGTGTTTCGGGTCTCAGATTGTGACCAATCATAGCGGACCACTGGCCCCCACTTTCTTGAGAAAATCTACAGGTCTTTTGTTAGCACAGACAGCTGAGTTAGCACAACAAGCGGCGGAGGCTAACCTGAAACTCCCTGTGTCTTCGTTACCAGTTACTGCTTACACAGCGAAACAGCCATCCAAAAGAAAGTCTCGTCCTCTCCGCGCTTCCCGGTTCTATCATTCTATGGTCACGCCATCCACGTTCAAATGTGCAATTCATACATGGATCTATCCATGAGATGCTAGCTCTCTAAACGACAGTGGGTGTGGGGTAGTGGGGGGCGATTGCTTCGTGGGTGCGGGGAGGGGAGGAAAAAGAGCGAGGCCAGCGAAACCGCTGCTTCGAAATCCCAAAGTCAGCAAGGTTTGCAGTATTGCTGCAGGATGAAGTATTATTATAAAAGTGCATTAAGGACATTTGTCTGTAGGCGTTTAAAATAGAAGCCAAAGTTACAAGAAACAAATACACTGCAAGAAAAAAAGAAAAACATATATGAAAATTTAATTAAAATACTGCTTAAAATAGTACAAATGATCTGTCAATAGAAGAAGAAAATAATTTCTGAAAACAATAAAATAAAACTAGCCCCAAACGACTTGATTCTAATTTAAAAACATGCAACAAGTGTTATTTACTTCTTAAACATTTTTTTTATTTTTTCTTAACTTATTTAACTTAAAAATCTCACTGCAACAAACAAAACTAAGCATCATTTATGTTATTTTTTGTGAATAAATCTGACCAAGATGACACATTTAAAGACAATCTAATTCTGTGTTTTGGTCCTGACAGGTGATTCTGGGAGGGGGGAGGATGTACATGACGCCCAAAGGGACCTTAGACCCGGAGTATCCCACCTCCAACTCCCGCAAAGGAGACCGCAAAGACAAGAGAAACCTCATCGACGTCTGGCTCAAAGCACAACCAGTAAGTCCCAGATCATCATTAAAGGGCCCTAATCTTTAACTGATAACAGTAGTTACGAGATATTTGAATTTCTAAATTACTTTTCCAGCCCCTAAATCTTGTTATTGTTTTCATTTTGATGTCCCGCCCTCCACCCTTTTACCAATCAGAAAGTCTGTGATCCGGGCGCCAGAACTGGAGCTAATCTCACTGGTAAAGTACCATGTGGCACAGAACTAAAAAAGGTATTATGATTCTCAAATCATTAACAACAAAACAAGGAAGAAAACCAGGATTTCTATCTTTGTGAAAAAGGTGTTGGTTATAGATTTGTTGTTGACAAAACTGTTGTATTCAGATGTTATGGTCCCAGCTGGATTCGTCTGCATATCTGGCAACCTGAGTCAGGGAGAGTGGGAGAGGCTGCAGTACCACTTTTGGCCACATTTTTACTTATTTCTCCTTTAAATATAATAAATGTTTGATTCTTCCACAGAACAAGAGGTCTCAGTACGTCTGGCACCGGAAAGACTTTGATGAAGTGGATGTGAAGAAAACAGATCGACTCATGGGTGAGTTTAAAGCTTATCTTATCTAAAGATAAAACACATTTTAAAACTGATTTTACTGTCGTCGACTTTCATCTTTATAACTGTTACAAAGTCACTACAGTCAGACTTGTGTATTCATACGTATGCATAAGTCTTATGCATACGACCTATGTATATTATATAAGTGTCAAAAACTGTATAATTAACATTAACACAGAAATATATGTAGTAAATAAAAACAGGATTATTTTGGGTGTTTTAGTATAAAGCTGTACCACACTAAACAGAGGAACAGTATTTGGTCATAACCAGCAACATCAGTATTTTAATTTATTCACTAAATATTGAGAAAATCCTTCATTACAAGGTTTAAAACTTAAGAGGGACCTATTCTTATTATGTTGGTATACTGTGGTCTTTTTTGTGTTAAATAAAACTCATTTTGACAGATAGTTTCACCCTTAGCGGTTTTCATGAATAATAATCACACAAAAAGAAATTTGCAGAAAAATTGCCGAGACCGGAAGTGACGTACACGTAGGGGTCATTGGGCTTTGTTGATATGCATTTGTGCCATAACGTTGTATATGGACGTTTTTAAACAGATATTTGTTATTCAGTGATGGACAAGGCGAACCCTTGCGTACTTGTTATGACAGTAATTCTGATTTTGAGGACTCGGACGTCAGTTCAGATGAGGAGCAATCTCCAAGAAATGAACATTTGCGGACATTAGGGCCGCGTCTCGACCCGGTTTGCGGATGCAGTTAACACTTTCCGTTTGTGCTCGCTGGTGGCACCCGAGTGAGTGTAAATAAGTGTTAGCGAAGGTAGCGATAGGGACGAAGGAATGGATATCACGGACATCGCAGTGCAGACAAAAGTAAAAAGCGTAAAAGTGGCTACCCTGAAATGAAAGATCCCAGCCGTAAAAGTGGACAGAACTGAAAAGTCTGGAGGTGTTTTGACAAGATGGATTATTTTTACGGACATCAGCTAACACGCTAACACCAGCTAACATGTCAGTACCTGCAACACAGAGAGAGAGAAGCCTCAACTCTATGTCCCAGCTCCAGATGTTGAGTTTGAGTCTTATACTGAACATGTGTTTGTGGTTCTAAAGTCTTATACTGAACATGTGTGTCACGTTGATGAAAAATAAGGGGACCCAAAATGCAAAAAATAATGGATTTAATTAAAAAATATAACAAATCCAAAACCAGAAAAAAACACAGGGAACAAGAACTGAAACAGACGAGGGATGACAAATGACTGATCAGGGAGTGAAGGAACACACAGGGCTAAATACAAGACTAACGACACACAGGTGATACACATGAGGGCAGGGCAGGTAAGCAGACAACAGGAAGAGCAACCAAAGAAGACACAGGGATTAACAAACTACAAAATAAAACAGGAAATAAATCTAAACCATGACAGTACCCTCTCCTCAAGGGACGGATCCCAGACGTCCAGAAAAACAAAACCTGGGAGGGAGGAGGGGGTTCGTAGGAAGGACCGGGGCCGGGACGTAGAGCCGGGGCCTTGACGTGGAGCCAGGACTGGAGCCAAACAGGTACAGAAGGCCCCCTGGATGGAGAACAATATCCAGCGGAGCCAGGTCAGGAACGGAAGCCTACAACCACCCAGGACGGAGCTAAGTGTCCTGCAGTGGTCCAGGACACAGACAAACAGGGATGCGTCCAGCTCCTGCAGCAACCTGAGACCAGTCGGGGACAAAGGCCAGAGATGACAAAAAATAGAACATAAAAAACAAAAGTTTGTTTGGACCGTCGCCTTCTCTGAATAAGTCAAAGATCGTAGGGACTGCTGTTTACACTCTTCTTTCGGTAACTTTCATTGCTGCATCCCGGGGCCGTACAAAATACCCCTATATTAAGGAAGTCCTTGTTCTTTTTTCTCTACAGTCTTATTTGTGTCGCAGCAGAAGCACAGTCGTAAACACTAAAGCGAGAGCTTCGACCCCTACAACTACGTCATCAATGTTCTGACCAATCAGAGGCGTTCATATTGAAAACTTATTTTACTGATTTATTAATTATCTATAGCACAAAAACACACTGCTGAGGTGGGATATGCATGTTTGTAGTGTGTTTTATATTTAAAAAAATGGTTTTTAATAAGGATAGTTCCCTTTTAAGTGTTGTTGAATGAGTTATTGTTAGTTTGAACTCTTTAGAGCAGGGATGTCAAAGTCAAACACATCAGAGGCAAAAAACACATTTACTACAAGCCGAGGACTGGTTAAATGTTTATTAAAATATATTAAAATGATGCATACAATCTATTGAACCAAGACCTAACACAGTGGGTGTACTTTATTTAATGATTAAATGAATAGTCCAATATTTTTGTGAACATTCTGAACATTTTTCAACAGACTCAAAAACAAACTTCCTTCAAATAGAAAACACACACTTTTATATTTTCTTATGTCTCTGTGCGGCCGGTTCTAAAACTAATCAAATATCATCCCGGGGCCGAGGTCATTCAGTCACGGGCCGGATCTGGCTCCTGGGCCTTGACTTTGGCTCATTTGCTTTGGATGTGAAACAGATAAAAACCCTGACATTTAACATCAATAACAAGAGATTCATACATATAATGAAGGGAAACATTTGTGGGAGGCCAGGTTGCTGTATAGAAAGTGACCTGGATCCAGGAGCTTCTTCTACTGTGGCGTCTAAAGAGTAAAATACAGTATATTTTATGTTGAATGTGTTCCAGGTTTGTTCGAGCCCAAAGACATGAGGTTTGAAGTGTTCCGCAACAGCAGCAGAGATCCGTCCATCGTGGAGATGACAGAAAAAGCCATTCAGATCCTGAGCAAAAACCCCAAAGGATACTTTCTGTTTGTGGAAGATAAGTATAAATACATTTGTATTATTCTGGACCAGGGTTTCCAAACTTTTTCAGTCAGAGCGACTCCTTTTTGCAGTCGTTATAAAACATCAATGTAATAATTACGACAAAACATAGAGAAGGTAAGACAAGAACACTATACTTTTAAAACATAAAAAACGCCGAAGATAAGATACAGATCCTTTATCACAGTGGGTAAATTTCAGTGTTGCAGCGCACAGACTGGACAGTTGTAAGAGACACAGGGAGCACACAAAATATACAAAATAAGTAGTAACTTTGATTCTTAACTAGCTGTAAATGCTGTAAAAAAAAAAAAAAAAAAATTATATATATATATATATATATATATAAATGTAGTGCGGAGTTATATACTGTACAGCAGTTATATAAATACACCATAACACTATAAAACCTTATATTTATACTTATAATAGATGTGTAATGACTCAAAATGTATTTATTCCAGATCATTTGTTAAATTCTAAATCCTAGGCTGGAGAATCCTGCTCTGTATTATATAAAACATGTATAATTGTGACTGTGTTGTGCTCTGTATTATAATAAATGTGTATTTGTGACTGTGTTGTGCACGAGGGAGAATCGACCACGGACACCATGATGGAATCGCCAAACTGGCTCTGACTGAGGCCGTGGTGTTTGACGAGGCCATAAACAGAGCGGGAGAGATCACTGACCAATCAGAGACGCTCACGGTGGTCACGGCCGACCACTCACACGTCTTCACCTTCGGAGGCAACACCCCTCGGGGGAATCCTATCTTTGGTATAATCTATGCACATTACATTACTACACATACTACTAACTCCATCTGAATCTCTCACACTATAAAAAATCTCTTGAAAAAAATTAATATGAAAATAAGTAAAATACTGCTTAAAATAAATTAAATGATCTTTCCAAAGAAGACAAAAATATGACCTTAGATTTCTGAAAATTAATCAAATAAAACTAGCCCCAAACGACTAGATTTTAGTTTAAAAACATACATTTGAATTATTATTTACTTTTTTATTTAAACAAAATTATGTTTTCTTAAACTCACTGCTTACAGACTTTTTTCTCTAATAAGATTATGAAGAATTAGTAGAATAATCTTATGACAAATTACATTCAATAGTTCAAATATTTAAGTTGCAGTAAGTTTGCTAATGTTCCATAATGTTAGATTAGTGACAGGTGATGTTGGGGGAAAATGTTAAAATGTTAAGCCAGCAAAACGAGGGACAGGATTTATTTTCCTTCTGCTCCTATTTGTTTATGTTGCACAAATGTAAAGAGAATATACATGATGTAAGTATGTTATATGACAAATAATTCAATGTAATAAGGACAGGCTCTGGTTAAAGAAACAACAGAGAGGGACTTTAAAAGTTACAGATCTAACCTGTGACTTTACCTGGCTCCTTCAAAAGATACTAAATGAATTAAATGCAAAACACTACTGCATTTAGGCAAGGCAGGTTTATTTGATTAGCACAATTCATACACAAGGCAACTCAGTGCTGAACAAAACAAGATAGGACTAAAATCATAAATAATCACAGTACATTAAAAAAAAGATTCAAATATAAAATCCCTAAGTTAAAACCTTTTAACCTTTAAAACCAGAACTGTTTTTAACCTGGTTTTAAACATTGTCAGAGATGAGGCCTGTCTCACATCTTTAGGAAGATTGTTCCAGATTTTAGCATGAATCTGAAAAGCAGCCTCCCCATGTTTAGTTCTGACTCTGGGACCAGCAGGAGTCAAGTCCCTGTGCTTTAGTTATTTAGTTATTTATTCATTTCAAAACCTGCACAACACAAGATTGAAAAGTCATTTGTGGGAAAGCTCTGGAGGAAACACAGTAGATCGCTTTAAACACAGGTTTCCCATTTTATCATTAACTCAGATTCCAATAATGACCCTGTTGCGTAACAGGTCTGGCCCCGAAGAAAGCCGAGGACAAGATGCCTTTCACCAGTATCCTGTACGCCAACGGCCCGGGCTACGTTCACATAAACGGAACCAGAGAAAACATCACCATGGTGGATTACTGTAAGTACAAACTAATGTTTCTCAGATGTGAAGCCACGAGGCCGAGGCCGGGGGTGGGGCCAGGACGTTCCCCATGACTCACATTTACAACCCTCTAGTCCTGGAAAACTAAAACAATTCCCTGATGTTTATGTGACTTCTTCCTCCTGGTGTTCCGCTCCGTCGGGATTAGCCCTAGCAGGAGCGGCTAACACGGGCTGCGGTGTCACGGTTAAATGGACGTTTAACACCCACAGTTTAGGTCTCTTTTTGGGGAAAGAGTAGCAACAAAAAGGAGTGAAATGTGAAAATGGAAAACAGTTGTGATATTTGTTGTTGGCACCTCACCGTCTCCATGTGGAGGTTTCCATTCGGTGTTTGACGTCAGAGTTTTAAGGTTTTCCATAAACTGCAGCGTACGTTTTGTGTAAGTTGGATTTTATTTACGAAATGTGGAACAAATAAATGGGTAACTTTGGTTTGTCAACACCTGGTTTTCAAAATACTGTGATTTACTTTTATGAGCCCAGTTTAACACCTTCTCATCATAATTAACTTTTATTTATTTAGCACAGTTCATACAGAATGCTTCACATTAGCAACATTTAAAACCAATTTAAAAACACATACAAAAGACGATTGATGAAAACCATCAATAATAAAATGATGATCCACTGCCAGATAGACAGGGTTAGGGTTAGTCACTGCCAGTAGACACGGCTAAAAATAACTGTTTTCAGCCTGGACCTGAATATAGCTATAGGGCAGCAGCCTGTCTCACACCTTTGAGAAGACTGTTCCAGATTCTAGGTGCATAGGTTTGGATCGCTGCCTCCATATGTTTAGTCCTGACTCTAGTCCCTGTGCTGCTCAGAGTCCCAGCAGAAGGCCAGTCCCTGTGCTGTTCAGAGTCCCAGCAGGAGGCCAGTCCCTGTGCTCCTCAGAGTCCCAGCAGGACTACAGACCTGGGGCCGTATGCCTAGAGAGTCCTCTCAGAGAGCTCCAAACTTAACCTAAAAACTCGTAGCTCGGAGTCTTAGCTTAACACTTATTCAAGAACATTCTCATAGAACTTCATGTTGTCCTGGGCTGCACAGTGGCTGAGTGGTTAGCACTCTCGCTTCTCAGCAAGAAGGTCCTGGGTTCGAATCCCGGTTGAAACAGGGCCTTTCTGAGTGGAGTTTGCATGTTCTCCCTGTGTCTCTACCACTAAAAACATGTACAATAGGTCTGTGCCTCCTGTACTGGCCCTGCTCCCATCTCTGTGTGGAGTGAGCGACTGATGCCCACAATTGTAAAAACCTCTTTGTTACTCTGTTCTGTGTAAGGCGCTATATAAATAAACATTACTTACTTACTCTTAGGGATCTCTTTAAAAGTCCTCTCTGCTCTTAAGAGATCCCTCCTTAAGAGATAGGATTCTTTTTGAATAGCTTCACTTTTAGAGAGTACGTCAAGATTCGAAAAATATGGTTAGAGTTTGGCCTTGAGGAGCAACTCTAAGAATCTTTTGGAACACAGCCCCAAGTTTAAAGTCTATTCTTTTATAACCTTCTCTTCACACTCACCAGGAGCAGATTCAGTTGTTGCGACTTGTGTCTGTAGATTTAAACACTGACGGCTCCAATAATTACGTCGTGAGACTAAATGCTGTTTTTATCAGACGGTCTCTCGGCTCATCATGACTTTGAAAAGAAACTTCACACACTGCTCTGTGTTTAGACCGTCACTGTGTTATTAACATGAATTCTTCAAAGCCCATCTGCACAAACTGCTCATTTTCCAAGTTTTCTGTTGGTCGTGTTTGTTTCTGAAAAACACTGAAGGATTCTGAGAATTTTTTAAACCTGATGTATACAAGTCCTCCACACAATTCATTCATTCAATTTCACAAATAGTATTTTCTTTGTTTCTCTGTTTCTCAATCAGGTCGTGCCGCTCTGCTTCATGTGGGCAGCACAGTGGCAGAGTGGTTAGCCACCACTAACCCTTCTCAGTAAGAAGGTCCTGGGTTCGAATCCCGGTCAGAACAGGGTCTTTCTGAGTGGAATTTGCGCGTACTCCCTGTGTCTGTGTAGGTTTCCTCCGGGTGCTCTGGTTTTCCCTACCACTAAAAACATGCACAAGAGGTAAAACTAAGTTGAAAACTGAAATGTCCCCACAATGGGGACATTTCAGTTTGATGAACGCACATACGCATAAACACATAAACACATAAACACATAACACATCAAGCCAGTGAACATATGTTCCGTGCTCTTTTTGGGCAAAGTAGGTTTAAACTTATTAAAATCAACGTCCAGACCATGAACTTTCAGATTCATTTATTTGCCATTTGCAGTAAAACCACATTGGAAAACATCCGCAAAAGTCTTGTGTGCATAAGTACATCATACATTTAATTTCATTTATTCGTTTTTTCCAAAAAACATACCTCCATTTTCTTCCGCGTCTTCCGTTGCCGGGTCGCAGGGGATCCAGAAACCAGCATTAACATAATTTGACAACAGAATAATACAATGTATAGAGATTTGGAAAGAGGGTTGACTGAAGCAAACACTTATATTTTCAACCCCCTCCTTTACACTCCACACTCAGACAGGACATAAAACAAGATTAAAAGGACAGAAATAAAACACAATCATCAGTGTGAAATGGATCGACTAAAACAATTTAAATAAGTGTAAAATCTAGTAACAGCTGAAAATAGCTGTTTGCAAAACGAGATATCCTTCATGTCAGCGAACGATGTCTTCTGCCAGAGGGAAGAAGCTGGATCATGTCTTTCCCAGGGACCAGAGAACTCATGGGTGATTCTAAAAGTTGGTCCTGTTTTGTTCCAGATGATGAGGAGTACATGCAGCAGGCGGCGGTGCCTCTGGACGCAGAGACCCACAGCGGAGAGGACGTGACCATCTACGCTAAAGGCCCCATGGCCCACCTCTTCCACGGAGTGAAGGAGCAGAACTACGTGGCTCATGTCATGGCCTTCGCTGCGTGTCTGGAGCCGTACGAGGCGTGTGCAGCTCACGTCTGCAGCCACAGCTCAGAAACACACACACACAGCAGGGTTGGGATGTGGGTCAGGGGACTGGTGGTCTGCATCACCTGGGTGTGGCTGCTTAGATGACACATACATATACAGACACACACACATATACAAACACACGCACACATACAGACATATATACACACACACACATATACACACACACAGACAGCAGCGTTAGGATGTGGGTCAAGGGACTGGTGGTCTGCTTCACCTGGATGTGGCTGCTTAGATGACACACGCACATATATACAGACAGACACACACACACACACAGACAGACATATACACACACACGCACACACATATAAACAGAGACACACGCACATACACACACACAGACAGCAGCGTTAGGATGTGGATCAGAGGACTGGTGGTCTGCTTCACCTGGATGTGGCTGCTTAGATGACACACGCACATATATACAGACAGACACAAACACACAGACAGACATATACACACACACACACACACACACTTATGAACAGAGACACACGCACATACACAGACAGCAGCGTTAGGATGTGGATCAGGGGACTGGTGGTCTGCTCCACCTGGGTGTGGCTGCTTAGATGACACACGCACATATACAGACACACACACACACACACACACATAGACACCTGGATGTGGCTGCTTAGATGATACACACATATGCAGACACAGACACATACATGCAGACACACACACATACTCAGACACATACAGACACACGCAGACACATACACAGAAAAACACATCTACACACACACAGACTTATACACACACAGACATATACAGACACATACACACAGACCCACGCAGTCACACACACACATAAACGACACACGCTCACACAGACACACACACACTGGAACACAAACTGCTGCACTTTGCATTTCTACAAACTGCTCATCTCCAAAGATACAACATTCATTGTGGGTTTGCAGTAATAATGTCTTTAATACAGTCTATTCATAATGTCACCATGTGACGCCGTACCATGTGTTGCTGTACCATGTGACGCCATACCATGTCACGCCGTACCATGTGATGCCGTACCATGTGACACCGTACCATGTGACGCCGTACCATGTGCCGTTGCTTGATTTTGTTTAAGACCCTGTTTTAACCGATTTTATGTCATGATGTATATGTCCTGATTTTGGTTTATGTAGTATTGGTTCTGGGACATTTGTATATTTTGGATTTGTAAACATAAAATGATATAACACAACAGTTAAAGCTCGGGTACATAACTATTTTTTAAAAGCAATAATAGAGTCTTGTAAAAGTAAACTCAGACCCCAACATGCTGTCTTTCTCTTATGAGAAATTGTATTTTTTATACGAGTGCATTTAAAAAGACGTTTTCCAGAGTAAAGATGACACCATACAAAAGTATTGGGTAATTCTTTTTCTGGGTACACCCCCACCCCCCAGACTTTATTACATATAATTCTGATCTTTTTTAGTTTGAAAGTAAGGTACCCCAGCTTTAACTCTCCAGAGGCCAAGAACCAAGTGTTGAATTAATAAATAGTTTACAAATGATGAACATGATATAAATGTATAAAAAGGGCTGTGTTATGTCTCCAGTTCATCAGAATGTTCTTGAAAAGACTGGTTCATTTTTAACACATTTGTGCAGAGACTTCGCTGCTGTTCTCTCTGATCCACACATGTAGGTCCTGAAAATGCTAAAGGGCTCCATGGTCCATGGTCCAGGATCCAGGATCCAGGATACATGATCCAAACCTGTATCTTGGAATGTTAAACCATGACCTCATTTCCCACATGGTTAAAGATTGTTAGATTCTTCAAAAGAAGATATTTTCCTTTTCATTTGGGACACTTAACTTGAATTTTTTCATTATTGTTCTTTTTATTTTGTTGATGTATGATGTTTATACAAATGTAAATTGGCATCAAAGATTAAGGAATAATTAAAGAGAATATTTACTTCAGAGTGATTTTTTTTATTTTAATAAAAGGACTATAAAAATCAAGGCAGACAATAGAAATAGAAGCAAAACAAATAAACACAAAGCAAGACAAAGAAAAAAATTAAAGCCGCAAGCGGCGTCAAACGGCCCTCGCCGCACCGCGCATCTCCCGGCACCGCGCGCACCACCCCGTGCCACGCCGCCCCGCACCAAGCCACCCCGCACCACGGCGCCCTGCATCACGCCGCCCCGCACCAAGCCGCAACGCGCCGCTCCACAACGCCTCGCACTACACTTACCACACCGTACCACGCAGCACCGCGCAAAGGAGGTGGCGCCGCCGTGTGATGATTTGTTCCCGTAGCCATAGAAGATTGTTAGTCAAATTGTAATGAATATGATAAGTAGAGCTGGTTTGGCTCTTTGTCTTTAGGGGGCGCTAATGGGCCAATTTTGAATATTTCACTTTCACCTGACCTAAATTCTGGAGTTGAACAATGGATTCAAGTTTAATGCAAATCAGACTTTGTTTGTGCAAACGGGAAAAAAATGTATGTTGTCAAAAACGGCCAAAAAAACCCTCACATCTTGCCGCTCCGCTGCTCAAACAACGTTTCACTGATAAAAATTCCCTGAAGTCATTTTGAAGGTAAATGTGTTGAGAGGATTTGGAACAATTTTGAGGCCAATCGGTGAAACGGCCGAGGAGGAGTCGCTTTCCAACCGACGTGTATGAAAATGATTGCGGATCATTTTTCCATTTTGCAGTGAAATTTATGGACCTCCTGTTTGTCAGAGGGCGGAGCCATGATAACATTTCGGTCGTATCTTGACTTGAGGAACATGTGTACCGAATTTTATGGCTCTACGACAAACTTGACCTCTGAAACTCCCATTGGCTGTTGTAGGTGGCGCTGTTCTGGCATTTTTTGAGTCCCATAAAAATAAACACCAAAATATCAAATTTTTCACCAGGTCTGATGTCTGGGCAAAATTGTACAACTTTTCATGCATGTTCAGGGGGTGAAATTAAGGCTCAAAGTGCAGAATTTGACATCTCTCGAGCAAAAACAATAGGCCCTTTCATTGTTCGGGGCTCGGGCCTAATAAGACAAAACAAAGATTTCTTTCACAGTAACACAAAAAATAAAAATAAATGAAAACCTAAATTTATTCAGTGGCTCAGTTGGTAGAGCATTGGCCTTTGAGCCTGAAGGTTGTGGGTTCAAGCCCACCACAAGACCTTCTCCACCAACTCCCACTGATGTCTGCTGTCGTTGTGTCCTTGGGCAAGACACTTAACCCACTTTGCCTGAAGCCCCCGCTGAAAGACCAAGGCTATGCCATAGAGCAGCCGTCCTCCTGTGGACTCACCACCGGCAGGATGATCAGAGAGGGGCTGGTGCTCTGTGTACTGGGTGGCATCTCTGGCCACCCCCCCGACCCAGAAATGGATTAAGGGGAAGAAAATGGATGGATGGATACTCTGGCAAATATCACCAAAGTCTGTGATCCGGGCGCCAGAACTCACCGCATGGAGCTAATCTCACTGGTAAAGTACCATGTGGCGCAGAGCTAAAATAGGTCTCGTTATGATTCTCAAATCATTAACGACAAAACAAGGAATAAAACTACAAAACTCTTGTCTATTTAGCTGTTATGGTCCCAGCTGGATTCGTCTGGCAACCTGAGTCAGGGAGAGTGGGAGAGGCTGCAGTACCACTTTTGGCCACAGTTGTACATACTGCTCTTTTAACCAAATTATTCAAGATGTAAAAGTTAATCTATCTTCTTCGGAGTGATTTATGTGTTTATTGGAGCCATAGCATGTGTCAAGACCTCCTCCCCCCCTCCCCTCTTTGTAGTCCGTTGCCCTTTGATCTCCACCTGCTCATATATTGTGAGAAACACAAATGGTTTTATATCTCTCCTCTCACGATGGCGGACAAACATTCTCTCATTTGGATCGGATTATTGTTACTGACTTTGGTGGAGTTTGGATCCTGTTATTCTGGTAAGTGACGAAACACACCGAGATACGGAGGAAGCTAAAACTGTGATCCAGTGTTTCCCAAACAGGGGAACCACACGGAACACAATCCAAGCATAAGATAAGATATTCCTTTATGTGTCATCGTTGCACTTTACAGCAGAGAAAGAAGGAAACAAGACTCAGACGCACACATCCAACAGGGGCTATTTTTTAAGATAAAAGATAATAAAATTCAAATAGAATAAAATAAAGCTCTCGAGCTATTATTGCACTTGGTTCAGAGGTATTTACAGATTTGCATGTGGGGTCGGAACCTTTGGATGGCTTCACATTTTAGAAGTTGGTGAAAATCAGTGGAATGGAAGAATTAAATGTACTTTTTATTTGTATTATCTGAAAAAATAGTTTCAGAAAAATATTCCACAATAATACTGCAGCTGTGCTGACTCTGATGGTCTAGAGGTCTCCTAGAGGTCTGTGACGGTCCAAGAGGTCTCTGATGGTCCGAGAGGTCTCTAATGGTCCTAGAGGTCTCTGATGATCCTAGAGGTCTCTGATGATCCTAGAGGTCTCTGATGGTCCTGGAGGTCTCTGATGGTCCTAGAGGTCTCTGATGGTCCTGGAGGTCTCTGATGGTCCTAGAGGTCTCTGATGGTCCTAGAGGTCTCTGACGGTCCAAGAGGTCTCTGATGGTCCTTGAGGTCTCTGATGGTTCTAGAAGTCTCTGATGGTCCTGGATGTCTCTGATGGTCCTAGAGGTCTCTGATGGTTGTAGAAGTCTCTGATGGTCCTAGAGGTCTCTTAGAGGTCTCTGATGGTCCTAAAGGTCTCTGATAGTCCCAGAGGTCTGTGATAGTACTAAAGGTCTCTGATAGTCCCAGAGGTCTGTGATGGTCCTAAAGGTATCTAATGGTCCTAGGGGTCTCTGAAGGTCCTTGAGGACTCTGATGGTATTAGAGGTCTCTGATGGTCGTAGAGGTCTCTGATGGTCTTGGAGGTCTCTGATGATCCTAGAGGACTCTGATGGTCCTAGAGGTCTCTGATGGTCCTAGAGGTCTCTGATGGTCCTAGAGGTCTCTGATGATCCTAGAGGACTCTGATGGTCTTAGAGGTCTGTGATGGTCCTAGAGGTCTCTGACAGTCCTGGAGGTCTTTGACGGTCCTAGAGGTCTCTGATGATCCTAGATGTCTCTGCACCTACCTTAAGCCTAATGTGCAGTCTATTTTGTATCTACCCTCAGCCTAAAGTGGATTCTTATAGTCCTAGAGGTCTCTGATGGTCCTAGAGGTCTCTGATGGTCCTGGAGGTCTCCGACGGTCCTAGAAGTCTCCAACGGTCCTAGAGGTCTCTGATGGTCCTTGAGGTTTCTGATGGTCCTAGAGGTCTCTGACGGTCCTAAAAGTCTCTGACGGTCCTAGAAGTCTCTGACG
This sequence comes from Knipowitschia caucasica, assembly GCA_964034765.1. Taxonomy (NCBI): domain Eukaryota; kingdom Metazoa; phylum Chordata; class Actinopteri; order Gobiiformes; family Gobiidae; genus Knipowitschia; species Knipowitschia caucasica. Next base: position 20,048,079 of record OZ035824.1, read on the forward strand.
GTCCTAGAGGTCTCTGATGGTCCTAGAAGTCTCTGACGGCCCTAGAAGTCTCTGATGGTCCTAGAGGTCTCTGCACTTACCTTAAGCCTAAAGTGCAGTCTATTTTGTATCTACCCTCAGCCTAAAGTGGATTCTTATAGTCCTAGAAGTCTCTGATGGTCCTATAGGTCTCTGATGCTAAGTTTTTCCTTTGGAAGACAATAAAGTCTGTGTTGAAAATCTGTTTATTTACTTTTCCCACTCACAGAGGAGGAACTTCACGCCAGTTACTGGAACAACAAAGCGAAGCAGGCTCTGCACCGAGCTCTCGGGGTCCAGCCCAATCTGCACAAGGCCAAGAACGTCATCCTCTTCCTGGGGGACGGTGAGTCTCATTAAACAGTCTAATTACATAAAAGGTTTATTTATTTATTTTATCTAATCTTTATTTAACCAGGAAAGGCCCACTGAGATTAAGGACCTCTTTTTCAATGCAGACAAAAGTTACATAAAGGAGGTTTTTCCCAAAGTTTATGAAAGAAGCGCCCCCTCCACTTTTTCAACACAACTCTCTGGTCTTATTGGACGTATCACCAGAATGATTTACAGTTGAGAGGATCAATAGTCTTGATGATCCACCCAGAACTTAGTAGAATATCCTCCAAAATACCTTTAAGAACCAAGATACATGCAACTGACCACAAGTGTCAACAACAAGACCAAAATATAGACAGCTTCAGGCATGTCCAAACTCAGGCCCGGGAGCCAAGTGCGGCCCTCAGTGTCATTGTAAGTGGCCTTCTGCCTCGCTAACCCACAGTAGTCAATGAAATCATAAACACAAGTTTACTGTGTCATCCATCCAACTCCAGCTCAGCCCATATAGACCTCGTTCTAAAGACCAGTACGTCTGGAGTTCAGTTGTTGACTTGTTAGATGGTGAGATGGTAAATGTGTGTCATTCAGTCAACTACAGTTCTGTTATAGATCATTTCAAAGCTAAAAACAGCCAGGTGCCAGTCAAGGCAGGTTTTCAGTCCGTGATGTTGGCCCCTGGACTGCTCTGAACTTAAGTGGCTCTTGTTACAATGTTTGGACACCCCTAGGTTAATATGATAGAAATCAGTTCATTTAGATATTCTCCAAATGTTTTAACACTTACACACATTGTTTATACCAGTGTTTTTCAACCAGTGGGCCGTGGTACGTTTGTAAGCCTTGAGATGTTATTTGGTGTTTCTTTGGAATATGATCCAATATCACCAACTTGGTCAAAATAAAAAAAATTATTAGAGCAGTAGAAATACTTCTTTGCACTTTTCTAAATAATACACTTTGATGAAAGCTGTTGGTTTTCTGTGTGATTGTTTTGAAGAAAAAAGGTGTGCCACGGCTCAAAAAGGTTGGGGACCACTGGGCATTTCATATCAGGCTTTACCAGAGCCACCTATATTACAGGCTAAAGGATAACATTCTAATAACATACATGACCAAGATATAGACAGCTTCTATGGTAAACATCAGTTCATATAAATATTCTACAAATGTTTTAACACTTACAAAACTGTCTACATTGTTTATAAAGCACATTTCATAACCGGCATGACCAGAGCCACCTATATTACAGGCTAAAGCTAAAGGCTATCGATCTCTGGAGCTAAACAGTTAATTACATGGTCATTGAGGACACACTCATGACTCTCCGTGAGTTTATCTGTGTTTGGATGGATCAGTAACAGACGTCACCTCATAAAAAAGATCATTTCTGTTGTAAATGAAAAGCCTGAAGAAGATCGTCTCCTTAGAGCCATAAACAATGACTTTTATAAAACCGTTTCATAATAAATTCACACATTCTAGTTTTTTAGACTTTGACTTAGACAGACTTTATTGATCAACAGGGAAATTGCGTTGTCACAGTAGAAATACATTTCAAATTATGGGCTGTTTAATATTTGTTCGAATATATGTATTTTTTTTAATTTTAGAATTATATTCAAATTTTGAAGCCGAAGCCCTGGTCTTTAGCAGCGCTGTAAGGGCTAGAGGACGCAGGCTGGTCGCTGCTCGTTCTGTGAGTGGAGGAGAATCAGCGTCCCGCTAAGACTCTACTCAGCACTTTTCAAGGCTGAAACTCATACTCATTAAATTATGGATTATAATACAACTTGTATGTAGTAGTAAGCATTTTTATGAACTACTTAGAAAAAAAATCGGCTATGGCTTCTTTAAAGGAGCAACATGTAAAAATCTGACCAAAAGTGGTACTGCAGTCACAGTCAATATTTTGTAGTCCTCTCCCACTCTCCTTGACTCAGGTTGCCAGATACACACCAAATCGAGCAGCAAACACAGGGAATTATTTTATCAGTTGTTTGTCTGTGTCCATTCACATTGCCATGAGCCGTGGTAATGTTGAATGAATGTTATTTTATTTTTTTATTTGGACATTTGAGATAAAACAAAAAAACAAAAAAACAAAACAAAAGCAATATAATTATAGATTATGCAAAATAAATAAGAAATTGATAGGAATGGGAAGAATGAATGTTGGAACGTATTTCTTCAGCGTATCAACATCAGGGTTTGCTACAGAGGATACCTTCAATTTTATTTATTCCCTATTTTTTAGACAAACATGTATAAGTCCCACATCAAAAAGAGACTAAAATGATTTTAATTGGGGTACATGTGGTCTCAAATGATGTTTTTACAATTAAGCTATAATTTGCAAAAAAATGTCTTGACCTTCGTCTTTTTTAGAGCAATCTGTCATAGAGTGTGAAATTATGCAATTAAATACAAAAAGACTCTGACCGCATTCAAACCCGGTTACTGTATCGTAAGCGCAGTGGCATAACCACTAGACTACAGTACCTGTGCGCGCAGTGAAAGCTGATTGTGGATGCAACAAAATCAATTATTCATGAAGAACGCACTCAGAGCACCAAGTTTTGCATCACACGAAAGCTTTTATCTGCTGTCTCAATTTTTCAAAGGCGTCCTATGTATAAATCCTCGTTTTAGTCTTTGTTTTGTCATTAATGATTTGAGAGTCATAACAACACCTTTTTTAGTTCTGCGGCCCCAGTGAGCCGTGCAGAATTCTGGCAACCTGGACCCCGCACTTCCTGATTGGCTAAACGGCGAAGGGTAGGACTTGAGAATGAAAACAATAACAACTTTTACGGGTCGTAAAACTCATTTTGATATTCCAATATCTCGGCTGAACTACTGTTATCAAAAGAGCATGATTTAATAACGCCTTTTGAATGTGGGGGCCATTTAATGATGACTTGACATGCAAATATTACATACTGCTACTTTAAGATTAGGTTTAAAATGTCTATATTGGTTCAATCTTTGACATAGCTGAAGTTGGCTGAATGACAAAGGTTTAGTCCCCAGATACATTAACTCTATACAATTCAAAATAAGTCAGTTTAGTCAAAAAAAAAACTACATTTCTATGAGGGCAGAGCTGAAGTTGGCTGGATTTATTGAAATTGTCTTCATGATCTTCAAGACTACTTTTGGGTTAGCGAGGCAGAGGGCCGTATAAAGACACAGAGGGACCGCAAATGGCCCCCGGGCCTTAGTTTGGACATGCCTGATCTAAATAAAACATTTTAAAGATGAATTTTGATAATATTTTCTACCTTGACTGGCCCGGAGTCATTTAGTGCGTGCATGTTCACAGATATGTATATAATGTGTACATATTCACAGACATGTATATAATGTGTACATATTCACAGATATGTATATTCCTGAGTGCCTATATCCAGATTATTCTATTCTCACAATATTATCTTATATTATTCTTATTTTCAGATTTCTATTGTTATTTTCATTGTTCTTTTTATGTGGAATACTCTGCAAGCTTCTGTGACAACACAATTTCCCTGTGGATCAATAGTCCGTCTAAGTCTAAGTTTAGACCCTAATTAAGGTATTTTTCTTCAATTTTTATTAAACTATGGTTGACCCGGTTGTAGCAGAAGGTCAGGCAGCACAGAAGCAGAACTGTTGTAAATTTGACCCAGTGTCCATCAGTTGTGTCCTGTGTCCAGGGATGGGTTTGCCCACAGTAACCGCGGCCCGCATCCTCAAAGGGCAGCTGGACGGACACTCAGGGGAGGAGACCAGTCTAGTCATGGATACATTCCCTCACCTCGCTCTGTCGAAGGTACGGAGATGGCAAGATTACTCTCAATCTATTATTATTGTTATTGAAGTTTCCCCAGAAAGGACTGTCTGATCTTATCTGGTTCAATGTTTATATGTCCTATATCCAGATTATTCTATTCTCACAATATTATCTTATTATTATTTTTATTTTCAGATTTCTATTGTTATTTTCATTGTTTTTTTTATTCTGGAATACTATGCAAGCTACTGTGACCTCACAATTTCCCTGTGGATCAATAAAGTCTGTATATGTCTTAGTCTAAAATGATGCATAAAACCTGTTGACCCAAGACCTAACACAGTGGACAATTTTTTATTTAATGATTAAATTAATAATCCAATATTTTTGCGTTTCTGTCTGTAGATGTTTCGACAGGATCACAGACAAAAACTAACTTCCTTCAAAGAGAAAACCTGAATATTAAATGAATAATCCAATATTTTCTTATGTCTCTGTGCGGATATCATCCTGGGGCCAAGATCATTCATTCTAAGGCCAGATCTGGCCCCCGGGCCTTGACTTTGACACCGTGGCATAGACTCCAATCAGCCTTTCAGTTTCACTTTAGTTTATTTAAGAGGGGACAATGCAGTGTAATAAAACACAAGAATTAGCCAAAGAGTCTATTTTTCATCTGTCGTCCCCGGATTATTGATGCACTTCCCACAATGCCAGTGGCTTTGGGCTTGAGATAAACAAAGCAAGTGGAAAAGTACCAGTGTCATAGAGAAGACTTCAGCTGCTTCAAAAAAGCATTTGCCTTTGAGCCCGAAGGTTGTGGGATTGAGCCCAACACGAGACCTTCCACTTATGTCTGCTGTCGTTGTGTCCTTGGGCAAGACACTTAACCCACTTTGCCTATAAGAGCGAGGAAGTGATGTTCACTGCTGGCCTTGATGTGTATGTGTGTATATGTGTATGTGTATGTGTATGTGTATGTATACAGTATGTATATGTGTGTATATGTGTATGTGTGTATATGTGTATATGTGTATGTGTATATGTGTATGTGTATGTGTATGTGTATGTATATGTGTATGTGTATGTGTATGTGTGTATATGTGTATGTGTATATGTGTATGTGTATGCATCAAAGTGAAATTTCCCCATTGTGGGACGAATAAAGGACTTTCTTCGTCTTTCTTCTTCCTCCTCTGGAGGAGCCCTCTGCACCGGGAGCAGTGGTCGGTGTGGCTGCGGGGGTCGGACTCTTGGGCCTGGTGGGGGCCTGGGGCCTCGGTTTCATGTCTCCTCTGGGTCCTGTGTCGTCCCCTGTGGCTACGGGCGGCTCTCTGCTCCTGGTGCAGACGGCTCCTTGGATGACGCTTTTTCAGCTGGTTGCATCTGAACCCTGCCAAGTCTCTCATCATGTTTTTATTGTTTTACTGGTGTGTGTGTGTGTGTGTGTGTGTGTGTGTGTGTGTGTGTGTGTGTGTATGAGTGTTCATGAGCGCGTGTGTGTGTGTTTGTCTGTGGTTTGGGGTGGGTCTGTTGGGTGGTCTGGGGGAGGGGTCTTGGGTCGGCAGGATTGTTTTTAACCAAACTGTAAAGCACTTTGTGTTGCATCTTATGTATGAAAAGCGCTTTATAAATAAAATTTGATTGATTGATTGAAATGTCATTAAAAATCCAAACTCTTAGTTGAGGTTTAATTCCAACACTGATAGACTTTAATATAACTTGACTGGATATATTAATTAAAAAAACATTGATATGACGTATACTTGAAAACATGCAAAGCTAAAATGATAATCCAAATGTGTCTTTATGGTAGACCTACAATGTGGACCAGCAGATGCCGGACAGCGCAGGTACCGCCACAGCGTACCTGTGTGGTGTGAAAGCAAACTATGGTACTTTGGGGGTCACTGCTGCAACCCCCAGGTACAACTGCAGCGCTTCCTTCGGGAATGAAGTGACCTCCATCCTCCATCGCTCAAAGCAAGACGGTGAGTTTGTTCACACATGACACACAGCAGACCTCAGACCTGTCCCTCTCCACACGAATCTGTACTAATGAGTTACTTTTGGGTTAATGACATTAAGGCCCTGGCCACACGAAGTCAAGCTCAGGCCTAAACGCAAAAATACTTTATCAATCCAGTGTATCGTCCATACGAGGCCGGCGTTTTGGGGGGGTGTAAACGAACATTTTTGAAACTAGGTCCCAGAGTGGAAAGATTTCAAAACTCCGTATATGCCGCTCCGTGGTTACTGCCTCTCCGCAATGTATCTGAGACGCTTGCGTCATCGCCCCGCCTCTTGTTAAAGCACGCATGCGCCGCACTCAGAAAATAATGACAACAACAATGTAGCTTGTTGGTTTTGTAATCCAGTGTGACCCGAAGCAACAGTTCAACCTCATCGTCCGTCCATACTAATGTAGTACCAGCTCGCCCACTCGCCATGTTGTCTGTTTACAAAATTCCGCGCATGCCCACGGAAGTTTGGGCTTGATCCCGTCATTGCGTCACAGCGCCACCAACAGGTCTGGCATAGTTTCACAGCGTTTTCAGGCGTATTGACTACATTCATATGGACGCACACATTTACTGAGCTAACTCCGTGTTTACAGAAAAAGTTTCTGAAATTATAAGCGTTTTGTCTTCGTGTGGATATAGCCTAAAAAATACAGAAATGTCCACAGCCGCTACAGCTGAATGTTCACAGACTCTTGTGTAGTCCCTTGGCAAGACACTTGATGTGCTCTTCGATACATACAGAACAAATGTAAAATTCATTTTTGTCTTGGTTAACGGTGAAAGAGAGATTTGATAAGATAAGATAAGAATTCCTTTATTCGTCCCACAGTGGGGAAATTTCGAGGCATCGTTACTCATTTTTAAAAGAAACATTACTGAGAACAAAATTCCAACTGTGCTTCATCAAGAGCTCTGTTTTAGTTCTGGTGAGCAGGACTATGAAACCCGACACGCCACAGAAGGCCAATTCAAGTTACCCAAAGTAAAAACAAATCATGGAAAAGCGACTGTAATGTACAGGTCAATGTTTGCCTGGAATCATCTTCCAAGTGACATTATTAATGCAAAGAGTAAATACCAATTTAAAATCCTATATCACAACTGTGGTGTTATCTCTCTAACCACCATTGACAATTGAAATTGGGTCTGGGTCGTGTGTGTGGGTGTGTGGGTGTGTGGGTGTGTGGGTGTGCGTGGGTGTGTGTGTGTGTGTGTGTGTGTGTCGTCATGTGTATCTTTTGTTTTTATTTTAGTATAATTATTGACATGTATTCTTGTTAATGTACTTTGCTTGACTCCAGGAAGAATAGCTGTGTTGAACAGTTAATGGAGATCAACATAAATACAAAATACTTAACCCCACTTTGCCAAGGTCGTATCTTCGTTGAAGAAGCAGCCGTCTTCCTGTGAACCCACCACCTGCTGAGGATCAGAGACTGGTGCTTTGTGAATGATAATAAAGAGGATGAAAATGACATGGCATTTATTTTTTATTGCCGTGTGAAGTAAGATTGAAGCTCTGTACATTTCAGCCTGGAGTGAGCTAACTATAAAACGTGTTTGTGTTTTCATCTCATCTAAGTCCTTCATGATGTCTTTTTTACTAACTAAAGCTGCTCTGTGTCGCAGGGAAGTCCGTGGGAATCGTGACGACCACTCGGGTCCAGCACGCCTCTCCTGGAGCAGCCTACGCTCACTCTGCCAACCGAGGCTGGTACTCCGACTACCATCTGACCCCGGAGGCCGTACAAAATGGCTGTCGGGATATCGCCTATCAGCTGGTGCACAACACAGAAATCGATGTGAGACACTCTTTGGAAAATAGTTTAGAGCAGTTAATGGGAGAGGCTGCAGTACCACTTTTGGACACATTTTTACAGACTGCTCCTTTCAGACGTAGTTTAAATTGGATTAAGATATAATTTGAATACTGTAGTGTGTGTTTCAGAGCCTGTTAATACAATAAACGATAGGATTCAGTAAAAGATTAAGGTTTTTGACCCAGCCACAATATTGATGCATTTATAGGAGATTTGTTGACATTAAAGTCATATGTATTTGAAAATAGTTGATTTTGAAAACAAACCAAAAACAATCATCTACTTAAATAATATTTATATTTATCTAAAAATACATATTTTTGCCAATTTAACTATCAGTCCCAACACCGCCACTGACCATCAGAGGAACTGGGACGAACACGGTGGAAATATGTTCTTTAGTTTCCAGTCATGTGACTTGGACTCCAGTCATGGGACTTGGACTCCAGTCATGGGACTTGGACTCCAGTCATGTGACTTGGACTCCTGTCAGACTCCAGTGTACTGCAAATATAAAAAGACCTGAAACTCTACTTGGACCCTAACATCAATAACTCTGACTTCACTTGGACTTGACTTTATTGACTTCTAAAGACTTGTTTCCGTAACATGTGCTTCCCATTCAAATCTATGTGTGCGTTTGTGTGTGCGACTGTGTGTGCGGCGGTGTGTGCACCTGTGTGTGTGTGTGCGCCCCTGTGTGTGCACCGGTGGATCCATAGCTAAGAATGAGTTTAGAGGAACCTTTACATCAGAGTCGGTTTCCTGCAGGTGGTTCTCGGTGGAGGACGTCAGTACATGTTTCCCAACAACACACAGGACCCAGAGTATCCGAGTACAACGGGAGAACGAGAGGATGGACAGAATCTGATCGTGGAGTGGCTTAAGAATAAAAAGGTTAGAACGATGTTTTCATAAATACAAATGTATTTTACTTTCTTTACTTTAGATTTGATTTCACAGAAGGCCAAATATGTCTGGAACAAAGCAGAGTTTGATAAAGTGAATCCTAAAAACACAGACTTTCTGATGGGTAAGAGCAATGGGATTTTCTAATTTGAAAAGATCACATCGACAATAGTTGTCTGATAAATATTCTAACATTGTTTAAACAGGTTTATTTGAGCCTAAAGACTGTCGTTATGAACTGGATCGAGACCCAACCATGGACCCGTCTCTGACAGATATGGTGGAAAAAGCCATAAAGATTCTGTCCAAGAATCCAAAGGGATTTTTCCTTTTTGTGGAAGATAAGTGGAATGTTGTGATTGTTCAGGAAATAAATATGATTGTAATATTCAAAGAAGATATAAAGAATAAAACAAGTTATTTCCTTGTTTTTAAGCGGGAGAATTGACCACGCCCATCACGGAGGAAAAGCCAAACGATCTCTTCATGAAACCATAGAGTTCGACCGAGCCATCGGTCGAGCTGCGGAACTCACCAACGAACTGGACACTCTGACCGTCGTGACCGCGGACCACTCCCACGTCTTTGCCTTTGGAGGTTACTCTGCTCGAGGGAATCCAGTTCTGGGTAAACCTTTAAAGACATACAGGACAGACCAAAAGTTTGGACACACCTTTTTTTATTTTCATAATTATGAAAATGGTAGATTGACACTGAAGGCATCAAACTTATGAATGAACTCATATGGAATTATGTACGTACTAAAAAAGTATGAACCAAGTGAAAATATGTGTTATATTCTGGGTTCTTCAAAGTAGCACCTTTTGCTCTGATTACTGCTTCACTCTTGGCATTCTCTTGATGAGCTTCAAGAGGACCTGAAATGGTCTTCAACAGTCTTGAAGGAGTTGATACTTAGCACTTGTTGGCCCCTTCACTCTGTGGTCCAGCCCCAAAACCATCTGGACTGGTTTCAGGTCCGGTGACTGTGGAGGTCATGTGGCCCAGCACCATCACTTTCCTTATTGGTCAAACAGCCCTTACACAGCCTGGTGGGGATCTACAGCAATAGTCATGAAAAGACACTCAGGGAAGGAGAAAGGGTGTCCCAAACTTTTGGTCTGTACTGTAGATAAGACATATATTTGAAGACTATAAAATGTCTGTATCTGATGTGCTCAGGAGTCTCTCGCTCTTTGGCCGAAGACCATAAACGCTTCACGATGGCAGTTTATGGAAATGGACCTGGATATCAAATCAAGTCTGATGGAAACCGTCCAGATGTGAATGAGACCGTTTCTAGTGAGTTCTGTGACGCTTTACCGCCCTCTAGTGTCCGGGAACATACATAACAGACAATGAAAACATTATAATCTGTGAACAAAACTGATTTGGTTAATTCTGGCATATTTACAGAAATGTTCATTAATATGCACCATCCCTGTAACAAATAAATAAACAAACAAACAAAAAAACAAGAAAACAAGAAAAAAGCAAAAAGCAAAAAGAAAAAAGCAAAAAAACTAGAAAACAAGAAAAAAAAATAAAAAAAACAAGAAAAAAAACAAAAACAAAAAAACAAGAAAATAACCACACACAAAAATTAAAAAAGAACTAAAGAAAAAAAACAAGAAAAAAATGTATCTGGAAAATCATGAATGAATAACATTAGAGAATACAATATTTGACATTTCATTTTCAATTGCTTATCCAAGGTGACAAGGACTACCAGCAGCAGGCCCCCATCCCCCTGGACTCAGAAACCCATGGGATTGAGGACGTAGCCATCTATGCAAAAGGGCCCATGTCTCATCTGTTCCATGGAGTCCAGGAGCAGAGCTACATCGCACACGTCATGGCCTTTGCTTCCTGTGTGCAGCCGTACACAGAATGCAAACTCCCAGAACACAACCAGGCAGCAGCAGTTCACTCCAGTCTGCTGCTCATCGCTATTGGGATTTTCCTTTGTTTTTGTACTTTTAAAATGTAGAAAAAGTACATAAATATATCTGCAGATGAGTGTGTTAAAGTACATGTTTTTTATACAACCGTATTTGTCAGTGTACTTTTGTTTTTTCCTTTGCAATAACAACATGTAGAGATAATACAGTTAATTATAGAACTAATGTTTAGTTTGAATAAGTAATTAACCAAGAACCTTTGTGTCTGGGATGATTTGCATGTTCTATGTTTGTGTAGGATTCTTCTGGGATCTCCTGTATCTTTATCACCTAATATATGTACAAGAGATGTTAATATGTGATTGGAGGGTGGTGGCTGCAATAATGGGAGAGCAACGCAGTTTGTCGCCCTGGTCTGTGAAAAATATATGTAATAAAATATAATATATTATTAAAGATTATAAGCAGTGTTGGAATTTACTTTATTTTCTTTCAAAGTAATTTAAGTCACATGCAAACTTAAATACTTAAAGATATAAAGCAGGATTTACCCACATTTTAGGATTTTTTAGGATCCCACCCTCTCCAGTTTTTGAACAAAACTGGTCTTAAGATGATTGACAGTTGGAAGTACCAATAGTCTTGATGATCCACCCGGAAGTAGAAAATCCTCCTACTGTTGGACGGTCAGCACTAGATCATATATGGAATTGGGACGGAAGCGGAGGTAAAAATAACAAACTACCTATTCATGCCTAAACTTAACCAGCCATTCCCATAAAATAACCCCAACCCACCCTTAACCCTAACCTCAACCATCTTAATCAGACGCCTAAATTTAACCAGTCACCACTTAAGGATTTATTAGTCTAAAACTAGTATGATCGTTACTTCCGGTTTATAGTTTGGGGCCTATACAAAAATATAATGAATTGAAATTTACTTTAATGAATAAAGACAAACACACACGTAGTTACATGTTCTTAAAACATGTTAGCTGTGCAAAAGTGTTGTTATAACAAAGTAGGCACGATATTATAATACATCCATGAGTAGGCAGAGAATCCGTGGGGTCGTGAGACATAAACAAAGAGCGGAGGATGACACTGACATTTCTGATTGGTCAAAGCTTGTGTACGTCGCGAGAGCGTCCAATTGGACCTCTCTGGGGTCGGGACTTCCTGTTTATCTTTGTTTGGGGGGCCGTCATTGTTCGTGGAGGGAATTTTAATCTACAGACTTTTAACAGATGAAATTAAGCCGTAAAGTACTAAAAAAAAGTTGCATTACGTCCTTTTGTAAATGCCATATGTGCTAAACACGCGCCCATGCTTAATGAGGCTAACGTAGCATGTGCTCCTTTCCCTGAGGACGTGTTATTAGCTGCTAGCATTAGCATGGTACACAGTTCGGAGAAACTGTGCATGTTGCAGAACTTTCTTCAGTAATTTACAGAGAGATGAGTTTGACAATGGACCGAACGACAAAGATAATTCACAGTGAACTATGCAAAGCAATAAATGATGGAGACACAAGGTAACAGCCTCTTCTGACACTTGTCCTTTTTATAATTTTATATTTTTAATCTGCAACTTGTCCTGCGCAGTGTGATGTCCAGACATGTTGTAAACAGAAATGCATGTATATGCCTAAATAATGTGAATTTAACAATAATATTTGTATGCATGCGGAATCTTTACCTAAGCACTCCAGAATGTAATAATAATAACAAAAAATTATTTGTATAGCACTTTTCAAAAACAGTGTTTACAAAGCGCTGCACAGTCACAGACAAAGCAGACAGAGGAAACACAAGATGAAAGACAAAGCAGACAGTAAAATACAACGTGAAGTTTAAATCTAACAGTTAAAAGCATAAATGTGTATAATTCATATTAGCTTGGATTTATGTTTATTGTTTTTGATAGATGACTGCCGAGTCTGTTCATGACATTTATCTGTAATTACTGCAATCATGTGCAATACTGCAATTTAAGAATGTCACGGAATGTCACTTTAGACTTATTACCCTGCCTATATATAAAAAACTTTACACTATATATATAGATATTTTGACTCATATTGAAGCATTCACAGCTAAGAAACAGCAGCTACTTATATTTTGTATTTTGGCTCCCAGTGTCTCTCACTACTGTCATCACTACTGTGGGACGAATAAAGTACCTCTATCTTATACGAGTTACTTTCTTACAGAACGGTTCAGTGTCTCCTGATCCAAGGGGCGCAGGCTGATGCAGTGGGCGGTGAAGGAGTGGCAGCCATCCACCTCGCTGTCGGGAAAGAGAACGAAAAGAACCAGCGCTGTTTAAAATTAATGCTTCAGCACGGAGTCAATCCAAATATAAAGTACGTTTATAAAGTCTGTGATTGTGGCGACTTCTCATTTGTTTATAACCAAATCCATAATTACTCCACTAAACTATTGAAAGGACCACTGTGTAGTTTTTACTCCGATAGCATCAAGATCCATCCATCCATCCATTTTCTACCCTTTAATCCATTTCTGGGTCAGGGGGGTGGCAGTCAGAGATGCCACCCAAGTCTCATAGCACCAGCCCCTCACTGACCCTCTGCAGGTGGTGAGTCCACAGGAGGACGGCTGCTCTCTGAGTGTGAGCATAGCCTTGATCTTTCAGTGGGGGCTTTGGGCAAAGTGGGGTTAAGTGTCTTGCCCAAGGACACAACGACAGCAGTCATCAGTGGGAGTCGGTGGAGAAGGTGCAGAGGTGGGAAATGAACCCACGACCTTCTGGGCTTAAGGCCAATGCTCTACCAACTGAGCTACTGTCGCATCAAGATTGATATTGTAATTTCCGGTACTACAGTGGCTTCACAGGACAATATGTGGTCTTTGACAGTGGTCCCCAACTCCCGCTCAAACTCCTTTTCGTCCCTTATCAACCACTGTATTTCAAGATGGAGGATTCACAGAGTCCTCAGCCTCATGGAAATTTATAAGTTAAATTCTAAGTTGATGACAACAATTTAAAAACATGTTGTAGGTAAATATTCTTAAAAAGGTCACATTTGTTTTTGTTTAACATGTTTTTTCATTTGGAGCAACTAAGTAAGTGATGTTTATTTATATAGCCCATTTTACAGACCAAGGTACAGACCCAAAGTGCTTTACAAAGTTCAGCTAATTCTCTCCACACGGTGATGACAGAAGCGAGACCTGAACACACTGGTCCATCAAAGCCTCCGACCAAACACCATCCATTCACTCATTCATTATATTCAGACCTATTGTACATGTTTTTTGTGGTAGGGGAAACCGGAGCACCCGGAGGAAACCTACACAGACACGGGGGGAACATGCAACCTTCACTCAGAAAGGCCCTGTTCCGACCGTGATAACCACTCAGCCACCGTGCTGCCCTGTAAAAAATGACACTGAGTGACTTTAAATACTGCACGACCGACTCATTACAACACAATAGATTAGAACAAAGGTCTTTAACCTTTTTAACAGAAGGAGCCAAAAAGATCTCATATTTCAAATGTATTTCTGTGGGAGCCATACATTTTTATTTTTTTACTGTGAATATGTGTGATATTTTAAAAGGCTATCAACGCCTTTAGATTGTGATATTAGTCTCTGAATGTATTCTGTAGTTTAATACATTTCTAAACTGTGAAACTGTGGGACCTGCCGTTTTAAGGAGTCAAGAAACATTGGTTGAAATCAAACCAGCTCTTTCTCTTAAATTCTTTATGTTGTCGACTTGTTGTTTGTACTTTTACCGAACTGTGTGTGTGTGTGGGTGTGTTTCTGCCTCAGGACAACGGGGAACATATAACTTTGGTGCTATTTCCAGCATATTTATATTGACGCTGTTTTCAGACACATAGATTAAGATGTCATTTGTAAATTTCTCCTTTGAGATCAATATAGTCCATCTTAATATGTTCTGTCCTAAATTCAAATAAATACAAAGACATACATGAAACATTCTTATTATTATGGTGTCTAAAATTTGTCACAGTCATTAGCTAACCCTTCCTAAGTAACCTTGGCTCAGTTGTAGGGCATTGCCTTTGAGCCTGAAGGTCGTGGGTTTTGATCCCACCACAAGACCTTCTCCACCAATGTCTGCTGTTGTTGTGTCCTTGGGCAAGACACTTAACCCACTTTGTGTATACGGAGCACTGAGGAATGTTTGCTGCATGCTTTGATGTATGTGTGTTCATCAAACTGTAATTTCCCCACTGAGGACCTTCTTCTGGCCACTGGATTTGTTAAAACCATTTCCTGATGTGTCTTGTGTGTCCAGAACCTCAGATGGACTCACTCCTCTTCATATTGCTGCCGTTTGGGGATGCTTCCAAAATGTGAAACTGCTCTTGACCAATGGAGGAGACCCAAACTTAACAGACAACGTAATAACCTTTTTGTTTGAATGATTTGGATTTCCCGGCGTTATTTTGTTTTGAGATGATAATTTTGACCGTTTTAAATGCTGCACATACATTTCAGGACGGGAACACTCCACTGCAGCTTGCAAAGGAACAAGGAAATAGAAAATGTGCTCAGATTCTTCAGGGATTTCAGACAAATTCAGCCGAGACAGAAGAAGAGGATGTGCCGCGGTTCCACTACTGTAGGTGCACATTTGTGTTTCTTACAGCTGTTCATACTAATTATTATATGTTTCTTAATATTATATGTTTATTTTTATGTATTAACCTGCAGCATTGTTACAAATAACCGGTGCCATGTTCATAGGCCGTATCGCTAACGGCTAATTTGCAGACTTGTCCCTAAGACATACAGGGTTTCAAATCCCACTGTCGTTTTGTCGTTGGGCAACACTCAACCCTACTTTGCCTTTTTGTTGCTATACTTGCATGCTAAAGCCGGATTCTGTCAGACGTCTGAAGCTAAGCAAGACAGGGCCTGGTTAGTCCTGTGATGGGAGACCTTTGGGAACAGCCACTGTGGGGCGGCTGTGGCTGTAAAGTGCCAAACTGTGGTTGTGTCCTTAAGCAAGACACTTCCCCCACATTAGAATGAATCTGGTGTGTGTGAGAATGGTTGGTGGTGGTGGGAGGGGCCGATGGCACAGACTGGTTTCCTCGCTTCTGTCAGTGTGCCCCAGGGCAGCTGTGGCTCTAGTAGTAGTTTATCACCATTGTGTTTGGAAAGAAAGAATAATGATGTGAAGAGACTTTGCGCGTCCAGAAAAGCGCTGTATAAAACGAATGTACTATTATTATAAAAAACAGATTACACAGTACCAAATCTTTAAAATGGACTAGACCAGCCATTCCCAAACTCAGTAACACCGAGGCCCCCTTAAAAATCTGACGGGTCTGCGTGGCCCCCCAAAATAATAACCAAGAAGACAACATTAAGAATAGGCTCTTCTGGTTATTTTATTTTGGGGAAATAGCCTCTGCTACAAACATTGTAATACAAAAATGATTACAGTGGATTATTCAAGTCAAATAATGAACACAAATATTTTAATATTACAAACAAAACATTATAAATTTAACATTAAAAAATTATATTTATTTTTTATTTTTTTTATGACCTCCCGCGGCCCCCCTGCAGTACCCTCGCGGCCCACCAGGGGGCCGCGGACCCCACTTTGGGAGACACTGGACTAGACAATACACTACATTTATTCCACAGCTGTTTTACACTGTGCTTGTGAACATATGCCTCCAGCCTCATTCCCCTGTGACTGTAAACAAGGCTGCTAACGTGTTTTAGCTGACACGACAAATGTATTTATTTACTGTATGTTTAAAAAACAATCAAAACATATTGTTATCGACAGATATGAATATTGTGATATAGTTTTCAGCCATATCGCCCAGCCCTAGTCTATCTCATCTTATCTTATTTAGACTATTAGCGTCTTGCATTGTGCACTCATCTTTCTGATAAACTACTTACATTTATTTCACAGCTGTTTATTCCGACCTCACGGACATCTCCAGCTTCCTAGACTCTGAATCCAGTTTCAGCTCCTCTTCCTCCAGGATCAGTGACTTTGGCGAAGCCCCGTTAAGCAGCACTAGACGCTCTTCATTTTTCACCACAAACAATAAACCAAACGGATTGTCACACATGCACAATCCAAAACGATTCAGTCAGGAGTGGAACAGTTGGACATTCGAGGGCCCTTCTCTTTTATCGAGCACTCGGGTGTCATCTGCAGGACGTCTGAGTTCTTTACCCGTTCTGAAGGAGCATGATCTATGGACAAATGTGGACAGAAAAACGGAGCCGCTCCCAGTTCTTCCTGTCCAGCAAAATGGACGTAAAAGTGTCACGTTCAGAGATGTAGATGAATTCTTTCCCGTGTTCAGCCCAGACTCAAACAGACACTCGCCTCGTACTGAAGGGACCTCCCACAGTCTGACCTTCGACCCCACGGAGTACTCTGACTTCCTGGACACAGAGCGCATGGCCACGGTCTGTCACACGCAGGGTATTGATGTGACCTCGCCCGATCACGTCTATGTGTTCCAGAGGGAGAGCAGCGACAGCACAGAGGAGATCCTGGAGAAAACTGTCAACGCTCATTTTGCTTTGGTTGAGAGCGATGAAGATGAAGATGAGGAGGAGCAGCTTCTTGGGAATGTCGAAGGTTTTCAGACTGAGAAGACCGGGAGCGGCAGCAGTGGAACCACGAGTAGCCGTTACAGCAGCTGTGATAGCGACCATTACACGAGCGCTTTGGAGAATACCGAAAACCTCCGGGTTCCTTTTTCTGCAGGAGAATGTAAAGTGGAAGAAAACAACAAAGAATGTATAGAAACAAAGGAAATACAAGAATATCCAATAGCCTCTTCACAACCAAGTTTAAATCGTAATAACGTACAATATTTATCTGACAGTTTGAATAACTTGGCCTTGTCTGAAGCAAATCATCAAAACAAAGATGCTGATTCAGATGGAGTAAAGCCATACACCAAAAACCCGGATCTATGGGACCCAGATCTGTCTTTCATGTCCAGTCCTTTTGTGACGGACAGGACACGCGCTCGCTTGAGTCGCTGCTCCATGAGGACGAGCAGAGCGTCCGGAAGTCTGTTGGCCACTTCCACACTTTTTGAGGACACACTTCCCACACCGGTCAGATCTCACAGACCGACGCCACAGTCTCGGAACAGCGAAAGAAATTACAACAACAGAAACACAGCGAGTCCTACTTCAAATGATCCCAACAACGATGAAGTCGTGGCAACTCTTTTTAGTGAGAGTCAAGGAGAAACTGTTAGTCTCTCTCAGACCAACAATGACACTTATCCCTTTGTTGAAACACAAGGTGAATCCTTCTTCTTGGATAAAGATGCCAAAATCCTGGATGACTATGAAAGGAATTTTGCTGAGATTGTTAAAGCGATACAAAACGAAGCTACTGACAATTTTCTGACGGACGATCTGACGAGTGCAGACGATGGGAAAAGGGATGTGGGTGAAGCCTCAGAGCCCAGTGCAGATGAAGCGTGGGTTACAGAGGATTGTCAACCTGATTCTGCGTCGTCTTCATCCAGCTCCAGCTATTTCTCTCCAAGGAGGTCTCGAGAGGACTGTGATCTGCCGTGTACCCCTGGCACCGGGTGCACCCCTCGCTACAGCATGAGCCGACTGTCGGGCTGCAGCAGGCCTCGGAGCTACGCCAGTGTCTCCTACACTCCCGGAGGCCGCCCACAGATGGACGATGTGGATGAGCCTGTGGAGTACCTCTACACAGACACAGAACAAGGACACACGTTCATAGAAACCCACATCCCTCCCACAGCCAACACCTCCATGAGTTCAAGCTCCAGCAGTGACGAGACTATTCTATACGACTGGCGTTCAATGCACCGAGACTTAATCCAGACTGAGAAGGAAAACCAGAAACCAAAGCCAGGGCCTCAAAGGAGCTCAAGTGACAGTGATGTGGAGATTCTACCAGAGACGAGAGGCCTGACGGACAGAGAGCTCCGGATGCGGCTGCTGGATTTGGGGGAAAGTCCTGGACCCATCTGCAGCAGAACACGGCCGACCTACATGAGGAAACTGTGTCGTCTTTTGGACCAGTCAAAGAAACGACCTCAGAATCTGCAGGAACCTTCAGACCAGACTCTATCAGGTCAGTGGGAAATGGGCCGTACCAACACTGCTTACATTAACGGTGCAGGAAGCGGTTTTGTTAGCTTAGCCGTAGCACCAACTTGTAACCACTCCCCCCTCCCCTCGCCTCTCCACCAAACTACTTCCCCCTCCTCTCCCTCTCCACCAAACCACTCCTCCCTCCCTCTCCACCAAACCTCTCGCCTCTTCACCAAACTACTCCCCCCTCCCCTCCCTCTCCATCAAACCACTCCCCCCTCCCCTCACCTTTCCACCAAACCACTCCCCCCTCTCCTCCCTCGCCCACCAAACCTCTCCCTCCTCCCCTCCCTCTCCACAAAACCACTCCCCCCTCCCCTCACCTCTCCACCAAACCACTCCCCCCTCCCCTCACCTCTCCACCAAACCACTCCCTCTCCACCAAACCACTCCCCCCCCTCCCTCTCCACCAAACCTCTCCCTCCTCCCCTCCCCTCTCCACAAAACACCCTCCCCCCCCCCTCACCTCTCCACCAAACCACTCTCCCTCTCACCACCAAACCTCTCCCCCCCTTCCCCTCTCCACCAAACCTCTCCCTCCTCCCCTCCCCTCTCCACAAAACCACTCCCCCCCTTCCCTCTTCCTCTCCACCAAACCACTCCCCCTCCTCTTCCTCTCCACCAAACAACTCCCCCCCTCCCCTCTCCACCAAACCACTCCCCCTTCCCCTCGCCTCTACACCAAACCACTCCCCTCACATTCACCAAACCACTCCCCCCTCCCCTCCCCTCGCCTCTCCACCAAACCACTAATTAAAACATATTTCCCCTCACATATTTATAGGTTACAGCCCAGAATTATGTCGAGCCTTAAGGACTTTTGAGTTGCCCCAATGTCAAGAAGAAGAACAGGCTTTGTGTCGGCAGTTTGAACAGGCCGATCACAACAGGAAGTGGCGAGAGGGCGTCATAAAGTCCAGCTTCAACTACCTGCTCCTGGATCCAAGGTGGACCATAGTTAACGTTTTTAGTTTCACTTTTAAAGAACGACGTCTTTATGATGCATGACTGTGTGGTTTCTATTTCGCCGCAGAGTCACCAACAACCTCCCGTTTCGCAGCCACACTCTGAGCCCGCACGAATGTTTTAAGACGTTTGTGAATGCGATATTCTACGTTGGGAAAGGAAAGCGCTCGCGTCCGTACAGCCATCTGTACGAGGCCCTGGATTACTTCAAAGGGGAGAAGACCTCGAAGGTAAAGAACAAACCCTTCCATGATTTATCTCAACAGCAGGAAACTGTTTTTGATGGTTTGTTTGCTTCAGAAACTGTGTCGTAAAGTGGACCACATCCTGCACGTGTGGAACGCGGGCCAGGGCGTCATCTCGCTGCACTGTTTCCAAAACGTGATTCCAGTCGAGGCGTACACCAGAGAGGCCTGCATGGTGGAGGCCATCGGTAAAACTAATAAAACTATGGGAAACTTTGTCGTTTTCCAATGGTGTGTTTTAACAGTCAACCTCATTTTTATGACACCGCTGAACGCACATTACTTATTTTATACAGTATAGGGAAGATAAATAATTTTGAAAATGGAAAAGGAGCTGCCTGTCCTCCACTCGTCGTCTCTTGATTTGATTGAACTAAAATGTATTTTGTAAAGTATTCTGTTACTTTGTTAAAAGTATTACCTGTGTTCCAAATACTTAGAATACTTTTATTTATTCTTTATTTTTTTATGTTGTATTATTCATGTTTATTTACAAAACGTGGTATACATTTTCAATCTATTTCAAGCCACAACCTCACATACTGTGTTTTAAAAATCCACCTCCTTTTTATGACTGAACGCACATTACTGTACTTTTTAGATTATAAGTCGCTCCAGCCAAAAATGGACATTAAAGAAGGAAACAAACATAAGTCGCATTTGTTCATAGAAATAGAACACTGAAAAATTGACCCACAGGCGAACCTAATCTCCCGTGCTGTGGTTTTACGGTTAATATAAAATGTAATAATTTCACACATGAGCCGCCCCACATTATAAATCCCACTCACGACCAAACTATGACAAAAACTGTGATTTATAATCCAGAAATCACGGCATGTCAAACTCGAGTTAGCAAAACGATACTGAATGTCATCTCTGGCGTTTGCAGGCCTGAAGATGCTGACCAATCAGAAGAGAGGGGATTATTATGGGGTCGTGTCCCACTGGCAGCAAAGAAAGAAGAAGGAGCTCGGCGTGCACCTCCTGTACAGAGCCATGCAGATCTTTCTGGCAGAAGGAGAGCGGCAGCTACGACCAGCAGACATCCGACAATAAGGAGCGGACCATGTGGAAACACTTTTACATGTTTAAATGATTCTGGTCCATTTCACTGTAAATGTTTAGAGAGAGTTGTAGCTTTTGGTTCAAGTCTTTTCACAAAATGGCAGCTGCACTGATTCTACATCTGGGATTATGTTTATGTGTTTCATAGTTTTTATACCATGTCTTGTGGACTCTACTGTTAAATTGTTTTTTTAACTCTTGTAGTTTTAATATTGTATCAAACGATGACATTAACGCTTGTAAAAATACTAGATTATGTGATTTAAATGTGATTTATTATTTTAGTGCTACACTTTTGTGTCCTATGGATTTGTTCATTTTCAGCGAATTTACTGTGTTATTTGTATTTGTAGAGATTTGGTACAAAAATAAATGTAACTGGATACACTTTGTTGTCTTGGTCTCCCTCTGGTGGTAAGATTTGTCATTACCGCATTAACTGCTTTTCATCTGATTTATAATGTATTATTTTATACTGTTCTGTAGCTTACATCCTGGATCTATGCCATATGGTCTCTCCCTATGGTCCAATACCATGTGATCTCTCCCTATGGTACATTACCATGTGGTCTCTGAATACTCGACCTAAATGTATTTTGTATAATATTCTGTTTTTTTTAAAGACAAAAGTAGTCCCTGTAACTTTAAAAAAATATATATATTCATATTAAATGTAAATTCATGTTTTTTTCTTTACAAAACTTATAAAGGTAAATTTCAAAACATTTAAAGCCACAAACTTAATAAATGTAATTAATCAATGGTTTGTTGTTTATTTTTGTAAAACAAGTCAAAAGCTTCAATGGTGGATCAGGTGAAAATCCACTGGAGGAATGCTAACTTTATGAAAAATGTTAATGAAGCATAAAACATTTTACTTTGGACCAGAGCAGAGAAAATGGTCTGAACCAAGCTCCACCTCTGCTGCTGTGACCTGAAGGACTGTTTTTATTATTACTATTGTTAGCAGTGGCGGCCGGCCAATAGAGGGCGCTAGGGCGCCGCCCCACCACTCACAACTTGCCATGTTACCTTGAATAAAACGTTAAAAAAAATAATAACATTAAAATATTTCGAAATGTATGTGTGTTTTATTTCAGATGTGGAAGAAATACTTTATAGTTTATGCTGAGTTGGATTGATTAAGCTCATCAGCGTTGTCTGTGTCGGACTGAGGACGTATTTCCGCCTCAGGGCGCAAAAGATTGCGCCCTGAGGCGTCTATGGACTCTCGTTAAAAGTTGTACATGCGCAGTAGCTCCTCTTCAATGCAAGAGATAAGACGATTTGGGGGCGCAGGAGAAGTGCGCCCTGAGGGGGCGGGATCGCCCGCGACCTGTACTGTCACTGTCTGTGACGTCCGTTTACAGTGATTGACAGGTCAAGCTGTGGGAATTTGAGACGAACGTAAAGAGACGCAAAATGGAGAACGAGAAAAAGAATAATTCAGTTAGATCACTCAAAACAATACCGTTTGAGAGAAGATCATACCAGGAGAAGGTTGAGGTTAAAGAGCTTGGACCTGATCAGCCAAATATTACCATTAGTAAGCAGTCCAGCGACAGGGGGAGACGGTACACTCGTACTTTTTCCAGGACCTGGTTCAGCGCCAAATCTTGGCTAGCAGCATGTAGCGAGGCTAATGCTTTATTTTGCTTTCCATGCCTCTTGTTTCAAACATCAGGATCTGACCCAGCATGGATCAAGACAGGTATGACTGATCTGAAGCACTTTTTAGAAAAGAAGCATGAGCAGACTGGTATCCACATGCAAAATGCCCTCAAATTAGCTATGTTTGGGAAGATAAATATTTCATCCCAGCTGGATGAAAGCTACAGGCCTGATCATGTGACCTTGTTGATTCTCGTGTGAGGCTTCAGTCACAACAGTCAGTGTAAACTTACTTACTGCTGATATATATCTAGTCATCATATTCATAGCCCCCCCAGTAGAAAATTCCACCAGCCGCCACTGATTGTTAGATACTTTTAGAATGATCTTTTTATTTGTTGATCTGCTGCTGCTACTGGACACCTGAATTTCTCCTACTGGGATCAATAAAGTATCTATATATCTAAAGCAGTAACTGTAGTTAAATACAGATACTACAGTACTCTGAATACTGGGATTACAAGTACTCAGTTACTCCCAACTCTGTCAATGATCAAGATTAAGAAAAGTCAAGGTTTATTTGGCACAGCCCAAAAACTGTCTCCAAATAAATCATCCTGGTCCAGCCTCAGAATCTTTACTGGGTGAGAATAATAATAATAATAGTAATTGAGACTCCGTTTTGAAGAAAGTTGTATTTCTTAACAATAATCTACATGTTTCTTATTGGAAGTAAATTTAAAAGGATTTTCTCAACAAAAGTGAAACATTATTTGTATTTTATAATATTATTATCATACGTATTATTTGTATGGCGCTCAAATACCAGGGACGTGCGGTGAGGTTTGTGATTGGGGAGGCACTGACTTTAAAAGTCAGATTTACAATCATTATTCAAATAAAATAGCATTTAATCACCAATGCAATGACATCCACAAACTTTATATACTGTAAAGATAAGAGAACCAGCTTCTTTTAATAATCTCACAACAAATCTAGCTGCTGACTCTGCTCCGCATCAAACAACATCTTTAAGAAGCGCAGGTGCGAGAGACGCGAGGAGAGAGAGACGCGAGGAGAGAGGAGCAGAGAGAGACAGAGAGGAGCAGAGAGACGGAGACGCGAGGAGCAGAGAGAGACGGAGACGCGAGGAGAGAGAGACGCGAGGAGAGAGAGACGCGAGAGAGAGAGAGGAGCAGAGAGAGACAGAGAGGAGCAGAGAGACGGAGACGCGAGGAGCAGAGAGAGACAGAGAGGAGCAGAGAGACGGAGACGCGAGGAGCAGAGAGAGACGGAGACGCGAGGAGAGAGAGACGCGAGGAACATAAACAATAATTTAAACAAGTTGCAGAACTCTTGAGCAGTGTTTGAATCAGTGTTTTTCGGAAAAGCACTACTTTGCCGGTATCTGTCAATGTTCAACATAAAACACAGATTAACAAACTCCTCCCCCGCAGCCGGACTAACCTCGTAAGTCCAGTGGTGGTCTCCCAGTCTATATTAATTCTTTCTTTGTTTGAAAGTCCAATTGAGAAAAAAAATCTTCATTCAAATCATCCATTTTCCAGCAAAAGAAATAGCATTTTGGGCTGATTGTTTGTTAGCAACTCTGGTATGAACTTTATGCTCACTATCACCCCTAGCGGTGAGGCACAGATACCGCCTGCCTCACGCCAAGCTTTTTCCTTGTGTGTTCATCTACGATCAAAAGACTTAAACTAAATATAAATTGTACACACATACGTGCAATACACTACTAAACACTAAGAGGAGTTTAAAAAATGTTTTTAAAGCAGGATATTTGAAACAAACGGTGATATATCAACTGCACGAGCTGAGTGCACTCAGACACACACACACACTGTGAGGGAGCGGTCTGGGGTGAGGCACGCAGGAGCGCTGCCTCACCTCGTCTCTTTGAATAGGAATAACGGGATTTCGGCGATTTTGACTTCAGAAATGATCAAAACTGATGGGAACCGTGCCGAATATACATTAAAAGCATAGGACAGTGGATATAAATTATATATTTAAACTAAAATAATTATTAGTTTCCAATAATGGCAGGTGAGGCTCTGCCTCCCCTGCCTCCCCTGACTGCACGTCCCTGTCAAATACCCCTGACTTTTCACAGAACTACTTTAAATTTAAGTCTGTCTAATATTTCTTCTGATGGTTCTTTTCTGTTTTTGCAAATTAACTTTTCAGATTTTATTCTTATTTTTTTCTGGTTTTAATAAATCTCCCACTTTTTCAAACTGAAACTACTCCTTATTTCATTTCATATTTAAAACAAACTAATGAATAAAGTCCATGAAGATATCTTATTAATTACGTCTCAAACTGAATCAAAAGCAAAACACGACAAAGACATTTTTAAAATTGTGTTATTTTATTTTTCCGTGAAACATTCAAGTCGACATCGGAGAAAGTAAACAACCACATCATCATCATCATCATCTTCATCGCCTCTTTCCCTTTTCCCTTTGATGAAATCTGGGACACAGTTGCATTCATCGTTCAGCGAGCTCTTCCTCAAAGTTAAACCCACCGACAGCAATGAATGTTGATTGTGACCTTTGCAGTGAAACGCCTGGAACCAACAACCTCCTGCTCCATGGAGTCCGCTGCATCTACTACAACCACGGCCGTACGACAAGAGGCTCTCCTTTGGCTGTGTTTGAGTCTAGTTTGCCCTGGCTGCTTCTCTGCAGAGGGGTCGGGGGTAAGGGGTGGATTTATTACTTTACTATTATATGTATGTATTTATATGACGGGACAATGCACATATATATATTTTTTATTTTTATTTCACCTTTATTTAACCAGGAAAGTCCCATTGAGATGAAGAACCTCTTTTTCAAGGGAGTCCTGGACATATAACACAAATGTAAATAAACCGGATAATAGCTACCAAGCTAGTTTTCCTCCGTAATCCCTATAGGCAGGAAATACTTAAATGATAACATACAATACAATATAATATACTATAATATACTATAATACAGGCAGCACAGGGACAAGAGCGCAGTGGTCACATGACTGGTTTGTGTTCAGTTTGAGCAGAATGGCGGTGACTAAACACAGCCCCGGGGTACAGTCAACGGTCGATGGTTTTCTTCATTTAGCTCAAACTCACCGACAGCGTTGAATGTTCGCCGTGGCGTGCGAGGTCTGATGGTGACAGGAAGTGACACGCTGCTCCAGGACGCACCGTGAGTCACTCCTGTGGCTGTGGCGCCGAGACACACACTCCACAAGCTCCTTAGAACACTGCACTAGCTCCTTATAGCTCCTTATATCACTTCTATAGCTCCTTATGTCACTTCTATAGCTCCTTGTGTCACTTCTATAGCTCCTTGTGTCACTTCTATAGCTCCTTGTGTCACTTCTATAGCTCCTTGTGTCACTTCTATAGCTCCTTGTGTCACTTCTATAGCTCCTTATGACACTTCTATAGCTTCTTATGTCACTTCTATAGCTCCTTATGACACTTCTATAGCTTCTTATGTCACTTCTATAGCTCCTTATGACACTTCTATAGCTCCTTATGACACTTCTATAGCTTCTTATGACACTTCTATAGCTTCTTATGTCACTTCTATAGCTCCTTATGTCACTTCTATAGCTCCTTATGACACTTCTATAGCTTCTTATGACACTTGTATAGCTCCTTATAGCACATTGTTATCGCCGTGATCAGAGGCAGTTCCTTCAGCGGAGTCGGAACAGCACAGATTCTTTATAAACGGCTATTGTTACATTTGTAGTTTTCTTTTCTTTTCATTTATGGTGTTTTTTGCAGTTGTTTTGTCATTTTTGGGATTTCATTTATTCTTTGATGACTTTTTAAAAAGCTAAATGTAAGTTAATAGGAAGCCTAAACTTTACCGATGTATTTTTACTCTTTTTGTTGTTGTTATAGTTTGTAAATGTACCAAAGTTGCTTGTGATTAATTATTACTCATTATTTCTATACTCACTCAAAATACATAAAAACATAAATGTCCTGATTCTGGGTTAAAACGATGCGATCAACAACATTTTTATTCTTTTCATTCGTTGATCCTCGACTGAAAAGGATTAGACGCAATTGCTCTAAACATTTCTGTCCTCGGCCCAAACTATATTTATTAAACCTACAAGAAATCACTGAGAGAGAGATCAGGATTCAGTATTAACGAAAATACCAATATCTCTTCATATTTTTGCAGTTTTAACTTTTGGAATTTAAATAAAAGTTTGGTCAACTTTCCATGGAGTAAAGATGGGAACTGCTCATTTCAGCAAAGAAAAAGAAGGAAATACGACTGAAACGGCCTCAAACAGAGTCACTTAACATCAAAAAGTTAAAATAATAAAATATGGCTGTTCCAGAGTCATTCATTATTTCATGTAGAACCACTTTTAGAAACTGCAGTCTCTGACACTCGCCTGAACCACGACCGGGAAACGACAAACTTAAAAAAGGAAGTTGTGTAGAAACCTTTGACTCATTGTGGTTTTTCATAAACAGAAGAATCTCAGGTTTCACAAAACACACTATAAAAAATGACTCACAACATCATAAAGCAGTGTATCATTAGGACCAGACACTACACACACTACACACGTGTGAAGTCTTGATCCGTAAGACTGAGAAAACACTTTTATGAGAGCCGTGAACAGATAACTTCAAAGTGAGTCAACCTGCGGTGATGATGCAGAGTTTGTCAGAGGTTTTTAGTGTTTACGAGAAGTGATGTGGAGAGAATGTTTATTATTTAGCTCCATATTCTCCCATAAGTGTCTTTCAGCCATTGTTCCCTCGTCTAAAACAGTCCTCTGTCTTTCTAAATAGATATTTCCTGTCTATAAAATGAGTTTGGACGATTTCTCAGGTGGAATTATGTCCTTTAAAACCGCATGAGTGTGTTTGCAGCTCCCTCTGGTGGTGGAATAGGGAATTACAGGCGGAAACATAGTGTATTTTTTACCCTTTTCAACTGAAGAAAATAGTTCACATTCTGAAACATGAAATGACAAAGTGAATAGTCTCATTATCATCATTAATGGTCAGAAATAATGTATAGTATTACTTTTTAAGGTAAAGCAAATGTAGCCATCCATCCATCCATTTTCTACCCTTTAATCCATTTCTGGGTCAGGGGGGTGGCAGTCAGAGATGCCACCCAAGTCTCATAGCACTAGCCCCTCACTGACCCTCTGCAGGTGGTGAGTCCACAGGAGGACTCACCACCTTCTTCAAAGAAACACAGATAAAAAGGTTTAGAGCCTTAAAGTATTATTAAACTCATATATGCTGTGGTCCCTTGATATAAATAAAGCCGTTTTCCTTTAGCGTTAACCTATTTTTGTCAAATTGTCAGTAGACAATTTGCCACAAACCAAAGCGCTGTGAGCCCAAACCACAACTTCAGTTTTTGATTGACAGCTCTGGACGTGACACAAGTGGATGAAAAAGTAACGATGCCTCATAAGGTCTTGTCTGGCCCCGGGACCTGGACCAGCGAAGAAGAAGGATCCGGTTGGAAGTTGGAGAAGGGAGGGCCGCGAGCTGACGATGTGGCCCAAATTTGAATGACAAGGTCTGCAGCATCAGCCCGGCCGGGAGGGGGGACGGGGGCGGGGGGCCGAGGGGGGGTTGACGATGAGCGAGGAGCTGGAGAAATAGGAAGTGACAGAGGAAGAGGAGGCGAGAGGGTGTCCTGCCGTCAGCTGGACTGGCCTTAATGGCACCGACAGCTCTGACATTTAACAACCGAGTCATTTTGAGATAAATCCGGGCGGTTTTGTGTAAAGAGACATTGCTTTTGGCGAAATTTAATGATGTAAAAAAAATGAATCATGAATTACATAAAAAACAGAGGTTGGCAGATGGGGGAAAATCAACAAAATGCGAAAAACAATAAAAATTGTAATAAACTGTTAAAGATTTGTAGAAATGACTAATTTAGAAAGCTATTTAAAAAGCTGGGGTACCTACATTTTAAGCCATAAATAATGCCTCTATGTACAAGAAAGTATGTACAAAAAAAATGAGTTTTTAGATCTACTTTTTCAGACAGAAAAGTGAAACCATTACAACCTCAGCTCTCGCCCAAAGTGTCAAATAGTGACTCTCAGGGCTCGCTCTTAACACGACAAAAACGGCATGTTTTTTTTTGTCTGATGTTACATTTACAAACGTCTTTCGGTCGGGACAAAACAAAATGTATTATTGATGAAAAAGAGGCCTTAGTTTATCCCT
The DNA here is from genome assembly GCA_964034765.1 of Knipowitschia caucasica. Classification (NCBI taxonomy): domain Eukaryota; kingdom Metazoa; phylum Chordata; class Actinopteri; order Gobiiformes; family Gobiidae; genus Knipowitschia; species Knipowitschia caucasica. Next base: position 20,077,139 of record OZ035824.1, read on the forward strand.
TTGTCATAAACAGCAAATAAAGAGCTGATTTGTGTAAAATTCATGGGCAGTTATCGCTTAATTGCTATTTATTAAGAAGTTATTAATTCATAATTCTACATCTAACTAACTGACACTATGGGGGAGGGGTTAGGGTACATTAATTATCATTTAATTAGCGGCTAATTAGTAAAAAGTGCTACCGAAGAAGAAAGTTTATACCCCGGCTTTACGAGTTCTGAGTTGATCCTATTGTTTGTGATCGTTGGTGTCGCTAAGAATAGAAATGCAAACGTACATTTTCCCGCGTTCCCATTTCTAAACACCAGAGAGCGGCGTTTTAGTCTTTGAAGTTAATTCCGACCCAGATATTCAGAATTTAACTAACGCAGAGAAACAAAATGGGCGCCTGTTTTTCCACCGAGATTTTCTGACCACATTTCACCATTGTCTCCAGATTATTCAGAGTCCCCTGGCTTCGTGCACCTCTCCCTCGCCGCGGTTGTCTCCTGAGGGGGGAGGACATTCCTGGCCTGGCGCGTGTGTGTGTGTGTGTGTGTGTGTGTGTGTGTCTGCTGAGCGCCTGCAGGTATGGACCGGTCTCCTCTGTCTGTCTGCCTGTCTGCTGATATCAAACTGCGACGTGATCTGTTTAGCTTCCTGACTTAATACTCACCTGCTCTTCCCCTCCAGGTGGCTGTGTGTGAGTGTGTGAGTGTGTGTGTGTGTGTGTGTGTGTGTGTGCGATTCCATTTCCTCAGCACTGCATTGTGTCTCCTCTGCTTCCTCTGCTGTTTGACCTGCAATTATAAGAACATACAGAGAAAGGCAGATTAACTTTGGGTGAAGGAGAGGCTGAGTGAGGTTAGCAAAGTTAAAGTCGGTTTTCGTTCCCATCTGTGTGTGGATTGTTTATGACCCAAAACATCTGTTAATGCCAATATTTAACAGCAACTAACTCCCTCATTATTACTATGGTCCATAAGGTACAAAGTCAAAGAGAGAAATAATGAAAAACAATGTGATCTTCAGCGCGATCCCAGACTGAAAAAATAAGACTTTGTTATATTTGTGTCACAGCAATTTTGAAAATTTGTTAATGAACTAATTCTCAAAATGCTGTGACACAAAAATGCCTGTGTCAGTATTTTCATATATTTCAAACTTGTAGTGGATTTTACAGAACAAATGGCGTTCTCCGTTTTGTAAAGAAATTTGGACAATTAGAATTATCTTTCAAAAGTGTATTTATTAATTAAACTGTGGCACGGTTTTTGTTTTCTCCTGCGTGTTTGCTTTGGTTTCCTCCAGGTGCGCCGGTTCTCCCTACCACTAAAAATATGCACAATAGTTCTGGCAGCGCCCCCTGTAGGCAACCTTGCTCCCATCTCTGTGTGGAGCTGTAACAACAAATGTAAAGTTATGACTGCTACTTCTGTTGTATACTCTGTGTGCTCCCTGTGTCTCTCACTACTGTCCTGTCTGTGCGCTGCAACACTGACATTTCCCCGCTGTAGGACAAATAAAGTTTCTCTCTTCTTATCTTACGTTGTGAAAACTTTTGAACAAAATCCCAACTTTCAGATTCCCACTTTTAAAACGATGGCTCTCTGTCTTCCACCAAACACCACATCACACTCTTCACTTTCCTTGTCTTCTCCCTCACCTCTTGCCTCCCCCTTCCCCTTCCTCCCCCCTCCCTCCCCACTTTTTCTCATCCTCTCCCACCCCAAATTCCCCACTGGTGCAGAGGGACTGACTCCACATGGTCCACTGCACAACCATTAGATGTGACGAGTGCACGGCCTGAAACAACTGCGGGAGAAAACGCAAATCAATATTTCAAGGGTGACTTCAAATATGAATCTCTTTTTTTCGGCGAAACGTTACAAAACAAGAGAGAGAAGAAGAAGAGAGAACAAGAAGAGAGGAGCCGAGACTCACATCGGCAGTGTCAGAAAATGAATAATATCTGGCTGTCTGGGAGAAATGGAGGTTGTCTATCTCAGCCGCACGCGCAAGACATGGCTCCGCGGGGCGCCAAATAATAACCTTCCTTATCATTATCATCGGCGAGCCCAAAGATGCCGCCTCCCTCCCTCCTCCCCCTCCCCCAGCCGCCTCACCCCCCCATCTCCCCCTCCCGCCCGACCCGACCGCCTTCAACGCAATCATAGCCCTATCGTTTACAGTGCGCTGCTAAATGGGAACATCAATAGACACATCCATTAGCAGCCGCTCTCTGTGCGTTCTCAAGTGCTTTAATAGTGGAAGACGCACACAGACACACACACACAGACACACACACACACACAGACACACACACGCAGACATGGCCCAGTGTTAACCAGAGCCGTGGCCCGCCGTGAGGTGATGGAGTGGGCCATTACAGCTGGTTATGGCACTAATATGGTTAGAGCAGAGAGTGGAAGAGCAGAGAACCAGGATGGAGCAGGTTTGGGAGAGGAAAACGTTTTGTCGAAGGATTTTGGGAAAGATTTAATTGTTTGTGGAGCACGTTCCTCTGAAAAAGCAGGAATCGGTGCAAAAATCTGCTCAGGGGCGCGGTAAAAATGTGTTTTCATATATAAATGTTTGTTAATTTGTTCCATCCATCCATATTCTTCCCCTTTGTCCATTTCTCCTGCTCTGTCAGTGGGAGCTTCGGGTAAAGTGGGGTTTAGTGTCTTGCCCAAGGACACGACAGCAGACATCGATTGGAGTCAGTGGAGAAGGTCTCGTGGTGGAATCGAACCCGCAACCGCAGGCTCAAAGGCCAATGCTCACCAAAGGATTTAGAATTCAACACTTGATCCTGAATGAATCCATTTTGAGTCAAAACAAATCTATTATAAGTATAAATATAACGTTATACAGTATTTTAGTATCGTTTACATGTGTAGCAGTAGCTCTCTGCCTCTTCTGTGGTATAGAAGTAGCTCTCTGCCTCTTCTGTGGTATAGAAGTAGCTCTCTGCCTCTTCTGTGGTATAGAAGTAGCTCTCTACCTCTTCTGTGGTATAGAAGTAGCTCTCTACCTCTTCTGTGGTATAGAAGTAGCTCTCTGCCTCTTCTGTGGTATAGAAGTAGCTCTCTGCCTCTTCTGTGGTATAGAAGTAGCTCTCTACCTCTTCTGTGGTATAGAAGTAGCTCTCTGCCTCCTCTGTGGTATAGAAGTAGCTCTCTTCTTATACATATTTAAGATAAAAGTTGCTTTAAGGGTGTTTCCAAAAGATAATTATGTTTTATATTTTGTATTTGTAATAAACTGAGTCAATGGTATAAAGAAGTTCCAGTTTTATCGTTTAAATACTTTCTAAATTTCCACCAAAGTGAGTTATTATGAAAGGCCTAATATTTGATTACTACTTGAAAAACATTTGGTAATCTGACTTCTTCTCATTTGAGCCTTTGGATTGAAATACACATAAAATACATGTGCGTTTATATGGGAGGAAATACTACAAATATGAAAAATACTACTCTAAGCTCAAGTATTTCATTGATTTCCAAAAGTCCAGGTACATCTTTTCACATTTCACCCCAAAAACCTGAGTTTGCAGCAGTTATTATTTCACGTTTCAGTCTATGCGTCTTCTTGTCGTTTGAACCTCTCCCGTCTCTGAACTGCAGCTATTTCTAAAACTTCAAAGAACGTGTTCGAGCCTTAAAATAATCTCGCACATTAATGCTTTCTCTAACCTCGGCCTGAACTCCGAAGCACGCTGCAGCAGATGGAAACGAACCACGGCCTGAGTGACAGCTTGATGGGCCTGGAACCAAAATCTCCAACGCAAACAGACGAAGATATAAAAATGGGTGGATTTTGGGGGAGGGAGGGGGGAGAGAGGGGGGCGGAGCTAGCCACAATGGTCCCTCACACACTGTAATTTCAGGCAGGATGCTGGACCCACCCAGGGCCCAGGGAGGGGCTCTGGGTGGGTTTTGGGTTCGGGACTAGTCCAGGGGGGGCTGTGGAATATGCTACGTGAGTCTGAGTTTAGTCGTAAAAGCTGGAGAAGCAGAAAAATCCATATTTCGAGGGGAATAGAAAGTTATGGCTGCAGTGAGACTTGTTACTTACTGGATTATGGCGACTGGAGGAGACTGGGACAAGTGTCAGCTCAGACCGTGGTGGTTTACGTCTGTTTTGTCCGGACCTGGAATAGAACAAAGAAAGGAAAATGTTGAGTCCAGGTGTTGCTTTTATCCTACCATAGAATTAAAATGTTACGTCACAATGACTCGAAATACAGAAATCAAACCAGTTCTGTTTTAGCCGTAGATTTATTTATTTATTGTTTATTTGGTTGGGACAGTACATGTTCATGAACACATCACTCCGGATTGTAGCCGTGGGTTAACATTCGCACTCACAAACACACACTCATTCACCCTTATTGTTCATTATATGTTTTTAGTGGTAGGGGAAACCAGAGCACCCAGAGGAAACCTACGCAGACACAAGGAGAACATGCAAACTCCACTCAGAAAGGCCCTGTTCCGCCCGGGATTCGAACCCAGAACCTTCTTGCCTTAATGTGCTGTGATTGTTAATTTGACTTTATTTTCCTATTTTCAGAACAGCGCTGTACAAACTTACTTTCCCATTTACAATAATAGTTTTTCTGTTTTGTTATTTGTGTATTTATAATGGTGATTTTACGAATATCTTTTGTGTAGATACCAAGTCTTACTTTTTAACTGCAAAAAGAATCTTCCCACAGGTGAAAAATAAAGTCACCTTGAACCTTTGAGTGATTCCCAGGGTTTTGAACAAGACTGTGTTAAACTTTAACTATAAAAACTATAAAAATAAAAATCTAAATTATAAAAAGGCACAATACACTTCCACAAAACACCAGCAACATACATTGCTGGTGTTTTGTGGACATTCAATATGAAAGAGAATGGATAGGTTTCTCTGGCTTTGAATTCCATTTTTCTGTGAATGCTACGTGCTAAATGTTCTGTGCTGAATGCTACGTGCTAAATGCTTAAGTGATGAATGCTACATGCTAAATGTTCTGTGCTGAATGCTACGTGCTAAATGCTTAAGTGATGAATGCTACATGCTAAATGTTCTGTGCTGAATGCTACGTGCTAAATGCTTAAGTGATGAATGCTACATGCTAAATGTTCTGTGCTGAATGCTACGTGCTAAATGCTTAAGTGATGAATGCTACATGCTAAATGTTACGTGCTGAATACTAGCGTTAGCCTTAATGCGAAAGAGGCTGACGAGAGCTAACAAAAACACTGCAAAAATAGATCAAACATGTGGAAACAATTTCTTGAATCAAGTGTTTTTTTAGCTTAATTTAAGAATATGTTTGTTCCAATTGGACAAGCTATTTTGTCTTATTTCAAGGAATTTTGCCTCATTTTCTCAAGGAGACATTTTGTCTGGATAAATTAGCTAAATCATCTTGTGTTCCCAGGCCAGAGAGATAGTTCCTCTGTGTCCTTGGTCTTCCCTTGTATATGTATCAATGTAAGTCAATAGGAGCCAGAGCAAGTTGACGCAAAACTCCATCCAAGAGCATTTCCCTTGCCTCATTGAGCTAGCTAGCCTGTCAGTACAGAGTCTATGTCCTTGCTACACCATAGTTCTACCACTCAGTCCTCTTCATGTGAACAGTCTGTGTGGTCTTCAGGCCTGACAGCAGCGATCCATCTCTGTTTCCACTGCACGTATTTTCAAAAACACAAACTTTACGTCTTTGTGTCTTGTGAGAAATCTCCTTTGAAGCCATTTCACTTCCTGTAAATCAGAAGTTGAAAAGCCCAAAGACCTGTGATGATGTTGCCTCCGTCGCTTTGTTCAATGAAGATATCACTTATTCTCTTTTAGTCGCTGCTCCAAAAGCACAATACAGATGTTTTGGATAATGGTAGAAGTGACTGTAATGTAAAATATAAAAGTGACTGTAATGTAGAATATAAAAATGACTGTAGTGTAAAATATAGAAGTCTGACGCCCGCAGCACAGCGAGGCTCACACAGAATTCATTATCAAACAGAATTTCTGAGCGGAACATCTTCAGTTGACCAGATGTAAAGTCAAAGAGGAGCGAGAAAAGGAATCTGTGAAACCTGGAAAAGCAGCAGGGGCTGATCATGTGACCAGCACTAGTTCAATCTGTGGACACACTACAGCAGATATATTATTACTATTATTATTATTATAGTTAGGGATTAACCAGTACTACTGCTTAAAAAACAGATATTAGTACCTAAAAGCAGGCATGTCCAAACTCAGGCCCGGGAGCCAATTGCGGCCCTCAGTGTCAGTGAATTCGGCCCTCTGCCTTGCTAACCCAAACTAGTCTTTGAGGTCATAAACACAAGTTCACTGTGTCATCCATCCAACTTCAGCTCAGCCTATATAGACCTTGTTCTAAAGCCCAGTACGTCTGGAGTTGACTCGTGAGATGTAAACATGTGTCATTCAGCTAACTTCAGCTCGGTTATAGATCTTTTTAAAGCTCAGAACAGCCTGATACCAGTCAAGACAGTTTCTCAGTCCGTGATGTCGGGCCCTGGACTGGTCTGAACTAAAGTGGCTCTTACTATAATGTTTGGACACCCCTGGGTTATTATGAGTACTTGCTGATACCAAATACTGATACGAGTAACTACTACTCCATAATCCCTGGGAAATCATAAAACTAATACTGAAATGTAAAATGTTTTATTTCTCATTTTAACAATAATAAAATGCTTTTACTATTAAACATTTCAGCGATTGTTTTAACAGTCTACAATAAAAGCCTGTTATATTCCACTCATACAAATGCTACAAAGATACAGCTCTGGTGCTAAAGGTGCTAGCAAAGGTGCAATACTCTGTGAGTGCAGGTGAGTTTTCAGATGTTTTAACAAGTTGCTGCTGTTTGTGTGAAACTGTCACGAGGTGGATCCAAAACAAAGTAAAGTCTGCTTTACTCATCACTCTCCTTAACTTAAAAAAACTACCAACATCCTGTCCGCTTGCCGATAGCTTGCGTCCCGCTAGCCCAAAACAACAAAATTGCTACAAGCCGAGGACCGGACTCGTTCAATGTCCAGACTCACAGACATGAACATGAAATACTGTACATAATCCAATATATTCTTAATATATATTGCCCCGAGGTCATTCATTTTGGGGCCGGATCTGGCTCTCGGGCCTTGACTTTGACACCCATGGATTAAAAAGATTTTCATCACAAGGTTAATTTGTTTTGTAGTTTGACAGTTAGGCTTTAAGCTTCACCAATCCTCTCACACATCGTGACATTAAATGTATCATTTCATGTAAATAATCTCTGTATCATGAATTAAAAGCACAGATTATGCAGTTTTCCCAGGACGCTAAAGTCTTAAAGTTTGCCTTTCCAGAGAACAATGGCCGACCTTGGCCGGATGAGAAGTTGTGAGTATTGTTCATCTTTGCTTTGATGTTAAACACAAAGAGCCACAGCTGACGCACAAATGGAAGCGGTTAAGTTGGGTTCAAGACCCTCCTTTGTTAGGTCTGTCTCAGTTCACTGCAAAATATACGTATATACAACCTTTTCACTTATCACAGAGTAGAGAAAATCTGTGGTATTTCCCATTAGGATCCATACAATTAATATTCAAGTCTGTTTTTTCAGTATTTATGTGTCTAAATGTTATACACTGTATGAGTCTGTTCTAGATTTATCTAATTCTGCTTTTGTGTTCTATTACTCTATAAAACTGAAAAGTAGAAATAGCACTTATTCTACCTTCACTGTCAGGGCTCTACCACTGGCTTCCGTAGCAACAAGATTTATTCACTAAAAATAACACAAACCCAACAAAAACACATATTTTTTTAGCTGTGATTACGACTGATTCTATTTTGTACTATTTATGTAACTTTTTAAACCTACTTTTTAATGAGTTTTAAACCCCACACTTTTACGCTGCTGTTTTAATATGAAATAATTGTATATTTATTGACTTTTTAATGCATTTTTGTGTTTGAAAAGCTTTGTAACAAATTGTGCTATACGAATAAATGATTCATTGATAAATGATGCTTATTTTTGTAAGTGTTTGTTTCTTGAATGTAGTTTGTCATAAGATTATTTTACTAGTTTTAAGCATAGACTGTATATATTAACGGACAGAGTCACGCCTATCTCCGCCGTTCTAACTAATGGGCCAGAAATAATGCTCTACTGGAGCTATCCAAAATGACCGCGAGTGGTCCCGCCCACAAGAAAATTGTGAAAGAACGCATCTGCGCATGCGTCAGCTGGCGAGAGCCCCATTTATTTGAACGAGAGACTTCAAAAATTCACAGCAAGTAAACTAGAGTGGACCAAAAAGATTCACCCCCCCCCCCCTCAGCATTGACACACATGTGGAATGGAGGTTTGGGCAAAGAGCCAACTTTTGGACCATCCTGTAAATAAGTTTTCGAGGGGGTCTGCCAACGCTATATGTTAGCATTGGCTAATTCTTCTTCTGGGTCCACCCCATCGGCCCGGGGTGGTATTGCAAGCATGTCAGCGCATGTCATTTTGGCCACTTCTGAGCCGGGACCCGCCCCCACTGGTTTTAAGATAATAATTCTTCATAATCCTATCAGAGAAAAAAGTCTGAGCAGTGAGTTTTTAAGATTGTTTTAAGTATATTTTCTTATTTCCAGACTTTTCTTGTTTAGATAAAATACAGCATCACAAACTTATTTTAAGAAAACATAAAAAAAAAATAAGAAATAAGTAAATAACACTTGAAATGTATGTTTTTAAACTAGAATCAAGTCGTTTGGGGCAAGTTTTATTAGATTATTTTCAGAAATCTTAATTCATATTTTCTTGTTTTATTGTCAGATCATTTTTGTTATTTTAAGCAGTATTTTACTTGTTTTCATAGATTTTTTAAAAGTGTTTTTCCCAGTGTTGTAAATAAATACATAAAACTGAAAAATGTCTATCAATTTCCAAAAACATTCTGAAGCGTTTTATTATCTCCTTGTTCACACTGGGGACTCTTGCAGGTGTACTCCAATGGGGTTTTACTGCAAAGGCCAAATAAAACCGAATCTGAATCTGACTAAAACAGAGAAGTACAGTGGTTTTAACTTCCACCCATCCATCCATTTTCTTCCGCTTCATGCGTTGTCGGGTCGCGGGGGCAGCAGTCGAAGCAGAGACGCACACACTTTAAACTTCTATTACCTGATTAAAACCAGTTTGTGATGTTTGAGATAATCATGATAATACATCAGTGACAGTGAAATACAAAGCAACACGTACAAATATAAAGTACTACATAAATAACTGTGTTTTTTGTCTCCACTCCTCCCTGTTTGTTTGAATGCACTTTTCGTCTCTGAAACGCCTCACGGAGCCAAGACAAAGTGAGAATACGTCCACACATGTCCAATGGTATTTTCATCTTTTACTAAGTTTAATGATCCGATTCTAAAACCGTTTAAAACTCACTGAATCTATTCATTTTCCAAACCCCCAGACCCCCCCCCCACCATCGCTGAATGAAAGCTATTGTCTCCCATCGCCTTTGATCAATTGTTTGTTGTTTATTTTTGATCATCTTCAGATCCACGTCCAGCACAGCCCACTGGTACCACAGTCTACAGCCCACTGGTACCACGGCCCACAGCCCACTGGTGCTACAACCCACTGGTACCACAGCCCCCTGGTACCACAGGAGCTAGCACAGACCCTTTGATATGTCCCTTTATGTAGAATTATCAGCGTCTCTGGGGAATGTCTGCCTTTGCTTATAGTCTGTGTGTCATAAAGCTAGTTCTGGCATGCAGAGCCCGGACCACCCAGCACCGGCACCCAAACAGCCTCTGCTCAAAAAAGACACACGAAAAAAAAGTCTTAATTATAACCATCCCCCTCCTCCCCCTCTCTCCGCCCTCTCTCTCTTTTGCCACCAGTCACCACAAACCTCGAGAGCTGCACGGAAAGAACTTCTGGAACACAGTGACCCCACATGAAAATAAACGAGTGTGTGTGGAGTCAGATCTGATCTTGAGGTCACGGAGACACGCACGCTTTGAACCCGCTTTGAACCCGCTTCGAAAAAGCCTTTGTTATGTTACATGAGCCGAGAATTTAGCTGTTATTGTGTGCGTTATGTAAAGAAACTGACTGAGGCTTTGTGCAGTCCCCAAGCCCGGATAGATGTGCCTAAAGAGGGCCATAGAGGCTGGATCCAAACACACAAACTCTACGATACAAAAGGAAGAAAACCACTGAAGCGGCTTGGTTCATGTCACATTACCTTCTTTCAGCTGGAATCGGTCGAGTTTGTTCATTTAAGTGGAGTTTAGAAGGGATTTTGTGTCTTTATAGACCTTTATTAAACCATGAAGGCCTCACTTAGTCCCACTCTCCTGGTCCCAGAGCACTCAGAAAGGTCTCGAACCCAGAACCTTCTTGCTGAGCAGCGACGGTGCTAACCTCTCATTGAAGAGACCACAAAACTATTGGTTTGATTATATTCTGGAACATTCTCCAGCCTTTTAATAATAATAATTCATTTTATTTTTAAAGACCTTTGAATCCTCACTAAAAATATGTTGTTGTTGTGATACTTGGTTTGAATAAAAGAAATAAATTAAACCAAAATACCCAGGACTTTGGAAGGACTATGTCTCTTAGATTTCCCAATAGGATCTGGCAACAACAGAAAAAAGGGAAAAAATGGGAGGTTGTTTTAAGATTACTAATAAAAACTATACTTTATAAACTCCATTCTAATGTTTTACTTGTTTTGAATATAAATTCAAAGCAAAACGAATGTCCTTCTGTTTGATGCACAGCTACAAAGAATAAGGGCCCAGTGTGCTGTGGATGTTTGCCCACGAGCCCGAAACTCGCTGGTTTCATCCCTGTCTTTGGCATGCCATGGTGTCCTTGGGCAAGACACATCCGGCTCGCCTCCAGTGTGTGATTTATGAAGCTGTGAGCCTGTGATGCAAACCGCTTCGAGAGCCCAGATCCTGAAGTCTGCCGTTTCCACACGACCTGTTTGCAGCGTGGAGAGACTAAACCTTAGCAAACATGTCAGACAAATCCTTTTTGGACTTTGATCTTCGGCCCACTCTTCCTTCTCCTTGCCTTTTGTTCTCCTGGCAACAACCACCTCCATGTCTCGCTGGGATCGGATTTAAAAACCCAAGAACAAAAGACACAAAAACAGAGGTTCCAAAACACCACCATCTTGTTTCAGCGTCTCCCAACACTCCACATTCAAAGGCCTTTCTCCTTCTCTGTTGTGGCTGGAGCCGTGATGCTATCGAAGGCCATTTGTTCCAAGCGGAGAAGTTAATGACCCTCTGCATTTGGCCCGGATCTCAGAGCAAAAAGAAGGTAAGTAAGAAGCTTCTATAGTCTCCAGGGAGTCCAGGCTAATGAGCAGGAGTGGGAATGGAGGCTGCAGTCCATCACCTACTTAGGACGCCCGACAGCCTAGCACTCATCCCCGACATTCAGCACAACCTAAATAGAAAATCCTCCTTGTGTCCGATTCTGTAGTAAATGCATGGCTTTGGTCGTCAATAAGTCAATAACGCATTAATTCAGGATGTTGTCTAAGCTAATGCTACCTTTTTAACTGCTGTAGCATGACCAAATCTTGCCAGACGATCCTATTTTACAATGTTATTTTTGTATTATTACACACAGGTTTTAATGGAGTGAAATGGAGGTCGTTAATCCACTTTATATGCCGGAAAAGAATCGCAGAAATACTTCCCAAAGGATTCATTACTGAAGTCTTAAAACGGAGGAAAGTCGCGACTCGCCACCGTGGAAAAGAAAACATTTAGAATTCTTAAACTGCTTGTGTCGAGTCCCGAACCTCCGCAAGAGCAGAGAGAAGGAAACTCTCAGATGGTTTTAGGCATAAGTGACTACTGTTCCAATTTAAACTCCTCAAAAGTGCAAAAAACAAGTTAAATCCAGTCTCACAACAGTCTATTATAAGTTTAGTAAAGTGAAGCTGGGTTTAACATTATCAAAAATACAATCTACAAAAATAAAATGTGTAAAAAGTCATGCAACAAGTGACCCCAGTCTTTTTTTACACGCTTATTTACTTATTACATTACAAAACCTTGCATTTTTGTCTGATTTTTGTCTTTTACAGCTGCCCTCCACCACAATGCTACACTAACGTTGGAACGATGTGATGTCGCATTAACGCAACCTTTCATTGAAGAAGAGGTCATTATATTATGACAATTTGATCTTAGTATTATCCTTATTTCTACATTGTTGCTTTAATGTTATTTTTATAGTGAAACACTATGCAAGCTACTGTGACAACGCAATTTCCCTGTAGATCAAAAAGGTCTGTCTAAGTGTAAATCTAAGAAAGACTTATTTATGAAGTATAGACTAATTCATCATTTAACAGTGCTGTATGTTCTGTAACTTGTAATGCAACACTGGAATTTCCCCACCGTGGGACCCATAAAGAATCTTTTTGTCGGAATCCTTAACTATGGAAAGTGTCCAATCTGTGCAATGTATAGAAAGTCTTCAGAATGAGAAAACATAACTGTGCTTACACCATTTTTCCAGAAGAAGAAGTTTTAAATGCTTCTTGTTTTTTTACACCATTTTGCAACAGTAGAAGAAGAGGTTTTGAATGCTTTTTGTTTTCCCGACTACATCCTGTCTCCGCTTTTCTACCCCCGAGTTTTTCCGACCTCTGCTCATTATTCCTTTTCTCTTGGTTTCCTGATGGCTTATGCACCGGGGCGAATTGTGCGTCTCAACTTGCCGTAGTACCGGAGCTGGGAAACATTCATTTTTTGTATTTTTTTATCAGCTTATGAGAGAAAGAACGAGGAGTCAAAGCAGGCCCCTAAGCTTCCCATAATGCATCTGGGAGGACACAAAGGCCTGCATTCTCTGTTGGGTGTCGATAAGACCTATCATTAGTCTGCTGTTGGAGGTAGCACACACAAACACCAGAGCAGGCGGGTTAGCGATTCTCTCTCCCTCCGATAAATATATTCAGCCGTAGGAGCGGAAAGTGGCAGCCAGGCTTGACTCGTATTCAGAGAAGAGGGAGAGGAGTGGACCCCCTGCAGAGACCCCGACACCAGAGCGTTCTCTCTGCGACGGGAAGAGGCGACCGAGCACTGAACATGTCTGCTTGGTTTCATGCTAGTTAATATGACCTGTATACATGCTAGTTAAAAAGACCTGTATTCATGCTAGTTAATAAGACCTGTATTCATGCTAGTTAATAAGACCTGTATTCATGCTAGTTAATAAGACCTGTGTAGATGCTAACATGAATTGTATACATGCCAACTCTAATCCAACATTAGATTGTTTTTAGTGGTAATGGAAACCAGAGCACCCGGAGGAAACCTACGTAAACATGGGGAGAACATGCAAACTCCACTCAGAAAGGCCCAGGATCTTCAAGCTGAGAAGCGAGAGAGCTAACCACTCAGGCACCGTGGTGCTTTCTACACAGCATTTTTAGCACTTTTATGCAAGTGACAGGACATGAATTCTATCTCCCCATTTCAGTAAAAACAAACTGTAAATTCATGAAGAAAATGACAGAAATGGCTGTTAGCACAACACCAAAATATCTATAGTTTTAGATTTAAAACTTTGATCTCATACAAACATAATGATCACTCTCAAAGTAAATGATTTAAAAGTACTTTTACTCCTGTATTTCATGTTCCATTCCTTCCATTCATTGTGCAAAAAAACAGCTCAATGAGAAAAAGTAAGTAAGTTGGTAGGTAGATAAGTAAGTAGGTAAGAAGATCTCTAAGTAGGCAGGTAGGAAAGTAGGTAAGTAGGTAGGTAGGTAAGTAACTCATGTCCACATTTCGGATCTAGGTCAGGTGTCCCCAACCTTTTTCACACAGAGGGCCCTGGGAACACTGTGGTGATACACTGGTGTGAAAGAGCATGATATCGGTCATTATTTATCATCGCACATTTGTTACTAGTGACAAAGTGCATTTAAAACAATAAATAATAATACTTTTCGATTTGTTCATTTGTAAATCCTTCTGCGAGCTACTGGTGGCTCTCTAGCTACAGGTTAGAGACCCTGATCTAGGTATAATAAATCAAAATATCTCACAAAAACACCATGTAATACAAAAATCTAATATAAAAATGAAACTAGCTCATATTAACTATGTGCCTTAACGCTGGGAGTTTTAAATCCCCACTTCCCCCTTTCTAAAACCAAAACAAAGCTTTCATCTTTCATCATAATTTCCTGATTTGCAAGAGAGAAAAAAGTAAAACGTAACCTTTTGACGGACGTTTCAAAAGAAAACTCAAACCAAGAGTAATTAGACCAGGGACAGGAAGTGCGCTGTTATATGACCTTATAAAGACATCCCAGACCTTTTTATCTCCCACCGTTTCCATGAAGCCTCTCTGTGGCCTCTCTCTGCTTCGTCTTCCAACATGATTCAAAATGGACGCCCAGGCTTCCATAAAAACCGTTCTTTTTAATCTTTAATCCCCAGCGCTGGGAGAGCGTCTTTGCCGAAAAGCCCCTCGCTGTATTCTTATCACTCTCGACACTTGTCCATCTCCCGCTCTTTATAAATTTATTAACCCTGGCGACAAACACGTCCGCGGTTGTAAATCACGGCGTAACATTGGGGGGTTATTTTGCGCTAGCGTGAAACGTACGATTTCGCGGCCTGTCCACAGTCCTGCTCCGAGATCAATATGAGTGGACAGAGGGAGTCACGCTTGTCATTTCACTGTCTGTGTTTCCAGAGTAATGACAGTGACACGCCGAGGATTCCTGGTTCGTGTGTCAGAGGAGGACGGATGTTATCTGGTAAATAAGATAAAACTAGCGCATTAGAGTTACCAGGTGAAATCGCTGAATTTGACCTCGCAAAATCGACTCCTTTACTTTTCAATGCGATGGAAACGACTCAAGTCCAGACCAGAGCAGAGAGGATTCATGGTTTTACACTGGTCCAGACCAGAGCAGAGAGGATTCATGGTCTGAACCAAGTGGATCAGGTGAAAATCCACTGGAGGAATTCTAACTTTATGAAAAATGCTAATGAAGCATTTAGCATTTTACTTTGGACCAGAGCAGAGAAAATGGCGCCTCCACTAGTTTGCTATTTTTAGAATTGTTTATTTATTACAGATGTAAACATACAAATATATATTACTAAACTAAAATACACAAAACTTTTCATGATTCTTTATTTTGCTAAATTCAGAGTTTTTGTTCTCATTATGCTAAATATAGAGATTTTATTCTTGTGTTTCTGCTGCTACTGGACTATACTATATTGTATTATGAACATGAAATATGAAATACTGTATAGATCCCTGTATCAATTCAGTATTTATGTTATAAGGTTCTAACCGCCCAGTTCCCTCCACACTACCAATCAGTAACTTCCACCCTCAATGCTATCGGACCAGTTTTCTGCCTTTTAAAACAAAAGTAGTGACCATGAAATTGTTTTGGTAATTTATTATGTGACATTGCATTTGTTACAGTGTTTGCAGCCATTCCCTATGCTAATGCTTCTGGTGGGAGCATAGGGAACACTCTGACTCCATAAGATAAAAATTAGTAATAAATTAACAAAACTTGAAATTCAAAATGGACAATGAAATGTTAGAAAGTAAAAATGTAAGAAAATGAAATAATATCTAATTAAAATTGTAAAACTACTACCACAACCACAGCCCTGGAACTTTTAGAAATCCGCTTTTCAATTTGGTTTGAAATGTGTTATGGTTTTAGACATATCCATATAATTATACAAGGTTGGGACAGGCGCAAATAACAAACCAGCTGTAGCTCAGCACAAAAATGGACAAATTTGTTTCACCAAATGTCTGTAGGACACACATCGAATCAAAAATCTCAAGTAACTCTCTCAGTTTTACTATAGACACCTCCACGGTCTACAGGATGGGGCACACAACTGGGGACACAACCGAGCACACAACTGGGGACACTACTGGGGACACAACTGGGGACACTGCTGGGGACACAACTGGGCACACTACTGGGGACACAACTGGGCACACAACTGGGGACACTACTGGGGACACAACTGGGCACACTACTGGGGACACAACTGGGCACTGGGCACACTACTGGGGACACTACTGGGGACACAACTGGGCACACAACTGGGGACACTAGTGGGGACGCAACTGGGCACACAACTGGGGACACAACTGGGCACACAAGCACATAAGGGAGGCTACACAACAACAGACAGAGAGGGAAACGTCACTAATTATGAATGAATGGTACAGGCTTTTATTATGTATTTGTAATTAACTGAACTGATCTGATTTGATAATAATTATTTAATTAGCACCCAATGTTTTCATGTTAAATCAGAGATAGAGCAGAAAGAATGTTGACTATGTGTGTCTTTTTGTCCAGCTCTAACCATGATCCCACAGCCATAAAAACACACAAACTGGGCTGGCTCAAATGTAAAATGTGAGGATAAAAATGATGGATCGTCTGGCGTTCCGTTTACTACGTTACTATTCTGAATTCCCACTTTTATATTCATGTAATGTTACGATTCATAAACTCCCAAAACAGGCTCTCATTGGCTCTCATTGCCTCCACTATTTAACCACAGGGGCAGCCATTTTGATCATGTCTGTGTGGAAATGGGCTTCTCCTCTTCCTCCTCTCACTCAGGGGGATGTGATCAGAGAAAAACACAGTAAAAACAGATCCAGAGGTTCTTGTCCCAGTCCTGGTTTGAGCTCTGCCCTGAAGGACACATGGGAACGACTTCTGCACTGTAAAGAAGGAGCCCGTCAAAGCTTCAAAGAAAACTATTCCGGGTACAAAGGCGCGACAAAGATGGAGGTGACTAAAGCTGAGATACGTAACTTTCAAACCATATAAAAGTGAAGTATGTAATAGGATCAATGACCACAGTTTGGTTCTGGGTTTTTACATGAATGTATTTTTAGTCTTTGGCACTTCTTTGGGTTTATTTTTTCAGACAGAAAGGGAAAAAGAGAGGGCGGCCGTTGCTCAGCCAATCGGTTCTGAGCCAATCATTTCTCAGCCAATCGGTTTTTATCCAATCGGTTCTTATCCATTCGGTATTCGGTTCTTATCCAATGTGTTCTGAGCCAATCAGTTCTGAGCCAATCAGATCTCATCCAATCGGTTCTGAGCCAATCATTTCTCAGCCAATCCGATCTCATCCAATCGGTTCTCATCCATTCAGTTCTTATCCAATCAGTTCTGAGCCAAGTGGTTCTGAGCCGATCAGTTCTTATCCAATCGGTTCTCATCCCAAAACATAAATTAGTTACTTAGTTACTAGTTCATTATTCGTATGGATTTTGTTTACTAGAATAAAGTAGAGTTTGTTTATGTTTTTAGGGATGCACCCGTTATGACATTATTTGTAGATATATTTTCTTTTTGTGATTTATATTTATATACTATACTATTACTACTTTATTAATACTTTATATTAATATACTTCAGTTTAATGTTTTCCTTCAGCTTCCTGCAGTAACTGTCTCCGCCTCTTTTCAAACGTCCAATCAGATTCTTTCAATGATTTTCCCGCAGCTCTTGAAATCTCACTGAACTCGTGCAAACTTTTTTCTGATACTGTCAAATATCTCCAAACCACCGCCGCCATTTTGTTTCTTCTGCTGAGGAAAGTGCACAGACTCTGCCGGTGTCGCCCTCTACTGGTGTCTTTTCGCAAACGCCACCATCGGCTAATGTCATTTTTATTTGTTAACGAGGCAAACATTGACCGATACTGTGCATTCTCTACATGTTCTCTATAAATATGAAAGAGAGTTTCATTCTTTCACAACATTTTACTTTTAGGACTCTTTCTATCAGGACAAACAACATGTAATATTTATGAAAACAAAAATGACGTTAGCGCCTAAAGGGTTCACTAAACATGGAAATAAATGAATTCAAGGCAAAGTTATGATATATTTCAACTGGATATCTTTAAACATGATGCTAGTGTCATGTTTTTTGCGTCATGGCTTTAGCTTTGTGGGTCTCGAACATACAACACACACACAGGGAACGTTAATATTAAGGCCACATGTGATTGACTGCATCCATCCATGTGTGGGATTGAAAAAGGTTTGATATCCAAAAGGCAAAGGCCAAAACACACACTGAACAAACCATGGAGAGAACATGCAAACATCAGCTACAGGACAGACTCTGGGCACATGCAGCTCACTCTCTTACCCTCTTCTTCTTCTTCACACCCGTCCTCTTCTTCTCATGTTTTCTCCTGTGTCTTCAACCATCACCTGTTACACAAGAAACACACAAACGAAGCATCAGGGGATAGGTTCTAGACTCAAAGGTGCACTGTATAGTTTTCATACAATACAACACAATACAACTTATACTTGTATTTCCCTAAATCACAACAGCATCATCTCAGAGACTTAACAAAACCATTGAAATCACCAACACAGATCAGAGAATCAACAGTTAAGACAGTTATTGGTCCATAGAGAGAGACCACATGGTATTGGACCATAGAGAGAGACCACATGGTATTGGACCATAGAGAGAGACCACATGGTATTGGACCATAGAGAGACCCACATGGTATTAGACCATTAGACCAGCGTTTTCAGTGTTTTAACTCCATGTGGGTCCTGAAGTGAAAAGGTTTGGGGTAAAGTTAGTGTCAATAAAGACATGGATGTCATTAAAATTAGTGCATATTTATCTGTGTTTGTGCATAAATAGATTCTAAGTAAGTGTGCAATCTTTATTTTTATATTCATATTTAGTAGATTCTGGTTTTAGAAAATGCAAACTCAAATGACATTAAGAAATCTGTTGTAATTATAAATAAAACTATGTGTATTCGTGGGTTTCAGCTCCCATTTCATGCAACCTTTTGAGAACCTTTCCCCAAAATATTTTTTCTTATTTCAAGACTTTGTTTGTTTAGATAAAATAAGTTTGTGATGCTGTATTTCACTAAAACATCATAAAAATAATACTTGAAATGTTTGTTTTTAAACTAGAATCAAGTCGTTTGGGGCTAGTTTTATTTTATTATTTTCAGAAATCTCAAGTCATATTTTCTTCTATTTTCAGATATTTTTTTATTCTTTTAAGCAGGATTTTATTTTTTATTTTTTTCAAGTGTTGGCCTATGGTCTGCCTCTGGAGCAATAGAGACATATTTTTTTAAAAGACAACTTTATAAAAAGAACTCAAAACGGACAGAGCAGCGTGTGTTACTTCCTGAAACTCATGGATCGTTTTCAAATAAGATCAATTATTATCAGTTATTTATCATCACTGTAGAAAGCAAAGTCTGTCCCAAACACTTACAACATCATTAAAATAATAACTGCACAATTTTAAAGTATTTACTGAAACCTGCAGCAGTTATTTTTTTTATCAAACCCGGACTAAAACCAAATAGTTTCAGTCTGTTTTTGAGCCGTGGAGATAAAGCCGCTTCCATCTGTAGCGGTCTTTGTGGAGGACCCTGACGAGGACCGAGCACAAAGCTGATAAAACATTCCGCAAACATGAGCAAAATGAATGGAGCTCTCTCTGCGCCCGGCCCAGGAAATTACCCATGATCCTTTGCTCTTCGTTTTGAAACAAATGAGAACCATAGCACCACCAGACCCACGCTCTGTCTGAGTGTAACCCCGAAACACCCACCCCTCCATCCCACACGGCAACAGGGGCTCTTTGTCTGGTCCCCAAACCCCCCCCAACCCCCACCCACCCCCACCCACCCCCACCCACAACTCCCCTTGTCCTACCCCGGTCTGGTCTAGGCTGAGACTCATGCCTCCACCACACAGACCCCTCCTGCCCTGCCCTGATCCTGGTCTGGGCTGGAGGGGACTCATGCCTCCACCACCGAGACCCTCCCTGTCCTGATCCCGGTCTGGGCTGGGCTGTGCTAGACTGGGACTCATGCCTCCACCACCCACGCCCCCCCCCCAGCCCTGCCCTGATCCTGGTCTGTGCTAGACTGGGACTCATGCCTCCACCAACCAGACCCTCCCTGCCCTGCCCCGGGCTGGGACTCATGCCTCCACCACGGTCTACCCCAGTCTAGTCTGCTCTGGGCTGGTCTGGGACTGGGACTCATGCCTCCACAGGACTCATCATGGACTGGTCTGGTCTGGGACTGAGACTCATGCCTCCACCACGGTCTGCCCCGATCTAGTCTGGGCTGGGACTGGGACTCCTGCCTCCACAGGACTCATCATGGACTGGTCTGGTCTGGGACTGAGACTCATGCCTCCACCACGGTCTGCCCCGATCTAGTCTGGGCTGGGACTGGGACTCCTGCCTCCACAGGACTCATCATGGACTGGTCTGGTCTGGTCTGGGCTGTTCTCGTCTGGTCTGGGATTGGGACTCATCATGGACTGGAGCAGGAATAATGCATTGACAAAAACCATGGAGTCAGTTTGAAGGTGATTTGTTCTTTTCTGTTCTGGAGGAAACTAAACCGATGAATCCGTCTCTGATCAGGACTTAACAGACTCTATTTTTGGTTTTGTTCTAATTTTAAAACAGAGCAAAGTCTTTGTTTGTGCCACACTTCATCTCTGAAAAACCTTCCATGATTTTCACAGTTGCTTTACTTTTCAACACAATAACTATGATTTTAATTTCTCATTTTTTCCATGTCAAGTCATCATTAAAGGGCCCTAATCTGTCATTAAAGGGCCCTAATCTGTCACCATTAAAGGGCCCTAATCTGTCATAATTAAAGGGCCCTAATCTGTCATTATTAAAGGGCCCTAATCTGTCATCATTAAAGGGTCCTGATCTGTCATCATTAAAGGGCCCTAATCTGGCATTAAAGGGCCATAAAATGTCATCATGAAAGGGTCCTATTCTGTCATCATTAAAGGGCCCTCATCTGTCATCATTAAAGGGCCCTAATCTGTCGTCATTAAAGGGCCCTAATCTGTCATAATAATAAACTGCTCTTTTCCAATACTTCTTTAACTGATAACAGTAGTTCAGAGAGATTTGAATTTCTAAATTACTTTTCAAGCCCCTAGATCTTGTTATTGTTTTCGTTTCGATGTCCCGCCCTCCACGTTTCACCAATCAGAAAGTCTGTGATCCGGGCGCCAGAACATACCGCGTGGAGCTAATCTCACTGGAAGAGTACCATGTGGCGCAGAACTAAAAAAGGTCTCGTTATGATTCTCAAATCATTAACGACAAAACAAGGAATAAAACCAGGATTTCGATCTTTGTGAAAAAGGTGTTGGTTATAGATTTGTTGTTGACAAAACTCTTGTCTGTTCAGCTGTTATGGTCCCAGCTGGATTCGTCTGCATATCTGGCAACCGGAGTCGGGGAGAGTGGGAGAGGCTGCAGTACCACTTTTGGACACATTTTTACATATTGTTCCTTTAAAATGGACACATTTCTCTTGTTTTCTTTCAACACAAACAACTTCTATTTGAATAAACCTTTTTTCCACTGAGGAATGTTTAGAATCAAGAAATAGTTTTTTGGAATTCCCTTTGAGGACATAATCTTTCGTGAATAGAAAACATCTGTTCACGGAGGTTAGCAGAGACATCTGTTTAGCTCTGGCACCTTTGTGGCCCTAATCACATAAACATTGCTCCTGTGAACGGTGCCTGGGGCTTGTCTTTTTGTAAATGTGAAAACAGTCGAGACATGAAAGATGCAGAGTTTCCCTTCGGCCAAACACACACGAGCTCAGAGCATCGTTAGTATTGTTAGCATTATTAGCATCATTAGCATCATTAGCCAGAGCTAATCTGGAAACACGTGTTTGAAGTTGCTTTTCAGGTGAGAGCGACGACATTTACAACCTCAAAATGCTTTTTGTTACAGACTGGGGGGGGGGGGATTTTATTCATCACAAACTAATTTCATATTATTTTCATGATTTTCTTCAAAAGATTAAATAAATGTATTGCTTGTTTTGAACAGTGTGAGCTGCAATCTCACTTCCCTCGGTGGGAGTGGACCCGGATATGCGCATGTGTGTAACAGTGTGTGGACATGTGTGTAACAGTGTGCGCATGTGTGTGTAACAATGCAAGTGCGTGTAACAGTTTGCGTCTGTGTAACAATGCAAGCATGTGTAACAGTTTGCACATGTGTGTAACAGTGTGTGCATGTGTGTGTATCAGTGTGCGCATGTGTTTGCAGGTGTGTAACAGTTTGCATGTGTGTAACAGTTTTTGTGCGTGCAACAGTGTTTGTGTAACAGTTTGAGTGTGTGTGTAACAGTGTGTGTGTGTGTAACAGTTTGAGTGTGTGTAACAGTTTGAGTGTGTGTGTAACAGTTTGCGCATGTGTGTAAAAGATTCCACATGTGTGTCATAGTTTTTGTGTGTGTAACAGTGTATGTGTGTGTAAAAGTTTGAGTGTGTACCAGTTTCCACATGTGTGTAACAGTTTGCACATGTGTGTAACAGTTTGAGTGTGTGTAACAGTGTGTGTGTGTAAAACAGTGTGTGTGTGTAACAGTGTGCGTAACAGTGCACTTGTTTTCAACTCCTGGGGTTCCATAACCTGAGATTCCACTCACGTCATGGGGACTGGTTTTACGTGGTGGGGCCCGAACACCGGACCCCACTGGTCCAAGCTTAATAATCAATGGGTAATGCTTTTCTAACGGTCCTTATGCAGTCTCTGTAAAAATATGGAAAGGACCCCTGGAGGTTTACTTTCCTGAAAAAAGTGTGTTATGTGTCGGAACCCTGGTGGTGGGTTGCGGGATATCAAGGAGGGGCACACTGGGGCAATTTCAGTCCAGCAGGCTGGAGCCAATCATGGAGCAGCACAACAGAGGAAATCAGGTGTCAGGCTAGAAAAAGGTGCAAGTGTGTGGTTCATTAGGCTGCAAGAAATCATGGAGGAGCACACTGAAGCGCACGCTTACAAACCACTGGTAAGTGCTGACTACAAGTCATGACTTCAAATTGTTATATAGAATGATTACAAATTATTTGTTGTTTGTGCAGCTTAGTCAAGAGTCCCTAATTGATGAAGTCGACTCAGATTCTGACGATTTAACTGTCAAGAAGAAACCTGTAAAAAAGTATGGAAAAAGAAAAATCAAAAACACTTTTCTTCAAGACTCGGAAAGTGACGAACCAAAGGCAAATAAGATTGTTATCATGCAGCTGCAAAAGAAGAAAAATGGGGGGCGAGTATACAGCAAGAGACACTTCTGCCTCTACTGTTCAATGTCCTGCCACAAAATGTCCCGTCATTTGACTAGAAAACATGGAAATGAAAGTGACGTAGCCAGAGCATTGGCTCTACCTGTGAAATCTAAAGCACGTAAACTTCAGTTTGATTTGATCAGGAATAGTGGAAACCGTGAGCACAATTTTGAGGTTTTAAAGGCCGGCATTGGAACTTTAGTCCCAGCTAAACAGCCAAATTCCCCAGTTAAATCCAGTGAGTTTTTGCACTGTATAGACTGTGGGGCATTGCTTAAGCGAAAGTCGCTGTGGAGGCATGTGGCCAGGTGCCGGCTTTCACAGAAAGATGCCCAGGCTAAACCAGGTAGAAGTAGGGTCCAGTCCCTCTGCTCCCTAGCCCAGCCTGTACCGGAGGGCATCAGCAAAAAGCTGTGGTCTTTAATTTCGGCAATGCATCAGGATGAGGTCACGGGTGTTGTCAAAGCAGAAAAGGGGATTCTGAGACTCGGAGAGCACCTGTACTTAAAACACGGGCATGATAAGACTAAGCATGATTACATTAGGCAGAAAATGAGAGAAGTCGGTAGGTTAATTAACGAAGCAAAAACCGCAGGGAAACTGAAAACAATTAAGGATTTCTTTATTCCTTCCAACTTTAACCATGTGATTGATGCAGTCAGGTCTGTGGCTGGATATGATGAGGAAACAAATCAATACAAGACTCCATCCTTGGCCCTCAAACTCGGCCATAGCCTCAGAAAGCTAGCAGATATTCTTGAATGTGACTCAAAAATGGAGCATTGTGTTGATGAACTATTTATTAAAAACCTCCAACGAAGCCGGCTGCTTTTTGAGAAGAGGTGGGACGTCTGTGTTTCTTCTGCTGCCCTACAGACCCTCCGGCAAGCCAAGTGGAACACTCCGGACCTGCTCCCTCTGACTGAGGACGTTAGAGCCATGCATGCACATATTGAGGTATGTCGACCTGAATATGTGCAAACCCTAATAAGTGAGCCAACGTCTAAGCATTGGTCTAAACTGGCAGTTTTGACTCTTTGTGAGGTCATCATTTTCAATCGAAGAAGGGAAGGTGAGGTTTCAAAGATGCCACTGACAGCCTTTACCTTAAGAAGTAAGACTGGGATCCATTCTGACATTGCTCTGGGACTGTCCCAACTTGAGAAAAAGCTGTGTCAGCATTTTCAACGCATTGAAATTAAAGGGAAAAGAAGTCGGAAAGTGCCGGTTCTTTTGACTCCTGAAATGATTGCTTCGATGGAGGTGCTGGTGGAGAACAGAAGGGCCTGTTCCATCTCTGACCATAACCCATACTTCTTTTCCCGCCCGGGCGCAGACACCCACATCAGGGGATCAGACTCCCTACGCCAGGTAGCCAAAGAATGTGGTGCGGTGCATCCAGAGATGCTATCCTCAACCAAACTTAGAAAGCACATAGCTACTATGTCTACAGTTCTCAATATGAAAGAGAATGAGATGGACATACTTGCCAACTTCCTCGGCCATGACATTCGCATCCACAGGCAATATTACAGACTACCAGAGGGGACACTGGAGCTGGCCAAAATCAGCAAAGTGTTGATGGCCATGGAGCAGGGAAGAGTGACGGAATTCGAAGGAAAGAGCCTCGACCAGATACAAATTGAGCCTGAAGGTAATTCTTGATATTATTAAAATATGTATGATTTTTTTCCCCTAAAGGCCACTTGTATTTTTATTTTCTGTGCGACAGGGAGAGCAGTAGAGATCCTCTCACAAACGGACGGGCTAAAAGAAACTTCAAGCGGAGAACCTTCAACCATTCATCCAGATGCACCCCATGGTAGTGGCAGTGCCCCTTCTGGTAAGTGTACCAGGTGGGGGATTACAGCCAGGCTGCTTGGTCCTAACCCTGGGAGTGTATATTGCTAATATATTTTTATTTCTCTCCCTAGAACGTGTAAGAAAGCCATGGTCTGCATCTGAGGTGAAGGCTGTGGAGAAGACCATGACACCTTTCATACAGACTGGAAAGGTCCCTGGGAAGTCTCACTGCCTGGCCTGCATTAATGCCTCACCAGATGACCTTAGACATCGGACATGGAGTGGCATTAAATTCTATGTCAAAAATAGAATCACTGCAATTCGAAAACAAAATCTAAAATAAAATTCCTTTAAAATAGTTGTTTGGTTTCTATTGACTGTTTTGTATTACTTAAAGTAGTCCCAGTAAAAAAAGATTATGTCTATGGGTCCCATTCTGAACGGCCCTGTCAAAGGGACCCACCAGGTAACAAAAACGTGTATGTGTGTGTGTGCGTGTGTAACAGTTTTTGTGTTTAACAGTGTATGTAACAATGTGTGCATGTGTGTAACAGTTTCCACAAACACTTCTGATAAAAACAAAACCAGCAGCAGTGAGTTTCTGTGAAAAGTTTTTCTGAGTCATTTCAGTTATTAGTCTGAGTCAGATTTTGGAGGCGTTTTAATGACAACTGAAGACGAGAGAATGATTGTGGAAAAGATTAATTTTGTGGTTGTAATACATTTTTATATAGAGATAATAGTTTAGACTTAAAAACAGACACACATATTGACAGTAATGTACAGTTCTGTATGTGTTTATATTTCAAATAAAATGTGTCTAAATAGTATTTTTTTTTTACTTTTGTGGTAAATGTAATTTCACATTCAGCCCATCTTTAAATACATAATTTACATAATGCTTAAATATAATGATACAGCCATAAAATAATGAGAAATCTATTGCCGTGATGAGATTAACACAAACAGTTCATTCTGCAGGTCTCTCCGTCCTGCTGCTGTCAGACTGTACAATGAGAACTGCTGAGTCTGTAAATGTCATTCATCTGTAAGTAAGAAAATAATAATGTGCAATACTGAAACTTCAGAATATACTTTTATACTTATTACCCTAACTATATATGTACAGTGTATAACTTTTGCACTATTTTTATATTTTGAAAGATTGATATTGAAGCATTTACAACTAAGAAACAGCAGCTACAGCAGTGTCTCACTACTGTCCTGTATGTGCGCTGCAACACTGAAATTTCCCCACTGTGGGACTTTATCTTATCTTTTCACATCTTATAAATACGCAAATAATCAACAATCATCTTCAGTTCTGACCAAACTAAACTGTGACCTGATCTCGTGCGGTCTTTTCTTTGTTCTTAGTACTATGCAAACACAAACATTAGCATCACGGTTTCAGTTTCATAATCAGTAAAATTAGCATAACCGTCCTGATCTGTGTAATGGCACTCGGCACATGTCAGAGTGTGTTAATGGCTCCCACACTGAGAACAGCACATTAGGAACAGCTCTGTCTGTGGATTTGTACCATTTTTTCTCAAATTTTTCCTACTTTTGAGTCGTCTTCGCCCCGAGACCCTAGATTAAAACTGACGTGGAACAAACAAAGCCGCAGCGTCTCATCGAGGAAACATTAGTGAGTTTGATGGATTTCTCACGCGAATATTCATCGCAGAGAGACAAGCTGTGGCGGCTTCTGATTTATCGATGTAAATAAATGAGCATCACTTTCTCTTTGATGGATTCTGTCTCGAGCTAAACACGTGTGCACGGACGGAATCACGGAGAAACCCTTTACATGGGTTTTCATATGGGTCTTTATAGGGTCCCTACATGGGCCTTTATATGTGTCTTTACATGGGCCTTTATGTGGGCCTTTACATAGGCCTTTGCTTGGGCCATTACATGAGCCTTTACATAGGCCTTTACGTGGACCTTTATATGTGTCTTTACATGGGCCTTTACTTGGGCCTTTACATAGGCCTTTGCTTGGGCCATTACATGAGCCTTTACATAGGCCTTTACGTGGACCTTTATATGTGTCTTTCCATGGGCCTTTACTTGGGCCTTTACATGGGCCTTTATATGAGCCTTTAAATAGGCCTTTACGTGGACCTTTACATGGGCCTTTACATGAATGAGTGAGAGCGGTTGGAGCTAAATCAGCGTCCGCTTCATCCAACCCCTTTCCAAACCATTTATTTTCAACCCTTTTTAAAATTTTGTTTTGGTTTTTGTGTCATACCCAGCATTGGAAATGGCACAACTCAACTAAAATAAAGAATATTGTCTAAAAATATCATGTATAATATGTAATTGCTGTTAATTATATCATTGATTTCTGTTTATAATCTTGAAATAAATCCAATCAATCAAAAACATAAAAGTAGCTAGCCTAACAGTTTAGCTTGAGCCCTTGAGTGTTGCACTTTGAGCTAAAAAAGTCCTTTTCCGTCTCCGAGGGTCCAACAAATTAAAATATGAGGTCCCATTTTCACCTTAAACTTGCATTCTGATTATTCACGGCGTGTCCCTTGACATTGTGCGGGCCCCTGAAATCCTCACAAAGAAGCGAAGGCCTCCAGGGGCCAGATGACAAACACTCCAAAACCATGGCCAGACATAATCCACCCGGGCCCTCCTTCTGGTCCCCCCGCACCCCCCCGCACCAGGGAAATGTATTCAGAGTGTATTAGGGAGGTGAGAGGAGGCCAGGCACCCAGGGACTCACCCCCACAGCAGTCATTATGACTCCCAACCACGCTACGCCCCGAAACGACTGACCCAGACACATCCGAAAGCGTTTACAAGGGTCGGACAGGGCTGCGGGTCGGGCTCGGTGACCGCACTGCAAAGCCCCCTGGGAGATGTAGTTTAATTGTCCATCATCTTGCTTCAAATTAAACAAGCTTGAGCACATTTGAGTATCCATTGGACCCCCGCCGTTTCCACAGACCGCCACGTTCCACAAAAACAAGCCACTGATGCAGAATGACGAGCGGGACCCCATTGTCTCGTTAGATTGTCCTCAATTAGGCGAGAGGAGACGGGACATAATGAACGGAGCATTTGTAATCATGAGCCTGACTAACCCATGCTGAGAAACACAACTTCATTATACCCAATGGTCCCCGCATCGCTAATAAAAAGGTTTGTTTTATCCTCAGGAAGTTTAAAGCACAAATGGTTTTCTCAAAGTGCCAGAAAAGGAGAGTGGGAGAGTTTTTGGAAAGCAACACAGGTAGAAAAGTAAGATTGCTGCAGGGGAAGGAATAACGTGTGTTTTGAAGCGGCTTGGACTTTTACAACATGTGAAGTTACAAGACTATTTACTAAAACATGGATTTTATAAACAACGAAGGATTAACATAAAAACAGTGCATTCTGCCTGAAGGTCCATGAGCCACAATACTGTCTGTCTGTGTTGTTTATACCAGTGTTTTTCAACCAGTGGGCCGCGGTACATTTGTGCACCTTCAGATGTTATTTGATGTGCCTTGGGAATTATCCAATATCACCAACTTGGTCAAAATAATGTGAAATACAGAATAAATACTAAAATTAGAAATACTTTTTGCACCGAAGGCGTTTACAAGGGTTGAGGAGGGCTGCGGGTCGGGTTTGGTGACCGCACTGCAAAGCACCCTGGGAGATGTAGTTTAATTGTCCATCATCTTGGTTCAAAATTAAGCAAGCTTGAGCACATTTAAGTGAGATACATTGGACCCCCACCTTTTAGCACCTACTTGGTCAAAATAATGTGAAATACAAATCAAATAGAAGTTTATATTTGATTTTCTACATTATACACTTTGATAAGAATGACCGTTTTGTAGCTGGTGGTGTGGAATGTCATTGTTTTGAATGAAAAAGATGTGCCACGGTTCAAAAAGGTTGGGGATCACTGGTTTAGAGCATGAGAGATCGAACAAAAAAGACATTTTCTGATCTCTGTTGACTTTTGGAACGGTCTGAAAGAAACCACAGAGGAATATTTTGGACGGAAGATGTAATAAATATATGTTTTGTCTTTTTGCACCTCAGCATAACAACGTAAGGCTGTCACAAAACTAATACTAATACTCAATACACTGGAAAACATCCCTTGGAAAAAATATATGAAAATAAGTAAATTACTAAAGAAAAATGATCTGCCAAAAGAACAAGAAAATATGACTTAAAATAATGAAATAAAACTAGCCCCAAACAACTTGATTCTAGAATAAAAACATACATTTCAAGTATTATTTACTTGCTTTTTTTCAGTGTACCACAAAACCCTGTGACTTCACAGGGTTAGATTATTTAGTTTTCTAGTTTTAGCGTGTTGATTTTCGACACTTGCTCTTTCTACATCAATAATAAGCTACAAACTGTGATGCTTTAAACTTGAAATAACATCTGTTCAAAGATGCAGTGAAATGTATTTATTCTGTTTCACTGCAATAAGTCAGATTTATTCACTAAAAATAACATAAATGAGGCTTAGTTGTGTTTCTTGAATGTAGTTTGTCATAAAATTATTTTACTAGTTTTAAGATAATGATTCTTCATGATGTTATTAGAGAAAAAAGTCTGAGCAGTGAGTTTTTAAGATTGTTTGAAGTATTTTTCCTTATTTCCAGACTTTTCTTGTTTAGATAAAATACAATTGTGATACTGTATTTTAAGAAAACATCAACATTGTTTAAGAAATAAGTAAATAATACTTGAAATGTAAGTTTTTAAACTAGTATCAAGTCGTTTGGGGCAAGTATTATTTGATTATTTTCAGAAATCTTAAGTCAAATTTTCTTCTTCTTTTGAAAGATCATTTGTATTAATTTAAGCAGTATTTTACTTATTTCATTTTATTTGTATTTATTTTTAGCTTACTGTAGACTGGAGTAAAACACCTTTTTGAGCTTAACCCCCGCTTTTAAAAGTGATTCTTTCGCTGCTCGAATGGAACCAACGGACCAAACCAAATCCACCTTTCATAAAACTGTGCAAATCACTTCTTTCAAACCGGGATCGTTTTGTTCCTACAGCCCTGACCTTCGACCTTTCGGCTTCTCTGCAGAAACTTTCTGTCTGTATTTGCTTCAATCTGCGATTTTTGGATTGGAATGAAATGTGTAATGTGTGTATTTGGCGTCTCTGCTCTCCACAGACATGACTCGTAACTTAATCTAATAAAGCCACCTCGCCCGACTCCAATTTTCACTGGAAAAAAAATAAAATGAAAATAAGTAAAATACTGCTTTAAATAATACAAATGATCTGTCAATAGAAGAAAAAATAATGACTTAAGATTTCTAAAAATAATAAAATAAAACTAGCCCCAAACGACTTGATTCTAGTTTAAAAACATACATTTCAAGTATTATTTACTAGTTATTTCTTAAACATTTTAGATTTTTTCTTAAAATTCAGCATCACAAACTTATTTTATCTAAACAAGAAAAGTCTGGAAATAAGAAAAAATACTTAAAACAATCTTAAAAACTTACTGCTCCGACTTTTTTCTTTAATAACATTATGAAGAATTATTATCTTAAAACTAGTAAAATAATCTTATGACAAACTGCATTCAAGCAACAACAAACTTAAGCATAATTTATGTTTTTTTAGTGATTAAATCTGACCAAGAGTTTACTTTTCCTCGACTGAATGAATCTGAGTTCACAGATTCATGATCCACCTTTGGCACAATATCCTTTTACTTAAAACAAGAAAAACATCTTGTTGTAAGAAATGAAGAGACGAAAGTAAGAAAATCCACCGTGGGTCGAGGGGAAAGGGGGAAATCTAATGTACAAAGTGTCTTTGATGGTTTCCATGATAATATGTATTAGTTTTTTAACTATTTTTTCTGCAATCTCACTCCCTCCGGTGGGGGTATACCTGGAAAGAGAATTACCCAATGCTTTTGTATGTTCTTTACAGGATGGTCCAAAAGTGGCTCTTGGTCCAAAAGTGGTTCTTGGTCCAAAAGTGGCTCTTGGTCCTCTTGGTTCCAGATGCTGTCAATGTTGACGGGAGTGTTTTTGGACCAGTCTAGTTTAGTCGCTGTGGACGTTTGAATACACTTGTTAAATGAATGGGGCTAGTGCAGCTAACGCACAAATGTGTTTTTTCACATCAAAGTGATGTCACATTAGTTTCTACTGCCGAGATAGGCGTCACTATATCTTTAATATACACGGCCTATGTTCAGAACCCGCTCTCATTCCACTGGATTCTTTCGCAGCCTATAAAAATCTAAAACAAGTGAAAGCAGACCCACATTTCCATCACACGACACAGATTACACACTTCCTTCAATCCCCATTAATCTGCTCATCTGTTCGGTCTCATCCTCCGCGACTGGAGCCAAACCCACGGAGCCCAGAACCCGCTGCTTCCCCATCTGCAGAGAGAGAGCCATATCTGTCAGGTCCTGCTGCCCTGGGGCCCGGCAGGCTCTGGGCCCGGGCAGGCTCTGGGGCGAGACCTCACACTTCCTTATCTGATTCCAGCAGACGGTCAGAGATTATGAGCGTGGCAGGAAAAGCCTTTGATTTCTCGGAGTGTTTCCCTGCTCCGTATTGATCTACGACAGACTTGGTTTTGTTCCGCGGCTGAAGGGGCCCAGGACCCCGTGGTTTGTAACACGAGCGTCCAGATGAGACTGGCACCGGGATGCGCACACGAAGCCAGTGGCTGTGTGGATGTGGAGGTCGATAGTTGGAATCGGAGAATGGATTTTTTCCGCTAAACGATTTGCTAGGACTTTGTGTCTGAAATGTTGAAAATTACAAAGGCAATCAAAGGTTTATTTCTTTCAAGTAATTAAAAATGTGAAACCGATATAGAAAATAGAGTGACATGTGCCAAGCCTTTGTCAAAACATGCTAATTTCGGGTTTATACAAGGGGTGAGCTATAATTATCAATATTATATATATTCTTTCCCCTCGTTTTCTCAGTACATGCTACAGTCACATTATTATTATTAGTATTATTATTATCCATTCCTTTGATGACCGAAATGATGCCACATAGTTATGTCACAATAAACAATAAGATAATTCAATCATAAGATGATTCAAACTACTTTTGGCACTGGTTCAAATACTGTATTTTTGTAAACAAAATGTAAAAAGCCAGAGCTGCACCAAAGAAAAAGCAGTTTAAGCAAATATTAATGGTGAAACGGCCCTAACTGACCTTAAAGTTATATATAGGTTTCATAATCAAACTAACAGATTTTATATCCTGAAATTTGAAAACTGTGTGTGTGTGTGTGCGTGCGTGTGTGCGTCATTGACTGTTGTGTGTTTTCTTAAAGGGTATTGTATGGTTCTAATGTTTTTTTATTTGTATTATATTGTGGTGTGTGAATGGATGGGAGAGGGTTGAAATAAATAAACTTCTTGCTACGACCAATCCCTTTAAAATTCAAGCCCAGGTTTTCTAGTTTTCTCATAAAATCCTACTTTCCTGTGAATAATTGCTCGTGGAAGTGATGTTCGCTGCTTGCCTTGATGTGTATATGTCTATGTACTGTATATGTGTATGTGTATATGTGTATATGTGTATATGTGTATGTGTATGTGTATATGTATATGTGTATGCATCAAACTGTGCGACAAATAAAGGACTTTCTTCCTTCTTCATCTCGTGCATGTTTGAACGAATAAACAAATGTAAATGAGTGAAATATATTGAGGCTATAGCTAACCACGAAGGGAACATTGTTATGCAAGCTTTGAAGACGCCATCTTCCGGTCAGCGGTGATCCCAGCGCCACTGGGAACCCACGAAAACACACACACTGCCTTTTCTCAAATGAAATGACACTTCACAGACCGGTCCAACGAGGTCTTATCTCGCCCTCGACACCATTAACATTCAACCCGTGTCCTGGGATCAAGCGTCTCTCGTGGCTGCGGAGAAAACTGAAATTACAGCTGCTTTTTAATTTCATTTGGCTCCTTCCTGTTGCCTTCAGTGTTAAATATGACTCTCCACAAACCGCACATTCCTTTGTACAGCAGTGGGGGAAGCATCTGCTCGTCACTCCGCCCAGATGGCAGCAGAACGTCTGTAGATCGGTTCATTAACCTTACAGTGCTCTAATCAGCAGGCCGTGCACTTGGGTTTGCACCACCGGGGGATTCTTGGATTTTATTAGCGCCACCCATAATAGCATCAAGAAACTTTTTGCTTACGGCCGGAGGTGGTTGTCGGCAGGATTATCAAACGCACTGTAATTATACATGACATGTCTCTGATTAACACCACTGAGATTATTGCACCATGTCAGATCCTCTTTGCGTTTATCCATATTTTAGAGTAAGAAAAAAAAGGAGATTGTAAAAGAGGACACCCTTCTCCACACTCTTCAGATCTTTAACCTTTGAGAGTGACATCAAGCTCATCAAAGAGTCGTTTAAACCAGAGCGGACGGACAGGGTGCAATCTAACTCCCCTTGGTGGGGGTGTACCCGGAAAGAGAACTACCCAATGCTTTTGTATGGCGTCTTCTGGAGTCTGGAGTATATTTTATTTGGAGCAGTCTAGTTTTTTCTCTGTGGACTTTTGAATGCACTCCTTAAATGAATTGGCCTAGTGCAGCTAACTCATGCGCAAATTTGTTTTTTCACATGCTCCTGCCCCGCGGCCATTTTGAAAAAGCCACAGAAGGCGAATGTGATGTCACATAAGTTTAAACAGTGGAGACAGAAGTGACTGTGTCTTTAATATTTACAGTCTATGATTGACATGCTTTGTCTGTTTCTAAATCAAATGTAAAAATAGAGTTGTGTTTGGAGCTTTATGTTTAAACTCTATGGAAACAGTTAGATTATTATTATTCTATAGTTTGACATTTTTAAACCTCAATAGAAATGATGTCATAAAAGAGTCTGCTGTGCTGAAAATGTGGGTATTTATTCATAAATAATTATCACCATTTCTAAAAAGTCTACAACAGACGAAGCTGTGTTTCTGTTTTGTTTTTTCAATGGAGCTAAAATGCAAGTGTGATGCTATTGAATCTTCAAAGCTGCACATCACCGAGAAACAAAACAACAAAATCTTGAAGGAGAATTTTCATTTCGAGTGATTCAATAATTACTTTACAAAACAGCTACGGTGTGTAATAGTTCACTTCTATCTCTCTGAAACTGCCAATTCAACTACCACTCATTTCCTTGATTTTAAAATGATCCTTTTGGTTCCAGTCTTTTAATAAATGACATAATGATGTGATTCGACGCGTGCTTTTGTTACTCCATAGAAAAGTCCAGGACAATGGAGGCCAAACAGTCTCCTCCATTTATGGTAAACTCATTTTCGATTGTCCAACGTTGTTTACGGCAGGACTTCCTAACCTCCTGTGAGCGGCAGGGAGAAAATCAGATGTGGGGGTGAAAAGGCCGACTTAAGCCCTTTTTACTTAAATGTGTGAAAAATTATCCCGTGCTGAAAAGCAGCGTGCAACCTCCAGGAGAGCGCCATGCACCTGGACTGGAGAGAGGCATCCCGGGATCAAAGGTCACAGCCAAAGACTAAACAGGATTTCAGTCTTTCCTTTAAGATCCGAACCCCCACCGTCTACGTCCCTCGGCCTAACCACACCACAGCACACATTTCCCCCTTGTTTGGATGCACTAATCCATAAACTACTCAACTATCAGCTGTTCAATTACAGAACCTCCCGTCCAGGCCTTTCCTCTTCTCCCTTCGATGGAGATTCAAAAACAATTAACCTCTTCACGGCTGGAGACTTTTCCCATGAACAGGAAATTTAATGACTCCTCCATTTTGCATTCCTCCCGTGGCTTCACCGAGGAATGTGTTTAGCAAAGTGCAAATCTGTCACTCGCTGATTGGTTAATGCTACTGCTATTGGTGCTGCGAATGTACTTTTTCTTGGTTTATTTTGTTTACGTCTGAATCAAGTGCAATTATGGCTCCAGAGTTCATTATATATTATTTTATTTTCTTCCATTTTTCCACCGTATTATCCTATAATTTTAATTCTACTGTTTATTATCTTAAATAATAGACAGTTTGAAGCAATCTGAGTCTTATTTCCTTCTTTCTCTGCTGTGATATGCAACAATGACACTGACATCTACCCACAGTGGGACCCATAAAGGAATATTTTATCTTATTTTGATTCATCTTTAGAGTAGAGTAACCACGACAACGGTATATGCCCGATGGTTATGAAAGTGAAATAAGAGGAACAATCTGTGAGAAAAATGTCCTAAACAAACATATTCTCTGCTTACACAACAGACGATTCTCACGTGTTTCTCTATTGGAGGAAGTAAAGTAACAACTAAAAATATATTTCACTACTTTGGCTTTTCTACTGTTTCCATAAATGTCCTGGGCTCCCTGTGGATGATTCTGTGACAGGAGCAGCACTTGCGCATCCCCCACATGCTCCGCCTTCCATAAAATCGTCCTCTTCCTTCGTTAGAGAGGGGCCTCCTTTTCAAGTGCAGGTAGCCAGCCTCAAAGTGAAGGAGCCAGGAACAGCTTGTTGCAGCCATTGAGTTTTTATGACTTCCCGCTTCAAAGGAAGAAGAGACCAAACACACACACGGAAAAGCATGGAACAAGTGGCGGGATTAGGACAGAAGTCTGTGCAAATCCTCCAACATTTGCCTCATGCAGAAATGATTGCGTTAAATAATTCCAAATGGGTGTAAAATCTAATCTTCAAGCAAACAATTTCAAATGAATACATGCGTGGTGCCTGGGAAGGAGATGAAATGGCTTGAGATTTCTCAGCGTCTCAAAGATAAGGTGTCTAACAAAGCCTGAGCGCTTAGCCAGCTCCTCTCCAACCATGAAGCCTAATTTACTATGGAAACTTCAAAGCAGCTCTGATGTAACGGCCGTCCACAGATAACCAGATACAATTAAAACATCTACCAACTCATTCCGACAAATTATTAACCATAACAGATAGCAAGAGCCAATTTAAAATGTGTAATGTGAGAAATGTCGGACACAATTTGACTCTGTATAAAAACCAATAAAAAGATAAATTTATGTGAAAAGGTGGAAGTAAAACTGCATTTATAATCCTTAACCCGTGTCCCATGGAGCCCACTGTAGCACTGAAAAGAGCAGCTGAATCCTCTCTCCTCGCACACAAAGACTTAGAAGAACTCTTTGATGTTTCCTTCAACACTGCAGCGTCTATTGCTGCGACGTGACTAACTCTGGCACCAGCAGCGGCGAGCGGTGGCAAAGGAACCCGGGGAAATGCATGCACCAAAGACCAGGCAAAAACAACCTCCAATGTTGTTTAATGTGGTCACCATGAAGTCAAGACCATAGTGAGAGAGACCAGCAAAGCCCAGGCCAATGAGGAGACAGCTTTGACACAAGAGGAGGAGGAGATGTGGAAGAAAATGTGGCAAGTTCCAGACAGACAGGAACTTTTTTTGATCATTACGTGTCGCCTTCAGGTGTTCGGGGTCAGACTGACAGTAGGTGGTAGTTATGGGGGAGAAGGGGTGGTGCAGGGGTAGAAAGAGGGAGGGGTAAGAGAGTGCAAGACAGACAAAGAGATAACCACAGCGCCTTCATACCGTCGAGAGAAAAAAAATGTTATAAAAATTTCATTAGACGCTGCGTTTGCTGAAGTGACTTTCTGTGTAGCGTTTTCTTCTTTGTGTGTTGTGTGTGTGTGTTGTGTGTGTGTGCCAATCCCCTCCCTTCTCCAGAGCCGAGTGCCGCCTGAGAGAATGGGGCAGACAGATTTTATAGGTCCTAATTAAAGCCATCTGAAGCCTTTCAAAACATCAAATGGAAGCGATCTCCCCCTGCAGCTTGTCCCCACTGATTGTGCAGAAATCATGGCGTGAGGGCGGGTTATATATATTTAAAAACATCCTGGACTTTTCTCTTTAATCACTTCAACACAGACATAAATCTTCTGCCCTGTGTGACTCCCTAATTCCAATCAATAAAAGGGATCAGTGACCTGCATGACCCGCTGTCAGAACTACTGAAAATAAACAGAAAATTACTGAATACAACTTTTCTACAGACAGGATTCCGCTCCGGTTCAGCAGCTCGGAGTTAAGTACTACCTTGTTCAACCATAACTACTAATTTTTGCCCCTCTGGCTTGCCATAATTGTTCTCATGAGCTGTGGGGACCGGTTGCACAGCCTGTCTGGCGTTAGGGTCAGTGGGTTTACATTTTTTTTTTTTTTCCTATTCCTTCCTGAAAGACTGCGTAGACACCATTCTGTTTGCGCCTTTACGCACACATCCACTTGATCCATGGCGAATAAAATAGAAAATCACACTGGGTTTGTTTGATATTAAAAGTTTAGATGCAATGTGTGAAAATCAGAGTGAAAGTTACAAGTAGAAAAGTTGCATTGAAATGGTGATAGTAAATAGCTTTTGTTAAGTACGAGACGGAGATGATGTATATGAATCATTGATAACAGCTTACTTACGTTTTCATAACTTCGTAACGTTCTTGTCTGGCGCAGATGGATCCTCTGGTCATGTGGGGGTTCTGCGTGTGTCTCTGCGCGACGTAAAAGGACGACTCCACTCGTCAAGACGCGCCCGGGTTTGGAGAAGAGAGCGCGGAGGACACGGAGTGGAGGCGCGGAGGAGCTGAGGTCTGCCGCGTCCGGTGTCAGGTCCGGAGTGATGCCTACACTCGCCGGGATTGCGCTCTGTGTGGAGAGAGACGCCAACAGAAAGAAGTCATGTGACGTAGCTGCGGGCCTGCCATTGGTCCACGGAGCGGGCACGTTAAGCCTGCTCCGTGTGCCATTGGCTCAGGGCGCGTGGAGAGGCGAGGAACGGGAGGCGCCTACACACTCCTGAAGAATGTGTGTGTGTATGTGTGTGTGTACGTGCGTGTGTGTTTGTGTGTGCCTATGGCTGTATGTGCATGTGTATGTGCGTGTATTCCTATGCCTGTATAGTGCGTGTATGTGTGTGTGCGTGTATCTTTCCGTGTTGTGTTGATGTGTATGTTTTTTTGCAGAGGAGGAGGCAGTACGTAACAAATTGTTCCAGAGAGCTGATTATTTGTCACCGAAGCAATTTAACTTAAGAAAAGCGAGTAAAGCTGAAAGACACTTGAACCAAAGAGGAGGTCGTTACGCACACGCGCACGCACACGCGCAGTCACTTCCACTTCCATTGGATTTGAGAGTCTGAAGTTATCACAGTCCACACCAGGCTATTTACTGTGGCTCCCAAAGCAAGTCTAACATTACATAAACCATATACAAAACACAATAATAATGGTACATTTTTTTTTACCATTTGGTGTTACCTTTTCAGTCACTGCCTACTCTCTTGGTTTAGG
The DNA here is from genome assembly GCA_964034765.1 of Knipowitschia caucasica. Lineage (NCBI taxonomy): Eukaryota > Metazoa > Chordata > Actinopteri > Gobiiformes > Gobiidae > Knipowitschia > Knipowitschia caucasica. The sequence goes on from OZ035824.1 coordinate 20,115,504, forward strand.
CTTTTAACACCAAACTGGATCTAGACCATTTGGTAAGGGTCTCTGATTTTAAAAAAACCAAAAAAAAAACAATATATATATATATATATATATATATATATATATATATATATATATATATATATATATATATATATATATATATATACAAAATGCCAGGAATTAGAGGTTTTATAGAATATACCCACAGTCCACATGTTTTCATTGACACCATTGTACTTTCTATGCTTACTTTCTATGCTTCTATGCCTATGTTGTTGGTAATTGTTTTTTATTAAAAGACAAAGCAAGTATAGAAAAATATACATAACATATATATATATATATATATATATATATATATGTTATGTATATGTTATGTATATTTATATATATATATATATATATATATATATATATATATATATATATATATGTATATGTTATGTATATTTTTCTATACTTGCTTTGTCTTTTAATAAAAAACAATTACCAACAACATGTAAGCATAGAAAGTACAATGGTGTCAATGAAAACATGTGGACTGTGGGTATATTCTATAAAACCTCTAATTCCTGGCATTTTGTTTTCTCCCAAAGTCAGAAAATACATCCAACCCACAAAATAAGATCAAATACATGGCAATAATTGGTGCATCTAATCAATTATTTATCAGAAGTGGAGCTAATTAAAACGGAGACGTGGAAGCCGAGGTGCGGAGGTGGGAGGATCCTTCACCGATCCCTTCATGTTCACACAAAGAAGGTTCTCACATATTTATGCTCCTGTTTCACAGCCACACAGTCAGACCCAGACCCAGACTCGGGGCCAGACCCAGACCCAGATCCAGACCCAGATCCAGACCCAGACCCAGACCAAGACCCAGACCCAGATCCAGACCCAGCCCCAGACCTAGACCTAGACCCAGAGCCAGACCCAGGGCCGGGCTGTAGGTGGGAAATAGAGCGTGGGTAATACGGGGCTGAACTTCTTGGCCCAAGCTGCTGCATTAAATCAATATTCTCCAAAGCTTTCCCTTGTTTTTACGTCATTGACTGCTTTGGTTCGACCCGTTCTCCGCTTTTGGGGCGCTCTTTGGACCCTTCAGCTGCTCCTCTCGTTCCATTTTCTTTTTACTTTAAGTCACATTTGGTTCAGTCTGAATTAGGCCTGATTCCAGCTCAAAACATCATCTGTGTGTTCGCAAATTTATATTTAAATCAGTTTGTTTTGGTGCTGATGAGAGATTTTTGACCCTGTTTCATATTTGTGGTTTTAGTTTTTTATAGATTAAGTTTTTTTCATGGAAAAAGTTGTGTTTAATTAATTGACTGCCATTGACGTATTTGTCTGAGATTGGGGATTTCTGTCAAACTTCCCTGTATTCGACTGGGGATTACAAGAGAACAAAAATAGCTAAAAACAAACTTATTTTTGCTGATGAAATTAGACAGTCCAATCTTTCAGAATCTGGTTTCATATTTCACATCGTCATAACATACATTATTCTGTGGGTCTTGAAAGTCAGTGAAATCCTCATTAACGGCTGGCAGGCAATGAGTTAAGCAACTTTAGGTTAAATCAAATCACAAAATGGTTCCAAAGTGACGTACTTCAGCTGTATGTATTATCTGATGATTGTGTCTCTATAGTTTAATAGTTTATAAACAAATGCATTTTTAAAATAGTTTAACTGTTGTGTAATAATCTGCACTTGTTTTAATCAAATACTTTATAAAATGTGAAAAATCAGACCTATTTCCATGATCAGAACCAGTTAATAACTCCATGGATTTCATATTATTTTACTATCATTACATTTTCTTTCATTTTTCTTTCATTTAATTCCATTACATTTCCTTTCGCTTCATCCGTTGCCGGGTTGCGGGGGCCGAAGTCCAAGCCCAGACTTCCCACTCCACAGACACCTCCTCCAGCTCATCCAGGGAGACCCCAAGACGGTCCCAGGCCAGAGATAGTCCCTCTGTGTCCTGGGTCCTCCTCCGGTCTCCTCCCGGTCTCCTCCTGGTCTCCTCATGGTCTCCTCCCGATCTCCTCCCGGTCTTCTCCCAATCTCCTCCCGGTCTTCTCCTGGTCTCCTCCTGGTCTAAAGCAATCTAAATGTTTCTTTTTCTGATTTTCTAATATTTAGGAGCACTACTAACAAACAAGTAGTTATGTTTTTATATTTATAGACCAAAAGGTGAGATGCAGTTTCGTATTTTGAAATATTGACTCAAAAAGTGTTAACTGTTAGAAAAGAACATGTATTCTCATTGTAATGCAGAGTGACAAAGTCCATGCGGCGAGCCCATAGTCAAATGTTTTATTGTTAATAAATATAAATAATAAAGAATACTTTTGTCATGTCGTTGTGAAGCCATCTCAGCTCTGCATAATTCAGACATTTCTCAGAGAAGTGCGATAACGAAGACGAAAGGACATAACGATGAAGAGTATATCCTTCAGTGTCACATCTGACCTTTCAATCTCCCGCCTCCTCCTCTTCCTCTATCGGCTGCTCATACTAATATGAAATAATACAAAATAATATCACATGTGGCTTTGTCATGTATTTGATTTTATTGTAGTTTTATTTCCAATATTAATGATCCTGATTCCATATCTGATTATTATTATTTTTTATCATTTTTATTTTGTAATGTTATTTTGTTGCCTGTTATAATTGTTTTTTCTCTTCCAGAACTTAAAAAGAACAGTACATACGTGTGGCCATGTGATGATACAAATCTAGGTCTTGAGTAAAACCTGTTCAGAGACCGGGGGAGGGGGAGGCAGAGGAAAAACATGTATTTACTTTTGTTTTCTTTTTTTTTTACCTATTTATTTGGTGCTAAATAAAATAAATGGCTGTTTTAAGCTCCGACAGTCCGAGTCTACAAAAAACATTTGTTATTTCATGAACAATAATAACATTCGTTCCTCTTTCCGTTTCATTTCCAGTGCAAAGTCCTCTCTGTGTAAAATGGGTCATCCTCTGCCGTCTTTACCGCCTCCATTGTGCATTACTGGTGTCGACATGCGCATTTATGATCTCACATCAAAGGAAAGTCACTGCTACATCACCGCCTGCTTCTCTTTGCTCCAAAAATACACACATTCTGCTCAACTCCAACAACTGGCTGTAATTCGGACACTTATAATACTTTGGGTTTGCCCTGGAGTCAAACATGGCTCTGCTTAATCCTCTGCAGTTCTGTTGAAGAGACACAGAAGTGCAAAGGATTTCCACTGACACCACTTCATGAAAAACTCATTGAGCTTCAGTCTTTGCACAGACGCCTTAACACAGCGCCTCGGAGCTGCAGTATTTAACCGTCAGGAAGTGGAGTGCTGCGGTTCAAAGCTGAGCCAGTCAAGGATGGAGACAGCCTCCGCCGTATAGAGCCATCAGAGCTGCTAATCTGCTGCACATTTCAGACTATATTTAGAACGGTGTTTTGTGAAGACTTAATGTCGTTTCTGAGGAAAAAAAGATGGTTCTCAAGGCCCTGGTTTTTAGAAAAATGAGACGATTCCGATGTCTGCAAATGTGCAAATGTGTTTCAGTGATTTCATGTGAGTAGTGTTTTTCTAATGAGGGACAAATGATGGGAAGTTTTTATAGTGATTACATTCACACGAGAGATAGAAACAATGGATAGATAGATAGATAGATACTTTATTGATCCCTGTTGGAGAAATGCAGGTGTCCAGTAGCAGCAAAAACAAATCCATCCAAACAAAAATAAATAAATGGAGAATTCTAAAAGTCGATCCATCCATCCATTTTCTTCCCCTTAATCAATTTCTGGGTCGGGGGGGTGGCCAGAGATGCCCAGTACACAGCACCAGCCCCTCACTAATCCTCCTGCAGGTGGTGAGTCCACAGGAGCCTTGATCTTCCAGCAGGGGCTTCAGGCAAAGTGGGGTTACGTGTCTTGCCCAAGGACACAATGACAGCAGACATCAGTGGGAGTCGGTGGAGAAGGTCTCATGGTGGGCTCGAACCCATGACCTTCAGGCTCAAAGGCCAATGCTCTACCATCTGAGCCATTGTCGCCCATAATAATTCTAAAAGTATCTAATGATAATAATAGTAATACAGTCCTCCAGGTCACAGCAGCAGAGGTGGAGCTTGGTTCTGGTCCAAAGTCAAATGCTAAATGCTCCGGTGGATTTTTGCCTGATCCACGTGTTTCGGACGAGTGGAAAGATTGGGATGACTCCTACTTACTACTAATTATTATTATTATTATAATTTTTTCACTTGAACAGAACTTCTTTCTTGGTGTTCTCAAATCAGACTCCGATATTCATGTTTTTGACAGTGTTGCCGTTGGTAACCATACAGCGCCTTTATTTCAGAGACAGTGTTTTTTGTTAAAGTTAATGATATTTCTTACAGACTAAACATTAAAATAAGAACTTTTTATAGGACACATCCTTGGTTTCTCTCTGGTCTCTTTTTGGTCTCTCTCTGGTCTCTCTCTGGTCTCTCTCTGGTCTCTCTTTGGTCTCTCTCTGATCTCTCACTCTGGTCTCTCTCTCTCTGGTCTCTCATCGCTTCACTAATCAGAAAGTCCGTGATCCGGACGCTAGAACTCACCGCGTGGAGCTAATCTCACTGGTAAAGGACCATGTGGGGCAGAACAAAAAAAGGTCTCATTATGATTCTCAAATCATTAACGACAAAACAAGGAATAAAACCAGGATTTCTACCTTTGTGAAAAAGGTGTTGGTTATAGATTTGTTGTTGACAAAACTCTTGTCTATTCAGCTGTTGTGGTCCCAGCTGGATTCGTCTGCATATCTGGCAACCGGAGTCGGGGACAGTGGGAGAGGCTGCAGTACCACTTTTGGCCACATGTTTACATACTGCTCCTTTGTAAGTTCTTGCTTTGCTCGCAGTAATTCACAAAAAGGCGTTTGTTGAATCGGTGCAGATCCGAGTCGCTCTGGTCCGTGACACGTGGAAAAGTTGCACAGTTTTAAACTTTAGACTTTATACTTTTGTCACATGCGGAAAACACACAAACACAAACATAAACACACAACCATAAACACACAAACATAAACACAGATTTGATTGAAAAGAGCATCCTTCAGCTCTGAACCGCACTGGCCACAGACACACGACACACTGGGGCCCACATGGCATCTGCCTCCTCCTGCAGCCAAGGCACGGGGCCACGGGGGGGGGAGCGCCAGATAAGCGGCCCCCTCCTCTGGTCGAAGCCGCGAGGGGACTGGACCGGCCTGGAGCCTCACTGAGCAGCACTGATAGTATCCACAGGAGCCTGTTTGTGTGTTTTTGTGCGTGTGTGTGTGTGTTTGCGTGTGTGTGTGTGTTTTTGTGTGTGTTTGTGCATGTTTGTTTGTGAGTGTGTTTGTGTGTGTGTGTGAGTGTGTGTGTGCATGTGTGTGTTTGTGAGTGTGTTGTGTGTGTGTGTGTGTGTGTTTGTGCACGTGTGTGTTTGTGAGTGTGTTTGTGTGTGTGTGTGTGTTTGTGAGTGTGTTTGTGTGTGTGTGTGTGTGTGTGTGTGTTTGTATGTGTTATAAACTGCATTTTCCTTATTTCACTAATTTCATCATATTTGAGACTTGAAGCCAACATGTGATCGTTTTAATGAAGTATTTTTAGTGATATTTATTGACGTAGCACTTTGCAGAGAACAAAGACACTTTACAATTGAAATTTTCAAGTAGATTATTGCCTCAATGGACGGCACAGAGGCTGAGTGTTTAGCTCAGCGAGAAGGTCCTCGGTTTGAATCTGAGTGGCGTATGCATGTTCTCCCCGTGTCTGTGTGGGTTTCCATCAGTTGCTCCGGTTTCCCCCACCACTATAAACATGTAGAATAAGTGCCTCCTGTAGACGACTGCTCCATCTCTGTGTGGACTAAGAGACAGATGTAACTGGTCTGTGAAGACTTATGATTCATGATTCCCCCCCTCCTCCCTGGACTGCCACATTAACGTAGTGGGGGAGTTGAGTACTCGGTGATCCTGGGAGCTATGTTGTCGGGGCATTCATGCCCCTGGTAGGGTCTCCCATGGTACACAGGTCTTGGGTGACGAGTCAGACGAAGCGCAGTTCGAAGCCACCCATGGAAAGCACTACGATGAGAACAGTGATGTCGCCCAGCATGGCGCAGCTGGAGCCTCACCCTGGAGCCAGGCCTGGGGTTGTGGCTCGTACGTGCCTCCTGTGGAACCACCACCCGCAGAGGGGTCCGTGGTGGCACGGTGCAGCGAGGACTGGGCAGCAGTCGAGGGCGGAGACCTCGGCGACCCAGTCACACACACAACACCTGGCTCTTGGAACGTGGAACGTCACCTCACTTGGGGGGAAGGAGCCCGAGCTCGTGGGGGAAGGAGCCTGAGCTCTTGGGGGAGAAGCCTGAGCTCTTGAGGGAGGAGCCTGAGCTCGTAGGGGAGGTTGAGAGATACAGTACCTAGAGATAGTCGGCCTCACCTCCACACACAGCCTTCCTTGAGAGGGTTGGACGCTCCACTTTTCTGGTGTTTCTTGCGGGTAGAGGCGGCGAGGGGGGGTGGCCACATACTCATTGCCCCCCCATCTCAGCCGCCACGTGTTGGAGTTCTCCCCGGTGAATGAGAGGGTCGCGTCCCTCCGCCTCCGGGTGGGGGACAAGTCTCTCACTGTTGTTGTACCTACGGGCCTAACAGCAGTGCAGAGTACTCGGCCTTCTTGGAGTCCTTGGGTAGGGTACTGGACAGTGCACCGACCGGGGACTCCGTTATTCTCCTGGGGGACTTCAACGCCCATGGGTGATGCCAGTGACACTTGGAGAGGGGTGAAGGGGAAGAACGGTCCCCCTGATCTGAACCCGACTGGTGTTCAGTTGTTGGACCACTCCAGGTCCTGGTTCTCTCCACGTCCTGGTCCTGGTGAAGAGGGAGCTGAGGCGAGTTGTGGTCAGTCTGAGGGATCTCATCCGGCAACAACAGCTGATAAGAGTCACACCATTACGTGTCACCTCTGATGAAGGCGGAAGTGCACCGCCCAAACATGTGGTAATTAAGCAGTACTAGCTTTCTTTACTTTCTTGTCTTATTAAAAGAACCTTCAAAGCCTTAGAAATAAGAAGACAAAATTAACTTTATACATTTGGTTTTAATGTTGTTTATCCCAACACACACACACAATACACTCCTTGGTAGACAAAAGGTTATAACATATTTCCCCTCAGAAAGGTAGTGTCTACATTATTATAGTATTATTATGTTGTGTCTGAGTTAAACCTTCCCCCTCCATAATATCCTTATCATGTATTTGAACTAGTGCTGTCCAACGATTAAAATATTTAATCGCGATTAATCGCATGAATTTCATAGTTAACTCGCGATTAATCGCAAATTAGTCACACATTTGCGTGCTGTGTGCAATTGCTTTTTTTATTGAAAACAATGTGTAGTGTTATATTACACACTAACATTTGATGCAAAATCATCAATAAATGGATGACAAAATAAATAATTGGTAACAAAAAGCCCCTTCAATGTGTGTGTGTGGGTGTGTGTGTGTATGTGTGGGTATAGACCATAGACTGTATAGAAACATCATGGTGTCATTATGATGATGATAAACAATCTGTAAATATTTTGTAAATTTGTTCATGTAAATACTCTATGCTGTTTCTCTGTTTACCTTCGGTATATCTATGACTGTATACTGTTTGCTTGTATTGCCTTTTTTATTAACCCCTCCCCCCCCATCTCCCACTTCATGCCCCCCCCCCCCCCCCCCCCCTCCCCTCCTATGTGCCCTTCTGGGTTTCTTCTTTGGCCCCCTGTATCTCCAACTACATATTGTTTGTAATCTCTGTCTACAATGTATCTGAACTAGTCCTTTTCTTTGTTTCTATTTTTTTTTCTGTATATGTGTTTGTCTGCAATAAAAAGTAAAAAAAAAATAAAAAAAAAAAAAAATTTTTTTTTTTTTTTTTAATCGCGCGATAAAAAAAATGACGGCGGTAATATTGATTTGCGTTAACGCGTTAATAACGCGCTATTTTGGACAGCCCTAATTTGAACACAATGCTTCAGCTTCCATTGTCCTCTTTCTCTGTCAGAACAATGTACAATAATTAGCCCACAGCTAACAGCCCGTCTCACTCTATAATGAAACGCTTGTTTTGCTTTAGTGCAAATTGTTAAATGACAGAAAATGTCCCGTGTTTGTTCAGCAGCTCTGACCTTCTCACTCGCTACATTAGAAATCTAATTTGCTCCTTTACTCTTTAAGTGCGACCTCATGCAACATGACAGTCGGAAAATTAATATATTTCAGACTTGTTTAAATTGTTAGTGGCGACAGTAGCTCAGTTGGTAGAGCATTGGCCTTAAGGCCAGAAGGTCGTGGTTTCAATTCCCACCTCTGCACCTTCTCCATCGACTCCCACTGATGACTGCTGTCGTTGTGTCCCTGGGCAAGACACTTAACCCCACTTTGCCCAAAGCCCCCACTGAAAGATCAAGGCCATGCTCACACTCAGAGAGCAGCCGTCCTCCTGTGGACTCACCACCTGCAGAGGGTCAGTGAGGGGCTGGTGCTATGAGACTCGGGTGGCATCTCTGACTGCCACCCCCCTGACCCAGAAATGGATTAAAGGGTAGAAAATGGATGGATGGATGGACTTGTTTAAATCAGTGGGACTTTCATAGAACAAGACCCGGCCATCGTTAAAATGAGGATTCTTAAAAAATATCATTCATATTTAACAATAGTATCTGTCAAAATGATCAAATGAAAAATTGTCTTGGATAACAATATGTTGGTCAGACGTTTGGCTTCGTATGTTTATGGAATTGTTAATGTATTATTAATTATGAATTATCTATTATTTATTTGTTTGTTTGGATGGATGTGTTTCTGCTGCTGAATTTATCCAACTGGATCAATAAAGTCTCGATCAATGTGAGAAATTCATTCAATGACACTTGATCAACATTATACACGGTTTTTAAAGTGTGTTGATAGTTTTGATCATGGAACATGTCCTGAGCACTCACACGTGTTCCGCATTTATCTCTTTTCATCAATGGAATAAGTCCATTATTTATTTATCACATAATCTTCACTAACTTCACATATGTCCCAGTGTGAGAGGGGCCCATGCTGCAATCTCACTCCCCCCGGTGGGGGTGTAACCAGAAACAGAATTACCCAATGCTTTTGTATGACGTCTTCTTTCCTCTTGAAAACGTCTTTACAGGATGGTCCAAAAATGGCTCTTGGTCCAAAAGTGGTTCTTGGTCCAAAAGTGGTTCTTGGTCCAAAAATGGCTCTTGGTCCAAAAGTGGCTCTTGGTCCAAAAGTGGTTCTTGGTCCAAAAGTGGTTCTTGGTCCAAAAGTGGTTCTTGGTCCAAAAATGGCTCTTGGTCCAAAATTGGTTCTTGGTCCAAAATTGGTTCTTGGTCCAAAAGTGCTTCTTGGTCCAAAAGTGCTTCTTGGTCCAAAATTGGCTCTTGGTCCAAATGTGGTTCTTGGTCCAAAATTGGTTCTTGGTCCAAAAGTGGTTCTTGGTCCAAATGTGGCTCTTGGTCCAAAAATGGCTCTTGGTCCAAAAGTGGCTTCTGGTCCAAAAGTGGCACTTGGTCCAAAAGTGGTTCTTGGTCGAAAAGTGGCTCTTGGTCCAAAAGTGGTTCTTGGTCCATAAGTGGTTCTTGTTCCTCTTGGTGTCCAGATGCTGTCTATGTTGGGGGGGTATATGTTTTTGGACGAGTCTAGTTTAGCTGCTGTGGACTTTTGAATGCACTCGTTAAATTAATGGCTAGTGCAGCCAACGCACAAATGTGTTTTTTCACATTTTCTCCTTGGCCATTTTGACAAAGCCACAGAAGGCCAAAGTGATGTCACATTAGTTTGAACGGTTGAGATTGGCGTCGCTACATCTTCAATATTTAAAGTCTATAGTATGATATTTTGTGCTGACTCAGCTCATGTCTGAGAGAGCAGAGAGCGTAGCGTCAGTAACAACCCGGAGCTAACCTTCACCTCACACATCTCACATGTATTTGTGGAGGAGCAGAAGTCCTCAGATCCAGGTCAGCTGCGAGGCCTCAGCTGGAGCCGGGGCCCGCACCTGTCAGCGCCCGGGGGCCTCTCTCGTCTCTGTCCCGGCCCTTCTGTCCAGCTGGAGCCCCTTCACTAACGCACGACCCCCCCCCCCCCCAGCCTCCACCTCTACAGATCCAGGCCAGTTCAGCCCAGCCATGCGTGGACATCTCTGGGAATTCAGTTGGATGCTTCCTGTTCAGTGAGTCTCTCGTTCCCAGTGTGTCACTCCACCCCCACACGTCCTCAGACACAGCGCTCTTCGCACGCTTCAATATGGAAACATCTCCTGAATATTGGCCATTTGCTTGTTTTCTTTCAGATTCCCCTCAAAAGGAGCTCAGCAATGTCTCCGACTTTGAACCAAACTGTATCAATACCATCACACTACATTTAGAAACGCAATATCCATTTAATATCAATCTTTAACAAGCAGTTTTTGGGAAAAGAAGATATGTTATATTGCAATGAAAACACTGCGTCACCACTTTCTACAAAACAGCAGTGTCTCTGAAACAGTTGTTATATTTCTTGCTTTTTTCTGCATGAGATGTTGCTGCCATGAAAAAATTCATGGTTTTACACTGGTCCAGACCAGAGCAGAGAGGATTCATGGTTTTACACTGGTCCAGACCAGAGCAGAGAGGATTCAAGGTCTGAACCAAGAGGATCAGGTGATAATCCACTGGAGGAATGCTAACTTTATGAAAAATGCTAATGAAGCATTTAGCATTTTACTTTGGACCAGAGCAGAGAAAATGTTAGAGATTTTGTTTTCATTTTAATTTGTGTAGTTATTGTTCATTAATCTGGTGTGCTCCTCATTCCTACTGTTCTGTAACTTGTGATGCAACACTGACATTTCCCCGCTGTGTGATGAATAAAACATCTCTTAATCTTAACAATAATCTATCTTTCCATCTATCTCTGAATCCTTGGTCTCTGGACAGATATGAGACCACACGATTGTTTTTCAAAATGTATTCTACTTTTGTAAAAAGCTGAGATTGTGCTAAGTATTCAACAATAAAAGGTTAAATTAAATAATATTTAGGGGAAATTATTTCAAACTACTTCAGCCTCACGCCCAACAAATCTTAAAAATTGTGGCTGTGCAGTTGTTATTATAGTCCATTAACCAGCGACAAACTGTGAAGGCATTTCAAGAATTCCCTTCACAGATTTGGTTCGTTTGTTTCTTCTCTCCACAAATCATTCCCATTTGTGTCGTTGCATTGACTTTAGAATTCTCCATCGTCAGCAGAGACAGCAGCTGCAACGTCCTCCAGGATAAAGAATAATAACTTAGACCTGGGTGTTTCAGCATTTAACCCCTGTATGTATCTGAAGCATATACTTAGAAGCATGGCTAACCACACCACACATGTATAGATAGACTTAGAAGAGAGAGACCAGAGAGAGATCAGAGAGAAACCAGAGAGAGACCAAAGAGAGACCAGGGAGAGATCAGAGAGAGACCAGAGAGAGATCAGAGAGAAACCAGAGAGAGACCAAAGAGAGACCAGAGAGAGACCAGAGAGAGAGACCAGAGAGAGACCAGAGAGAAACCAGAGAGAGACCAAAGAGAGACCAGAGAGAGACCAGAGAGAGACCAGAGAGAGAGACCAGAGAGAGACCAGAGAGAAACCAGAGAGAGACCAAAGAGAGACCAGAGAGAGACCAGGGAGAGACCAGAGAGAAACCAGAGAGAGACCAAAGAGAGACCAGAGAGAGACCAGAGAGAGAGACCAGAGGGAGACCAGAGAGAGAGACCAGAGAGAGAGACCAGAGAGAAACCAGAGAGAGACCAAAGAGAGACCAGAGAAAGACCAGAGAGAGACCAGAGAGAGCAAGAGAGAGAGACCAGAGAGCAAGAGCAGAGTGAGACCGGAGAGAGACCGAATTGCTTTTTATGTAATGACAGCTAAACAGTGAACATTGCAGACACATCCTATTTTAGATTCTTGAGTTCCATCCAGAGTGAGACTTATCCTGGAGCTTTAACCAGTGCATAAATATCATAAATATACAGTATTTCAAATCTAACCGGTTTTAAACCAATTATCCTTTCCTGCAACTGAACTCAGACGTGTCGCATTCTTTCCAACGAATTTGAATCCTAAATTATTCAAGTGTTTGTACCTGCGAGGAGAGACCCTGTTAGGACGGCCCGCTCTGATCTATAATTAAATGAAAAGCAGAATGAAAGTGCATAGGAAATGAGACATGGGTTTGGACAAGCCGCTGCAAATGTGTGTCCATTTTGTGTTGGCTCATACGCTGACTGCAGCGGTTTTTATTTTGGGTTATTGACTTTCTCGGCGAAGGCACACAGTTTGCTCCCTCTCTCTGTGGTCGGCGTGTTTGCTCGCAGAGGTTGACATTTGGAGGGTAAAAAGATCATGTCATGTTTGATTATGCTGTTAATGCAGTAATGTGGAATCAAAACAAACTAGAAGTGATTAGTTTGTGGTAAAATGAGTGGAGTTGTTGTAAGAATATCCTGTTAAACGGTCATTACTGGCTAAAATTTTTAAAGAAATGGAAAATAGGAACACCAGATTTGATTATTCACTTGTTTAAACATAACCGGTCGACCGGTCTGGGGCAGGGGCGTCCAAACTTATTTGTAAACAGTATCCACAATGGACTGGTATTAGTGGACTAGTTTTCAACTTTAAAATCCGCTTTAATAAGGTCGGCGTTGGTTACACTGCAAAAAGTGACAAAATATAACGTAATAAATTGCTTTCATCAAGATTTTTTTAAATTTTATACTGAGTATATTTTCACTCTCTTAAAACAAGAGTTGCAATTTTTGTCTCATTTAAAGGAAAGCATTTCTTCAATTGTCTCAAATCTTTTTAAAACAAGACATTTTTGCTTGTTCCATTGGCAAATCTAGTTTTTAGATGGTCAAAATGTGCTCAAATTAAGATAAAACCACTTGATTCATGCATTTATCATCATATTTTTCTATAATATTTTGCAGTGTGCATTAGAAACTCAATTTTGTGCCACAATTAAAAACAACAAACAGAAAAATACAGAAAACATTTGTCCTCACAGACGGCTGATGTGATGTTGGGGTAAAACAAAAATGTGTTTAATTAAAAATTATTTGATTTTCTTTCTGCACACTACGAACAGAGAGGAACTCCACAGGGCTCTGTTCTTGGCCCGTTGTGGTTAATCTGTATTTTCATGTATATTATCTTTGCAGTATTGTACTTTTTTGTACTTTATTTCTGAATCATGACAGTTCCCTGTGACTGAAGATGGGAGAAGCAGCTTTCTCCCGTAAATGGAACGCTCAGCCCAATGACGTAACCAAGTTCCACGGTCCTTTGTGAGGAGCATTAAGGTGCGGTTACTTTTATAAAATGTGTTTTATAAAAAGCCTTCTACTAATTCGTTTTTACAATAAGATGAGAGCTCTGCATACTCCGTAATACATGGGAGTCAAAGTCAAGGCCCAGGGGCCAGATCCGGCCCACGAATGAATTGTCTCGGCCTCTGGGATAATACTGTATTTGATTAGTATTAGAACCGGCTGCACAGAGACTTAAGAAAATATTGGATCATTAATTTAATGTTCAGGACATTAGTGTTTTCTCTTTGAAGAAAGTTTTTGTTTTTGAGCCTGTTTTTTTATTTTTATTTAATAAATAAGATAAGAATTCCTTTATTCGTCCCACAGTGGGGAAATTTAGTAGCTATGTTTCTTAGCTTACATAACTAGCTGTAGATAGGGTCCACTGTGTTAGGTCTTGGTCCAATAGTTTATATGCATCATTTTGATATGTTTTAATAAACATTGAACCAGTGCAGCCCTCGGTTTGTAGCAAATGTGTTTTTTTGGCCTCTGATGTATTTGACTTTGACCTCCCTGCCCTAATACGTAGGACTATGTAGTGGACTAGTCTGCACTCCACAATAATTGACAGCTTGTTTGACGTTCACCCATGTGACCCAACTGCTTTGTAATACTGAATGATTTGTACACCAAAAAATGAACATGTTTCATGGACAAAGAACTGTAATACGGCAGTGTCAGTGTCAGACCTGCTCTCTCCTACAGGGGGGTCCTAGCTTGTGCTCCAATAGCGAGGGCTAATATCTCCGGCTTGCAGGCAGTTGCACGGAGGCACGGCTTAGCTACACGCTCGCTTTCTTCCACCACTGACTGTGAAGTTGAAGGTGTCAGGAGTTTTTTTCTTCTCTTTCCCCTCCCATCTCTTCTCTGCCTCTCTGCTCTCTGTGAGTATGTCTCTATAGCGGTGAGCTTGTGCTTGGCAGGCAGCGCTGTGAGGGGCTGATAAGGAGCTGAGAGCAGATACATATACGTTCCAGAGTGAGCACGCGGCCGCCTTCGCCAAACGGATCACATGTATTATGCTATAGCCGGGTTTACGTGCAGCATATGATACAGCGGCTTTGGCTCCGGGGTGATTATAACCTAATTTCCACGCCAATATGTGTAAATAAAAAACAGCTTCGTCGTGTGTTATTTTGCTCCCGGAGAAATTGTAGTGACCCTTCCATCGGTGGTGACAAATGGGCGCATGATTTTGACACACAAGTCAATTTTTTTCTCTTTCTGTGGAAAATACTGAATTTAGAGAAAAGAACGGAAACTCCTGAACTGGCTTTCATCTCATGGCTTTTTTTAAAAACCCAGCAATTACTCCACAATTCAGCCGACACCATGAACACAGACAAAACAACAGCTTTGCCGCTCTAAAAACAGCTTTACAGCCTCTGACACACCCCCCCACTTGAAAAAACCTAAATCTTGGTTGCCATAGCGACCATCAGCACAGTAATAACAGTGATTTTTTTATTTATTTTTTCACCTTTTTGAATTCCCCCTTTACTTTTTGGCTTCTTCAGACAGTAAAGAGCCCTGTGATGTTTTTGAAGTTGTCTCGTAACTTGTAGCTTTTAACACTCAAACAGTTATTTAGAATAACGTTTCTATTGATTATAGTGCAAAATTTCACTTTTACACTACTTTAACCCAAACACTAATAACACATTATGGGCTCAACTGCAAAATTACAAGACTGATTTGGGGCAGCAAAACTAAACACACCGTGTTTCCTGCATAATGAGACCAAGCAAAACAATGAAACACGGAGAGAAACCATCTGTGTCCAAATACACACATTTATAAATAAGGACGGCTTTACCCTGAGCTTTAGATGCACCTTCTGCCCTTGTCTCATCAAGATCAGGGCCTGTGGCTACAGCTAATATGAAAGAACTCACTCATAGCAGTTTGGAATTCAGATTGATTTATTAATATTGATTTATACATATTTAACATTCATTACATGGCAATAGCAAATGTTAACATTTTAATAAATGTCTGAAATGGAACAGGCAGGAAATGTTCTGGAAACAGCAGCAAGTCCTAAGTTTCTCTTCATGGTTTTACCCTGGTCCAGACCAGAGCAGAGAGGATTCATGGTTTAACACTGGTCCAATTATCTCTCCATCTATCTCTCGTAAAACAGACTGGATTTCCACACAAAAAATACAATTCACTTGGACTATTATAATAATATACTTTTAAAGGTGTAAACTTTTGTTATTGCTCGGAATGTTCCACAGAACGACCACAGAACATTTCCATCTGAGATAAGTTAGTGCAGTGTCTCCCAAAGTGGGGTCCGCGGCCCCCTGGTGGGCCGCGAGGGTACTGCAGGGGGGCCGCGGGAGGTCATTAAAAAAATAAAAAAATAATATAATTATTTAATGTTAAATGTATAATGTTTTGTTTGTAATATTAAAATATTTGTGTTCATTATTTGACTTGAATAATCCACTGTAATCATTTTTATATTACAATGTTTGTAGCAGAGGCTATTTCCCCAAAATAAAATAACCAGAAGAGCCTATTCTTAATGTTGTCTTCTTGGTTATTATTTTGGGGGGCCACGCAGACCCGTCAGATTTTTAAGGGGGCCTCGGTGTTACTGAGTTTGGGAATGGCTGAGTTAGTGTATATATATATTATCTGTGTATAGATGTGTGTATATATATGTTTTTTATTTTGATTATGACTTACATATAGACACAGAGAGACACAGGTACATATAGACAAAGAGACACAGGTACATATAGACACACACAGACACAGGTACATATAGACACACACAGGTACATATAGACACAGTACATATAAACACACAGACACAGGTACATATAGACACACAAACACAGGTACATATAGACACACACAGGTACATAGACACACAGACAAAGGTAAAACACATCAGGGTGGGGCAGAAAATCAACAGGAGAACAGGACAGGAAGTAAAACTGAAATGAAACTACAGAGAACCAATGTCAAAATAAAATAAAAATAGAATCACACCATGAAACAAGAAAGCAGATCTTATTTACTCAGATCAAAAAAGCAGATATGAATTACTCAGATCGGGTCCAATAAGTTAAACTTGTCCACTTTCCCTTTCAAGCATCAGTGTGAAGGTTATTTTATGCCTTCCTGCTTTTTGGAATACAATTTGCTCAAAATAATAATACAAAAAATACGTATGAAAAATGTACAATTTACATCATACTAAGGGACACTCCAAGGAAAAAAACATCTGACCATGGGACAAGCAGGAAGTGGACACCGCCATAAAAGTTGGAATAAAGGCGGCTAAGTGTAATTTGTATGAAGTCAACAGTGACAGCCCCGGAGCAGATGTGGTGTGACGGCCCACGCCACTGGATGTGTGCGCTGCCATAAGGAGGCGGGTCTGGGAGAGGCGGGTCTGGGGGAGATCAGAGCTTGGCATGAGCTACAAAGGGAAGATGCAGACAGAGGGTGAGCTGCAGGCCTCGGGCTGACACCGAGGTAAGAGTCTGTTATGTTCCTGTCTCAGCAATTACCGGGAGAGCAAAAACACACCAGGTAGATTTAAGTAGCAATATGTAAGATTTTCATGACAAATCATCATTAAAGGGCCCTAGTAAATCATAATTAAAGGGCCCTAATTTGTCATCATTAAAGGGCCCTAATTTGTCACCATTAAAGGGCCCTAATATGTCATAATTAAAGGGCCCTAATCTGTCACCATTAAAGGGCCCTAATATACCATCATTAAAGGGCCCTAATCTGTCATAATTAAAGGGCCCTAATCTGTCATCATTAAAGGGCCCTAAACTGTCATCATTAAAGGGCCCTAATCTGTCATCCTTATAGGGGCCGAATCAGTTATCCTTTAAAGGGCCCTAATCCGTCAACATTAAAGAGCCCTAATCTGTCATCATTAAAGGGCCCTAATCTGTCATCATCAAAGGGCCCTAATCTGTCATAATAATAAACTGCTCTTTTCCAATACTTCTTTAACTGATAACAGTAGTTCAGAGATATTTGACTTTTAAAATTAATTTTCCAGCCCCTAAATCAAACTGAAGCCAGAGTAAGAGGAATGTTTAGTAAATGTAATAGAAAGAAAGATGTTGTGGTTTCTACTCCCCACGGGCTCCGTTAGAGGCAAAGGAGCTGGCTAAAGCTTGGCTAAATGCTAAAGCTAGGCTAAATGCTAAATGCCTCACTCACTCGGGCTCAATACATACGTCACGGTAAACTCCGATCCAATGGTTTCAATCTGCAAAAGGAGTTAACCCCTCCCACCTGTTAACGGAGTCAATGGAGCAAATCCAGACCTTAGTACAAATGAAATGAGTACAATGGTGTGGTAAGACCAGGCAAGGCACAGCATCTTTTCTATCCTTCTTTCTGCTGTGATTCCAAACTGGCCTAATGACTGAGACACAGGGCAGACTCGCAGTAGACTTCTCTCTCCCTGAACTCCAAAGCACAGGCGCCTGTCAGGACCCAGTGTCTTTAAAGTTATAGTGTGGCTGCAGAGAAGATCCTTAGACTGTTGACAGAGGGGCGCGGAATAATAGGAGGCGGATGCACTGAAGGGAATAATATTTTAGAATAACAAATGAAAAGACATTTCACTACCACTGAAACTGTTGTATTACATTTTTCAGCCTCTGCTTGTAAGTAAGTATCTTTATATACCACCTTTCACAGACCAGAGTCACAAAGCGGTTTACAATTGTTATTTTTGGGCACTTGTCCTCTCACTCCACACAGAGATGGGAGCGGGGTCGCGAAACAGGAGGTGCATGCCAGACCTACTGTACACATTTTTAGCGGTAGGGGAAACCAAAGTACCGGTAGGAAACCTACGCAACTCCACTCAGAAAGGCCCTGGTCCGACCGGGATTCGAACCCAAGACCTTCTTGCTGAGAGGCGAGAGTGCTATCCACTCAGCCACCGTGCCGCCCAAAGGTTGTACCTCACAACCTCACACTGTATCAGGATATCTGTGCTCCTAAACATATATATACCTTTATGAACATCACACCATCAAAATAAAAGTTTGTTTCCATCAGTAAGTAAGTCAGAGGGAGAACATGCAAACTCTACTCAGAAAGGACCTTGTTCCAACCGGGATTCGAACTCATGACCTTATTGCTGAGAAGCTAGAGTGCTAACCACGCCCTGCACAAAAACATGAATGAAATCAGACAATTATCAAATGTATCTCACACAATATTGTATTATGTTCAATATTAAATGGATATAAGATATTTTATAACCATATGTTATTTTGTCACATAGTGCTAAATCTGGTGCAGCATCTTTTTAATGCAACTGCACATTGTTCTTAATAAATCAAACTTCTAACTATTTAATTATTACATACAACATACATAATATAGAGAATTATAATTATAAATATGACTAATATATGGAAATACGATGACGGTATAATTAGTAACGGCTGTATATGTGCAAAGAAAACTATATTCATAATATTATACCTACACTGTATAAAGTGCACATTAACTGTAAATGCACCACAGACTAAGATAATCTGTAGCAACCACATAATTTAAGGTAAGGCTATATATAATAAATAGGGGGTGGGAGATTAAACGTTTTAACTTCTTCCCACTCATTTTTTATCTGGATTTTTGTTAAGAAAACAAAACATACTGCATATTGGTAAATTTGAATATTATCATGTATTGTTTTTCTATTGTGTTGTTGCTCTTGTTTGTCATAGCTCAAAATAACGCATTAACTCATTCAATTCATTTGCTGAATTTAAGTTAAAAACTAAAACTCAAAATGTAAGCTTCTCCCCAATGTCCAAAAATAAACATAAACAACCTTCAAACCATAAAAACACATTAAATTGATGTAAATGACTGCGACTGGCCGAGTGTGGGAAACCGAGGCGTGTGTATAATCTCTGAGCCACTTGAGATTATCTGGATTATCACACAATGTATTAGGCCCACACATCTTTAACCTCCTCCGACTTAATCCTGATTTTGAACTGATCTGTCTATAATTTAAAGACGTCAGCTAAACTCACATTTCCAGAAAGGCCACACAATTTTGAACGGGAAATGTTTGATCTAATCGTAATTAACTTGCAAGGGGTTTTTTGTTCTATTTCCATGTAAAATATAATGACCACAGCCTCCAGAGTTGCATTTCATATAATCTATGGGTAGTGTATAGGGCCTGATTAGAAGAGTGGCTGGTATATTCCTTACACTTTTACGTCATCCTCCCACATGCAGTAAAACCCTGTGTCGGACTCAGACCGCAATCGCTCTCTGACACACTCAAATATGTGCTTTGATTCACGGCCCCACACAGACCTTCATGTATACGCTACATAGGCCTCAGCAGAAAGAACCCATGCACTATACTGTCATTACCCAAATCAGCGGCTTTCTCTGTGGCCCAGAAGAATGAGAGCAGTGTGCACGGATCCAGCCGACCAGGGCAGGGCCGTGGGGTTTGGGGCATCGTGGGTTTGGGAGGAGCCTTCAGGAAAACCTATATATACATATCTGCAATTCATTTAGGTAAATAAAGTTCTAAATGGGAACATATTGGGGCTTTGAATGGGCAAAAGGCAGGAGATGTGCGGTTGCGTCTGAAAAGAACTCCAAGGATGGTGGTATGGGCTGAGGTTGGAAATAAATTATTAAAATACCGGATGTTTCCTGACTAAATTTAGATGTTCTAAAAGTGGAACACAAAAGATTTGAGCTGTGTCTTAAAGGAGGGAGTGAATATAAAATAGGCAAAGATGTTACTGTCTATGCACCTCAGTGTCTGTGGCAAAGCTTTGAAAGTGTGCAAAAAATCACAAACAGGCCAAGCTGAAGTCACAAAGACCAGATGAAAACCAGCTTTTCTTTGACTTATCATAATGAACACGGTAATCTAAAAAAGAATAACTGATATTTCTTACTTGCATAATACATTATACATATTTATGGGGTTTGAGCAGAAGGGGGCGGGTCCCGGCTCCAAAACGTCCATGACACATACACATGCTGCAACCTCACTCCCCTCGGTGGGGGTGTACCCGTAAAGAGAATTACCGAATGCTTTTGTATGGTGTCTTCTGGAGTCTGGAAAATGTCTTTACAGGATGGTCCAAAAGTGGTTCTTGGTCCAAAAGTGGTTCTTGGTCCAAAAGTGGTTCTTGGTCCAAAAGTGGCTCTTAGTTCAAGAGTGGCTCTTAGTCCAAAAGTGGCTCTTGGTCCAAAAGTGGTTCTTGGTCCTCTGGGTTCCAGATGCTGTCTGAGGGGAGTATATTTTTTGGACCAGTCTAGTTTAGTCGCTGTGGATTTTTGAATGCACTTGTTAAATAAATGGGGCTAATGCAGCTAAAGCAAATGTGTTTTTTCACATTTTCCCTGCGGCCATTTTGAAATAACCACAGATGGTGATAATTATGTCACATTAGTTTCAGCGGTGGAGATAGGCATGACTACATCCGTTAATATTTACAGTCTTTGGGATTGAGTGAGATTGATCCTACACGATTACTTCTTAACAGCTTGAAGGTAATACGTGTGGAGAAAGTCCTAAAGTAGACCAGAGATACTATCAGCCTATAATCACATTAATACATGCACTACATGCATGTTAGACACCATGGGGACTGTATGCAATGCTGTATTTAGATTTCTTGCACAGTATTAGAACCAGTCACTATAGTATAAGGCACTATGTGTTCATAATTATTGTATTCATACTTACATACGTTGTTACCCTACAGCAAAGTCAAGGCCCGGGGGCCAGATCTGGCCCGCGAGACCATTTCCAGTGGCCCTTGAGATGATTTTAAATTATTATTATTATTAGCATAAATGATTATAGGCGACAATGGCATGTTATCCATTACGAAGAAAACAACCATAACATTTAATTCCATAAGAAATAAAGGATTTCCCAATTTTCTTAGGAAAGAACCACTTCCACTTTTTGAACAAAACTGTTCGGTCATTTTTGACGAGCACAAATCATCAGAATGATTGACAATTGAGAGGAGCAATAGTCTTGATGATCCACCCAAAAGTAGAAAATCTTCCTGTATACCTTCAATATTTGGCCCAGTTTTGGTCCAGTTTTGGTTCAGTCCACAGCAACTGAATTAATTCTAATCAGAAAAGAATATCCAACTAATGTGAAACAAGTCATTTATTTACCTTCATATTCCCAAAAATGATTATAAATGAAACCCACTTATTTTTTCGGCCCCTGACCAGCCCTTTCTTTTTTTTTTCGGCCCTCAACCAAAATAAGTTTGACACCCCTGCCCTACAGCCTTGTTTCCACCAGCCCCCTACTCTACTCTGCTCTACTCTCCTCCGATTTGGTGTGTTCAGCTCTGTTTAACCAGTACCAGGTTATTGGTACCTGCTTGGCCCTGGTTCAAACCAGGCTGAGTTGGTACTATAGTGTGCTAAATGCCAAGGATAACCAAATGTTTGCTGTGGGTGAGTTACTCGGATGGAAGGAGAGGATCATGGACCAGAATTTACACACGGTAAGACCAGACGTACATGTAGGAAATTATCATGGACCAGAGTTTACACATGGTAAGACCCAGACGTACATGTAGGAAATTTTCATGGACCAGAGTTTACACATGGTAAGACCAGACGTACATGTAGGAGATGATCATGGACCAGAGTTTACACATGGTAAGACCCAGACGTACATGTAGGAAATGACCATGGACCAGAGTTTACACATGGTAAGACCAGACGTACATGTAGGAGATGATCATGGACCAGAGTTTACACATGGTAAGACCAGACGTACATGTAGGAAATGACCATGGACCAGAGTTTACACATGGTAAGACCAGACGTACATGTAGGAAATTTTCATGGACCAGAGTTTACACATGGTAAGACCAGACGTACATGTAGGAGTTGATCATGGACCAGAGTTTACACATGGTAAGACCCAGACGTACATGTAGGAAATGATCATGGACCAGAGTTTACACATGGTAAGACCCAGACGTACATGTAGGAAATGACCATGGACCAGAGTTTACACATGGTAAGACCCAGACGTACATGTAGGAAATGACCATGGACCAGAGTTTACACATGGTAAAACCCAGACGTACATGTAGGAAATGACCATGGACCAGAGTTTACACATGGTAAGACCCAGACGTACATGTAGGAAATGATTATAGACTTTAGAGTTTCCCGATGGCCAACTCCAGGCTGCAGCAGAGTAAGTTCATCCCAGTTTTATGTGGAGGTTTCTGGCCTGCACAGACCTCAGATCTCTCTCTAGTCAAACTCAGAGGACCTCGGCGAGCTCCAGCCTCTAACGGCTCTCTCTAGTATGACGACGAGCAGACTTAATTGGTCGGGTGTTTATGAAGCCTTGATTTTAACCGAACTTTGCACGTCCCCTGAGGCTGTGGAGTGATGAAAGGCAGTGCAGACCATGGGAGGGGCTGCTTCTGCTGGGACAAGGATGAAACATGTGGCACGCTGCACGGCCGGCAGATAACACGATTGTGACACGGATTGTTGGATGATACACATCTACTTTACCGCCACAGGGTCAGTATTTAAAGTTACTGGTGTGACTTTGCGGTTAAGAAGGACGTGTTCTGAAGTGGCTTTGGAAGAACATTCTCACAGAAAAGTTAGGAGAGATTTTACTCCACGTTGATCTTTACGTTTGAAATTATGAACAAAAAATATATATCGCAGCTAACTATAACTCGGTATTGCTCCTTATTGGACTGTATTGTAATTTATATTTTAGTAAACATGCACTTCTGTTGAACTGTATTTAATTATTTAACGTAGTAACCTGCACTTTTTATTTAAACTGTATGTTAATCTGCAAGTTACAAAAGAAACGGCAGCACGACTAACAAGATGAACCAAGGACAAAGCAACACAGGAAAACCTCAAATCAGCAACATCGGACCACTGCAATCGAGGAAATCACATCATGGACTGGTACGATGCATAAATACAAAAGTTGGAGACGAGGGCGATAGAAATCAGGAAGCGGGACGCACGGACCACCAACCGAGACGAGGGGGCCTTCCACCTTGGCTCACACTTGGGACCCACTTCTCCAGAGACCACAGCTGATCAGAAACATTTGGTGATTTATTAAAAGAACCTTCTAAGCCTGCGAGTTTTATGAAGGACCACAGATGGAAAGTAGCTGGTGCTAACCCCGGTGCAGCTCTCTTTTTTATGCAACTGCACATAGTCCTTGACAAACTAAACCGTAAATGTTAAACTTAAAGGCAGTATGTGTAACTTTAATGCAGAGCAGAAACATATTTCCTGAAATGCACCACAATATGACAAGTCAACGACGGCCATTTTAATATAAAAAGTGCACGCACAAAATGCAAAGCAGAACTTGACATTAACTTGTGAGAAATACAGTATAATAATTGCCACTAATATTCTAACCACTAGAATAAATACATTCATTCATTCATTTCAATTGTGGACATGACGATATACAGTAGGCTTTGGGTTTGATTCCAATATTGTTGACAGTCCAAGTTTATGTCACACATGAATCCCCAGCCAAGAGCTGCCAGTGCACTTCAGTTTCTGACTTCAGTGTTTGGAAAAAGCCTGTTGAACTTTTAGCTTTGAAGATGTTTGTAAAGAAAAGTTTAATATTATTATATTTAACACAATGTTTTATTTAAATATGTCAAATCACAATCAATTATAAATCTCATAAATGATTTTAGATTTAATAAAACTTGAGTTTTTGGGCGACAGTGGCTCAGTTGGTAGAGCATTGGCCTTTGGGCGTGAAGATCGTGGGTTCGAGACTTACTTCAAGGCTCCCACTGCTGTCGTTGTGTCCTTGGGCAAGACACTTAACCCCACTTTGCCTGGAGCCCCCACTGAAAGATCTCAGCTCCTGTGGACTCCCCACCTGCAGGAGGATCAGTGAGGGGCTGGTGCTCTGTGTACTGGGTGCAGCTCTGACTGACACCCCCCCTGACTCAGAAATGGATTAAGGGGAAGAAAATGGATAGATGGAAATGTGAACCATGTTAGTTTAAAACAAAAACCTCTTCTTCACTGATCTTTGTCATGATTTTGATCTGATGGCTTCACTTCCCCAGCTGTGCGCAAAACACACACACACACACACATACCCACACACACACACACACACAGGGGGATGCGGTGAGGACCGTTGGGGCCGTGGTTTTGGGCTCCTCAGTGGAACTGTCGTTACTAAAGGTTAAAGGAGTCAAGCCGCGTCTCAGAAGAAAGAGAGAAACTTAAGAAACTCACATTTTTGTTAAAACAAAGAACTCATTTGTTAAGTACAGCTCGGCTCGACGCTGCAACCCTGAACTTTATAAAGACTTTCTTATCTGTAGGCAGTTTGTTTTCCTTTGTGCTTTGAGATTCTAAACTTTCTTTGTCACAGTCTTTCTTTGGAACTATCACAAATGTTTTCACAAATGTAAAAGACTCATTTATTAAATAATATTGAATAATATAGAAATGATAGTATTTGAGGTATTTAAATGTAATGTGTTTGTAGGTCTGTAAAACATTTAGAAAATCAGACACTGGAGAAGAACGTCCTTTATTCGATCTTTCTTTATTCTTCCCACAGTCGGGACGTTCTCGAGGTGGACTCGAACCCATGACCACTGCTCTGCCACCTCAGCCATTACACATGATATTTATACTAATTATCATTTATAATGTATTGATTGAATGCATTTTTTCATCAAATTTTAACTATAGAATAATTTGTTTACAATTTAGAGGCAAATAACTCATTATTCAGTTCTGTTTTCATTTCATTTAAAGGCATAGTTTCTTAGTGAGTCTGGGCTTCCTTCCAGATTATTATAAGTCTTTCATGAGGCAAAATTGACAGTTTGAGTCTTTCTTATTTAGAAATACAATGGACAGGATGTCATAATATGTCCACCAATCAGAGAGCAGAATCTGGCGCTCATTTGGGTTTCCGGTTTTTTAGGCAAAATGTAGCTGGTTTTGTGCTCCTATCATTTCTTAATGTCAATATTCACACATGAAGGCTTTGTGTGAATGTTTGAATTAAATCAGGATTGAAATGATGTAATATACAAGAAATACAGAGTAAGGCCGGGGCTTCGAGCTAAACCCCAGAAGGTGGACTGCATCAGTAATCATTGCTTTGAAGCTCCTTAAGTCACAGCACAGTCCGTACGATCCTGGCCAGTCCCTGTGCTCCTCAGAGTCCCAGCAGGTGGCCAGTCCCTGTGCTCCTCAGAGTTCCAGCAGGTGGCCAGTCCCTGTGCTCCTCAGAGTTCCAGCAGGTGGCCAGTCCCTGTGCTCCTCAGAGTCCCAGCAGGAGGCCAGTCCCTGTGCTCCCTCAGAGTCCCAACAAGAGGCCAGTCCCTGTGCTCATATGGCCTTAACATGTCACAGATGTACTTTGGTAAGATGGAGAGACATGTAACAAACAGAGCTGCTTTAAAGTCTATTCATCTTTTGTGGCGTCAACGTTGGAATTTTTTCAAGAATATATTCAGAATTGTGCAAAAATACCTTCTACTATAGTTGATCACGGCACCTCGTACTTTAGACAAAGACTATGACAGACTTTTATTTCAATTCAAAAATATCTTGATTCTAAAAGATGGTAAAATAGAAAGAGAAGCAGAACATGTCCTTTCATGTGCACACGTCACACTTCCCCGAGGCCTCTCTCAAAAATACATCTGTTTTTTTATATCCCAGAGTTTATCGTCTGATCTGTATTTTGTCAGTAGTACATGACTTTTTTCAGGTAGTACTCATTACATTCAATCCATCACAGCTGAGGAGGTTTTCTGCCAGTACCTTTTCCACTCTTCTCGTCTCCTTATGTATCCACAGATAAGTCTTTTTGAGTTCTGACCTCAATAAAACTCCTTCTTGTTCCAACATTCACAGGTGCCGGGATGACTTTGGCCCCGCGTGGAGAAGCCTTAACAGCATGAATATGTATAAGCGAAAGTCGAGCATGAAGAGATCTAGATACTTTACTTTTTAGCTCAGATAACGGCTAATCGCATTGGGAAAGGGTGTCGGCAGGACTTGGGCAAACGGAGCCCAGGGCATTGTGGGTATACAGATCTCAGTGGGAGGGTCAGGTGTGGGATGACAGAAGCTAAGCGTGTATAATCCCTAAACTAAAAAGTACAGCGTTTGGTTCCTCGTTCTGGTCCTGACTTGTTTCCGTGAGTGTTTGGTGCTGACGAGGCAGCGGGATGAGCAGTTATAATTAGCTCAAAGATCCTCATTCATATTCAAATTTTGCATCTAATCTCGACGCCGGATTTCCAACAAGAAAAGGCGATTGGTTTGCCCGTTTCAATCAGGAGCGGGGAGAGGTCACATTACCTAGCAACAGACTCACACCGATTGCTCTTAACACACCAATCTTGTGAGAATTTCCATGTCTGCCTCGCTATTATTTGTCTTAACAAATGCTATTGTTTGAATGTTCAAAACACATCATTTTGCGGCTCCAGAGGCTGAAGTGTCTTTTGTGTTGCTCTCTGTGCAGTTGTGCGACTGCAGTTAATTTAGTATTGAATGAAAAGTTAATGGAATTCATTAAATAACATCAGCGGGAGAAGAGTCGTTAACATGAAAACAGTTGTGTTGGAAATAAATAAAGAATTATATTAAGTCTTTACACACTGTTCTGATAATAAGTCATGAGTCACTTTACCTGCTGCTATTTTTATTATTATCATTTTCTTATTATTATTATTATTATTATTATTATTATTATTATTATTATTATTATTATCATTATCATTATCATTATCATTATTATTATTATTCTTATCATTATCATTATCATTATCATTATCATTATTATTATTATTATTATTATTATTATTATTATTACACATCCATTCACTGCACTGTAAAAACTTGCTTAAATAAAACTGATTTTATTTCTTTAAGTGAAGTATTTATTTCTAATGCATTCTAGAGCTAATAAAGAAGCAAGTATAAAATCGCTACTGCTATGTATGTGTGTGTGTCTGTGTGTCTGTTTTTTATGTATGTGTGTATGTTTGTATGTATGTATGTGTGTGTGTATGTTTGTGTGTGAGTATGTAAAGACACGCACATACATATAAGAATCTCATCAAGGGGCTTTCCTTAAATAAAACTTCAAACTTATTTTCCCCAATAATAAAAACTCTGATTTAATGGAATCTTCTTTGACTTCCTCCATCCAGGACCTTCCTCTTCCTCCGTCTCGGTGCAGATTCCTTTGCGAGGCTGATGTGTCGCTTGAATGCACTGAAGCCGACTTGATGTGTGTATAAAAAACAAGGGCTCGTGTGCACTTACCTCGGGCTGTGAGCGGCCGCCTCCTCCGACCGTGGCCTACATGCTCAGCCAAGCAAGAGCCCACCGCCTCCCGCCGCCACAACTCACTGTTTGTCTTTTAGCTCTGATAGATTTTATAACGCACTGAGAGAAACCTGAACGTAACGCAATCTCATCCTTTTCAATATCGGTTATCTGTGCACAGCTCTGTGTAAAGCCCACGTAGAAAACACAACTGGTTAAATGTGGGAGAAGTGCAGCTCGGTGGAGTCAAAGAGAGAGGGGATCGGGACATGAATTATTTCAGGAGCCGGGATCGACCCTTTCAGAAGAAACATGTCAGAATCGATGATGACTTTGTTGATGAGTCAGCGGAAGAGAGGATTTCACTTCAAGTAAAGTTGAAAAAATGACAACTTCTTACTTTTCTCGAGCTCGTCCATCCCTTCAGCGTCCTTAAATCCCATTTGGTTTAGCTCCAACTAAATTCAGATTCAGCTTCTTTGCCATTTGCAGTAAAACCACATTGGAATAGATCTGTAGAAAGTCCCCAGTGTGAACAGGACAAGCACATAAACAAAAACAGGTCCAAAACAAAAGTAAACCAGACGTATTTCTTGCATGAATGAATGAATGAATGAAATATTGTATTTCAAAACCTGCACACATAATTTTCACAGGAAACAAGAAAACAAAAGCATGTACAAGGATCAAAAAGGGATTGGGGGAAACAAAATGCTTATATTAATCCAGACCCCCCTCACCCAGACACACAGGACAAACAATAAGACAGAAACAATACCATACTGGGTAAATGCACAATCACATTATACAAAAGTTCACTGTACACTCCATACAGTAAAAACAAAACTGCAACTACCATCAATGGTATAAGACAAGACAACTCATTCACACGCACGCACACACACACACACACACACACACACAGGCCCAAGCACTCCCTGACCATAATTGGTGCTTGGTTTCCAATGTCGTGGGTTGGTGTGAATGTAGACAGACAGATACATGGATTTTCTCTGCTCTGGTCCAAAGTAAAATGCTAAATGCTTTTTTTTTCATTTCAATTTTTCATAAAGTTAGCATTCCTTCAGTGGATTTTCACCTGATCCACTTGGTTCGGACCATAAATCCTATCTGCTCTGGTCTGGACCAGTGTAAAACCATGAATCCTCTCTCCTCTGGTCTGGACCAGTGTAAACCCATGAATCCTTTCTGCTCTGGTCTTAATGTAAAGTAAAAAGTAGAAGCTGTTGTGACGTGTTTCAGTATGTGTTTAGGTTCATGCTAGCAGTACATAAACACACACTGAATGCTAGCTGTGTTTACAATGTAGTTAAACTTGTTTTAGTCGTGTGAATGTCGGTCTACAGTAAGTTTCAGTCCTCCCCTCGCCGCCTGGGAGCCGCCTCTGTCCGCGTTCTACAACCTGAGTCCTGGATCTGTCCGTGGGAGCGGATCCCTCCCTCAGTGTGGGCCTCCCTAAAGTTTGTCACTGTTTTTGTTGTTGCTGTTGTTGTTGTTGCCAATGCAGCAGGACCTGTGGACAAAGGCGATGATCCGGGATGTTTAAGGACATATCTCTATTCATCTGAAGTACTGTTGTCAGTTAAAGAAGTATTGGAAAAGAGTGGCTTTTTATTATGATAGACTGTACATAATGCCCTTTAATGT
Source organism: Knipowitschia caucasica (assembly GCA_964034765.1). NCBI lineage: Eukaryota > Metazoa > Chordata > Actinopteri > Gobiiformes > Gobiidae > Knipowitschia > Knipowitschia caucasica. The sequence goes on from OZ035824.1 coordinate 20,144,984, forward strand.
GGCAATATGTATGATTTTCATGTCAAGTCATCATTAAAGGGCCCTAATCTGTCATAATAATAAACTGCTGATAACAGTAGCATTTGATTTTTTAAATTACTTTTACAGCCTCTAAATCTTGTTATTGTTTTCATTTTGATGTCCCTCCATCGTTTCACCAATCAGAAAGTCTGTGATCCGGGCGCCAGAACTCACCGCGTGGAGCTGGATTCGTCTGCATATCTGGCAACCCGAGTCCGGGAGAGTGGGAGAGGCTGCAGTACCACTTTTAGCCACATTTTCAAGTACCGCTCCTTTAATGATGACTTACGCACTGCTTCTTTAACTTCTGTGACACTCAGTGAAATAAATATCTGACATGTAACAATCAACTGAATTTGAGCAATTGTTCAGTGAAGCGTGTCCTGTCAGAGCCTTTACAGTTTGTTGGTGTTGGGAATGACACGATGACATCTCCGCACACTCGCCCCGCGACCTCAGCCGGAGTCAGCCCAACACTCACTCACGCTCTGATTGACAGCTGTGACATTTTGTGGTTTGGAGCTCTCCTTTCTCAGTGCTTTGTTAAGGCTGACCTATCAATTTGTTTGCTCCCCTCAAAATATTGCAACATGCCTCTAGTTTCAAATATACTCTTGACCTTGCCTTTCTCCTTTTTATCTGAGATGTACACAAGTATATAGTGAAAGAGATTACTATTTTCTGCAGCGAGTATGTTTGCACGATGCTATGTAAGGGATAATGTAAAGATCGCAAGTCTATCCTTCAGGGCGAACCCGAACCCCGACGCTAATCCGCCCTGAAGGTTCTTATTTTCCGATAATGACCTGTGTTCTATACATTTTCCCGTTGGCTTTGTATCAACTTAACACACAAAATAAAGTTCAGTCCACTTTTATGAATGCTGAAAGGTTTATTTAATGACTGCAAATAAAATAGTTCCCAAATGTTTTGCCGTACCGTGGCTAGGCTGGTAACAGTTAGGCTAGTAACAGCTAGGCTATTAACAGCTAGGCTATTAACAGCTAGGCTAGTAACAGCTAGGCTATTAACAGCTAGGCTAGTAACAGCTTGGCTAGTAAAAGTTTGGCTAAAAACGGCTTGGCTAGTAACAGCTAGGCTAGTAACAGCTAGGCTAGTAACAGCTAGGCTAGTAACAGCTAGGCTAGTGATAGCAGAGTATACTGACTACTCCCCCTCTACACTGACTACCCCCCTCTACACTGACTCCCCCCCTCTACATTGACTCCCCCCCTCTACACTGGCTCCTCCTCCCTCTACACTTAAGCCTAGTGTATACTTGCGCGGCGTGGCTTCGGTTAGCGGTTGCGGTGGACCTACGTAAGCACAATTGATGTTATACTGGCACGTTCTCCTTACGGAGTTTTGAGGAGAATGTTGTAATCCCACAACAAACCACATGAGGGCGATCACACAGGAGCGGTCCCATTTACGCTGCTACTTTGTCCACTTCAGAACAACAATAGCAAACAAAGCTGTTTGAGCTCATTACACGTGTTTCTACTGTAGGTTTATGTGATAGTTTTATGGATTCATTATTTTATAAGTCATTTCAACTGTGATGCTGTGAATAAAGACACAGTTCTTGTTGGAAACATAGTTATTATTAAATGGTTTTCAGCACAAACAGCAAAACAATAATAGTGGTAAATATCTGAGACAAACATGAACGATTTACGAATGCAGGAGGAAAGCAACAAACGCAGCTACGATTCAAACAAGACAGGAACAGTGCAAAACAAACGACTGCAGTTTATAAGTTATATATATGTTAGATAGTCCACAGTCTCCTGTATATCAGGCTCTGAGCCCAAACTGCTTTTCCTTCGAAGCACAAAGCTCTCTGCTCCATAGTGCCTCGTCCATTGTCCCTGCTGCAGCCGCTCCATGCTTTATTCCAATACACACACACGGACCAATCACAGCGGAGATTCCTTGCGGCGACCCTTACGTAGTTAGAAAATTTCGATGCTGCGCGGCAGGTGACGTAAGGGCCTTGCGGTGACCAACGCGTTGCGCAAGTGACGTCACGTCACCTCCGTAAACTCCGCGCCGCGCGAGTATAAACTAGGCTTAACTCCCCCCCTCTACACTGGCTCCTCCTCCCTCTACACTGACTCCTCCCCCTCTACACTGACTCCTCTCTCTACACTGGCTGCTCCCTCTACACACCTGAGCTCATCACTTCATGGCTGCATTTAGGCCATGTCCACATGGGTACGCCGGGTATTTTTAAAATCAAATATTTCCCCCCCTCTGTTTATAAAACAATTTGCATCCACACATAACCGAACATCTGCGTTTTCAGTCATCTGACGTCCGGCGTTGGGGGAAAAACACAGAAGTGGGCGGAGCTTTGTACTTCTGTAGCTGCACTTTTACAGTCATAGAAGAAAGTCAGGGAAAGGAATATGTTTGTAAGCACTGACCCCCGCCGGTTTAGTCCTGGTTTAGCTCCTGTCTTGGTTGTTTTGGAGCGTGAGTCCCTGTGATCACTTTGCTGTTCTCTGATGTGGAGGATGTTCGCTGCTGCAAACCGCTCTCAGCAGCGAACAGTTTTTAAGGCAGTAAGATCTATGGTTCAGTGATCAGAGGAGGCTGTTTTGCTGTTTTGGAGGCAGACTGTGATGTGCGAAAACGCAAAACTCCTGTTATCTCTGTCAAATGCATAAACGGAGTTTTTATAAATCTCCACTTTGCCCGGAGTTTTTTAATATATTTGTTTATGATGCGTTGTCATGTAGATGACAGGTGCAAACGGATACCCGGCTACGTGTGGACGGGGCCTTAAACCGAGCCTCTCAGTTCTCTGGAGCTCAAGCTGGTGTTCGAGCAGCAACCCTCCTCCTCTCCATCCCCGCCTGCTCAGTGCAGTATCATGTCATGTCTTCGGCTCAGATTCTTCTTCCACCAGGCTCTAGGCCCGGGGGTCACAAGCTCATGATTAGGCCCGAGCCCCGAACGGGGTAAGGGCCTATTGCTTTCACAATGGTGAAAACAAATGGTGGCGGTGCGTGACGGACGCGTCAGCGCCCGTCACTCACCAAAACGTGACGGTTGCGTGCGTTAACTCAAAAGCTTTAAAATGATGTATCACGTGCCATTGAAACCTATATTGTTTTTGCTCGAGACGTCGAAAAAAAAATTCCTTTTTTATTTATTAGGCCCGAGCCCCGAACGGGGTAAGGGCCTATTGCTTTCACAATGGTGAAAACAAATGGTGGCGGTGCGTGACGGACGCGTCAGCGCCCGTCACTCACCAAAACGTGACAGTTGCGTGCGTAAACTCAAAAGCTTTAAAATGATGAATCACATGCCATTGAAACCTATATTGTTTTTGCTCGAGACAAGTCACAAAAAATTCCTTTTTTATTTATTTATTTATTAGGCCCGAGCCCCGAACGGGGTAAGGGCCTATTGCTTTCACAATGGTGAAAACAAATGGTGGCGGTGCGTGACGGACGCGTCAGCGCCCGTCACTCACCAAAACGTGACGGTTGCGTGCGTAAACTCAAAAGCTTTAAAATGATGTATCACGTGCCATTGAAACCTATATTGTTTTTGCTCGAGACGTCGAAAAAAAAATTCCTTTTTTATTTATTTATTAGGCCCGAGCCCCGAACGGGGTAAGGGCCTATTGCTTTCACAATGGTGAAAACAAATGGTGGCGGTGCGTGACGGACGCGTCAGCGCCCGTCACTCACCAAAACGTGACGGTTGCCGTGCGTAAACTCAAAAGCTTTAAAATGATGTATCACGTGCCATTGAAACCTATATTGTTTTTGCTCGAGACGTTAAAAAAAATTCTTTTTTTTTTAGGCCCGAGCCCCGAACGGGGTAAGGGCCTATTGCTTTCACAATGGTGAAAACAAATGGTGGCGGTGCGTGACGGACGCGTCAGCGCCCGTCACTCACCAAAACGTGACGGTTGCGTGCGTAAACTCAAAAGCTTTAAAATGATGTATCACGTGCCATTGAAACCTATATTGTTTTTGCTCGAGACGTCGAAAAAAAAATTCCTTTTTTATTTATTTCTTTCTTTCTTTCTTTCTTTCTTTCTTTCTTTTTTCTTCTGCACTTTGAGCCTTAATTTGACCCCCTGAATATGCATGAAAAGTTGTTAAATTTTGCCCAAAAATCAGACCTGGCGAAAAATTTGATATTTTGGTGTTTATTTTAATGGGACTCAAAAAATGCCAGAACAGCGCCACCTACAACAGCCAAAATAATACCCCTATGGGAGTTCTGAAGATGAAGTTTGTTGTAGAGTCATGAAATTCGGTACACATGTTCCTCAAGTCAAGACAAGAAAAAAATATTATTATGGCTCCGCCCTCTGACAAACAGGAAGCCCATAAATGTCACTGCAAAATGGAAAAATGAACAGCAAAAGTTTTCATACATGTCGGTTGGAAAGCGACTCCTCCTCGGCCGTTTCACCGATTCGCCTCAAAATCGCTCCACATCATCTCAACACATGTACCTTCAAAATGACCTCGGGGATTTTTGATCAGTGAAACATTGTTCGAGCAGCGGAGCGGCAAAATGTGACCTTTTTTTGGCCGTTTTTGACAACATTAAATTTGCTCCCGTTTGCACAAACAAAGTCTGATTTTCACAAAACTTTAATACATTGTTCAACTCTAGGGTCTAGGTCATTTGAAAGTTAAATGATTCAAATTGACACATTAGCGCCCCCTACAGACTATTTCAAAGTTTTAAATGGGCATTTTCAAATTTAGTTTTTTCAAAATGTTTGAAATTTTGCACATACATCTGTTTTGCCCTCTTGATTCAAAAAGTCAATTGGGTCCAAGGCTTATTTTTTACCCTGTTGCCGTGGCGACGACAAACGCTCCCCATTCATTGCAAATATACACCTCACACAAACATCAAACCAGCCTCGGCCGTTTCACCGATTCGCCTCAAAATCGCTCCACATCATCTCAACACATGTACCATCAAAATGACTTCAGGGAATTTTGATCAGTGAAACGTTGTTTGAGCAGCGGAGCGCCAAAAAGTGGCGTATTTTTTTTCAGTTTTTGACCATAGAAAAATTGCTTCCGTTTGCACAAACAAAGTCTGATTTGCACAAAACTTGAATCCATGGTTCAACTCTTGGGTCTAGGTCATTTGAAAGTTAAAATTCTGAAATTGGCTCTATAGCGCCACCTACAACAGCCATATTAAAAATGCCTATGGGAGGGTTTGAGGTCAAAATTGTCGTAGAACCATGTAATTTGGAACACATGTTCCTTAAGTCAAGACATGGGAAAAATGTTATTATGGCTAAGCCCCCTGACAAACAGGAAGCCCATAAATTTCATTGCAAAATGGAAACATGAAAACCAATCATTTTCATAAACGTTGGTTGGAAAGCGACTCCTCCTCGGCCGTTTCACCGATTGGCCTCAAAATTGTTCCAAATCATCTCAACACATTTACCTTCATAATTACTTCAGGGAATTTTAATCAGTCAAACGTTGTTTGAGAAGCGGAACGGCAAAATGTGAGGGTTTTTTGGCTGTTTTTGACAACATAAATTTTTTCCCCGTTTGCACAAACAAAGACTGATTTGCATTAAACTTGAATCCATTGTTCAACTCCAGGGTTTAGGTCAGGTGAAAGTGAAATATTTGAAATTGGCCCATTAGCGCCCCCTACAGACTGATTCAAAGTTTACATGGGGAGCCAAACCAGCTCTAATAATCATATTCATTACAATTTGACTAAGTTCTTCTATGGCTACGGGAACCAATCATCACACGGCGGCGCCACATCCTATGCGCGGTGCTACGTGGTACGGTGTGGTGCGGCGTAGTGCGGGGCGTTGTGGAGCGGTGCGTTGCGGTTGGTGCGGCTTGGTGCGGGGCGGCTTGGTGCGGGGCGGCTTGGTGCGGGGCGGCTTGGTGCGGGGCGGCGTGATGCGGGACGGCGTGGTGCGGGGTGGCTTGGTGCGGGGCGGCGTGGAACGGGGTGGTGCGCGCGGTGCGGGGAGTCGCGCGGTGCGGCGAGGGCCGTTTGACGCCGCTTGCGGCTTTAATTTATTTATTTCTTTCTTTCTTTCTTTTTTCTTCTGCACTTTGAGCCTTAATTTGACCCCCTGAACATGCATGAAAAGTTGTTAATTTTGGCCCAAAAATCAGACCTGGCGAAAAATTTGATATTTTGGTGTTTTTTTTTATGGGACTCAAAAAATGCCAGAACAGCGCCACCTACAACAGCCAAAATAATACCCCTATGGGACTTTTCGGAGGTCAAGTTTGTCGTAGAGCCATGAAATTTGGTACACATGTTCCTCAAGTCAAGACAAGAAAAAAATATTATTATGGCCCCGCCCCCTGACAAACAGGAAGCCCATAAATTTCACTGCAAAATGGAAAAATGAACAGCAAAAGTTTTCATACATGTCGGTTGGAAAGCGACTCCTCCTCGGCCGTTTCACCGATTCGCCTCAAAATCGCTCCACATCATCTCAACACATGTACCTTCAAAATGACCTCAGGGATTTTTGATCAGTGAAACATTGTTTGAGCAGCGGAGCGGCAAAATGTGACCTTTTTTTGGCCGTTTTTGACAACATTAAATTTGCTCCCGTTTGCACAAACAAAGTCTGATTTGCACAAAACTTTAATACATTGTTCAACTCTAGGGTCTAGGTCAGGGGTGCTCACACTTTTTCAGCATGCGAGCTACTTATAAAAGGATCAAGTCAAAATGATCTACCTACTACAAAAATGCAAATCATATATTTATTTCAAAAAATATTCTTTATATCTACAATGTATGTTTATGTACATGCAAAACCGCATGAGCCAATATAGCACAACAAAACACAATTACCTATGTACATTTTTTGTCATTACCCGAGTTTACTCTTATGATTTGCACTGAATTGAATCAACCAGGGATGCATAGTCCAGAAAATTGGTGGTAACTCGCTGACAAGTTTGTCGTGGTTGAGCTTTCCTGCACTGAGCGCGGTTGTTTGCGCATGTGCAGTCACCTAAGTGTCAGTAAAACATTACTGAGTAAAACACAGATGTCATTTGACTGTGGTGCCATGTCCATGTGCCATGCCTGGTTGTTTTTAAATCCAAATATTTCCCCTCCTCAGAACCATGTAATCGGTTCCACCTGTTCCTCAAGTCAAGGACATGGAAAAAACATTTTTTAACATGGCTATCCTCTGACAAACCAGGATGCTCATAAATTTCATTCAAACTGGAAAAATGAAACCCAATCATGTTTCATATGTCGTTGAAAGTGACTCCTCCTCGGCAGTTCACCGATTGGCCTCAAAATTGCTCCAAATTATTCAACACAGTGTACCTTTAAAATGACTTCAGGGATTTTTGATCCGTGAAACGTTTTTGAGCAGCGGAGCGGACAAAATGTGAGGGTTTTTTTTGGCCGTTTGTGACAAACTACATTATTTCCCCATTTGCACAAACAAAGACTGATTTGCATTAAATTGAAATCCCATTGTTCAACTCCAAGGTTTAGGTCAGGTGAAAGCGAAATATTTGAAATTGGCCCATTAGCGCCCCCTAAAGACTGAGTCAAAGTTCATGTGGGAGCCAAACCAAGCTCTACTTATTATATTCATTACAATTGGACTAACAATCTTCTATGGCTCGGAACAAATCTACTACGGCGGTGCCACCTCCTTTTAGCGGTGCTGCGTGGTACGGTGTGTGCGGCGTAGTGCGGGGCGTAGTGCGGGCGTTGTGGAAGCGGCGCGTTGCGGATTGGTGCGGGGCGGCATGGTGCACGCGGTGCGGGAGGGTGCGCGCTTTTGCGGGAGTCGCGCGTTGCGGGGAGTCGCGCGTTTGCGGCAGGGCCCGTTCGACGCGCTTGCGGGCTTTAATTTTAAATTTATTCCTTAGGAAGTGTTTTTTATTTTTATTGTGTATTCTTCTCTCTCTGGACACTTGCACCGAGCCAAAGAATTTACAAGTCTGTGACTCATGTTACTTACGGGGCAATAAAAGATGATTTGATTCTGATTCACGGTTCTCATAGAAAATCGTGAATGCTGCAGTGAGGGCGATACATTACCACCAACAATTCTCTGAAAACCAATGAGCTGATATACACTTCAGCAGCAGTGATCCTAGAGATGCTAGCTATAAGAGCAACATGGGAGCCATGGACAATACCCACATGGAAAAGACGGTTGGAGGCTAAGATAGGCGGCTCGGAGAGTAGTGAGTCAATTAACTAAGCCAGAGAGGTGCAATGAAAGACCATACCAAAAAGTACAGCCAGTATGTCATACCTGAAACCCTCAAAACTGCCAAACAAAGGACTCCAAGCCTGGCCAGCCGCCTACAGAGGTCACTAAGAGAAAGAAGCCAGAAGAGAAAAAAGTCCTGTTCGCAACACAACTGCATAAGGTGTACCGATCAGTGGCAGGGTAACAAAACAGGGGAGCAGACCCACCAAGGCTGGAAAACGGAACAGTTGGGAAGAACATATGGAAGAAGGAAGCAACGCATAACTGCACAATGGCTTGAGTCCTGAGAGAGGAGCACAGCCACTCCCGACAGAACTCAGTTAGGCGACGTTCAAGAAGAGTCTCAGGTATGAAAAAAACTGGACAGACTGGGCCATGATATGGTAACATGCCTACTGGCTAAGGACACCTCAACATCACTCCATGAGCACCAAGCAGCACAAAGTGAAACCAGCTGCTGAAGAGATGGGACTCACCCAGAATGGCTAAATGATGGGCGAACGGTCCTGATCATGAAGGCCCTGTGAAGGGTGCAGTAACCTCCAACACCGGCCGAATAACTGTCTTCTCCTAACATGGAAGCTCATGTCAGGCATCAGTGCGGCTAAGATAAGTGAAATATGGAAACTATTCATGAGCACAGCACAGAAGGGCATTGGCAGATGACACCAGAGAGCAAACACCGCTCCTGGTTGACAGAAACAGTCGCCAAGCCTTGCCGGTCACGACACACCAACCTGTGCACAGCCTTGGATTGATCCGAAAGCCTACAAACTCTATGCCACACCACATGGATCATGGAATGCTTGAAGTTGTACAATATCAACAGGGCTCTAAGGGACTTTGTTGCAAAACTCGATTTGGGATGTGGAAGACCACCTTGAGGCAAATGGCAAGCGCTCCCACAAGTGACCATCAAATGTGGTATTTGCTTGGGAGATGCTCTGTCCCCACTACTGTTCTGCATAGGCCTCAACCTCTAAGCCAAATAATTGACCAGACTGGGTATGGATACCGCCTCAGGAACGGAACCCAAAGATCGTCACCTCCTCTACATGGATGACATCATGGCTTTTACGCCAAGAGCGAGAGAGACATCAACTCTCTGATCCAAACCACCAGGATCTCAGCCAGACATTGGGATGTCATTCGACTCGAGAAATGCAGCAGGATGGTGCTCGGGAGGCCAGGTAGTCCCAACAGAAGGGATCTCACTCCAGAGTGAACAATTAGCAGCTGTTGAGGACAGATAAAAGTATTCGATATACCACAAACAAATGCAACCTCGAACAGGAAACGAGGAAAGCGGGCAACTGCCAAATACTCCAGGAGTAAGGCAGGTCCTAGAAGCCGGCTCACTGGTAGAACAGGCCCGGGCATTTAAAGCTACGTCTGCCCGTGATCAGATACCCTGACAGGAATAATCAGGTGGGCCAAAGGAAGCGATTCAGACCATGGATGTTAAAATCGAAAGCTCCTCACCATGCATGGTGGGTTTCCATCCCAAATCCAGACGCCTGAGACTGTACATATGCTGTAAAGAAGAGGCCGAGGACTAGTAAGTGTGAGAGGCCACTGTCCAGGAGGAAAACATCCAAAAAAAATCCATAAACTACATCACGGAGAAGGCCAAAACGGATTGACGTATCAGTGAATGTCCTCCCGTCTGTGGCGGGATGACGAGGTGCTGGACAAGAACTCTTCATGGGGAGAACAAGCCCCTACAAGGCAGTACCACCGGAGCATAAGAAGTGGCTGATCTGATTGAAGCCTACCAATGGCTAGAAAGGGGCAGCCTACAGGACAGCACAGAGCACTCATCAGTCTTCACAGGAGAGGCCCAGAGCAAGAGAGCAACAGAGGCCCAGATATACACCCGTCAAGACCCAAGGTGCCCAAGATGCAGGTTTGCAGATGCTGGCTGGAAGGCCTCCATGGAATCTCCATACCCAAGGGGCTGGCATGTGTACAGAAAAACATTCTGTGCAAGAGTATGGGCTGGAAACTCCAAGATCCATCATCCATCCATTTTCTTCCGCTTCATCCGTTTCCGGGTTCGCGGGGGCAGCAGTCTAAGCAGAGACGCAGAGCTTCCCTATCACACACACTTTCTTCCAGCTCGTCCGGGGGGACCCCAAGACGTTCCCAGGCCAGCTGAGAAACATTGTCACTCCAGCGTGTCCTGGGTCTTCCCCGGGCCTCCCCAGGTGGGACGTGCACGGGAACACCTCCCAGGGCGGCGTCCAGGAGGCTCCGGAACAGATGACCCGAGCCACTCCAACTGGTTCCTCTCGACGTGGGAAGCAGCGTCTCTACTCCGAGCTCTCCCGTGTTGACTGAGTCCTCACCCTATCCTAAGGGAGCGCCCTGCCATCTGCGGGAGGAAGCTCTTTTCGGACCACTTGTATCCGCTCGATCTCGTTCTTACGGTCATTACCCACAGCTCTGACCATAGGTGGCGGGAGGGAACGATGATGACCGCGTAAATTGAGAGCTTTACCTTTGGCTCAGCTCCCTCTTCACCACGACGGTCCGATACAGCGACGCGTACTGCGCACACTGCACCGATCCGCCTGGTCATCTAACGCTCAATCCTTCCCTACTTCGTGAACAAGACCCGAGATACTTTAACTCCCCCACTTGAGGAAGAGCCCTCACCCACCGGGAGAGGGCAAGGCACATTTTTTTTTCCGGTCGAGCACATGGCTCGGATTTGGGAAAAGGGGGTGCTGTTCTCATCCTGCGCTTCACACTCTGATGAAAACCGTCCCAGTGCATGTTGCGGTCCTTGTTCGTTGGAGCCAACAGGACAACATGTCCGCAAACAGCAGAGATGAAAATCCTGTGGTCCCGAACCGGACCCCCCGCCGGCCCCTGGCTGCGCCCTAGAAATTCTTTCATGAATCTACGTGAACAGAACCAGTGACAAAGGGCAGCCCTGGCGGAGGCCAACATGAACCGGGAACAGGTCTGACTTCCGAACTCAGCTTCTGACTCCAGTCCATACTAGGGACGGATGGCCCTCAGCTGAGGACCCCGGCCCATACTCCGGGAAAACCCCCCAAAGGACACCCCCGGGGAACACGGTCGAACGCTTCTCAAATCCACAAAGCACTGGGAACAGGTTGGGCAAACTCCCATGAACCCTGAGTATCCAATGGAGAGTGTTAGAAGCTGGTCCAGTGTTCGCGACAGGCGAAAAACCCACACTGCTCCTCCGAATCGAGATTTTCCATCGGCGTGCCTCTCCCAGTACCTTGGAGTAGACCTTACCGGGGAGGTGAGGAGTGTGATCCCACGATAATTGGAACACACCTCGATCCCCCTTCTTGTAGCGAGGGACCGCCACCCCGGTCTGACCAACTCCATTGGCACACTCCCAATCGCGACGCGATGTTACAGAGACGTGAAGCCATGACAGTCCTAAACTTCCAGAGACCTTAGATAGTCAGGAGGATCTCAATCCACTCCGGCGCCTTGCCAACTTGGAGGCTGCCAACCACCTTGTGACCTCTGCCAGGGTGATTAGAAGTATCCCCTCCAACATCCTCTGTCTCTGCTCCGGGACGGAGGATGTGAGGGTGGATGGAGGAGTGCCACGAGACACTGGTGGACACCTTGTGATCGAACCTGGTGTTCGTGGTTGGACCAACTGTGCACTAGCACGAAGTCCAGGAACTGAACACGCGCCCTCGGGTTCAGATCAGCGGGGCGTTCTTCCCGATTCACCCCCTCCAAGTGTCACTGGCATGTTCCACATGGGCGTTGAAGTCACCCAGGAGAATAACGGAGTCCCCGGAGGCGGGTGCACTGTCCATAACTCCCAGGACTCCAAACCTCCAAGGATAAGTGGGAAACTCCTCCAAAGGTGTGGAGAATGAGCGTGCGAAGATCCTGGTGGGACTTCCAGATACAAACAGGCCGAATGGCAATGGCGAACCAATGACATTGTGGTGGTTGAACAAAGGGCAGATGAAAGCTGTGGTGGTGTTGTGGCAATTCCAAGGATGGTAACCATCAGGGAAAAAAAAAGAACACAACAAGCTTGAGGAATTACCCGGGCTCAGAGAGGAGCAGGACGGGCCTGGAGGTGAAGGTGAAGTAGTGCCCGTGGTGATCGTGTGCACTCGGGCAGTGCATTCCCGAAGCTGGACGAGTTGTTACAGCGGATTCTGGAACAACTCGGAGACTTCTCGGTCCAAGAAAATGTGCAATGCCACGAAACAGCAAGGATTACTGCGCAGAACCCTCAAGCTCCCAGGCCTTCTGGTAGAGAACCCAAGGTAGAGAGAGATTAACCGCCGCGGGCGGGCGAAAGGTGTGTGTGTTATACAATATATATATATATATATATTATATAATATATAAAATAAATTAGGGCTGTCAACATTATTGCGTTAACACATGTTAATATTAATTGTCATTAGTAGTACGAAATCATTTTTGCATTTGACGCATGCCACCGAATTACCGCCCATTTGAAACATCCATAATCCCATAATAAACGCTAGAATGCCGTGTGAAAGTAGGCCGACAGAGCAGGTAGATTCTCTTCGCTTAGTTTGCTGTTTGAATTCGAATGGGATTCCCTATCCTCCATGGCTCAGCGTTCTGGACCAGGGGCAGCTCTGGGAAAACGGTTCCCACTCCAGCGGCTTGACAACAACACGGCGAAAACGGCACGTCATAACGTGATCAGAAACTATTCTTGTTGTGGTGTGGTGTCTTACATAACCTGTGCACACCTTGTTATCACATATTGTCTCAGATTTCCCTTTGGGGATACTTGGCTCTCAGCCATTAATGGCTCTTTACTGACTGCTCTCAGGATCAAGGACGTGGCTGTTCTATGTTAGTGCCGCTATGTATGACTGGGGCCTTGCTGAGCGTATCGGGGGGTGTCGTTGTCACGGACAGCCATCCCCACAATGGAGCTTGTATCCTGATGATACAGCAGCTCCAGAAAGGCTACTATTTGCCGCCATCATGTCCTCGAGCTCCTTCTACTGCGGTTTTCACAGCGGTCATCGTCCGAACGTGCCACTGTTAAGCGGCTTTAAGTCACTGGAACACATTCGACAAAAGCCAGTTGGACGTCGATATGATGACCTACCCCTACACTCCACCGGCCAGGCAGCCCTGAACCAAAACAAGTTGTCGCTCTAGCACTCTGTGACAGCAGGCAGCTTTTTTTGCAGCAGATAAGCAGTTATCAGCGACCAAGCAAGCGCAGTGTCACTTAATTCAAGAATACAATGGAAAGCTAACTCAGAAGAGGGCACTCTGTAGTTTTCATATTCACACAGAATTTCCAGACTCCAAAATGTCCAAATGTACGTACGGGGAGCAGCGGGGAGGTAAGGGTCCTTGCAGGCAAAGAATTTAGCTGGATCTAACTCTTATGTTTTCACCTGGAACAGTCTCCATATGAACGGGAGGTAGCAACCGACACCAACTTTAGCGTTTAACTGCCGCAGCGTCTCCATCTAAACAGGGTCAGAGTGATTCTATCTGTGCCAATCGTGACATGTACTGTACATTTCTCTGGTGTGAGATCAATAAAGTCTATCTTATCTCATCTTATCTTAAACTCACACAACTTAGGTAATTAAGAAGTCTCCTAAACAAGACAGGCTCTGGCTTTGTGGGCCGCTGGGAGAGTTTGTTAAAAAGAAGGGAGATATTTCTGGTCATCGTGGGAGACTTAACATGACAGACAAATGAAAGGCAACTCATTTGGATTTTGACGTAGAAATGGTGCAAAGGCAAATGAATAAAGCCGCAGTAGGAGCTTCTTAGAGTGACAAGACTTCCATCAGTATTACCAGATTGAATTTAAAGATGTAAGAGTAGTGACCCAGTTAAAGCTAATCTTCAGATTTGTACTTGGCTGCAAAAATCCAATAAACACATCCCACATTTCCTCAAAATTGGATTGCGACGAGTGCGATGCTTTCTTTGGAATCCGCATTTTATACTGGAATCATTTACATTCTTGACTTTCTTCACTTACGCAAAACTGATTTAATTACATAAAACACCATTTCCCCCCTTTAAGCTTTAGTGTGAGTTTGATCTTTGTAACCTTGACTCCTCTCGTTGCTAATTCTTATTTTATCCTTTGGTTTTGTGGATCTCTCTCGCCCAGTTGTATGAACACAGCCCACATTAACAAGTCAGTACTTTCCCTTTTATCAGTGTGGAGCTGGGCAGATAATGGAGAGCCTTTTCCCGGCTCTGGGATGGACTCCCTACTGTTTCTGCAGAAGAAGAAGAGGACAGCTGAGCCTCACACCACGACACACAACCATCCACATTATAATAACTCTCTGAACCCAGCGGCTGTAGTAGCATGACTGGTAAAGATCAATGATGGTTTTGTTTTTCATTTTCCACCATTCTTTGTTTTTTTAATACATTTTCCATGATAATCATTTCCCTGATGAAGGTCTCAGGATCGAAACGTAGCATTTTGCAATACATATATGTTATGCAAGGACAACAGTGTGTGGGAACCTCTATTTTTCCATTATTACCATAGAAACACCAAATGACCAAATAAAAAAATTTTTAGTGGAGAAAAACGAGAGCATAGGCCACAATGTTGTTCAGAACTTTCCACATTTCTATTGCTTAATCAACAATTAAAGCTGCAGTAGTTAACCTGGAGCTTTACTATTTTAGGTATTTCATGACACTTTGAAGCGACTGTGGTGAAAGTTCTAACTCATCATTCTAACAATATGCACAAGCCAGTACTTTTCCATTGTTTTAGTTATTTCAAGGTTGAAGCTACTCACACTGTGGCAAACGCTGATTGGAGGACTCCATTCCTCCATGCTATATTATCACTTACAGTCTGTAACATCTTTGTTCGTGTTCGTGATGTCTCTACCAGCAACAATAAAACATGTCTTCTGTCTGAATGAAAGACACGATCCCTGACTTTGTCATCTTCTTCAGGTGGTGGAAGATGCGGGCATTGTCTGAAGAAAAAACATCTAGAGAACAGAAGACTAATTTTTTTTTACACAAAAATGTGTTTCTGAAAAACCTCAAGAGAAACCATACATCTGGATCAGCACACTTGGACAATCTGCACAGCCCCTGATTCCACTCCGGCCTGCTGTGAGCTGCTGAGACATGGACAATACCATCGTCCTCTTTTGCATGGACATAATTGGGAACAATTGAATTTCACAATTTTGACATAATTTGGAAAAATTGGATTTCTGAATTTGGACATAATTTGGACTGAATTGAATTGCTGAATCTGGACACTAAAGCTGAAACGTGTGATCGAAAAACACGTCACAGAAGAATTCATGGCTCGACACGAGAAATGCAGAAGCCTGAAGAAATCAACACGGAGAAGTGGGAGAGACTGTTTTCAAAGCAATATCTGAGACTGATGAAGTTTGGTATTTTACTGAAGATTGTTAACGAGTTTTATGAAAGATCTGAACATGTTTAATGAGTTTTCTGAGTATTTTGAAGTACAGAGTGTCATAATATTATGACAAAATAAGCATAATTTATGTCATTTTTGTTGATAATTCTGACCATTTACCTTTTCAGTGCATGTGGAAGCTTTAGTGACTTTTTCAGAGCCCGAAACTATAGTTACATCCGACTTCTTCACAGTTACTTTAGTGTTTGCTACTTCAGCTTTTAGTTTAGTTTTATGTTATTTTGTTTGATGTTTCCAGCGTCACACGAGGAGTTTGGTTTCAGCGTTTGGCCCGACTGAAAATCAATAATATAAAGAGTGTAGCTGTAAATTCAAACTGATCTGAGCAGATAAAGTCTTTGTGGTCTCCTGGGGATGTGATGGAGAGTCCTCTGTCATTCTGGGTTCTCTACATGAAACACGACGTATGACAGATGTAGAAAGTCCAAAGACGGACCAATCTTTCTGGAATAAAACCCCAAAGCCAGCTGCATCTTTCTGAATAGATCCAAAAGAATAGTTCAGACGCTGCGACCGCCTCAGACCATTGATAATGTATGGAATTCATTTACAGCATCAGTGGCTCCGGCTCCACACGACTCAGTCCAAATGTCGGCCTTCAGCTCAGTGGGAGAAGGATTCAAACCAATCACATGTTATTTTAGTACAACTGAACCCAAAATGTTCTATGACACAAATTGCACAGATCCATAAACACAGAAAAATACATTACAAATACATTAAAAACATATCGATCCACTTTTGCTTGTGGCGCGCATTTCCTGGGCTGCATAGTGGCTGAGTGGTTAGCACTTCTCAGCAAGAAGGTCCTGGCTTTGAATGGCAGTCAAAACAGGGCCTTTCTGAGTGGAGTTTGCATGTTCTTCCTGTGTTTGCGTAGGTTTCCCCCGGGTGCTCCGGTTTCCCCTACCACTAAAAACATGAACAATATCCCATCTCTGTGTGGACACAAACTGCAACTTCAAATGTCTGAACAATGTCACTTTACTTTATCTACTAATAATCCTGTCCTTTATGAACAGTATTTAACTCCTCCCCTATATGTACAGTATATAACTCCTCCCCTATATGTACAGTATATAACTCCTCCCCTATATGTACAGTATATTGCTCCTGCTCTATATGTACAGTATATAACTCATGCTCTATATGTACAGTATATAACTCATGCTCTATATGTACAGTATATAACTCCGCCCTATATGTACAGTATATAACTCCTGCGCTATATGTAGAGTATATAACTCCTGCCCTATATGTACAGTATATATGTATATATACATATTTATTTTTGAAAGACTAGTATTGAAGCATTTAGCATTTGCAGCTATTTGTTTTGTATATTTTTGTGAGCTCCCTGTGTCTCTTACTACTGTCCTGTGCGCTGCAGCAATGGAATTTCCCCCACAGTGGGACAATAAAAGATCTCTATGGTATTTATCGTTTATCGTTAAACAACCGGAAGTCATCGAGGCCCAAGGGATGAAGGGTCTGTTTGGCTGCGAGCCTGAACTATCTTTGGGTTTGGTGCAGTGAGTTTGCCGACGGCGAGAGGTTGTTTGTGTATCCTTCAGAGGCAGACGCTGTTTCTTTCTAAGCAGCAACACACAAGTTTATTTGAATGGCACAATTCATACACAAGGCAACTCAAACACACGTAATATATGACACATGTGGGCCAACTCTCCCCCCTGACTGATCTGACTCCCTCACGTCTCCCTCCTCTCCTCCCGACTGATCTGACTCCCTCTCGTCTCCCTACTCTCCCCCCGTCTGATCTGACTCCCTCTCGTCTCCACCCTCTCCTCCCTGACTGATCTGACTCCTTCATTTCTCCCCCCTCTCCTCCCTGACTGATCTGACTCCCTCATGTCTCCCTCCTCTGGTCCCTGACTGATCTGACTCCCTCATGGCTCCCCTCTCTCCTTCCTCGCGTCTCCCCCCACTCCTCCCCCTGCTGCTCTGCCCTGTCCAGCCGAGTGGCCGCAGTGCTTGGCTGCCTGAGGCTCCATTGAATTGGTACTACCTGTAGTTTAGTGCAGTGATTAGACAGAACCTTTATGTTGTCAGTCCGCCTCGTTTCCCCAGCCCAGTTAATGCAGTCCTGTCCCCCACGCCCCCCCACGTTAACGCAGCCTTGTCCCCCACGCCCCCCCACGATAACGTAAGTAAGTAAGTAAGTAAGTTTTTATTTATATACCGCCTGCAGATCTGAGTCTCAAAGCGGTTTACAATTGTTAATTTTGGGCATTTGTCTCTCACTCCACACAGAGATGGGAGCGGGGCCAGTACAGGAGGCACATGCCAGAACTATTGGACATATTTTTTGTGGTAGGGGAAACCGGAGCACCCGGAGGAAACCTACGCAGACACGAGGAGAACATGCAAACTCCACTCAGAAAGGCCCTAGTCCGACCGGGATTCGAACCCAGGACTTTCTTGCTGAGGGGCGAGAGTGCTATCCACTCAGCCACCGTGCAGCCCTGTCCCCCACGCTCCCCCCACGTTAACGCAGCCCTGTCCCCCTCCAACAATGCTGCCATGAGACGCCCACGGCCTCCTCCACAGAGCAGGCAGAGACCAGCCTTTGTGGTGCATGTCCAGAGTCAGGGCAGTTATTAAAGACCTTTGATTTTTGGGATATGGAGAAAATGAGCTGGTTTCACTGTGAATGTTTTGAGAGGAACAAACTGCTGTTTTAGACGTCGCACGATGTAATAAAACCATGTGGAAAACTTGGACTCAAGGTTCTCTCTGTTACGTTATGACTTGGGAAGTGTGAGATGAATACATGGCCATTTATTATTTATCAAAGTTTATAACGTTTCAACAAACAGGGTTGTAGACAATGAATTATTTTGATGGTTTGTTTTTTACAGTAGAAGTGTGCCCTTGGTTGTATTTGTAAATTTATGATGCTGTGGCTGTTCGGAAACATGAACCATTCCGTCTGTGTTCACTTTCCTTCAGCTGTTTAGTAGAACCCCAACGCTTTACACCGCTGTCCTGCTGCGAGATCCAGGAAACAGGTGGAGGGCCAGGGGCCGTTTTCACATTGTCTGTTTTTATTCTGCACACCCACATGTACAGTGTAGTTCACTGCCAACAAGTGCTATTTAAAAGTAGGACTCGATGAGAAAAGCTCTATACTAATATATTTTAATCATCTCGGCTATGTTTCTGTAGAAGCTTTGAACTTTTCTGGAAAATAAACGACCTGTTTATTGGGAATGGCCACATTTAGAGTTCAGAGGGTAAATGGATCATCTCCTCCAGGCTTCGAGGCCTCAGGGACTGCAGGTCCCAGGCAGCCAGAACATGAGAGGAACAAGCCGCATACCTACAATTCAATACAATACAATACAATACAATGTATTCGCCCTAAATCACAACAGCATCTTCTCAGAGACTTAACAAAACTGTTGAAATCACCAACACAGTTAAGACACAAAAATATAGAACACATGGTATTGAACCATAGGAAGAGACCAATGTTCATGAATGTTGATGGTCCATACAGTACATGTTGTAGAATCTTAAAGTATCCTGGTTCATCACTGTCCTTTTTGTTGGACACTAACTGTCCAAAAGACTCCTGCATCAGAGGAAAAACTCTAAAACCCAGGACTCATACTGTAGAACGAGGACTGAGGCTGTAGATCTAGGACCTAAGCTACAGAACGTGGACTGAGGCTCTACTGTGCTATACAAATAAACTTGCCTTGCCTTAAAGTTAATCAAGGGAAGAACACATTTAGGAGTTTCTAATAAAACTATACATTTCTCAGTGTTTTTCTTTGTTGCAGATTAAATAGAGTTTCATGTTCATGGGTTTCTCTTCACGATGCAGTAAAACCTACAGGTCTGAGATTCTGTTAGAAACAGAGACTGAAGGTGGAACACTGTGTTTTGATGAAGGACCCTTCACAGTCGTCTTTGTCTTGGACTAATTCTGTATTTTGTTCCTACAAAGAGATTCTACTCAGGCGTGTTTACAAAGGGCTCTTGAGCATGACCTGTCATTATGTCGGGCCCCTCCCCTTACAACAACAGGGGCCCCTGGGGCATCAGGCAGAAGCAACAGAGTAAAAACACATTCACACTCATTTGCATTTCATTTGATTATGTTTCATGGTTGATTCAAGGCTTTTCAGGAGAACTATGTTTCCAAACCCCAGGGTTGACCCAGAATGCATCACTACAAACTCCTTTTCAGCCGCGAGGAGAAGGACACGTTTAACTGTGCCAAAGATTTACTAAAGAAATACAATTAAAAACACAGCTTCACTGCAACAAATAATGCACATGAAATGTTTCTATTTCTACAAAGTGCTTTTCTGAAGTCTCTAGATCTGTTCGACTGACACTGACCTCGTAAAAACCGCTGACTGCGTTTGTGACGGTTGGAAAAGTCGTGTACATTAAACAGAGGTTTGTGAACTGGATATAGTTTGTAACCATAGCAACCATTTATATTTGGTAGCATTAGTATATGGTGCACACAAAGGAAACCAAAAGTTTACATTTACTGAAACTAAACTTTTCACTGTAATGTCATACTCCTCACCCAAAATAAATTTCTTCTATCTTTATATCTTTCTGAAATACAGACCTGAAGCAGGTGAGGAGGTCTGGGCAGAGTTTTGGCCTCGTGCCAAAGTCACTTTTGGACTCAGTCTTTTTGCTGAGCCGTGTTCAGTGTAAACACAGCGACCAAATATAGAAAATATAATATAAAATACCAAATATAGCAAATATAATATGTAATATCAAATATAGCAGTAGTTTCGACACAACACTGTTTTATCACTAGAACATTGTTTAAAATGAATGGTCAGGGTTAATGGTGTTTTTTTAATTTATTGATCATGATATGAGATTGTAAGGCAAGGCAAGGCAAGTTTATTTGTATAGCACAATTCATACACAAGGCAATTCAAAGTGCTGAACAGAACAAGAAAGTAAATAAATAATCACAGTACATTAAAAAAAAAAGATAAAAATATAAAATCCCTCAGTTGTATGCACAGCTAAACAGAACTGTTTTCACCCTTGTCTTAAACATTGTCAGAGAGGAGGCCTGTCTCACATCTTCAGGAAGACTGTTCCAGATTTTAGCAGCATGAATCTGAAAAGCAGCCTCACCATGTTTAGTTCTGACTCTGGGCACTAACAGGAGTCCAGTCCCTGTGCTCCTCAGAGTCCGGGCTGGTTCATATGGGACTAACATGTCACTAATATATTTTGGTGCGAGGCTATGGAGAGACTTGTACACAAGCAGAGCTGTTTTAAAGTCTATTCTCTGAGCCACAGGAAGCCAGTGCAGAGACCTGAGAACTGGACTAATGTGGTCGTACTTCCTGGTTCTAGTCAGGACTCGAGCTGCTGCATTTTGAATGTACTGCAGCTGTTTTACAGCCTGTTTGGACAGACCTGTGAGCAGGCCATTGCAGTAGTCTAACCTACTGGAGACAAATGCATGGATAAGAATCTCCAAGTCTGCTTTAGACACTATGTTTTTGATCCTGGCAATGTTTTTTAGATGGTAAAAAGCTGCTGATGTTACTGATTTGATGTGGCTATTAAAATTTAAGTCTGAGTCCAGTATTACCCCTAGATTTCTGACCTTGTTTGAAGGTTTTAGGGAGAGAGACTGTAGGTGACAGATGACGCTCTCTCTTTGTTTCTGGGGACCAAAGACAATCATTTCAGTTTTGTCTGCGTTTAGCTGAAGGAAGTTGTTTTGCATCCACTCACTGATCTGTTGGATACAGTGAAGGAGTGAGTCCACTGGTCCATGTTCTCCTGCAGTCAGTGAGACATAGATCTGAGTGTCGTCTGCATAGTTGTGATAGGACACTTTGTTTCTGCGTATTAACTGACCTAATGGCAGCATGTAGAGATTGAACAGAAGAGGTCCCAGGATCGACCCCTGTGGTACTCCACAGGTCAGGACCATATGATCTGAGACACAGTCTCCAATCTCCACAAAGTACTTCCTGTCTTCAAGGTAAGACCTAAACCAACTTAGGGCGGTGCCAGCGACGCCAACCCAGTCCTCTAGTCTCCGTAAGAGGATCTCATGGTCGACGGTGTCAAAGGCAGCACTCAGATCTAACAAGATTAAGATTGAGACTTTGCCTGCGTCAGTGTTCAGCCGGATATCGTTTGTAACCTTGACAAGAGCAGTCTCAGTGCTGTGGTGGGGTCTAAAGCCGGACTGAAACATATCAAATGAGTTGTTAATTATAAGAAATCTAGTAAGCTGTAGGTAGACAACTTTTTCAAGGACTTTCCCCATAAATTGCAGATTTGAGATGGGACGATAGTTGTTAAGTACCGTAGCATCCAGGCTGCTCTTTTTTAGCAGGGGCCTGATGACTGCAGTTTTCAGGGCCTTTGGGAATATTCCAGAATGAAGGGACATGTTTACTATCTGTGTGAGTGAAGGTAACAGACTGCTCAGAACAGACTTCAGAAATCTAGTGGGTAGTACATCCAGGCTGCATGTGGAGGAGCTCAAACTGGAAATTATTTCTTGGACATTTTTATCATCTACAGGTGCAAAGTAAGTTAGCTCAGAGAGTGTTGTGTGTTCCTTTTAAGGAAGACCAACAAAATATATACTCACAGCTAACTACTCGTAAACACTTATAAAGAGTGTTCTTAAAATGGAACCTCAAACCGTGACAAAAAAAAAAATTCTCTTAATTTCTTGGAGTATTCTTTATCTCACTTTACAGCAGACGATCACATTTCACAGTTCACATTTGCTGCTATATTTAAAAAAAACAATATTCTGCATAAGTAAACTGTGATCCTGTATCCACAGCACACATGACCGGGCTGAGGCTCGTGGTCGCTGCCCGGATCCAGAATACTGCAGGTAACGGACCGGGATTTCTTTACACAAACAAATAAATACTCACAGTGTTTGTTACAACCAGTGTGGGTGGGTCCAAAAGGTCCATGAGCATGTGCTGCAATCACTCCCCTCGGTGGGGGTGTACCCGGAAGGGGATTACCCAATGCTTTTGTATGGCCTTTACAGGATGGTCCAAAAGTCGTTCTCGGTCCAAAAGTGGCTCTTGGTCCAAAGCTACGTTCCTGATGCTGTTGATGTTAAGGGGAGTATATGTTTTTGGACCAGTCTAGTTTAGCCGTTGTGGACTTATAAATGCACTCGTTAAATGAATGGGGCTAGTGCAGCTAACACATTTTCCTCAGAAAAATTGGTTGCGTGTAGGCGTGATATTTACAGTCTATGGTTAAAATACTGTTTAATTCCAGGTCAAGAATATAGAATTTGAATAAACCCTCACGATTTAAATTCTGGGTGAATTTTCTTCCAAACAACTACTTTATTTTTGCTGATACAAACTTTCCTTTTGATCTACTTTTTGCCTTGATTTGTGCGGCTCAGTTCTACTGGGAGGCGGCTCAGATGCTGTCGTTCTGTATCTGCTGTGTGTTTTTCACTGAGTGTCTGTAGGGCAGCTGCGGCCTGGATACGGGGCCCTGACCCAGCTGTCACTAACCCTGCTGCAGGAGGTCCACACTGGGAAACAAACATGTACTTTACTTCTGGAAAGAACTGACACATAAACATATTACTGCTAAATACAAATATCATAAACATATTACTGCTACTACTACTACTACATACAAACATACATACAGTATTGCTACTACTTATATACATACATAGTTACTACTACTAATACTTATAATATACATACATACTACTCCATACTTACATACATACATATACTACTACTTATATACATACATACTACACCTTACATACAAAATACCACTACTACAGCTAATACATGTTTGCTTCTACTGCTATGTGCTAGATAAATAAATAGATATGTATATTGTATTTGATGCTCAGTGCAATGAACTTCAGGCTTGGAACAGAAAGCTTGATCTGATACTAAGGTTTATACATTTTAAGAAATAGATATTTTTCTAGTTTTCATCAATTAATGCCTGATTTCTGTACTTTTGTCCAGCCAAACTTATACAGCCAAACTTTCTTTCCGCTGTGTTTCCGTAAATGTAAAACTCCACAGTCAAAGATGGCCCCAATACTAATCATAACTCCCGGAGCATCGCAGCCCCTTATGTATATGCAATGGCCCGCAGTGCTCACAGTGAGGTTAAACATAATGCGCACGAGGCCTTTAAAGCAAATGCGATGTGAAAGGCTGGCAAAGGCGCGGGAACGCAGCTGTCGGCAAAAGCACGTCTTTTTCAAGGGCTGCCCCTAATGATTAGAGACAGTTGGCAATTACGTAAGCATTCACTTTTAGGCCACTGGGTCTGAGCGCTGTGCCGAGCCCCCCGGACCCCTGGCACACACGCATGAGGAGCGTGGACCACGGGGAGAGGGTGTGGGGGAGGGTGGGCCGATGGGGGGAACAGCGACGCACATGCCAACGAAGAGAGAGAAACGCTTATGCATATGGACGGGGAAAAGACAGAGGGATGAAGGCAGCAGGATGAAAGGAAAGAACAAAGGAGCAGTAATGAGACATGGGGAGATGTGAAATTACAGGGCTTCATATACTGTGATAAACCTTTCATATCCTCGGTAAAGAGTGCATGTGTATAGTCTGCGCAATGTTTTGCAGGGCTTGAATAATTAATCTGAGGTACACACAGGACACATCACGTCTACATGTGAAACATTCATCCAGATGCAGTAAAAGGCCAGATGAATGACCTATGGCCCAAGTCTGATCCAGGATTACATGGATTTGTTCAAAATACAAGTGGCCGCATGAATGAAGTGCCCTGGATTGACTTTCCCAGGATTTAATCATTTGGTTATTGTTTGAGTTTGCAACTACAAACTATTAAAAAAACAATAAAAACAACTGAGATATGATCTGTTCCTTTGCACTATTTACAGTAACACTTGTGTATAGTTAACATTACATATAGGAACACACTTCCTAAAAATATACATTCTCAGTGCAAATGAGATATTGACAATAAATTACTTTTTATTTTATCTTTTATTTAGTCATTTCTATTGCAGCTTTATTTGATCATTTCTGAGTTCTGTGGTACTCTTTTTTTACTCCGGGAAGAAATTTGCTCCATCTTTTTCTGACATTTGGCAGCAGCGGGAAAGAGGACATGTGCCGTGTTCTTGACCCTATTTGTTCAGAACTGCCTGGAAGTGGGAGCAGAAACATGTATATAGATTGGTCTTCCCATACCATTGTACTCATTTCATTTGGTACTAAGGTCTGGATTTGCTCCATTGAGCTCCGTTAACAGGTGGGAGGGGTTAACTCCTTTAGCATTTAGCCTAGCTAAAGCATTTAGCATTTAGCGTAGCTTTAGTATTTAGCCTAACTTAAGCCATCTCCTTTGCCTTTGAAGTGGACAAGTAATATAACTCGGGAGCTATAAGTAGCCCCTTCAAAGTAGCTCCTCAAAGGGTTTAGACATTTCCAAGAATCCTTGAATATTTGTAATAATATTATTTCTATTATATTACATTTACAAAACATTGCTTTGCCTACACCGCAGATTTAATGCAATATGCAAAATCAAAGATGTACTGTATAAGTGTTGACGAGGGAAGTTTATTTATATAGCACAGTCCATAGAGAAGGAAACTCAAGGTGCTGAACAAAACAAGAAAAACACTAAAATCCCCAAGTAATCGATGGTTTACTGTTAAATACTGATGAAAGAATGCCATTCCATTCTACAGTATTCTCCAGTATTGACTAAATGTCTTTGTGTCCTAAAACAGTAGCTCTCTGTGGGAAAATGGTTGGGGAGCCCTGGTATTTAAGCATCTTTGGTAGTTGTGTGATTGTATATGTCTGTTTTCAGCCCTGGATCCATGCCCCATCTCCTGTTTCATGTTTCTGTATCGTTTCAGGTTCAAAGAGGATTAGAAACAGTCAAGACATTTTCTCTTCGCTCTCTGAGATTTGTTGCATCTGTATCAGATCCAGAGCCGCTGCCACAGCCGCTGCCCGAGCGCTCGCCTGCTGAGCACTCATTTGTGGTCAAATATTTATAAATGTCACCGTCGACATCTCTTCATCTTTAAACCCATAGAATATTCACAAAATATACACTGAAAAAAGTAAAATATTGGTTTATTTATTTATTTATTGACTAAAAATGTTTAAAAGTGTTTTAGTTGCTTGAATGTAGTTTGTCATAAGATTATTTTACTAGTTTTAAGATAAAAATCTCAAACAAAGCTCTTAGGATTGTTAATGACTCTTCTGGCCACCCTGGAAAAGCCATGTTCCAGCTTCTTCCCTCTGGCAGAAGATATCGCTCTCTGAGATGCAGGACATCTCGTTACGCTAACAGTTTTTATCCACAAGCTGTTATCAGTTTGAACAGAGCACTTTAATGATTTGCACTTGTTTTGAAACTGTTTTAGTCGATCGATTTCACAGTGACATTTGTTTACTGTTATTTGTTTTATTTCTGTCTTTTAATGTTGTTTTATGTCTGTATTTGTCTGTGCACACTGGAGACTTTTTGCTAATGTATTCCAATGTGTTTTTTTTTACTGCTAATGGCAAATAAACTGAATCTGAATCTGAATCTGAAAAACACCCATTGCCTCAGATTTAGAGCTGATTCACACTCGGCTACAAACCACCCCAGTGTATGCTGCAGGCTCTGGTTCGTTGGAGCCAGCGGGACAACATCGTCTGCAAACAGCAGAGATGAAATCCTGTGGTCTCTGAACTGGACCCCCTCCGGTCCCTGGCTGCGCCTAGAAATTCTGTCCATAAAGACAGTGAACAGAACCGGTGACAAAGGGCAGCCTTGGTCTAGGCCAACATGCACCAGGAACAGGTCTGACTTACTGCTGATGACCTGACGGCCCTCAGCAGACGACCCCGGACCCCGTACTCCCGGAGAACCCCCCAAAGGACACCCCTGGGAACACAGTCAAACGCCTTCTCCAAATCCACAAAGCACATGTGGACAGGTTGGGCGAACTCCTATGAACCCTCGAGTATCCGATGAAGAGTATACAGCTGGTCCAGTGTTCCACGACCGGGACCAAAACCACACTGCTCCTCCTGAATCCGAGATTTGACCATTGGTCGTAGTCTCCTCTCCAGTATCTTGGAGTAGACCTTACCGGGGAGGCTGAGGAGTGTGACCCCACAATAATTGGAACACACCCTCCGGCCCCCCTTCTTGTAGAGAAGCCAGCCAGACCACCCTGGTCTGGCCGACCAATAGTCATGCTCCATGGACTCTCCCAATTCCTCCCAGTCCCAGGTTTTGCCTCTGCGACAGCCCGAGCCGCGGCACGCTTGGCCTGCCGGTACTGGACAGCTGCCTCAGTAGTCCTACAAACCATCATGGCTTGCTAGGACTCCTTCTTCAGTCTGACAGCATCCCTTACATGTCCTCCACGGGGGTTCGGGGGTTGCCGCCGGGACCAGCACCAGAGACCTTGAGACCACAGCTACGAGCTGCCACATCGGCGACAGAGGTGAAGAATATGGTCTACTCAGACTGACTCAATGTCCCCCTTCTCCCTAGGGACCTGGGAGAAGCTCTCCAGAAGGTGTGAGTTGAAAGTCCGTCTGACAGGGGGCTCAGCGAGATGCTCCCAACAGACCCTCACTGCACTCTTGGGTCTTCCAGGTCTGACCGGCTTCCTCCCCTGCCAGCGGATCCAACTCACGACCAGGTGGTGATCGGTTGAGAGCTCCGCCCCTGTCTTTAGCTCCACCCCTCTCTTTAGCTCCGCCCCTCTCTTCACACGAGTGTCCGAGACACGCGGCCGAAGGTCGGATGATACAACAACAAAGTCGATCATCGCCCTCCGGCCTAGGGTGTCCTGGTGCCACGTGGACACCCGTGATGATGGAAAAACTGTGACTAGCACAGAAGTCCAACAACTGAACACCGCTCGGGTTCAGGTCAGGGCCGTTCTACCCGATCACCCCTCTCCAAGTGTCACTGCCATTTCCCACATGGGCGTTGAAGTCCCCCATCAGGAGAATAACCAAGCCCCCAGTCGGTGCACTGTCCAGTACACCTCCCAAGGACATCAAGATGGCCCGTAGGCACAAGGCACAACAACAGTGAGAGACTTGTCCCCCACCCGGAGGCGGAGGGACGCGACCCTCTCATTCACCGGTGAGAACTCCAACATGTGGAGCTGAGATGGGGGGCAATGAGAATGGCCACCCCCGCTCGCAGCGGGAAACACCAAAAAACTGGAGACTCCAACCCCTCTCAAGGAGTTGGGTTCATAGCCCAAGCTTTGTGTAGAGGTGAGGCCGACTATAGGTATCTCTCAGCCCGGCCGGGCCCCATGGGCTAAGGCCCAGCCAGGCTGCAGGCGAGACCATCCAGGTGTTCTCTCAGTTGGAGGGTGTTCTTTCAGTGGTGTTCTCTCAACTAGAGGGTGTTCTCTCAGTTGGGTGGTGCTCTCTCAGTGGGTGGTGTTCTCTCGGTTAGAGGGTGCTCTCTCAGAGCTGTGCACAGACTCTGTCGCTCTGATTGCACCTCCACAAAGACACTGTTGATTCGTTGAGACATGCGCCGCTGCCTGTTTGCTCGAGCTGCTCCATTATCCACAGAGTGAGTCCAGGAGGAGACAGAGGAGACAGAGAGACCCATAATAAGAGAATTCAATTTGAGCTCGGAGCTGAATTAGTCTTTGTACATCACATCAATGGACAGTTTGTGTTTTCTTTTTAACTAAGGCTATATCCACACGAAGACAAAACGCTTATAATTTCAGAAACGTTTTCTGTAAACACGGAGTTAGCTCAGTAAATGTGTGCGTCCATATGAATGTAGTCAATACGCCTGAAAACGCTGTGAAACTATGCCAGACTTGTTGGTGGCGCTGTGACGCAATGACGGGATCAAGCCCAAACTTCCGTGACGGGAACTGGGCATGCGCAGAATTTTGTAAACAGACAACATGGCGAGTGGGCGAGCTGGTACTACATTAGTATGGACGGACGATGAGGTTGAACTGTTGCTTCGGGTCACACTGGATTACAAAACCAACAAGCTACATTGTTGTTGTCATTATTTTCTGAGTGCGGCGCATGCGTGCTTTAACAAGAGGCGGGGCGATGACGCAAGCGTCTCAGATACATTGCGGAGAGGCAGTAACCACGGAGCGGCATATACGGAGTTTTGAAATCTTTCCACTCTGGGACCTAGTTTCAAAAATGTTCGTTTACACCCCCCCAAAACGCCGGCCTCGTATGGACGATACACTGGATTGATAAAGTATTTTTGCGTTTAGGCCTGAGCTTGACTTTGTGTGGACAGGGCCTAACACTAGTTTTTTTTCTCTTGTTGATAATATTTCCACAGTCGATCGTGAAAAAACACAGGCACATTCATTTAGAAAGCATCATTGTTCTTGTGTATTAACACATGTTTAGTTTTTCTCACAATATATTATTATTATTCCCATTTTCAGATTGTTGCTTTAATGTTATTTTTATGTTTTTATTGTGAAATACCATGCATGCTATTTTATTGTATACATAAGTCATACAAAAGCAACCCTGGGTGCTTAGGCACAGAGAGAACATTGGCAAACAATGAAACATTATAGGAATAAAAACAATAAAAAATGATGAAATATAAAAATATATAAATACATACATATGTATATACGTATATGATACATAAATAGATACACACACATAAACATACATTTGTAGTTATGATAAATAAATACAATTACACATATACAAATACATACAAATACACATACATATACATACACACACACACATCCTTATACATTTATAAACAAACAATAATGATTTTAAAAAGAGCACGGGTTTATGAAAATGCTGAGGCAAACAGACATGTTTTAATCCCTGATTTAAACGCTGCTAGTCATTTATCAAAATATCAAAAAATATCAACAATTGGAACTGTTCAGGGAGCGAAAGAACAGAAGGGATTTCCTTTTCTTAAAATTGTTCTTTTTACAGTTTGAAGGAATTTCGACGTGACTTTTTTCATGACTTTCTAGTTGCTTTTTCTGAAAAAAAAAAATGTGTTAATTGTTTAGAATTAACCAAAACTGAACCAAATCTTGCTCTACATTTAAGGTCTAATTATGTGTTGGGTCATTTTGGTTGCTTTCCTGAGAACACAGATGATGTAGGACAAGCCTTGGTGGCCCATTACCATCAATCCTGCAAGTTAATAATAAAAATAACAAGTGAAAATCATGTGAGGGGCCACTAAAAATGGTCTTGCCGGTCGGATTTGGGCCTTGAGCCCGAGTTTGACCTGTCCGCTTTAAAGGCACGGCTCAGATCAGGTAAAAGCTTCGGGGTCGGGGTGACTGTCGGTACTTATTTACCGATGATACCTACGTTCTCAGATTCAGATTCAGATTCAGATTCAGTTTATTTACCATTTGCAGTAAAAACACCACATTGGTTCTATACATTATCCCGCACATATTGTGTTAGTGTTTAGTCCATATTTGAATATTTTGCCATCTGCCATATCATAGTAAGTATAAAGCATTTAAAAAAGCATATATTTTCTATAATGTACTGTCGTCTTACAGCAGATTACAGCCCCGTTCATCAGATTGAGAGCCTCCTGTCGGGGGAGGTTTTGTCCAAATTTACACGCACAATAAGCACCACTTTACATGAGAAAGACCTCCTATTGCTTCCACGATGAAAGTGGCGGCGTAATCATAAATCATAATATTGGTCCTTCTAATGGGCACCTGCAAGAATGCCCCATATCCATCAGCAGCCAAACAAAGACAGCCCCTTTAAATCCCTCTTGTCATTAGCATATTTCACTTTCTACACAACTATATGACACCATCTCATCATTTCAACCGGATTACCGCCTCCCATCCTCTACCATGTAAGTAGCTCCAATATTCAAAAAAAAAAAAAGATATGATAAGTTGTGTGGGGCGTCTTGTCATGCTGTGATTGCTAATCTATGAGGAGAGGATTTGACTAAGTCCTAGCTTCTCCTCAATCTGCCTCTCATCCTTCGCAGGAAACGAGGCCCCCACTTCCAGAGCCCATTGCGCAGTAAGTGAGATTAATTTCAGAGTCATAAATAACCCGAGACGCACACTACAGGGAGCTTTGGCACTGTACGGCACGCAACTGAGACAAAAGTTGTGTGTATGCGTGTGTGTGTGTGTGATGTGTGTGTGACTGGGATGGATGCACATGACAAGTGGCTTTGTCTCCCATGCACTTATCGTACGGGTTACAACGAGCGGCTGACAGTGTTTAATGAATGAAGATGTCAAATTTGACTTGTGGTTGTTTTTTCCTCTGGGATGGAGAACCTCAGGCTAAGTAGGAATTAAACAACGAGGAGCCAAGTGGTTGGTTTGAATTTACAATGAAGAATCTAGAGTCGAAACTGGTAGATTCTAAAGAAGAGTTAAAAGACCTGGTAGCTCGACCCGGTGAGATCTGGCGCCCGGATCACAGACTTTCTGATTGGTGAAACGGTGGAGGGCGGGTCATCAAAATGAAAACAATAACAAGATGTAGGGGCTGTAAATTCAAGATGTGCCCGGAACACCTCCCCAGGGAGGCGTCCAGGAGGCGTCCAGGAGGCGTCCAGGAGGCGTCCAGGAGGCGTCCGGAACAGATGCCCGAGCCACCTCAGCTGGTTCTACTCCGAGCTTCTCCCGTGTGACTGAGCTCCTCTGTTTCTAACAACTAATGTCCACAGCAGGCGTTAACAGCGCATAAGCATAAGCGTAGACTGTGCGCATATGCGCGTAACATTATTTGGCTGTTTGTCCACTGGCCGTGAGCACAGGTACACGGCTGCTGATGCTCTCCCTGTGTAGTCTCTGTGTAGTCTTTGGGGAAGTGTAGAGGTTAGTACGATACGTCTTCGATAGTAGACGGATGTAGAGCAACACAAATCACATGCATGTGTTTGTCTTCATGGTCTCTGTTGCTGGTTTGGCCAGACGCCAGACTTTATGAAAGGAAAAAATTGTTTAGATACAAGTGCCGTGTGTGTGTGTGTGTGTGGAGGTGATCTCGAGCCAAGCACCGCTAGAAAAATCATGTTTCATGTGTTTTGACTGTAAATATCACCATTGGTTCACATGGAAAAATGTTACATGCGTCTGCTGCGTGTACAGCGCATACTTTTTGACAGATTAGGGGATGACTTGACGTGAAAATCTGACATTCTTCCGTCGGGACAAACCCATGTGGTATTTAGTACATGAAAAAACAAGTTCCACAGCTTTAAAAAGACTGCACTACATTGAATACATTGAACCGATCTATTGCATGTTTTTATGTCTCTTTTATTTGCTCACAGTTTTAACTCACAGTAAACAC
Source organism: Knipowitschia caucasica (assembly GCA_964034765.1). Taxonomy (NCBI): domain Eukaryota; kingdom Metazoa; phylum Chordata; class Actinopteri; order Gobiiformes; family Gobiidae; genus Knipowitschia; species Knipowitschia caucasica. The sequence continues at coordinate 20,177,082 of OZ035824.1, forward strand.
GTCACATTAGTTACATCACAAATCAGAATAAATGAATTCTCTTTCGGACAAACCTTACCAAACAAAACACAGATTCAGCCTTCAACCAAATGTAATCTAAACAGGATTGACCTTAACCTGCCGTCTGCCTTCGAGTTTGCAGGTCTTTGGTCTCCATTTATTCAGTGGTGTCAGAGCCTGTTCTGCCTTGTTTACTGTTAAGAGGATGAAAATGAAAAGCCAAATAGTGCTGGGTTTATAAGCCTGTTTATACATGCTAATACCGGAGGCGCAGGCAGCCAGAGCGGTGCTGCTGGATGGGACTCAACCCACAAAGTCTGCCCCCTCACACAGCCATGAAACCGGGCTTTTCAGGCTCCGATAAGTCCTGGTGGAAGGTGCTGAGGACGACAAAGAGAGTCATGGATGAGATGTCGAGAATGGTTTGTTAGGATTCTCTATTGGGAGGATGGTATTGTGTGGTTCAAAGAGATACTCCAACATGTGAAAGCAAACTACAAAAAATAAAACCCATCTAATGCAGGCAGATCAAGCTCAGGCCCATGGACCAAATCCAGCCAGCGAGACCATTTTATAGTAGGACCTGAAATGATTTTCAATTGTTGTTATTACTGTAACTTGCAGCATTGATGTTAATGGGAAACAATGGCATATTTTTATCACAGGGACAGTGCATATCAATTCACATTTCTGTAAATATGCCAGAATTAGAAGTGTCTATGTTTGTGTAAGCCCTCAGTCGTACAGGGATTAGTCAAAGCAAAGGAAGGTTTCTCACCCATCATCTGTACTTCTTAGCAAGTTTTCCCGACGTTTCGTCCTCAACCTGGGGACTTCTTCAGGGAATGAATTCTCGGACCGCGCGTTGGAGATTTAAAACCTATGGGTGTGGTAAGCCACACCCTAATCCTGATACTAACTCGTAAACAATCTCAGGTCTGCTTGATGTAGAAGGGAGCAGGTCTAACGACCCTGCTGAGGCTAACGACCCTAACTCCTTAGCATGTCACAGACCTATTGTCTGCTGGGATGCTCAAGTGGAGTGTAGGTCTCACCCCTCCTAACTCATTAGCATGTCACTGACCTTGTCCCAAGTTAGGGCGTTGTTTTTAGGATGTCGTCATAGATGCGAGGCAAAACAAATCTTAACCCTCCTCCTCTGTTAAGAGAAGGTTTTTGTTTCCTCACAAAAATGGCTTCTTTCACCCCTCTCTCAAACCAATTCTTCTCCCGAGCCAGAATTTTAACCTCTGTGTCATCCACCGTGTGGTTGGAGGCCTTGAGGTGGAGATGAACAGCCGACTGTGGCCCACTAGAGTTTTCTCTACGATGTTGGTAAAGTCGTTTCTGTAGAGTTTGTTTGGTTTCTCCAATATAGTGGTCAGTGCACTCCTCTTCACTACATTTAATTGAATACACCACATTGCTCTGTTTGTGTCTGGGTGTTTTGTCTTTGGGATGCACTAATTTCTGTCTTAACGTGTTGAAAGGTTTGAAATACACAGGGATTTTGTGTTGCCTAAAGATTCTTTGTAGTTTCTCTGAAACTCCCGCCACATACGGTAAGGACACCCCTCTCCTCCTACTTTCTTCTGTCTGTAGGACTGTGTCTCTGGCCTTTCTCGTCCTTTGGGCTTTAGTAAAAGACCACTTGGGGTAGCCACATCCGGAAAGTGCTCTCTGAACATGTTTGGTTTCTCTGTTCTTTCCCTCCGAGCTAGTGGGGACCTGGTGGGCTCGGTGTTGAAGCGTTCTAATGACCCCGAGTTTGTGTTGTAGCGGATGATTTGAATCAAAGGCCAAGTACTGGTCAGTGTGAGTGGACTTTCTGAAGACCTCAGTCTCTAATTGTCCGTTCTCCAGTATGATGACCTTACAATCTAGAAAGGCGAGTTCACTCTCCTTAGCATCCTCGCGAGTGAAATTTATAAAAGGGTCCACCGAGTTAATGTGTGCTGAAAATGGTTCCACTTCCTGTTTCTTTAACTTAACCCATGTATCGTCTACATATCGAAACCAATGGCTTGGCGCTGTCCCTTGGTAAGAGCCCAGGGCTTGTTCCTCCAGTTTCTCCATATACAGATTGGCCACTATAGGAGAGACTGGGGAGCCCATCGCACAGCCATGAATCTGTCTAAAGAAGGTGCCTCTAAATTGGAAATACGTGGTGTTAAGACACATTTCAAGTATTTCACAGATGTGGTCAGCTGTTAGTTTCGTTCTCTCCCCTAGTGTGGCGTCTTTCTGTAGGCTTTCTCTTACAGCCTCCACCGCCTCTGTAATAGGGACCGACGTAAAAAGCGATGTCACATCAAACGAGACCATTGTCTCATCTGTGTCAAACTGGAGGTGTTTGATTTTATTTACAAATTCTTTTGTGTTTTCTATGTGATGGTGGGTGTTACCCACCAAAGGAGCCAGAATGGTTTTGAGGTGTTTAGCCCGGTTGTAGGTGATAGAGTCTATGCTACATACAATAGGCCGAAGTGGAAAGTTTTGTTTGTGTATTTTTATTATTTAAATAAAATCAAACACCTCCAGTTTGACACAGATGAGACAATGGTCTCGTTTGATGTGACATCGCTTTTTACGTCGGTCCCTATTACAGAGGCGGTGGAGGCTGTAAGAGAAAGCCTACAGTGGCCAATCTGTATATGGAGAAACTGGAGGAACAAGCCCTGGGCTCTTACCAAGGGACAGCGCCAAGCCATTGGTTTCGATATGTAGACGATACATGGGTTAAGTTAAAGAAACAGGAAGTGGAACCATTTTCAGCACACATTAACTCGGTGGACCCTTTTATAAATTTCACTCGCGAGGATGCTAAGGAGAGTGAACTCGCCTTTCTAGATTGTAAGGTCATCATACTGGAGAACGGACAATTAGAGACTGAGGTCTTCAGAAAGTCCACTCACACTGACCAGTACTTGGCCTTTGATTCAAATCATCCGCTACAACACAAACTCGGGGTCATTAGAACGCTTCAACACCGAGCCCACCAGGTCCCCACTAGCTCGGAGGGAAAGAACAGAGAAACCAAACATGTTCAGAGAGCACTTTCCGGATGTGGCTACCCCAAGTGGTCTTTTACTAAAGCCCAAAGGACGAGAAAGGCCAGAGACACAGTCCTACAGACAGAAGAAAGTAGGAGGAGAGGGGTGTCCTTACCGTATGTGGCGGGAGTTTCAGAGAAACTACAAAGAATCTTTAGGCAACACAAAATCCCTGTGTATTTCAAACCTTTCAACACGTTAAGACAGAAATTAGTGCATCCCAAAGACAAAACACCCAGACACAAACAGAGCAATGTGGTGTATTCAATTAAATGTAGTGAAGAGGAGTGCACTGACCACTATATTGGAGAAACCAAACAAACTCTACAGAAACGACTTTACCAACATCGTAGAGAAAACTCTAGTGGGCCACAGTCGGCTGTTCATCTCCACCTCAAGGCCTCCAACCACACGGTGGATGACACAGAGGTTAAAATTCTGGCTCGGGAGAAGAATTGGTTTGAGAGAGGGGTGAAAGAAGCCATTTTTGTGAGGAAACAAAAACCTTCTCTTAACAGAGGAGGAGGGTTAAGATTTGTTTTGCCTCGCATCTATGACGACATCCTAAAAACAACGCCCTAACTTGGGACAAGGTCAGTGACATGCTAATGAGTTAGGAGGGGTGAGACCTGCACTCCACTTGAGCATCCCAGCAGACAATAGGTCAGTGACATGCTAAGGAGTTAGGGTCGTTAGCCTCAGCAGGGTCGTTAGACCTGCTCACTTCTACATCAAGCAGACCTGAGATTGTTTACGAGTTAGTATCAGGATTAGGGTGTGGCTTACCACACCCATAGGTTATAAATCTCCAACGCGCGGTCCGAGAATTCATTCCCTGAAGAAGTCCCCAGGTTGAGGACGAAACGTCTGGAAAACTTGCTAAGAAGTACAGATGATGGGTGAGAAACCTTCCTTTGCTTAGAAGTGTCTATTTTATCGTCTGTCGTCCCGAGTCTCCTGAAAGATAAAAAACATTTTTCCTTCACAGACAGTTAAAACAATGTGAGCTAATTACAATATTTACAAGGACAAGGCAAGTCACACATCATTCAACAAATGATACACAAACTTAAGGAGACACACACAGAACACAGCAGGGGCAGTGTTGACAGGTTTGATCATCAATGAGCCAGTGTTTTACTTCATGTATTTCACGCATGTAATACTTCCACTGATTTTGTTCTAAAATGGTCACTAACATGTTATTAGACCAAAAGTTCGGCCAAAGATTTCAGTTGTTTTAGTTTTATGAATTCCCAGGAATAACACAATGCACTCGTATCTGTATTTGGTGTTGGCAAGTACTCAAACTTAGGTACTCGTATCCGTTTTGAATAAAGGATTTAAAAGGAGTAAAAGTAATAAAAGAGTGGAGAATTTATTTACAATACTTACTTTAGAATTCACTTTTTGAAAAACCTTTCTTTGAAATGTTTCTGTCCTTACATGTTTTATTTCATTTAGTATTATTATTATTTATTTGTGGGTTATTTTCAATTTCTTTTTCTCCAAAATGGCTTAAGTACCCCTACGTTGCCATGACAACCAACATACCAAGAGAGAGAACCTATGATTTCCTCTGCTGCTCTGAACCATCACCGCAGAGGTACAATCATGTTCTTTGACGTTTTTTAACCCTGATGTTTTTACACGTGTCCATGTGACGTGATGGAGTCAGATTGAACCAAAAAACCAAAACACAACTTTGTACATAACAACACCGTACTGTTCCACATGGATGAACTCTGTCTCAAAGGTTTTCACACATGTGTAAACAGCAGAACGCTCCCAACCAAACGGCTTGTCCACGGATCCAGAAACACCTTAATCTGGTCTCGCTCCTGGTTCAGGTCTGGGCATCTGTCATCTTTAATGTTTATGTATTTTAATGTATTTCAATGGCTTTTTAACACCACAGCTAGGGGACTACAGATTAAAAATAGCATCCTTGGCTAATTCTGTCTCTTTCAATTAATGTTTAATCATTTGTTTTATTAAATTGAATTGTCCCCTTTGAAATAAACTAAACTGAAACTGAAACTAAATCTGGAGACGCCTTTTGGGAGCGAGAGAGTGACAGGAGCTGAGGTGAGTGTGTGGGGACTATTGGTGCTACAGCTGTTTTCACTGTGGCACTTTCCAAAACAAAATGGTTGCTAAATGAAGCCTCAAGCACCTTTGTCTTTGATGGTCATGTGATATGAATTGGTAAAACCCTAACCCTGGGTCTGATCCTAGTGGCTGCAGTTTCCTCGGTTGAATCCCCTCCGACCAATCAGAGAGCGGGGGAGGCGGGTGTTGTAGGTCGGTGTCGGTGACGTCGAGAGTTTGTGCTGAATTTACTGGTTGTAGTTTGTCGGAGAATGTGATAGTAAAATGATCTGTTCTGGTTCAATCTAAATATCAATAAACTGAAGCCGGAGCAAGAGGAATGTTTAGTAAATGTTATTGAAGCAAAGATGTTGTGGCTCTACTCCCCACGGGCTCCGTTTGTGGCAAAGGAGATGGCTAAAGCTAGACTAAAGGCTAGTGCTAGGCTAAATGCTAAATGCCTCACTCATTCGGGCTCATTACATACGTCACAGTAAACTCAGATCCAATCGTTTCAATTTGTAAAAGGAGTTAACCCCTCCCACCTGTTAACGGAGTCAATAGAGCAAATCCAGACCTTAGTACAAATGAAAAGAGTACAATGGTATGGTAAGACCAGGCTACCTCTGAGCACCTTTATTCGTAATGTTCTGTAACATGGCAACACAGACATTTTACTGTGGGATGAATAAAGGTCTAAATCTCAGAAAATCTGCAGTTCATGTCAAACCAGAAAGAAGGCAATTATAAACTCAAAGGAATGAAGCGTGATTGTAAATGAACTCTTGAAACCATCAGGAGATGCTTTAGTGAAATATGGAGTCTGTCTTTTTAAAGCTAATTAGCCTAGCTTAGGGCTTACTGCTAATGGGTTTTAATTAGTCAATCTTTCAAGTTCTCTGTGCACTCTGGAATCTAAATCAATTAAAAATTTGAAGACCAAATGCTAAATTACATAACTGTATAGGAAAGCCTGATCCTGTCAGACCTCTGAAGCTGAGCAGGGTAGGGCCTGGTTAGAACTGTGATGGGAGATCTCTGGGCAGTTGCGGCTGTAAAGTGCCAAACTGTGGTTGTGTCTTTAGGCAAGACACTTCCCCCACATTAGAATGAGTCTGGTGTGTGTGTGAATGATTGGTGGTGGTGGTGGGAGGGGCTGATGGCACAGACTGGTTGCCTCGCTTCTGTCAGTGTGCCCCAGGGCAGCTGTGGCTAGTAATGTAGTTTATCACCACCATGTTTGGAGAGAAAGAATAATATTGTGAAGAGACTTTGCGCGTCCAGAAAAGCGCTGTATAAAACCAACGCATTATTATTATTATTATTAATGTCGTAAACAGAGGTATAATGAGAAACTGTCATTCTTGTCGAAAGGTGAGATTCTTTAGCAGCTAAAACAAGAACCCGAGGAGACCTAGTGTGTAGAAACTGTTGCCTGTTCGTGGCAGAGAGAGAGAGAGAGAGAGCAAAGAAAACTTGTAAAATGTTTCTCTTTTGGAAGTGATTTGAACGTTTTGGCCGCCGTCCAAAAACACACTGTATATACTGTAATTTATTTGAGCGTGTGCAGCGGGCGTTAAGCTGAACACCTGTGATGTCCAATCCCTCTGCTGCAGCTGAACAGAGACCAGGCCCAAGACAGTTTTGAAGCTTTCTCACGATTTAAGGTTATGACAGTTTGGCCAATTAGGTTTCCTCCTGGTGAAGTCATCAAGAGCGGCATCAGTGCAGCGGAACTGTGGGAAGACTTCCAGGCTGCCTCGGCTTCGGAAACATGGAGCAGGTCGGGTCTCCTGCTGCTCGTGGAAAGGCCGTCTTTGTCTGCTCCATACGTATGTTCTACTGTATAGGTCCGTCCTGTAGCCAGACTGCAGCCACCGCAGTCATCAGAGAGAGCGAGGCAGCGCGGGCCCAGAATAGCCCTGAGGTTCACTTTGATTTAAGATGAGGATTGGGTAAATAGACAGTTTTTTATGTGTATTTTGGTCTGTGAAAATGCCAGTTTAGGATTTCTGTTTTATCAAAAGGCTGTGACATCAATAGTGAGGCTGTAAGAGTTCAAACATGAAATATGTGAGGGATAATAATGATCTACACTGGGAGAAATCTCTTGAAGAAAATAATAAAAACAATATATACAATACAGGAATCTGTCTACTTTATAGTTTTACTTACTTTAACTAATAAGATAAGAGAACCTTTATTCGCACACAGACAGGACAGCTGTAAGACACACAGAATTTACAAAAATAAGTAGCTGCTCTGTGTGTTAGCTGTAAATGCTTCAGTAACAGTCCTTCAAAAATATATACATATATAATGCAGAGTTATTTAGTGTATGTGTGTTATTCTATTTTCTGCGCTCGTCCGATGTAATGTGAGCAAATTATTTAGAGCGTATGTGTTTTCAAACCATTTTCTTATTAAACTCTCATGAATGCACTGACAGATCGAGCCAGCGAGTGGAAGGTGGTGGAGGTATCAGGTCATGGTGTGGGTTTATTTCCTGTTTTATTTTAAAATTGGTTTCTTCCTGTGTGTTTAGTTGGTGTGTGTGCCAAGTGGATCAGGTGAAAATCCACTGGAGAAATGCTAACTTTGTGAAAAATGCTAATGAAGCACTTAGCATTTTACTTTGGACTAGAGCAGTGATAATGGTCCGAACCAAGCGGCTACACCACCTCTGCTGCTGTGACCCATCCTGCTCCACCCAGAAGCTACACCACCTCTGCTGCTGGGACGTGTCCTGCTCCACCCATGAGCTACTTCACCTCTGCTGCTGTGACCCATCCTGCTCCACCCAGAAGCTACACCACCTCTGCTGCTGGGACGTGTCCTGCTCCACCCAGAGGCTACAACATCCCTGCGGCTGTGACGTGTCCTGCTCCACCCACAAGCTACTCCACAATTTTTATTCCTTTTTATTTAATCCGTTATTTTGCAGTTTTGAGCTCATTTCATTTTACACTCATGACTTGTGCAGTTCATATACATTAGAACCGTCTCTTGAGCTAAACTCTTTGATAACGTCACATGCCACATTAGCTCGCCATGTCGGTTAGCATCATACGTTATATTCCCAGACGGATGTGAGTGAATAATGAGAACATACGGAGCCACAGCTAATACAATCATGTTTCATTGAGCATTTGGTGAAGCAAATGAATTATAAACCATTATTTTCTGCTTTCCAATATTAATCCTACTTTTTCCTTCGGAGCGGAGGGTGGAGGCTGATGTAGGTCATGGGTGCAGAGAGCAGTCACGCATGCATGCACTCACATATGGAATGCCCATTGGAAGCATGCATGACTGCTCTGGCATACACCAACTCTGCCATTTTACACCAAAGTTACAAGTGGACTCAATGATAATCTGTGTTTCATTGTTTGTTTTTTTACTGTGTATGTGAAACTGACCAGAGATCAGAGAGAGGCCAGAGATAGACCAGAGAGAGAGACCAGAGAGAGACCAGAGAGAGACCAGAAAGAGACCAGAGAGAGACCAGAGAGACACCAGAGAGAGACCAGAGAGAGACCAGAGAGACACCAGAGAGAGACCAGAGAGAGACCAGAAAGAGAACAGAGAGAGACCAGAAAGAGAACAGAGAGAGACCAGAGAGAGAGACCAGTGAGAGAGACACCAGAGAGAGACACCAGAGAGAGACCAGAAAGAGAACAGAGAGAGACCAGAGAGAGAGACCAGAGAGAGACCAGAAAGGGACCAGAGAGAGACCAGAGAGAAAGACCAGTGAGAGAGACCAGAGAGAGAGACCAGAGAGAGTCCAGAGAGAGAGACCAGGGAGAGATCAGAGAGAAAGACTAGAGAGAAAGACCAGGTAGAGACCAGAGAGAGAGAGACCAGAGAGAGAGCAGAGAGTGACCAAAGAGAGACCAAAGAGAAAGACCAGGGAGAGACCAGAGAGGGATACCAGAGAGAGACCAGAAAGAGACCAGAGAGAGAGACCAGAGAGAGAGACCAGAGAGAGAGACCAGTGAGAGAGACCAGAGAGAGAGGCCAGAGAGACCAGAGAGAGACCAGAGAGAGACCAGAGAGAGACCAGAGAGAGACCAGAGAGAGACCAGAGAGAGACCAGAGAGAGTCTAGAGAGAGACCAGAGAGAGACCAGAGAGAGACCAGAGAGAGAGACCAGAGAGAGACCAGAGAGAGACCAGAGAGAGATACCAGAGAGAGACCAGAGAGTGACCAGAGAGAGACCAGAGAGAGACCAGAGAGAGACCAGAGAGAGACCAGAGAGAGACCAGAGAGAGACCAGAGAGAGAGACCAGAGAGAGACCAGAGACACCAGAGAGAGAGAAATAATGAAAATAAGTAAAACACTGCTTAAAATATCCATCCATCCATCCATCCATCCATTTTCTACCCTTTAATCCATTTCTGGGTCAGGGGGGTGGCAGTCAGAGATGCCACCCAAGTCTCATAGCACCAGCCCCTCACTGACCCTCTGCAGGTGGTGAGTCCACAGGAGGGTGGCTGCTCTCTGAGTGTGAGCATAGCCTTGATCTTTCAGTGGGAGCTTTTTGGGCAAAGTGGGGTTAAGTGTCTTGCCCAAGGACACAACGACAGCAGTCATCAGTGGGAGTCGATGGAGAAGGTGCAGAGGTGGGAATTGAACCCACGACCTTCTGGGCTTAAGGCCAATGCTCTACCAACTGCTTAAAATAATTATCTGTCAATAGAAGAAGAAAATATGACTTAAGATTTCTGAAAATAATCAAATAAAACTCGCCCCAAACAACTTGATTCTAGTTTAAAAACATACATTTCAAGTATTATTTACTTATTTCTTAAATTTTGTTGATGTTTTCTTAAAATACAGCATCACAAACTTAATTTATCTAAACAAGAAAAGTCCTGAAATAAGAAAGATTACTGAAAACAAGCTTAAAAACTCACTGCTCAGACTTTTTTCTCCAATAAGATTATGAAGAATTATTATCACAATAAGCATAATTTATATTATTTTTAGTGAATAAATCTGACCAAATCTTAACTTTTTTTAGTGTACAGAACAAATCCTTATGAGAAAATCTGAATACTTTCTTTTTATAACCAAATATGTATTTCCAGGTCTCATGAAGAAACCATGTGACATTGATCCAAATATCCTCGGGTTATAAAAGGTTAAATTAAAGCAAATGCACTGAACAGTGACTTCCTAAAGCGGCTCAGACTCACAACAACAGAGAAAATCTTTATCTTTTCTGTGTTTCTTGTCTCTCTGCGTGTGGAGAGAGACAGCCGTCCATTTTAATATCCTGTGTGGGTCGTGGTGCCGCCGTCCGCCGCCGTTCAGTCTCCGTCGGCCGCCGTCAGCCCGGTGCCTATCTGCAGATCAGGTTTGGGGGAGGAGGAGGGTTGCTGTACTATCTGATGTTCTCTTGTTCTCCTCCATGAACATTCATCAGGCCACGACACGCCGGGAATGATGGGACTAAATTCTCAATGTGCTCCAAACGAATGCACTTGTTTACACACACGTATACACACGCACGCACAAGCACACGCACACACACGCACACACACACGCACACACACACGCACACACACACACGTCTACACACGCACACCCACACATACAGTCACATACGTATACACACACGCACGCACACGTATACACACACACGCACGCACACATACACACACACACACGCACACCCACACACACGCGCACATACGTATACAGACATGATTACGCCATATGTTTATGTTGTTGTTAAAACCTGGGGCATTTTTCTGTATTTATTATAATAACCTTATGGCAAACTACATTCAAGCAACAAAATAAGCATCATTTATGTTATTTTAGTGAATAAATCTGATCAAGATTTTACTTTTCTTTAGCGCACTTTTTATAATGCACTTGTATATACACACACACACACACACACACAGGCACGCGCACACATACATGCACACAAACGCACACACACACACGCGCACACAAACACATGCACACGCACACACACACACACACACACACACATTCACACACACCTGCACAAACACCTGCACACGCACACACGCACGCACTCACACACACACACATGCACAGACACACACACACACACACATGTTTATGTTGTTGTTAAAAACTGGGGCCTTTTTTTCTGTTTACACTTGAGACCAAAAGGCCACAGTCTCTGGTTCTATTGTAATCATCTGTGTTGGGAGTAACTGAGTACATGTAATCCCAGTATTTAGAGTACTCTGAGTAACTGTTCCACTACAGTTACTACCATAGATTACAGTTACTTTCTGAAACTCAAGAATACATAATTTCTCACATTATGTTTTAGGGTTAAAAAAAATAAAACATTGCATTTTCCTAAAGTAGACTGTATTTTCTCTGTTGTCAAAAGTTGAAGCTTTTGACTCGTTTTACAAAAATAAACAACAAACCATCGAATAATTACATGTTTTATTTATTTAAACATTTATTGAGGCTGTAGTTTTAAATATTTAGAAATGTACCTTTATACATTTTGTAAATAAACATGAATTTACAAAAAATATAAATAATACAAATATAATAATTAAAAGTATTCTAAGTATTTGGAAAATACAGGAACTACTTTTGTCCAAAAAAACAGAATACTTTACAAATACATTTATGTCGTGTATTCAGTTTTGGGAACAGAAATATAGGGTTAGTGTTAGTTATTTATTTGGGTTAATTTTTTAGTTTTTTTCACTGTTAATGTTCTTTGTTTTTGTCATTGATAATTCTTCTGCTCAGTTTTTTTAACGCAGACTGAGCTGTGCCTTTATATCATTCTTTAAAGACACTGTTATTTTACTGTATAATTATGATGTAACAAGTCCACATTTGCCCAATCCCTCCTGACCTGGCGCCCTCGGTCCCTTTGTGTTTGTGTCTGGGCCCCTGAAGAACAAAAGCCAAAACAATACGACAGTTTCAATCAACAGCGTGGGTCCAAAGTGCAGCTGCTCCATAATGAGATTTTAACACGGACCGTAATACCGCCTTAAACGGCTCCTATAGAGAATCATGTGTTGATTTATTCTTGGGGGGAGGGGTCAATGTGGGACGACAAAGCCTCCAGCTTCTCCCGGGAATCTGTCGGAAGAAGATGTGAAATCACAAATAAATCAAAAAAATATGAGGGTTTGTGGTTTCTCCAGAAAAATTAAGACAGATTCTCCTGTGGCAGTTTTTAAGACGGCTAATGTAGCATGTAGCATGTGGCTATGCTGAATATCACAAGACATTATTAATTCAGACGCATTATTGAGTTCTGGGCTAAATATCAAGGCCCACATGGTGGCTGAAGAAGGTCCTAGGTTAGAATCCTGGTTGGAACAGGGTCTCTCTGAGTGGAGTTTGCATGTTCTCCCCGTGTCTGCGTAGGTTTCCTCCGCGTGCAATAGGTCCGCGTGCTATAGGTCTGAATGTAATGAGTGAATGAATGGAGGGTGTTTGGTCGGAGGCTTTGATGGAGCAGTGTGTTCAGGACTCGCTTCCATTATCACCGTGTGGAGCACCGTGAATGGAACAAACTCTGAATTCTGAAAGTCGTAAAGTGCTTTGGTTGACCTTGGTCTGTAAAATGTGCTATATAAATAAACATTGCATACCAGGAGCTAAAGTTCGGCTCTAAGAGTGGGTCGGATTGAGACAATGTTAACTATATATGTGTGTGTTTATTTAGTGTAATTATTTATGGGTTAATTCGCACATTCACATCACCTTTACACACGGCGATCTATGTTGGAAACTAAAATATTAGATCATTAATTGTATTTAATTTAGTAAACTTGACAAAGCTGGATGTGAGCTGTGTTTAGTAAACTAAAAAGAAAAAATATATCTTGATTTCTAATGGAAAATACAACTAAAAAAGCTGAATGAAAATAGAATAAGAATTATTTAAGTATTGTTTATTTATATAGCACATTTTACAAAGGTCTCCCAAAGCACTTTACATTACTTTTCAATTCGTCCATTCTCTTCACACAGTGATGATGGAAGAGAGACCCGAACACACTGGTCCATCAAAGCCTCCGACCAAACACCCTCCAATCACTCACTCATACATTTGATTATTTCCAGAAATGTTTAGTCGTATTTTATAGCAGTTATGTACTTATTTTCATACATTTTTTTTCAACCGATCTTCTTTCCAACAAACCTCCAAACCCATCCTTGCCTCGTGTCACTAACATTCGTGACGGCGTGTGTAGCCCCAGCTCACCCCAGCCCAACCCAACCCAACCCAACCCAGCCCAGCCCAGCCCAGCCCAGCCCAGTTCAGCCCAGTCCAGTGCAGCAGAGATAAGATCCACTTTCACTCATTCACAGACCCCTGCAGCTGTGCTCTCTGCTCCTCTTCTTCTTCTTCTTCTTCACTTCCGGTGTCCTCCTCCACAATGGCCTCCAATGTGGGATAAGACTGTATGTCTGTGTGCGTCTGTGTGCGTCTGTGTGTGTGTGTGTGTCTGTGTCTGTGTGCGTCTGCTGACACTGTGTGCGTCTGCTGAAACGCCACTTTGTCAGAGACGGAGACAGTTGAGTTCTGTCGCTTTTGTCCAAGAGCGAAGTGAGAGCTTTGTGGACGACGAGAGAAACATGAAGAAGAAAGAAAAACATTTACATGAGAAAGGCCTGAACCAGCGCTGCCTGACACACACACACACACACACATGCATGCACGCACACACACACACGCACACCCACCACCACACCCACAGACACCCACACACGCACGCACACACACACACACACACGCACACACACACACACACACACACACACACACACACCCACACACACACACACACACACACACACACACACAATCTGGAAAACAATCATAATAATAATAAAAGAGAAGATATTCACAATCACAAACAATCACAGTAAATTATATTCTGCTGTATTCTCTTTGATTTAATGTTAAATTGTTCAATAAAAAAATAAAAACATAAAATAAAATTATATATATATATATATATATATATATATTTTTTTTATTATTATTTTTTTTCCCTCAGTTGTAGCACAGATAAACACAACTGTTTTTAACCTGGATTTGAACATGGTCAGAGAGAAGCCTGTCTCACATTTTCAGGAAGATTGTTCCAGATTTTAGCTGCATGAATCTGAAATGCAGCCTCCTCATATTTAGTCCTGACTCTGGGACCACACACAAATCTTGCCAAATCTTGGTAGCATATAAGAGGCAGATTCAAGAATGTATTTCCCATGTGCAGTAAAACCACACTAGAAAAACTGTGCAAGACTCGACCCCAGTGTGCCCCAGACCCAGCCCACACCAGAGCTCTTCCAGCATCAGTCTTTAATTAGAACCTCTGCTCTGTACAGCGCCCTTTGATCTGTCTCCTACATGTATATCTGTAACACGTGTGTATATGGTGTACACTGCAAAAAATGACACAATATGGGCCAAAAAAGATAACAAGGTCATAAAAGCCTGAATCCAGTGGTTTTTATTTTCATTTGAGCACATTCTGAATGTGTTGAAACCAGATTTACCAATGTAATAAGCTAATTAGTCTTATTTCATACACTTTTTCTCATTCCAACTGTATCTTCTTCTTGTATCTTTTAAAATTATATCATTTTGCTTTGTCCCATTGGAAAGTTTTAAGTCTCAGTCTGAATGTGCTCAAATTGAGATGCATTTTGCCAAATTTGGAGATGTTTTTATTTCTTTTTGCCCATTCTTTGCAGTGTGTGTGTATAAATACAGCGTCTGTGGGACTCGCTAATTAGAGACTTGTGTTTGTTTTTTAAGATCCCGTTTCAAAGTGAGAGTCGAAACCTGTAGGAGGCGTTTGTGTTCGTGGGGTCCGTGAACTTCAACCATTTGTCCTCTAGGCACAATTATCAATGAATTATAAATAAATACTGTCTATAATTATCAAAGAGAGTACACTGGGAACAAAGCCTTGAAAAAAATACGTAAAAGACTGCATAAAATAATAAAAATAATCTGTCAATAGAGAAAGAAAATATGACGTGAGATTTATCCAAAAAAAGAAAAGTTGGAAATAAGAAAAAATGCTTAAAGGCACACCGCGGACTTTGTGACCTAAAGAGTTGACACATATGAGTTATTTTATATGAATACTTGGGCCAATATACAGCGCTTGACACTTGCAATGCTCCGAGCGGGGCTGCCCTCTTGAAATACCGCCCATGTAAGTTTCGAGCAGACGGACCGTCTGCCACCAGGTCACGTGACTTGGAAGAAAGACTTGCTTTACGGCTACAGGCGCTGATATACTCATGGAGCTAAGGCTTTTGCTACTCATTTTTCACCTGCTTGACTCCTGGTCATGGCTGAGGCAAGGAAAATTTTTAAACCTTCGGAGGAGGCTAAAAAGAGGAAACGCGAAAGGGATCGTGCTGTAAGCTGCATGTCTGTATGAGCGCTGCTCTTCACCTGGTTCCTGGATGTCATCGACTGCAAAGATGTCATTCCACGCAGCACGAGCTAGACGCAGAACTCCCTCATCCAGGATATAGAAGTCCATGTGTGGTAGATTACTAATGCAGCGGTCTGGAGGCTGACCACAGCAGAGTCTCTCAATATCTGTAGGCATGTCTCTACAGTTTGAACACACACACCAGTGCATGCTGTCTGAATACACACTCAAAAGACACCGGCTGACTGTTTGTTGACTTTTGCGACAGTGCTGAGTTGCTTGTGGCCACTAGGGGCGCTAAACGTGAAAGTTGCAGGTCTAGCGCCCCTAGTGGCCAAGAGTTACACGGTGTGCCTTTAAGCTTAAAAACTCACTGCTCAGACTTTTTTCTCTAATAAGACTATGAAGAATTATTATCTTAAAACTAGTGAAATAAACTTTTGTCAAACTACATTCAAGCAACAATAAAATAAGCCTCATTTCTGTTTTTTTATGTGAATAAATCTCACAAAGACTTTACTTGGTTCAGTGTATGATGAAGTCACGTGAGCATAAAACACTAGTTTAGATCGTCGTTAAGCACCGCCCCCGTGTGGCCGCTGGGCGCAGTGCAGCGTCATCTTTCATGCAGAAGATTATAAAAAATGAGGTCATTGGAAGTATTTTTTTTCGCACATCCCAAAAACTGTCGCAACGTGTTACGTCAGAGTCAGAATGTGTCTAAAGTACACGAGAACAAACAAAAATATAGCATCGTTTCAAAGCGCGTGTCCTCCAAACATTCAGCTGTATAATGTATGACGTCATAGGGAATTAATATGGAAGACTAAATTAATTGAATTAAGCTAAATAAAGGACGCACGTTTTTATTGTAGAAATATACATCAGAAATTATATTTTTACCCTAAACATGGTCTTAGATTAAAATAGCAAAGACCTTTTGTCACTCTTGGTGAGGATTCAGTGTCAGGGCGTTTCCTTTGCCCTTATGTGGGCTTTGACTTGCTCACGTCCTGCCCTCTAGTGGCCAATAAACAGACCTGCAGCTTAGCGTGTGCATTTATTTATAATAATAATAATAATAATAATATAATATTTATTTCTAAAGCTTTTTTCAAAAACAATGTTTACAAATGTTTACAGTCAGCAAAATAAACAATAAAACAGTTGTAACAAACAAAGGACCCAGAGGAGAGACCGAGAGGATAGACCCAGAGGAGAGACCCAGAGTAGAGACCCAGATGAGACAGAGAGGAGAGACCCAGAGGAGAGACCCAGAGGAGAGACCAAGATGAGACCCAGAGGAGACCCATAGGAGAGACACAGAGGAGAGACCCAGAGCAGAGACCCAGAAGAGAGACCCAGAGGAAAGACCCAGAGGAGAGACACAGAGGAGAGACCCAGAGGAGACAGAGAGGAGAGACCCAGAGGAGAGACCAAGAGGAGAGACCCAGAGGAGAAAGAGAGGAGAGACCCAGAGGAGAGACCGAGAGGAAACCCAGAGGAGACCCAGAGGAGAGACCCAGAGGAGACAGAGAGGAGAGACCCAGAGGAGAGACCCAGAGGAAACCCAGAGGAGAGTCCCAGAGGAGAGACCCAGAGGAGAGAGACAGACGAGAGACCGAGAGGAGAGATCGAGAAGAGAGACCCAGAGGAGAGACTCAGAGGAGAAACCCAGAGGAGAAACCCAGAGGAGAGACCCAGAGGAGACCGAGAGGAGAGACCCAGAGGAGAGAGACAGACGAGAGACCGAGAGGAGAGACCCAGAGGATTGACCGAGGAGAGACGGAGAGGAGAGACCGAGAGGAGACCGAGAGGAGACCCAGAGGAGAGACCCAGAGGAGACAGAGAGGAGAGACCCAGAGGAGAGACCCAGAGGAAACCCAGAGGAGAGTCCCAGAGGAGAGACCCAGAGGAGAGAGACAGACGAGAGACCGAGAGGAGAGATCGAGAGGAGAGACCCAGAGGAGAGACTCAGAGGAGAAACCCAGAGGAGAAACCCAGAGGAGAGACCCAGAGGAGACCGAGAGGAGAGACCCAGAGGAGAGACCCAGAGGAGAGACCCAGAGGAGAGACCGAGGAGAGACCGAGAGGAGAGACCGAGAGGAGGGACCGAGAGGAGGGACAGAGAGGAAAGACCCAGAGGAGAGACCCAGAGGAGAGACCCAGAGGAGAGACCCAGAGGAGAGACCCAGAGGAGATACCGAGAGGAGGGACCGAGAGGAGAGACCCAGAGGAGAGACCCAGAGGAGAGACCCAGAGGAGATACCGAGAGGAGGGACCGAGAGGTGAGAACGAGAGGAGAGACCCAGAGGAGAAACCCAGAGGAGAGACCCAGAGGACACAGAGAGGAGAGACCCAGAGGAGAGACCCAGAGGAAACCCAGAGGAGAGACCCAGAGGAGAGACCCAGAGGAGAGACCCAGAGGAGAGACCCAGAGGAGAGACCCAAAGGAGGGACCGACATTTATGCAGCCACAAACACATGCTTTAAAGTTTAGCAAAAAGTAAACACTTGAGTTTATTATGTTATGTTATGTTATCATAATAATAATAATACTAATATAATATTTATTTCTAAAGCATTTTTCAAAAACAATGTTTACAAATGTTTACAGTCAGCAAAATAAACAATAAAACAGTTACAAACAAAGGACCCAGAGGAGAGACCGAGAGGATAGACCCAGAGTAGAGACCCAGAGGAGAGACCAAGACGAGACCGAGAGGAGACCCAGAGGAGAGACCGAGAGGAGACAGAGAGTAAGTAAGTAAGTAAGTAATGTTTATTTATATACCACCTTTCACAGACAAGGGTCACAAAGCGGTTTACAATTGTTATTATTATTTTTGGGCAATTGTCCTCTCACTCCACACAGAGATGGGAGCGGGGTCGCCGAACAGGAGGCGCATGCCAGATCTATTGTACATATTTTTAGTGGTAGGGGAAACCGGAGTACCCGGAGGAAACCTACGCAGACACGGGGAGAACATGCAAACTCCACTCAGAAAGGCCCTGGTCCGACCGGGATTCGAACCCAGGACCTTCTTACTGAGAGGCGAGCGTGCTATCCACTCAGCCACCGTGCCGCCTATAGAGGAGAGACCCAGAGGAGAGACCCAGAGGAAACCCAGAGGAGAGACCCAGAGGAGAGACCCAGAGGAAACCCAGAGGAGAGTCCCAGAGGAGAGACCCAGAGGAGAGAGACAGACGAGAGACCGAGAGGAGAGATCGAGAGGAGAGACCCAGAGGAGAGACCCAGAGGAGACCGAGAGGAGAGACCCAGAGGAGAGACCCAGAGGAGAGACCCAGAGGAGAGACCGAGGAGAGACCGAGAGGAGAGACCCAGAGGAGATACCGAGAGGAGGGACCGAGAGGTGAGAACGCAAGGAGAGACCCAGAGGAGAAACCCAGAGGAGAGACCCAGAGGACACAGAGAGGAGAGACCCAGAGGAAACCCAGAGGAGAGACCAAGAGGAGAGACCGAGAGGAGAGACCCAGAGGAGAGACCCAAAGGAGAGACCCAGAGGAGAGACCCAGAGGAGGGACCGACATTTATGCAGCCACAAACACATGCTTTAAAGTTTAGCAAAAAGTAAATACTTGAGTTCATTATGTTCGTTTTTACAGAACAAAAGTCCGTCTATGTGTGAAAAACATGCTTCATGGATGATTTTCAAAAGATGTTAAATTATTTAATGTTACAAATGGAAATGTGTTCAGCCACAAATGTCCAAGAACTGAACCAGAACTGAACCAGAACTGAACCAGAACTGAACCAGAACTGAACCAAAACTGAACCAAAACTGAACCAATTGCTTTTTTGTAACTTTAAGTATGAATGCCTCATTTACAAAGTGCTACATGGACACGTCCCACGTAGATGGAGAAGCCCACATTGACACTCATCAAGGATACGAAAAAGTCACTGTCCAGGATCAATACATTCACATCCTGAAATGTGCAAAGGGCAAGTTAAGACACACACTAAAACAGACACACTAAAACGGAGGAGGCCCCGGGGAAGACCGACACACTGGAGGGACTATGTCTCTCAGCTGGCCTGGGAACGCCTTGGGGTCCCTCCGGGCGAGCGGGAGGAATTGTGTGTGGATAGGAAAGTCTGGGCAAAGTCTGTTGCTGACCGGCAATGGATGAAGCAGAAGAAAATAGATGGATACATGGACTAGCCCCACCTCCTGTATCCGTGTTCAAACCTAGGACTTCAAGTGGCCAGAGAACTAGGGCATCCTCCAGAGGAGACTGTGAGGTGCCCTTCAGAAGAACTGCCTTTGGACAGAACCCTCTGTGAGGACCATGAACATCTGGAACAGTCTCCCTCTGCACTTACAGGAGAGTCCTGCACTGGTCACCATTAAACTCTGATCAAACCATAGCTGAAAAGAAACCAGTCATGTGACCTCTGAAATCCATCATGTGACCTCTGAAACCAGTCATGTGACCTCTAAACCCAGTCATGTGACCTCTCAAACCAGTCATGTGACCTCTAAACCCAGTCATGTGACCTCTCAAACCAGTCATGTGACCTCTAAACCCAGTCATGTGACCTCTAAACCCAGTCATGTGAACTTTAAAACCAGTCATGTGACCTCTAAACCCAGTCATGTGACCTCTAAAACCAGTCATGTGACCTCTAAACCCAATCATGTGACCTCTAAAACCAGTCATGTGACCTCTAAACCCAGTCATGTGACCTTAAACCCAGCCATGTGACCTCTGAAACCAGTCTTGTGACCTCTAAACCCAGTCATGTGACCTTAAACTCAGCCATGTGACCTCTGAAACCAGTCTTGTGACCTCTAAACCCAGGGCTACGTCTAAAAACTAGCTTTGTTGCTACATTCTGGCATATTTACATTTGTTTTATACTAATGTTCATCAAGACTCCTGTTACAGCCTGAAAGTGGCTCCGCTGCACACACACACACACACACACACACACACCACACACACACACACACACACACACACACACACACACACACACACACACACACACACACACACACACACACACACACACACACACACACATTCACCCTAAGACACACACTAACACACACACATGCACCCTGTGATGTCTCATCTACATGGTCCTGCTCACACGGTACCAGCCTTTAGCCTCTCAAATTACATTTAAACTAAAACAATCTCAGCATTCTGCTGCTGTGACCTAAAGTGTTGTTGATTTTACTATTGTTTGCTAATTATAAATGTATTTGTTCTGAGCTGTTTGAGCTGTTTCTATCGAACCAACCATAACATAATTATCATGAATATTATTGTATGACCTCTTCTAGCTGCCCAAAAAAATGCAAAACAAATAAATGTATATAAATATAAAAATAGAATAAATAAACAAAATATAAATAATTAATAAATAATTAAATTGGAATAATGAAAACACCAACTGGAATCACAGAGAGAACTTTTTGAATCGACACATGTGCAATGCACGGATGTTCCAAGAGATGGCGCTAAAGCCAAAGGTAAAAAGGACAAACTGGATCCGTTCTATTTTAGTTCTAATGAAATATTCATAAAAAAGTATTTTATCTAAATACCACATTTTAACGACACATGTAGTTTTTTCTTCAGTGTTTTCTTTGTGTGATTTAAAACAGTAAAATAAAGGTATTTATGTTGATGTTTTCTGTGGAATCTGCTTGCGACCAAAGTCTTTGTTTCTGTGAAACTTTAAACATTTCAATTCATTAATATTATTTAAAAATTGTGTACAATAAAAAACATATTTTATATATATTTACTTAATTTTGACTTAATTTGAAAATGAGAATAATTCATAATTATTATTTAATAGACTTATATAAAAACAGTCAAAATAAAAAAATATTCATATCAATGTCAAATATCAATATCAATATCAAAGATTTTAAGCCTTTTTGTAAAAAATTTAACAGATTCATCCTTTGATCATTAAGTCCTCAGTTCTGCAGCTGCACATGTTTTAACACTAATACACACATATACGTGTGTTTAGTGTGTGTGTGTCTAGTGTGTGTGTCTGTGTGTGTATCTATTCTTTATGTATTCAGGATTCTGCAAAAACAAAATCTTTTGGATTTTGACAGTTTTAGGACTTTTCCTTATCACCAAAAACCACAGCAGAAATCTCGAATGTTGTGAGAGAATTGTTGATTAGCCTCAGAATAGAAAATAACACAAATAGAAATAAACTATTGATCAAATGGAATCTCCTTCGTGACAGATCCGTCCGTTTTCAGAAGTGTTTGAGCAAATGTAATATGTGTCTTTTTCTCCCACTGAAGAAAACTAAGTGGAAAAAATCTGAAGAAACATGTCATTTAAAAAAAGTTTCTCTCATTTTGACAAAATGTATTTGTATTAGCAGTTGATTCTTTTGTTTTAAATGGAAGTATTTGAAATGGAAACAAATTATGATTTTTTTATCCCAAGATCACTCGGCCATAAAGTAAACAAGTAATAAATCCCTGACCTTGTTTTGATTCTTATTTATTTATTGTTTATTGTTCCTTTGGTTGGGACAGAACATGTTAATGACCACATCACTCTGGACTGTAGACGGAGAACTTACAATGTTTGCTTTCTTATATTTTGTAGAATACATGACCTAAATGTATTTTATAAAGTATTCTGTTACTCTGGACAAAAGTAGTCCCTGTATTCCAAATACTCAGACTACTTTTATCAATATGTTTAATTATTATATTTACATTATTTATATTTATAGTAAAATCATGTGTTTTTTTTTTTTACAAAACATGTAAAGGTAAAGGTAAATTTCAACCACACACACACCAGACTCATTCTAATGTGGGGGAAGTGGCTTGCCTATGGACACAACCACAGTTTGGCACTTTATCAGCCGCAGCCGCCCCACTGTGGCACCTGGTGTTCACAGAGGTCTCCCATCACCGTACAAACCAGGCCCCGCCCTGCTTTGCTTCAGAGGTCTGTCAGGATCTGGCTTTCACCTGCAGCTATGGCCATGTTGAACCACATTTTGAGACACAATTTTTGGGGGCCTCTACACACATCTATGGCATGCATTTGTAACCAGCTGTCGTTCCGTCTGGCTTTAATGAGAGGCCGATATTCACAATACATTTCCACATTGAGGGAGTCGCTCACCGGTGGCTGCGGTGCTGATCCATCAAGGATAGCACCTTTTTACCCTGAAAATTTCTGCTAACTCAGGAGGGCAATTAACACCTCGGCAGCTCTGGTCAGATACAAGCTTAAGATGTCTCCCCAGCGAGTCTTCGAGCCCCGTATCCCCATAACGCCATACTACCTACGTATGTGTGTGTGTGTGTGTGTTTGTGTGTGTGTGTGCTGACAGAACAGACCGATGCAGCTAAAATAATTATGCACGACCTCTTGAGACTCCACGCGAGGGCTTTGTTGTTTGTTTTGGCCATTTCCAGTCTCCGCAGCATGAATGAAATATCAAATGTAGCTCCGTGGACAGGCCTTGTTTTAAATGGAGCGTTCATCTCCATATTAGAGGTGAGGCTGTGGGGAGCAGCAATCACAATCCACACGCACTTCTCAAATTAACATGCGATATCCGATCACCCGAAAGTAAAGCGGGGTCATGAATATGCATCAGGCTTAATGTGGATGTCTGTGGCCCATCCCGGCGTCGATCGGAATAAACCATCCTTAATATTCCTAATTGGGGCTGGTCCCAGGACTAGCTTTCATCTCATAAACATTGGACGTGTTCGATTCAGATCCGATTCAGGCCCAAACTCGGAATATTCAAATGCATGACCTCTGATCAAGGCAATTAACCCGCTCCATCAATTATCAAATGAAGCAGGAGATGGCTTCGCTTGATGAATAAAGATTCCAGTTTCATCGTTTTGACTCGAGATGAGAAGATGAGAAAAGTCTAACTATAAAAAGGTTCTAAGCTATAACAGGTTCGTCATCCTCAGACTGTTGTTGTCTATATGATGTATGGTAAAATGGGGGAGTCTTGCACGCTTTTTCCACTGTGGATTTACTGCAAATGGCAAACAAGAATGTATTTGCCATTTGCCGTTAAACCACATCGGAAATAGAATCTTAAAATTAAGTCACTCAGATATTATTGGGATATAACTAAGCTGGCATTTTTGTGTAAGAAGCTAGAAGTTTACTAAAAAGGCATATGGGAGGATTTTCTACTTCCGGGTGGATCATCAAGACTATTGGTCCTCCCACTTGTCAATCCTTCTGGTGATACGAGCTTGTCCAATAAGAGAAGAGAGTTTCCTAAACTTTGGCAAATATAACACTCTCATATACCACACGTGCATGTGAAAAGCCGGATCCCATCAGACCTCTGAGGCCAAGCAGGGCAGGGCCTGGTTAGTGCTGTGATGGGAGACCTGTGGAAACAGCAGATGCCACAGTGGGGCGGCTGTAAAGTGCCAAACTGTGTCTGTGTCCTTGGGCAAGACACTTCCCCCACATTAGAATGAGTCTGGTGTGTGTGTGAATGGTTGGTGGTGGTGGGAGGGGCCGATGGCCAAGACTGGTTGCATCGTTTTTGTCAGTGTGCCCCAGGGCAGCTGTGGCTACAGTTGTAGTTTATCACCACAGTGTTTGGAGAGAAAGAATAATGATGTAAAGAGACTTTGAGAGTCTGAAAAGCACTTTATAAAACCAATGCATAAATATTTTTAATTTATTTATTTCAGACAACACAGTCACCAAATGTACAATATGTACATATAAACATACAATACATTACATAACACAGTGACAATGCAATAGTAAAACAAAATACACAAGCTGCAGACGGGATAAATGCATCGTAAACCGGTAAGACAAAAGACAGAAAAAATAAAACAAATAATAATAAATTGCGTATTATTGCTATTATTATTATATATCTTTAAGTAACATGTACAAACCCTGGATCCAAGCTCAGATTTTCCCAACTCTTTTTCAACATGTGAATTACAGTAAATATTGTATATGTACAGTGTAAATGTCTCTCCTCTGATCCTCACAAAAATCTGTCCGGGTTTAAAAACAGTTTGAAAACAGTTTAACTTAAGCCACAAAGTTAGATCCAGATTTAGCCTCGATTCCGACGGCCTGAAAATCTTCCTTGTTTGTCCAGGCCTTTGAAGGAGAATGTGCGGCTGCTGCACTTGCCGTCCGTCGCCGTTCTTTCGTGGCGAGTGGACGAGTGCGAAACCGGAGCCGGCCTTTAGACAAACACATGCTACTTCAAAAATAACAAAGCAACTCCTGTGACAACGACGGGGACAGACTCTCAGCAGGCAGCCAGGGTCGCGTTACGGACCGCTATAGAACCCAATCCATGGGACACAAGCACACGCAGCAGATGGGACATGCTTTTAGACTTTTCACATGTCGTTACTGTGATTCATAAAGGTTTAATGGCTAAAGGGTGGCTGAGTGGTTAGCTACCTTTATTGAACCAGGAAAAAACCCATTGAGATTCAATACCTCTTGGGGGTTCGAATCCCGGTTGGAACAGGGCCTTTCTGAGTGGAGTTTACATGTTTTCCCCGTGCTTGGATAGGTTTCCTCCAGGTGCTCCAGTTTCCCCTACCACTAAAAACATGTACATTAGGTCTGAATGTAATGAGTGAATGGATGGTGTTTGGTCGGAGGCTTTGATGGACCAGTGTGTTCATTGTAAAGCGCTTTGGGTGAACTTGGTCTGTAAAATGTGCTATATGAATAAACATGACTTACTTAATGATGGATTTGTTCTATGCTGGTCATGGTGCCAGAAAAATATGCCAAGAAATGAATTTTTGAGTTCAAACAGAAAAGTAGGAGGGTCCGAGGCAAGGGTTTCCAAACATTTAACCTCACCAGACTAGTCCAGGAGCCGACATCACGGACTGAAAAACTGTCTTGACTGACATCGCGCTGTTCTGAGCTTTAAACATATCTATAACTGAGCTGAAGTTAGCTGAATGATACATGTTTACCATCTCACCAACTCACAGGTCAATGACTGAAGTCCAGACGTACTAGGTTTTAGAACGAGGTCTATATGGGCTGAGCTGAAGTTGGATGGATGACACAGTGAACTTGTGTTTATGATTTCATAGACTACTGTGGATTAGCGAGGCATAGGGCCACATACACTGACACTGAGGGCCGCAATTGGCCCCCGGGCCTGAGTTTGGACATGCCTGGTCTAAGGACAGTGAGGATGTACCTATGCTGATCTAACCCTATGCCATCAAGTACTTATGCTCATATAAACCTAGGCCATCAAGTCCCTATGCTCATCTAAACCTATGTCATCAAGTACCTATGCTTATCTAAACCTATGCCATCAAGTCCCTATGCTCATCTAACCCTATGTCATCAAGTCCATATGCTCATCTAAACCTATTCCATCAAGTACCTATGGTCCTCTAACCCTATGTCATCAAGTACCTATGCTTATTTAACCCTATGCCATTTGTGATTGTAAATTGTGTCAAATCACATTTTCCAAACCGTCAAATCTAAAAAGTTTCTGTCTTAACTATTTTTGGTGTGTAAAATGAAAATCTTTATCGGCCGTGAATAAATGAATGAACAAATGAATGAATGAACGAATGAATGCGTGAATGAATGAATGCACAGTGTTCCATTGTCCCGGTGCATCTTCAGAGCAACATAATGCCTCGGCTGTTTTTAGAAGACAATTCCAGGATTAAATTTAGCAGCAAAGCTACTGTCAGACAACTGCAGCAGTGTATCCCTTTCACTATGTTTGTGTGTCCCCAAGACCATGGACCCGGACCGTGGACCCGGACCATAGAATCTGGTTTGCACTTCATGTTAAGATAAAATAAGACAGAGATCCTGTATTTGTCCCACAGTGGAGAAATGTCAGTGTTGCAGCGCACAGACAGGACAGTAGTGAGAGACAAAGTAAGAACCTGCTACACTGCAAAAAATGACACAGTATGAGGCAATAAAAGCTTGGATCAAGTCTTTTATCTTTATATGACACATGACGGAAGCTCAGGTACATATAGACACAGAGGAGCACAGGTACGTATAGACACAGAGGAGCACAGGTACATATAGACACAGAGAGATACAGGTACATATAGACACAGAAAGACACATGTACATATAGACAGAGAGAGACACAGGTACATATAGACACAGAGGAGCACAGGTACATATACTGTAGACACAGACACAGCTGAAACCATAGACTGTAAATATTAACGGACGTAGTCACGCCTATCTCCTCCGTTCTGTAATTATTACACTAATGTGCAACAACTTCCGCGGTCTATGGGCAGTTTCAAAATGGCCGCGGGGGCTGGAAAATGTGAGAAAATACATATGTGCATGCGGCAGCTGCACGAGCCCCATTCATTTAACGAGTGACTTCTAAAGTCCACAGCGACTAAACTAGACTGGTCCAAAACACTCCCCTCAGTATGGACACACATCTGGAACGGAGCTTTGGGCCAAGAGCCACTTTTGGACCATCCTGTAAAGACGTTTTCCAGAGTTCAGCTAATGCTATATGTTAGCATTGTATAATTCTTATTATACATGGGTCCACCCCCATCGGCCCAGGATGGTATTGCAGCATGTCAGCGCACGTCATTTTGAACACTTTTGAGCCGGGACCCGCCCCCACTGGCTGAAACACATCAGGGCGGGGCAGACAATCAAGACAGGAAGTTTCATTTCATTTCATTTATTTCAAACCTGCAGGTGTATACAAACAGGAAAAACAAAATACAAGGTCTGCTTGGTTTGAAAGGGGGATGATGGAAGCTTACGCTTATTCAAAACCACCCCCCCCACACACTCCACTTGCAGACAAATCATTTACACAAATAATTACAACACAAGACATTCAATATTCAACACAACACAACAAACACACAGGCCCAATACTCACCAACCCCACACCCCTCTCCTACTATCACAATTACAATTACATAAAGGTATCATGTTCTCTCACCCAGGTACTTTTCCATCACAAGGCTTTTAAAATGTCGTTTGAACTGGGTCAAATTTAAACAGTTTTTTATGTCCTCAGTGAGTCCATTCCACAAACTCACTCCTCTTACAGAAATACACATAGACTTGAGTGTTGTTCTGACTCGTGGTTGGTATAATCTATGGACTCTTCTCAAATTCACTTGGAGCTGAGTGTCTCTATCACGAAAAAGATTTTGGATGTTTGCTGGAAGAGAGTGTTTTGATACCTTGAACATAACTTGTGCAGTTTTATAATTGACCAAGTCCTCTAATTTTAAATCACTGTTATTAATAAAAAGCTGGTTTGTGTGCTCATTGTAAGGGACTTTGTGAACGATCCTAAGTGCTCTTTTCTGGAGTGTAATCAAAGGCAATAGGTTTGTTTTATAACAATTTCCCCAAACTTCAATACAATAATTCAAATGTGACATTACAAGTGAGTGATACAATATTTGCAGTGCTTTTACATTTAGTACACAACTACATTTCTTGATGACACCAACACACTTGGCAACTTTTGAACGTAAATAACTAATATGGGGTTTCCAGGAAATATTTTCGTCCAGCATCACCCCCAGGAACAAATTTTGCTGGACCCTTTCAATTTGAACATCATCAATAAATATGTTAACAGTTTTATCCAATTTTCTCTTTCCAAATAACATTACTTTAGTTTTTTTTTTTTTTGAAGTAAAACTAAAACCAAACAAACAGTCAAAATAAAAGTACAAAATAACTAAAAACCCACACCAAAATATATAGGGCAAAGTTATACACATATAGAGCAGGTAAGTAATCTAAAGTGACATTCAGTGGAGATTCTGAAGTTGCAGTATCGCACATTGCACATGATTACAGTGTTTACTTATTCACAGATGAATGACGTTAATGGTTTCCTCAACCATTTGGAGGATCACCTTTTGAGTAAATATTTCTACTTTAAGCTTGGTTTTAGGCACTTTTACCATCAAATTGCATCTCATCTAATAAAGTGTCTGACCCAAAAAGTCTGACTTTTAGCACAGCCCTCAAACAAAATAATCAAATCAAATCAATAATTGAATCATACTCAGTGTATTCTCAATTATTTTCCTTTTGTTGGATGAAAACAATTATCAAATCCCAGACCTTATTCCCAAACTGTAACTCGGGGATATTCTGTGGAGGAAGTGTTCTTTCAGCGCGGAGCAGGTCTCTGTCAGCAGCCTCTATCCTTTCAGGTTACCAGAGGAGGAAGCAGCCTTGACCGGACCCTCAACACCCCCACACTACCACCCAGCTGCCCCACCACGCACAGGGCTGGGCGGTAAATCCACACACACTCACAGACACAGATACACACACGCACACACATGCACACACACATGCACAGGGCTGGGACGGTAAATACACACACACACACAGACACACACATGCACACACACATGCACAGGGCTGGGGCGGTAAATCCACACACACACGCAAACATAGACGCACACACAGACACACACACGGACGCACACAGCTGGACAGACAAACACATCTGCACCTGCTCTCACTCAAGTTCCTGGGAGATTTTACAGGTTTTTTTTTTTTTGCTCCAAATAATAAATAATGTTACAGGTTTTAAAAGAAAATGTGGAAAGTTATAGAGATATAGAGAAAAAACTGCATGATTTGACAGAAAAAATAACAATGACTGCTGGATACACAATAATCCTTCTGTTCCGGGTTGTTCCCAGCGTTCTTCCAGATGCTCAGATTTACAGGTGGGAAATCTCTGGGTTCCTTTGGTCTCCCCAAAACGATACTTCCCGAATCATTGTCTGAAATATGTAAACATAAAAACATACAGTAAATGATCTATTTCTTATGTAATCTTTATTTGTTGAAGTGAATAGTAAACATTCTTGTACATGGCTGTTTCTAAAACCGTCACGGTGTGGATTATATTTGTGTAAATGTTTTTATTTTGATTTCAGTTCTAAGGTTTTGTTTTAGTGTGACTTCCTGTTCCCCGTGCCTCATGTGTTTCACCTGTGTCTCTGTGTGTCTATATGTACCTTTGTCTCTATGTGTCTACCGTATATGTACCTGTGTCTGTGTGTGTCTATATGTACCTGTGTATGTTTGTGTCCATATGTACCTGTGTCTGTGAGTGTCTATATGTACTTGTGCTCCTCTCCTTGTTCAGGGATCATGTGTTCCAATCTGCTGAGAGTAAGTGAAATATCTTTCCCTGTGAGTTTTTCACTGTTCTGTCTGAAAAAAAGTGATCTAAAGTCATCAAAAATACATGCTTTTGATTTCAACAAACTATTTTGAGAGCGAGGAACTGGTCACATGGATTTTCTTACATAATTAAATTTGTTGTGGTTTGAAAAAAAAACACAACACTTTGCAATAATAAAGTCATGAACTCGGCTGAAAAACCAGGATCGATACTGCCTTGGACGGAGGCAGAGTCCTCTCGGTTAGAAACGCTCACACAAACTAGGATTTATTCACTCGTCAATGCTCCTTTAGTCTCCATGTCCATCTCTTTCTCCAAGTGTGACCCTAAACCGGACGTGCAAAGCTTGATTGGGACAAACGCTGCTGGTTAAGATAAATATTTACACATTTATAAAGCAGAGTGGCGCCCTAACGACAGAATAATGAATCTATGTTACAGGTCCGTCTTCAAACTCTGCATAATAAAACTATTAACTTCTTCAAATCGAACCCGAGGGAATCGTTGCTCCACAATTCAGACGTCCGGCCTTCTGTCCGAGCGGGTCAGAGTCCGCTGACCCCTTTCACTCCATTAGGTAGAATTAATTTGTTGCATATCAAGAGACAATTAAAGAACAGAGGTCAGAGTCGAGAGGAGCCAAAGAGGCATCGATCGGTCTCGCTGAAGGATGGGACTGGAGCCATTTCCTTGACATCACTTCATTGGAAAACGTTCATTTTGGAGAAAAGATGGATTCAAATGGACGTGCTCAATGGTATTTTTAAACATCTTTCAATTGTTTTACTGTCATTACAAGATATAAAATGATGCAGGTTTAATGACAGGACCAAAGGGATTTGGAGGGTTGACAACCTGATGGAAAACTGTGAGATCATGTTGGGTTTTACCAGTGTAAAGTAAAACATCTTTTATAACATGTTTTCATATATGTTGTGATATTTCTGACGTTTTCATAAATACGTTTGAAAAGACACATTTTTATCAGGATATAAGTTTATTCTTAATTATTGTCCCCATTTTCCTCTACTTTTGATCCAACCTGCAACGACTCAAGGGCCTCTGTCAGGAACATAAACATCACTTTAGCCTTCTGAGGCTTTTTCAAAATGGCCGCGTTATTTGTGCGTTAGCTGCACTAGCCCCATTCATTTAACGACTAAACTAGACTGGTCCAAAAACATTTACTCCCCTCAGACAGCATCTGGAACCAAAAGGCCAAGAGCCACTTTTGGAACAAGAACCACTTTTTGACCAAGTACTGTACCACTTTTGGACCAAGAGCCACTTTTGGACCAAGACCCACTTTTGGACCATCCTGTAAAGAGGTTTTCCAGAGAAAGAAGACATCATACTAAAGCATTGGGTAATTCTCTTTCCGGGTACACCCCCACAGTGAGATTGCAGCATGTGCACATGCTCGTGGACCTTTTGGAGCTGGGGCCCGCCCACACTGGTCAGGAGCAGACGGTGTAACAGTGTAGTGTCTGGGGAACATGCAAACTCCTCAGAAAAGCTCTGTTATGACCATGATTTGACCGAGGGCGTTCTTTCTGAAGCGAGAGTGCTGTCCAAGAAAACTACAAAACACAAAAACACAAATATAACCTAATATGCAATTCACACACATTTCACCCTAACCCTTTTAGGAAAAGCCCATTTGGGTTTTATTTGAAATAAAACATTCACTGAAATGATCTTAATGTAAATAATTATGTAAATCCTCGTTCTTATTATTATTTCCCTCAGATCTGAGTTGTGCAAAACATTAATATGAAAAAGATCAGATCAATCAATAATTCTTTATTTATCTTCATACAAAACGAAACAGCTTCACGTCAAAACAAAAGACCCACCACCAAACGACACACGCATCCGTTCACAAAAAGATAAATAAATAAATCATAAGATAAAGGTAAATCCAGCGCCACCCGAGGAGCTGTCTATTTTAGAAGTTTCAAAAAATAATAAAATCAAGAGATATTTTCCCAAACTGTGGATGTTTTGCTCATATTTAGCCCCCTTTTTATTTACAAAGAAATAAAAAAATAGCAGGATTGAAACCACAAAAACTACTATTTCGATTGCAATTTTATTTTTTCAAACACATTCCTAAATACATCTTCTTGAAATCGTCTAATAAAGTAAATAACCCCGTGGCTTTACCCACATCATGATTCTCACGGAGGAAACTAGCTTCAATAGTCGCTGGTTTACAAGCTCTACTTCCTTCCAGGTTTGAACCAGTTCCAACAACACATCGTCACGACTTGTTCTGGCCGTAAACAAACTTCTAAGAAACCTGCTGACGTCTACGAACCCGCATTTTCATTTTCTTACACATTGTCTTTGTGTGTTCTCGACCCATAATCACAGACAGGCTTTTGTTTTGCACATGTCGGGCCTCAGATCTGGAACCATCCCGTTTCCTGGTAAACACTGGCTGTACCTGTTCTTTCCCGACATGGGGACAGTGGCACGGGATTCTCAGGATGGGATGTAACCGTTTTGGGCACTTCCTGTCCCCCCCGTTACCCCCCTTTATGAAGTGCCTCTTGCGTGTTTTATTGCGAGGCCAGGCCCAGTATGAAAACACAGCAGCTTTGATGTGCCCTTTCCTGGTGTGGTATTTACGTGTGTTTCTCACGAATTGCGTTTTCTTTTCTCTTTCATTTCATTACTATGTGTTTCCTCACACATTTGCAGCCTGACCCCAGTGGACAATGTGGGGACTTTAATGGTTTCTGCTCAGAGGAAGCTATAAAGGCCCTTTGAGCTGCATGTTTTTTTCCGCTGTATGTAAAAGTAAGTACGTTTTTATTCATATTGCGCCTTTCACAGACCTCACTCTCTCACTCTTCACAGAGATAAGATTAACTTTACACTTCATGGGGGAGGGGAGCGCGGTCGTCACACAGACCTAATGGACACATTTTTAGTGGTAGGGGAAACCGCAGAACCTGGAGGAAACCTACACAGACACAGGGAGAACAGACACACTCCACTCAGAAAGGCCCGGTGCCGACCGGGATTCGAGCCCAGGACCTTCTCGCTGAGAAGCTTGCCACCGCACTGCCGTGGTAGTAACATGGACCATGGAACAAAAACAATGAATGTTCTTGTTTGGTTAAAGGAATTATAAATTAATTAATACATAAATGAAAGCAATATGAATGTAAAAAAAGTACAGTTTTTTTCCACAGTGGGGAAATGTCAGTGTTGCATCAGCGGTTACAGAACAGAAGGAATGAGGAGCACACAGATAAATGAACAATAACTATTCTAAATTAAATTAAATTATCCAATCCAATCCAATCCACTTTATTTCTATAGCACATTTAAACAACAGAACAGTTCCAAAGTGCTGCACAAAAAAGTACACAAAAAATAGAATAAAAAATAAATAAATAAATAATCAATTTATAAAATCAATAAAAATCATAAAACACTAAAAAAAAAAAAATTTAAAAAGACACAGGGACCACACAACTCACGCGGTGTTAAAAGCCAGAGAATAAAAGTGAGTTTTAAGAGGAGATTTAAAACACTCCAATGTTGTGGCTGTTCGGACGTGGAGGGGCAGAGCGTTCCACAGCTTAGGGCCGACGACGGAGAACGCTCTGTCCCCTCGAGTTTTACGTTTCGTCTTAGGAACCACGAGCTGGAGCTGGCCCTCAGACCTCAGAGCGCGCGTTGGGGTGTAGACTTCAATGAGGTCTGTGACGTACTGAGGGGCCAGTCCGTTTAACGCTTTAAAAACAAACAACAAAACCTTAAAATCAATTCTAAATTTGACTGGAAGCCAGTGCAAAGATGCGAGGATTGGTGAAATATGGTCACGCTTTTTAAATTATAAAACAAGTATAACATTTCTACCTTTGGTATTAAAGAAGCAAGTATAAAGTGCTGTGTATTTTAGTGCAGTAATGTATCGCACTGTTTACATCTGTGCATGTTACACGTCCTCTCACCATGTTGAGTTAATAATTAATCCACAATTGTCATTTTATGATCAGTGATTCCATTTGTGTTGTTTTTATAATGACCACATTTACAAATATTCAAAAAAATCTACATCCTCAGCGCAGCTTTCAAACATGTTTTCATAATAAAGAAAATAATATGCCTTGAACATACATCGTCCAAGTTTGTGGCTAAGTTGAAACCATGGGAGGACCACCCCGGAGCCAGACCCCATCAGATATTTCTGTAAAATGACCTAAAACACAGCAGTGAAGTCAGCAGTAATGAACCAGCGTCCGCTTCAGGCCGTGCACAGCTGACCAGCAGATCTGCCGCCTTGACCCGTGCACTCCTCTACTTCAGCAGATAGATCAAAAAAGGCGTATCGTCAGTGAAAACGGCGCCTGGTTTGAGCCAAGACGGGGGATACCATTAGAGACCCCGCAGCGGAGGGTCAGAGCTGGGCCGGGGATGTGAGTTTGATGTATGGTCCAGAGGCGTGTGGCCCGGGACGCTCAGGAAATGCATTTTGTAACGAGACCCTCAGTCACTTCAGGTTTTTGTGGAGCTAAACTTTATGAGGTTTGTGCAAATGATCAGAAGGGATTTGTTCTACTTCCTACTGTCATTTGGAGATAGTTTTTATTTTGGCTGTAATGTTCAGCTCTGGACTATGTGTACTTCCGTGTCACACCTGGTGCAAAAGTGTTCACTGCAGAATGAGCTCCTGGAGTTTCCTTCACAGAAAGTCCTTTTACTCATGACAGTAAAGACTTGACTTAGACTTTATTGATCCACAGGGAGATCGTGTTGTCCCAGAAGCTCACACATTTCACACAAAAAATAACATTAAAGTAACAATATGAAAATATGAATAATAATTCAATAATATTGTGAGAACAGAATCATCTGGTTGTTATTCAGGAATAAACAGGGCCTTTCTGAGTGGAGTTTGCATGTTCACCCCATGTCCCCGTAGGTTTCCTCTGGGTAACAACAATAATGCATCAGTTTTATAATGCGCTTTTTTGGACACTCAAAGACGCTTTACATGTCATTATTCATTCACTCCATACACAGTGGTGATGAACGACTACTGTAGCCACAGCTGCCCTGGGGCACACTGAAGGAGCGAGGCAACCAGTCTGTGCCATCGGCCCCTCTGACCAGCACCAACCATTCACACACACACCAGACTCATTCTAGGCAATGGGGTGTGAAGTGTTTTTAGTGTCTAATAAAGTAAATAACCCTGTGGCGTTACCCACATCATGATTCTCACGGAGGAAACTTTGCCTATGGACACAACGGCAGTTTGGCACGTTACAGCCACAGCCGCCCCACTGGGTACTCCGGTTTCCTCCGGGTGCTCCGGTTTCCCCTACCACTAAAAACATGTGCAATAGGTCTGGCATGGGTCTTCTGTGTGGAGTGATAGACAAATGCCCAAAAATTGTAAAGCGCTTTGTGACTCTGGTCGTTGAAAAGTTCTATAAAAATAAAGATTACTTACTTACTAACATATCTGTGAATACAGTGGGGCCAAAAAGTATTTAGTCAGCCACCGATTGTGCAAGTTCTCCCACTTAAAATAATGACAGAGGTCTGTAATTTTCATCATAGGTACACTTCAACTGTGAGAGACAGAATGTGAAAAAGAAATCCAGGAATTCACATTGTAGGATTTTTAAAGAATGTATTTGTAAATTATGGTGGAAAATAAGTATTTGGTCAATAACAAAAATTCAACTCAATACTTTGTAATATAACCTTTGTTGGCAATAACAGAGGTCAAACAATTACCATAGGTCTTTACCAGGTTTGCACACACAGTAGCTGGTATTTTGGCCCATTCCTCCATGCAGATCTTCTCGAGAGCAGTGAACAAGGACTTTCAACTCCCTCCACAAATTTTCAATGGGGTTGAGGTCTGGAGACTGGCTAGGCCACTCCAGGACTTTCAAATGCTTCTTACGGAGCCACTCCTCGTTGCCCAGGCGGAGTGTTTGAGATCATTGGGCGGCACGGTGGCTGAGTGGATAGCACTCTCGCTTCTCAGCAAGAAGGTCCTGGGTTCGAATCTCGGCTGGACCAGGGCCTTTCTGAGTGGAGTTTGCATGTTCTCCCCGTGTCTGCGTAGGTTTCCTCCGGGTACTCCGGTTTCCCCTACCACTAAAAATATGTCCAATAGTTCTGGCATCCGCCTCCTGTACTGGCGACCCCGCTCCCATCTCTGTGTGGAGTGAGAGACAAATGCCCAAAATTGACAATTGTAAACCGCTTTGAGACTCAGATCTGCAGTGAAAAGGCGGTATATAAATAAAGACTACTGACTACTAATTGTCATGCTGGAAGACCCAGCCACGTTTCATCTTCAAAGCTCTCACTGATGGAAGGAGGTTTTGGCTCAAAATCTCACGAAACATTGCCCCATTCATTCTTTCCTTAACACGGATCAGTCGTCCTTGTCCCCTTAGCAGAAAAATAGCCCCAAAGCATGAC
Organism: Knipowitschia caucasica; assembly: GCA_964034765.1. Classification (NCBI taxonomy): domain Eukaryota; kingdom Metazoa; phylum Chordata; class Actinopteri; order Gobiiformes; family Gobiidae; genus Knipowitschia; species Knipowitschia caucasica. The sequence continues at coordinate 20,213,343 of OZ035824.1, forward strand.
TTTTCCACCCCCATGCTTCACAGTAGGTATGGTGTTCTTAGGATGCAACTCAGTATCCAAACACGACGAGTTGAGTTTATACCAAACAGTTCTACTTTGGTTTCATCTGACCACATGAAATTCTCCCAATCCTCTGCTGTATCATCCATGTGCTCTCTGGCAAACTTCAGACGGGCCTGGACATGCACTGGCTTCAGCAGGGGGACACGTCTGGCACTGCAGGATTGGATTCCCTGTCGTCGTAGTGTGTTACTGATGGTAACCTTTGTTACTTTGGTCCCAGCTCTCTGCAGGTCATTCACCAGGTCCCCCCGTGTGGTTCTGGGATTTTTGATCACCGTTCTCATGATCATTTTGACCCCACGGGATGAGATCTTGTGATCGAGGGAGCTTATCAGTGGTCTTGTATGTCTTCCATTTTCTGATAATTGCTCCCACAGCTGATTTGTTGCCTATTGTAGATTCACTCTTCCCAGTCTGGTGCAGGACTACAATTCTTTTCCTGGTGTCCTTCAACAGCTCTTTGGTCTTGGCCATAGTGGAGTTTGGAGTCTGACTGTTTGAGGCTGTGAACAGGTGTCTTTTATACAGATACAGTAACAAGTTCAAACAGGTGCCATTAATACAGGTAACGAGTGGAGGACAGAAGAGCTTCTTAAAGAAGAAGTTACAGGTCTGTGAGAGCCAGAGATCTTCCTTGTTTGAAATGACCAAATACTTATTTTTCACCATAATTTACAAATAAATTCTTTAAAAATCCTACAATGTGAATTCCTGGATTTTTTTTCCCCATTCTGTCTCTCACAGTTGAAGTGTACCTATGATGAAAATTAGAGACCTCTGTCATTATTTTAAGTGGGAGAACTTGCACAATCGGTGGTTGACTAAATACTTTTTTGCCCCACTGTATGTGAATATGCATTTGTTGGTATACAATATAGACAAGGAGTACGTTCCAGTATTTGTATTAGTCCCTAGTATTTATTACCAACCATTATGTTTTTGAATTGTATACTTGAAAAGTGAATACGTGATACATTATTAATGGCTCTAGACCAGGGCTGTCAAACTCATTCATTCATTCATTTTCTACCCTTTTATTAGTCCATTTATGGGGTGACAATCAGAGCTGCACCCAGTCCTCATATAGCGCCAGTCCCTCTGATTCCTCTGCAGATAGATAGATACGTTATTGATCCCTGTAGGAGAAATTCAGGTGTCCTGTATCAGCAAAAATCCATCCATCCATCCATTTTCTTTCCCTCAATCCATTTCTGGTTCGGGGTGGTGGCAGTCAGAGCTGCACCCAGTACACATAGCACCAGCCCCTCACTGATCCTCCTGCAGGTGCTGAGTCCACAGGAGCCTTGTTCTTTCAGTGGGGGCTTTCAGGTAAAGTGTGGTTAAGTGTCTTGCCCAAGGACACAACGACAGCAGACATCAGTGGGAGTCGGGAAGCAGATATTTTGTTGGGCTCAAACCCACAACCTTCAGGCCCAAAGGCCAATTCTCCAACTGAGCCACTGTCGCCCGTTCAGTAAACATTTAACATGTAATTGTTCATTCTAAAAATCTAATAATAATAATAACAACAGTCCTTCAGGTCACAGCAGCAGAGGTGGAACTTGGGTTAGACCATTTTCTCTGCTCTGGTCCAAAGTAAAATGCTAAATGCTTCGTTAGCATTTTTCCTAAAGTTAGCATTCCTCAAGTTGAATTTTTCATCTGATCCACTTTGTTCGGACCATGAATCCTTTCTGCTCTGGTATGGACCAGTGTAAAACCATGAATCCTCTCTGCTCTGGTCTGGACCAGTGGGGGCGGGTCCCAGCTCAAAAGTGGCCAAAATGACGTGCGCTGACATGCTTGCAATACCAAACTTGGACCAAAAGTTGGCTCTTGGCCCAAAGCACCGTTCCACATGTGTGTCAATGCTGAGGGGGGTGAATTTGTTTGGACCACTCTAGTTTACTCGCTGTGAATTTTTGAAGTCTCTCGTTCAAATGAATGGAGCTGCGCCGGCTGACGTATGCGCAGATACGTTTTTTCACAATTTTCTTGTGGGCGGGACCACTTGCGGCCATTTTGGACTGCTCCAGTAGAGCACATTTTTTGGCCCATTAGTTAGAACGGCGGAGATAGGCGTGACTCTGTCCGTTAATATATACAGTCTATGGTCTGGACCAGTGTAAAACCATGAATCCTCTCTGCTCTGGTCTGGACCAGTGTAAAACCATGATCACTGAACTGCAGCAACATCTCAGGCAGAAAAAAGAAAGAAAAATAGGAAGATGTTTGCTTCTTCGTCAGCGGTGACACAGCTTTGGTCTTACAGCTGGAGCTTCAGGCAATGTGTGTCTTGCCCAAAGACACAACGACAGCAGACATGAGTGGGAGCAGTTGGAGTAGGTCTCGTGGGGGGATCAAACCCACTATCTTCAGGCCCAAAGGCCAATGCTGTTTAAATAATTTTAAATTACATGGTTTATCAGTTCTTAAGTCTTTTCTTTTAAAGGTATTTACAGTATTTTTGAATGGTATATATGAATTATCTTAATAAATCTTAATAAATCTTAATATCTTAATTCCCAGTACATACCATACTATAATGGTATGTGTTCTTTTAATGGTATATCTGTTACTTTAATGGTATGTCTGTTACTTTAATGGTATGTCTGTTCTTTCACATGATTATTATTATTATGTTTATTTGATAGGGACAGAACAACCAGTTCCTGGTAACAATATCAAGACCAGTTCCTGTTTAATCCCACGTCTATCACCTTCGCTGTGAATCACTGCAACTTCTGGATCCTGCTCCTAACAACCATGTTTTGCTTAATGAAATTGCCGTTTTTTTCCAGACATAACTAAAAGAACCCAGGAGTGGGCGGAGCTTAAAGATCAGTGCATTTGGTGCACATGGAGAGTGTGAGTGTGTTAACCGGCCTGGCGTGTTTTGGAGCCGCAGTTGGGACCTGACGACAGACTGGTCCTTTGGGAATCCGAGAGCGATGGCGTTTTGAGTGGGCGTTTCCCTCCAGAGAGCCCCAGGACAGGAAGCACGGTTTCCCTTTCAAAGCGTGTGGGCCTTTATTTATATTACATATTTTCATCGCCGAGAGCATTTCAAAGGCCTGTTTACCGATTTTCAATATGGCTTCAGCGGCATTCTCTTTCCCTCCTCTTTCAGCTGCAGACGCCGACAATGGCTTTATTTCCGGAGCACAGTTTGCCCGATGGCGTGTCGCTGTTTACAAGTGAAAGATACAGTCACAGTGCTATTGTTGTGTATTTGTAGAGCGATGTGTGTGTGTCTGGAATCACCTGGTTCTATCACAAAGGAGCAGCAACGGTGAGAAATGGAGAGAAAACATGCCACAAACGACAGCAGCATGTTTGTTAATACCGATCTTCTGACTGATTTGAGGATTTATTCAAGTGAAGTTAGGAAGTTGCATTTATAGAATATAATAATAAAAATAATAATGCATCGGTTTTTTATAGCGCTTTTTTGGACACTCAAAGACGCTTCACATCATTTTTTTTTCTCTCCAAACACGGTGGTGATAAACAACTACTGTAGCCACAGCTGCCCTGGGACACACTGACAGAAGCGAGGCAACCAGTCTGTGCCATCGGCCCCAACCATTCACAAACACACCAGACTCATTCTAGGCAATGAAGGGGAAGTGTCTTGCCTAAGGACACAACGGCAGTTTGGCACTTTACAGCCGCAGCCTCCCCACTGTGGCACCTGGTGTTTGCAGAGGTTAAGTGTCTTGCCCAAGGACACATTGACAGCAGACATCAATGGATATTGGGGGAGAAAGTCTTCAGGCTCAAAGGCCAATGCTCTACCAACTGAGCTAATTTGGCCTGATAATTGTATATATTTATTTGTATTATCATTTCTTCTTCCTCTTATGTCTTAGGCGGCACGGTGGCTGAGTGGATAGCACTCTCGCTTCTCAGCAAGAAGGTCCTTGGATGTTCTCCCCGTGTCTGCGTAGGTTTCCTTCGGGTGCTCCGGCTTCCATCCATCCATTTTCTTCCCCTTAATCCATTTCTGGGTCGGGGGGGTGGCAGGCAGAGCTGCACCCAGTACACAGAGCACCAGCCCCTCACTGATCCTCCTGCAGGTGGTGAGTCCACAGGAGCTGAGATCTTTCAGTTGGGGCTTTGGGCAAAGTGGGGTTAAGTGTCTTGCCCAAGGACACAACGACAGCAGTCATCAGTGGGAGTCGTGAAGTAGGTCTTGCGGTGGGCTTGAACCCACGACCTTCAGGCCCAAAGGCCAATGCTCTACCAACTGAGCTACTGTCGCCCCGGCTTCCCCTACCACTAAAAACATGCACAATAGGTCTGAATGTAAATGAGAGAGTGAATGGGTGGTGTTGATTGCTTCCGTCATCACCGTGTGTGGAATGATTGGAACAACATCTGAACTCTGAACATTGAAAAGCGCTTTGGGTGACCTTGGTCTGTAAAATGTGCTATATAAATAAACTTACTTACTTACTTACAACTACTTACTCTCCAATATACTGTACCACTGACACCTGCAGCTGCTTCAGACTCCTTACTGGTCCTAACCAGAGATGCACCGATACCGATACTGGTATCAGGTCGATACCATAAGCTTTTGCTCATGCTCATACCATATAGGACCCGATGCCGGAGCTGATATCCACATTTTTATTTTACGTTAGCGTCACGACAGCAGACTTGTTGCCATGGTGATCTCCTAAAGTCTACAGCAAGAAAGCGTTTGCCGCTAGCTTAGCAAGCAAGCAAAGTTTATTTATATAGCACCTTTCTCAGACAGAAGGTCACAAAGTGCTTCACATCAAAAACAAGCAATAATTAAAAACACAAGAAAAAATTACACAATCAAACAACAGTGGAGACAGTCATTTCAGCCCATAAAACCGTACTTTCAAAACGCTCGACTGAACAAGAACGTCTTGAGTTGGGATTTAAATGTATCAACAGAGTCAAGTGATCGTAGAGAGAGCGGGAGATCGTTCCAGAGTCTAGGTGCGACAGCCTGGAAGGATCGGTCTCCTCTGGTTCGATAACGAGTGCGAGGAACCATCAAGAGATTTTTATCTGCAGACCTCAGAGGACGAGAGGGGACATAGGGCTGAATCAGATCTCTGATGTAAGAAGGCGTCTGACCATATAAGGATCTAAAAGTCAGCACCAAGATTTTAAATTGAAACCGGTAAGACACCGGCAGCCAGTGGAGGGCTTTAAGAATTGGGGTAATATGAGCCCTTCTATTAGTGCAAGTTAAAATCCTCGCTGCAGAGTTTTGAACCATTTGGAGACGAGACAGCTCTTTTTTGTTTAGACACGAAAATAAACTGTTGCAATAGTCTAAACGTGACGACACAAAAGCATGAATAATGAGCTCCAAATCATCCCTTCCCAGCTTAGCGGGAAGGTAGCAGCAAACGAATATTGGCCGTATTTAAAATAAAGGAGTGACAAGAGTTAAGCGAACTAAACTGTAGGTTGTGTAAAACCAAGAGCCACTTTTGAAAGAAAGAAAACACCAAACAAAAGCATTGGGTAAATTCGTTTCCGGGTACACCCCCACAGGCCGGAGTGAGATTGTTATTTTTTGTAAATTTGTGTGGTGCGCACTGGGCGAGTCTTGCACAGTTTTTCAAATGTGGATTTACTGCAAATTACAAACTTTTTTACGTGTATGAAGCTAATCGTGTTTCTCTGAGACAAACCCACAGTGACATCATTAACATCGTTAGGTCCAGATGATAAATGAGTGATCCATCAAAGGCGTCGTATCGGAGAAGTCCAATCATTACCGCCGCAAAAACTTGAGCCTGTGCCTCCTGCCATTGGTCCAGGCCCTCGGCCAATCAGCACGCTCTCATGGGAATTGTAGACAATATATAACTGTCATATCTATGTAAAAAATAGATATATACTGTAAATATATATTTAGGGCGTTTTTTTTTTTTTGTTCACTTAAGTTTACACACCATGAACAAGATGTTGTTGTTTAAGCCATTTTTAATAATTATTATGATAATAATAATAATAAAACAGCACTTTTCAGGCCTCTCAAAGTCTCTTCACATCATTATTCTTTCTTTCCAAACACAGCGGTGATGAACTACTGTAGTCACAGTATTGAATGAATGAATGAATCATTTCATTTCAAGCATGAGCATTAAACAAAAACAAAACAAAAATCATCAAAAACTTGTGGTATCCTAAACATTATAGTAAACAATATATATATATATATATATATATATATATATATATTAACACAGATTACATAATTTTACATTGTGATGCTCTTTGCTTGAAAGGGACTAAAAAGAAATAGAAAACATGTTTATAAAAGAAAACTAAATACTGGATACTGTCCTGAAACATAACAAAAGTTTTACATTATACTGAATTATACAGATGTGCATAAACACATGGAAATGCACACATAATTACATACAGTACGCACATTTATACATATATACATAAGTACACACACATATATTCCTACTGTTGTGTAACACTGAAATTTCCCGCAGTGATTCACAAACAGAATCTTAATCCCTCCTCCTCGTTTCCAGTTTAAAACCATCATTTATCCTAAACTACTTGTGGAGAAGGGTGAGTTCAGGTGACACTCCCTGTAGTACCTCCGCCACGCTCACTTCTTAATTAATTAAGCTGCGGGGCCGAGGCAGAGGCCCCCGGGAGCCCTGGGTAATCACAGCGGGCACATTACAGCATGTAGGGCCTGGAGCAGAGACGCTGATGTCACTGTTGATGAATGTGCACACGGTGACAGCGGGGACATGGGTGGGCATGTGTGCGCTGTCAGAGGGGCCCCCAGGAGCCATTCATCAGAGGAGGCATCAGTGACTGTTGGAAGCTCCTGCTGCCCAGGTTCATTATGACACAGAGGAACACGGAAACCTCCCACAGACGTTTTTACTGAGTCGTGTTTGTTTATGTAGCGCATTTTACACAACAAGGTCTCACAAAGTGCATTAGAATGTTCATAAATCAGACATTATTTTACGTTTGCTTCACACTGGTCCACAAAGCCTCCGACCAAACATCATGCGTTCAGTCACTCGATACATTCTATTGTGCATGTTTTTAATGGTAGGGGAAACCGGAGCACCTGGTGGAAACCGGAGCACCTGGTGGAAACCTACGCAGACACGAGGAGAACGTGTGTGTCTGAGTTTGTGTGTGTGTGTTCGTGTGTGTGTGTGTGTGCATGTGTAGGTTGATGTATGCGTGTGTGTGTGTGTGTGTGTGTGTGCGCATGCGTGTGTGTAGGTTGATGTATGCGTGTCTGTACAAATGTATATAAACATGTTATTAGAATATATACCTTTTTCAATGTTTTCCTTTCTATTTATTATTTCTAGTCCTATTTTAACAGATCTTTCTGGTCCTATTTTACCAGGTCAGTCTAGTCCTATATAAAAACACAGATACTGTACATCATACCTTAAAGGGCCTGTACCATATGGACCTGGGCAGTCCCTCAGAGACAGTACGAGGAGCTCAGTCTCTCGGGAGGAGGTTGTAGTTTCTGTGTTTGACTTCTGTTCGAATTCCTCCTCGACAGCTCCCAGGAGGTGTTCAGGACATGTCCCAGGAGGCCGCGGGGGAAGACTCTGGAGGGACTGAGATTCTGGACTGGGAGTCTAGGGAGTCCCCATGAGCTGGAGGAAGATAGAAAAGTCTGGCCGTGTCTCTGCTCGGACTGGAAACCCCGGCAATGGATAAAGCGGAAGGAAATGGATGGATCGGCCAGTAGCAAGTGTTGAGCAAAAACACAGAAAAAACATACACTGATCTTGGTGAGATTTATCTACTAAAAATAACATCAATTATGCTTTTTTTTTTAAGTTTTAGCTGCTTGAATGTAGTTTTTCATAAGAAATGAATGTTAAATATATGTTTTTAAACTGCAATCAAGTCGTTTGGGGCTAATATTATTTTATTGGACATAGGTCGACACAGGTAATAAAACACAGATTTAAGAGCAAAACTCTCCATCCATCTTCCTCCCCTTAATAAAGCTGCTGAGTCAACAGGAGGATGGCTGCTGTCAGGAGCAGTGTAGCCTTGATTTTTCAGCGGGGGCTTCAGACAAAGTGGGTTTAAGTGTCTTGCCCAAGGACACAATGACAGCAGACATCAGTGGAAGTCGGTAGAGAGGGTCTCGTAATGGGCTCGAACCCATGACCTTCAGGCTCCAAGGCCAATGCTCTGAGACTGAGCCCTGAAACTTCAAGGAGACTGAGAGGACTGTCACAATCCAGTTTTATTGTCTGGATTTTAACACCTCGTGAGTCGTGTGCTCCTCTGTGTTTTTATTTGAGTTTTATAGAACCCTAACCCTACTTTGCCGATTTGTGGCAGGGCCTGGTTAGTGCTGGGATGGGAGACCTCTGGGAACACCAGGTGCCACAACATATGTAAAAAAAAAAGTGTAGTCACTGTGTGTGGAGCCAGGTGGCTGTATTGCCCTGGATTCAAGAACTGATGGCGCCTAAAGACCGAAGTAAACAAATTATCCTTAATAATACCAACAATAATTATCTTTAAATTTGAGGAAGAGCATCTGGTTTTAAATTATAATGGTGAGTTATGTTGGTCTGAAGTGAATGAAACAAGTCAACAATAACAATGTAGATCAAAATAGCACCTGTTGTGTTAGAAAACAAGATGTGGACTCCTGATGAGACAGTCCTGATGACAAACTCCTGATTATGTCCCGGTCCCAGAGGGAGGGCGGGGTGGGGTACGGTGGCCTGTATGGACGGATGGAGCAAATGTATTGATTAGCCTTATTACCCAAAGCATTTGTCTTGGGACAGTCTGAGTGGGGGCTCCTCCTCTGATGCACTGATGACTGCGTGGGCCCCGAGGAGAACTAATGGCCCTCGCCTTTCCACACATTCACACAAATACACACACACACACACACACAATCTAACATATACATACAATCATACATTCACACACTCATTTACAAATGCTTTTCACCGCAAAACATGCTAAGACAATATAAGGCACAGTTTTATCTCACTGCTTTTAGTATTTTGTGGAGAAATGAAAAGAGAGACAGGTTTCTGCTCTGACTATGGCCAAATCTGGATTGAAAACTTTTTTTTTTTTAAATGCCTTTTATTATTGTGTATGTCTTGTTTTCTTAAGCAATTGCCTTGTGTACAGTAATAATAATTATAATAATAAAGCATTGGTTTTATACAGTGCTTTTTTGGACGCTCAAAGTCTCTTCACATCCTTTTTTATTCACAGTGGTGATAAACTACTACTGTAGCCACAGACCATACTCATTCTAATGTGGGTGAAGTGTCTTGCCTAAGGACACTCCCACAGTTTGGCACTTTACAGCCGCAGCTGCCCCACTGTGGCACCTGCTAATCCCAGAGGTCTCCCATCACAGTACTACCTAGGCCCTGCTTTGCTTAGCTTCAGAGGTATGACAGGATCCGGCTTTTGCAGCAGGTTTGGCCACAGTACACTGCAAAAATTGATAAAATATGACAAAATAAAAGCTTGAATTTAGTGGTTTTTAATCTATCTTTTTGCAGATTCTGACTGTTTTAAAACCAGATTCTCCAATGGGATGAAAACAATTAGACTTATTACATGAACTGATGCTTTATTTTCTCATTTCAAAAGACACATTTCTTGTATATCTTTAAAAATAGATCTTTTTGCTTTGTCCCATCGGCAAATTTCTTTAAGTCACAATCGGAATGTGCTAAATTAAGACACATTTTTGCAAAATCTGAGCCACTTTTCACTTATTCTCCATCCATTTTAACCGTGTGTGAACTGTGTGATACAAATAAACTTGCCTTCCCTGATGTTAAATGTAAATTCTGGTCAAACTACATGTATTTCAAGCCACCATTAGCAAAGCTCCGGCTGCTGTGGAATAATGTGATTCTAAAGTAAAACCAAAGCTGCTGTGGCTGTGTCCTTGTGCAGCTCTAATGGATGAATATTGACCTCTGTGCAGCAAAAACATGTGTATTTTTATATTTATTATGTGTTAAAATATTGTTCAGTTATGTTTTGATGGATTTAAACCAGCAACTTCAACACATCTCTATATTTATATACACTCTATAAACTTGCTCCTCCTTTAATGGATTTTAGAAAAAACCACACTGGAGTCAGAACTGGAGCACCAGAGGAGACACTTACGTATCTGTGGGACGGAACATTTAAAGGAGTCCTGGAAAATTGTATGAAATCAAAACTGTCATGCTCCTGTTGCTGGGTTGTCGTCATGTGACCAAAAGGGGGCGAGGCAAGGAGCCTTAGAACAGGAAGTGATTATGTCCTGTTAGTCAGAGGGCGATGCGGGAAAACACACACAGGAGCTTTTCACGGCTTCGTATCACTCTTAGTATGAGTGAAAACCATTTTAATGCAGTTTGTAGTAGTCCAATGTTTTCAACAATGAGGAGGATTAAGGCTGTTGTAGTGACAACAACGTTAAGGGTAAGTTCAAAACCCTGAAGCAGTTAACAGATTGAAACAAAAAAACAAAAAAAAAGGAAGAAGCAGTGGAGACGGGCAGCAGGCCTGCCGGAGAGCAGAGCGAAGAGACCAGGACTGGACTAGCCTGGTCGTACCACACCATTGTACTCATTTCATGTCGTACTAAGGTCTGGATTTGCTCCATTGAGTCTTAACAGGTGGGAGGGGTTAACTCCTTTTACAGATTGAAACAATTGGATCTGAGTTTAACATCACGAATGTAATGAGCCCGAGTGAGTCCTTAGCATTTAGCATTTGGCCTATAGCTTTAGCCATCTCCTTTGCCTCTAACCGAGCCTGTGGGGGAGTAGCGCCACAATCTTTGCCAGTGATTACATTTGCTAAACATTCCTCTTTCTCCGGCTTCAGTTTCTTGATAGAACCAGACCAGATTACTTTACTCTCCCTTTCTTCGTCAAACTACAACCTGCCCCTTTTTATGTAAACTCTTGACGTCTCTCACAACGAACCCAGACATTACATGCAGGAAATGATGATGGACCAGAGTGTACGGATGGATAAGGCCAGGCTAGGACTGGACGAGCACAGGATGTGGAAATTACAACAGGTAAGTTGTGCGATCCAACAAATAAATGAGCTGGGTAATCACAACCGATATGACGGAATTATCTATCCTTCTTCAGTGATCAGAGGTTGCACGTTGTGTTTGTTGTTGTTTTGGGAGCATACTGTGACGTGCGACAACGCAAACTCTGTTTATCTCTGTCTACACACAAATGTATTAACAGAGTTTTTTTATATATTCATTTATGGTGCGTTGTCATGTGGATGACAGGTGCAAACGAAGAAAAATATCTGCGGTTTAGCAGATACCCGGCTACGTGTGGACAGGGCCTGAGTTGAGTGGAGTAAGTGGATGCAGGTGTGTCCTGTCAGCCCAGCAGAGACTGGCCACGCCCCCAGCAGAGACTGGCCACGCCCCCAGCAGAGACTGGCCACGCCCCCAGCAGAGACTGGCCACGCCCCCAGCAGAGACTGGCCACGCCCCCAGCAGAGACTGGCCACGCCCCCAGCAGAGACCGGCCACGCCCTCTGTCTCACACATGCTCTGGAAGGAGAGAGAGCAAAACAAATAGAACCATTACAGACAGTGGTGTTTGGGATCAACAGAACCAGCTCCAAGACAGTTCTGATCAATAATACAATAAATAGGACACAAATGTTACTTTTAGAAACATTTGGGCGAGAAATAGAATCCTTTACTGTCATTTCTGTGATTTGTTGAGCTGTAAATAACAAAAAGTTCGGACTTAAGCTCCAAGGGGGAGCTCCGCAGCGTTTATGCTAATGCTAACACATTTCTTCTACCCTTGTGTTTGTGTTTCTACCTTGGATGCAATTTAGCCGTTTTGCTAATTCCATCATAATTATGTTGCCACTGTTTGCCGACACATTAAAATGCGCTGTCCTAAATTTAAATAAATACATTTGAAACTTCCCCCTGAGTGCCTCATGTATCTTTGTGTTAATCCTTTTTCACTTAAACACTTTTCTTTCTTGACACCATCGATGGAACTTGCGCAATTACTGAGCTCAATATGTCCCACATTAGAGCACTTTAGCAGCTTCACTCTGGGCTATTTTTGTCTGTGGATCTGGCAACAAACCGTCTCGAGGCCGGAGGGAGACACAGGTAGATATGAACACAGGTGCATATAGACACAGGTACACACAGACACAGAGAGACACAGGTACATATAGACACAGGTATATGAAGGAAAACATGCTTAATTTACTATTTACTTAATATTACACTTTTTGATCAAAACTCTGCTTTTATTGTACGAGCACGTATCTCCAGAATGATTGACAGTTAGGAGGACCGATAGTCTTGATGATCCTCCCGGAAGTAGAATATCCTCAGTTGGTAGAGCATTGGTCTTTGAGCCGTGGGTTCGAGCCCGACTCTCACCATAGACTCACACTGGGTTCGAGCCCACCACGGAAACCTTCTCCACCGACTCCACTGATGTCTGTGGCCGTTGTGTCCTTGGGCAAGACACTTAACCCCACTTTGCCTATAAAGAGTGCGGAAGTAATGTTCGTTGCCTTGATGTGTGTGTGTGTACTGTATGTGTATATTCATCATAACTAATTTAAAACTGGGCGACAGTAGCTCAGTTGGTAGAGCATTGGCCTTTAGGCCTGAAGGTCGTGGGTTCGTTTCCCACCTCGACACCTTCTCCACCGACTCCCACTGATGTCTACTGTCGTTGTGTCCTTGGGCAAGACACTTAACCCCACTTTGCCCGAAGCCCCCGCTGAAAGATCTCAGCTCCTGTGGACTCACCACCTGCTGGAGGATCAGTGAGGGGCTGGTGCTATGTGTACTGGGTGCAGCTCTGACTGCCACCCCCCCACGACCCATAAATGGATTAAGGGGAAGAAAATGGATGGATGGATAATTTAAAACTAGAAATTACTTTGAGTTGCCTAGTGTACGAATTGTGCTATACAAATAAACTTGCCTTGCCTTATAAATGTGTTGTTCTGCAGTTAACGGCCACACTTAAAGACGGAGAGCGTGTGTCTGAGATAAATCAATAATCATCTTCACTTACTGTAAAGTGCTAAAGTATTTATGCATTTATCGACTCGTCTCATCCGAATAAAAACAAATCTATAATAGAGTGTAAATTATGACATGGTCAGAACATAACAATAACACGCTTTTTATTTAACACAGGTTGTATCTTGAAACATGTGAAGCTAGTTACAGTTTTCCAATAGTAAGTAATGTTTATTTATATAGCGCATTTTACAGACCAAGGTCACTCAAAGCACTTTACAATGTTCAGATATTGTTCCAATCATTCCACACACAGAAGTGAGTCGCTGAACACACTGGCGCAGCAGCCCCCAACCAACACCATCTATTCACTCGCTCAGGTACATTCATACCTATTGTGCATGTTTTTGGTGGTGGGGGAAACCGGAGCACCCGGAGGAAACCTACGCAGACACGGGGAGAACAGGCAAACTCCACTCAGAAAGGCCCTATTCCGACCGGGATTTGAACCCACGACCTAAATCCTAAATAGAAGGTGAATAGAATAGATTAGCGCTGCAAAAATACACCTCCTATGTCAAATTTAATAGACAGCTGCACGGTGCATGAGTGGGTAGGACTTTGCGTAAGTGTGGAGTTCTGGTGGGGTTTCCTCCGGGCGCTCCGGTTTTTCCCCACCACCCAAAACATGCAACAGTAGCATATGAGTGAGCCGCTAAAGCAACTGACCCAGGACTATTTCCACCAACAACAAATGTGGATATGGAGGGATTGATGGGAGTCAGGGGGTTTCTTGGGAATGGAGTAAAGGTGCAGGGTAAATACATTCAAAGAGTGCCCCCGCAGATAGAAACGACAATCCCTGGAGGTTCACGGACTTTTTACTAATATACTTCCCGCCCCCCCCCGCCCCCCCACCACCTCGCCCCCCTTCTCCCCCCGCCCATACAGCCCCACCCTCCTCCCGCCCGCTCCACCGCTCGTCCACCCCACCTGCCCGGCGCTCGTCCGAGCCCGCCTGCCCCACTGGGGCCTCCAGGCCGCCCCGAATCCACCCCACCCCACCCAGAGCATCGGCGAACACCAGTATCACAACTGTTGTGTACTACGGTTGCACAACACACACACAATACCAATGGTGGGGGAAATATTAAGACATTCAAGTTAGAGAACGGAAAAGTCGCACAGTGCCCAACTCTAGTGGGACTTTTCTGGTGAAAAATAGCAGAGGATTTATATGGAAAAACAAAACTAAGTCCAGGCAAAGCATACAGCGCTCGCCATCTCAACAAAGAGAGGAGGAAAAGAGAGAGATGTTGGATTTGCCCTGGACTGGTGGTGTTGGTGCGTTCATTGAATCATATGGTGATTGTCAAGAAAAGTCAAAACTAAGTGTTGGGATCTGTGAGACATGAAGGTGAGCTAATTGAATGGAGGGATGGTGTGCCATAAATATGGGGTGGGAGTGGGTTGTGAAACGTAGTAAAACAGTTGTGATAATGCGGTGTTAGCAGATGCTCTGGTTGAAATGAACAGGTATCTATAACAGTAGTAAAAAGTCCGTGAACCTCCAGGGATGGTGGGGTCGGGGCTAAACGCTTTGAATGGATGTACCCGGACTCCATTCACAAGATAAAAACAATCCATTGAGCCACATTTGTGTGTGTGGTGGAAAGAGTCCTGGGTCAGGTGCGTTAGCGGCTAACGCATAGGCTACGGTTGGGCATGTTTTGGGGTGGTGGGGACAACCGGAGCGCCCGGAGGAAACCCAACCAGAACTCCACACTTACGCAAAGGCCTACCCACTCATGCACCGTGCAGCTGTCTATTTAAAGTGTGACAGAGGAGGTGTATTTTTGCAGCGCTAATCTATGCTATTCACCTTCTATTTAGGATGTAGGTCGTCGGGTTCAAATCCCGGTCGGATATAGGGCCTTGCTGAGTGGAGTTTGCATGTTCTCCCCGGGTCGGCGGAGGTTTCCGCCGGGTGCTCCGGTTTCCCCCACCACCAAAAACATGCACAATAGGTATGAATGGAATAGGAGAGAGGGAATAGATGGTGTTGGTTGGGGGCTGATGCGCCAGGTGTGGTGCAGCGACTCACGGGCTGGTGTGGAATGTATGATGGAACAAGATCTGAACATGGTAAAGTGCTTGTGAGTGACCTTGGTCTGGAAAATGCGCTATATAAATAAACATTACTTACTATTGGAAAACGGTAACTAGCGTGCACATGGTTCAAGATACAACCTGTGTTAAATAAAAAGAGTGTTATTGTTATGTGCTGACCATGTCATAATTTACACCTATTATAGAGTTGTGTTTTATTCGGATGAGACGAGTCGATTTGCTAAATACGTGAGCACGTTTACAGTAAGTGAAGATGATTTAGGATTATCTCAGACACCACGCTCTCCGTCTGTAAGTGTGGCCGTTAAGTCAACACAGTTTAAGCAAGGCAAGTTGTATGTGTTAGCACAATTCGTACAGTAGGCAACAAAGTAATTTCTAGGGTTAAATTATCCATCCAGCCATTTCTCCCCTTAATCCATTGATGGGTCGTGGGGGGTGGCATCAGAGCTGCATCCCAGTACACATAGCACCAGCCCCTCACTGATCCTCCAGCAGGTGGTGAGTCCACATGAGATCTTTCAGCGGGGGCTTCGGGCAAAGTGGGGTTAAGTGTCTTGCCCAAGGACACAACGACAGTAGACATCAGTGGGAGTCGGTGGAGAAGGTGTCGAGGTGGGAAACGAACCCACGACCTTCAGGCCTAAAGGCCAATGCTCTACCAACTGAGCTACTGTCGCCCAGTTTTAAATTAGTTATGATGAATATACACATACAGTACACACACACACATCAAGGCAACGAACATTACTTCCGCACTCTTTATAGGCAAAGTGGGGTTAAGTGTCTTGCCCAAGGACACAACGGCCACAGACATCAGTGGAGTCGGTGGAGAAGGTTTCCGTGGGTGGGCTCGAACCCAGTGTGAGTCTATGGGGAGAGTCGGGCTCGAACCCACGGCTCAAAGACCAATGCTCTACCAACTGAGGATATTCTACTTCCGGGAGGATCATCAAGACTATCGGTCCTCCTAACTGTCAATCATTCTGGAGATACGTGCTCGTACAAATAAAAGCAGAGTTTTGATCAAAAAGTGTAATATTAAGTAAATAGTAAATTAAGCATGTTTTCCTTCATATACCTGTGTCTATATGTACCTGTGTCTCTCTGTGTCTGTGTGTACCTGTGTCTATATGCACCTGTGTTCATATCTACCTGTGTCTCCCTCCGGCCTCGAGACGGTTTGTTGCCAGATCCACAGACAAAAATAGCCCAGAGTGAAGCTGCTAAAGTGCTCTAATGTGGGACATATTGAGCTCAGTAATTGCGCAAGTTCCATCGATGGTGTCAAGAAAGAAAAGTGTTTAAGTGAAAAAGGATTAACACAAAGATACATGAGGCACTCAGGGGGAAGTTTCAAATGTATTTATTTAAATTTAGGACAGCGCATTTAATGTGTCGGCAAACAGTGGCAACATAATTATGATGGAATTAGCAAAACGGCTAAATTGCATCCAAGGTAGAAACACAAACACAAGGGTAGAAGAAATGTGTTAGCATTAGCATAAACGCTGCGGAGCTCCCCCTTGGAGCTTAAGTCCGAACTTTTTGTTATTTACAGCTCAACAAATCACAGAAATGACAGTAAAGGATTCTATTTCTCGCCCCAAATGTTTCTAAAAGTAACATTTGTGTCCTATTTATTGTATTATTGATCAGAACTGTCTTGGAGCTGGTTCTGTTGATCCCAAACACCACTGTCTGTAATGGTTCTATTTGGTTTGCTCTCTCTCCTTCCAGAGCATGTGTGAGACAGAGGGCGTGGCCGGTCTCTGCTGGGGGCGTGGCCAGTCTCTGCTGGGGGCGTGGCCAGTCTCTGCTGGGGGCGTGGCCAGTCTCTGCTGGGGGCGTGGCCAGTCTCTGCGGGGGGCGTGGCCAGTCTCTGCTGGGGGCGTGGCCAGTCTCTGCTGGGCTGACAGGACACACCTGCATCCACTTACGCCACTCAACTCAGGCCCTGTCCACACGTAGCCGGGTATCTGCTAAACCGCAGATATTTTTCTTCGTTTGCACCTGTCATCCACATGACAACGCACCATAAATGAATATATAAAAAAACTCTGTTAATACATTTGTGTGTAGACAGAGATAAACAGAGTTTGCGTTGTCGCACGTCACAGTATGCTCCCAAAACAACAACAAACACAACGTGCAACCTCTGATCACTGAAGAAGGATAGATAATTCCGTCATATCGGTTGTGATTACCCAGCTCATTTATTTGTTGGATCGCACAACTTACCTGTTGTAATTTCCACATCCTGTGCTCGTCCAGTCCTAGCCTGGCCTTATCCATCCGTACACGCTGGTCCATCATCATTTCCTGCATGTAATGTCTGGGTTCGTTGTGAGAGACGTCAAGAGTTTACATAAAAAGGGGCAGGTTGTAGTTTGACGAAGAAAGGGAGAGTAAAGTAATCTGGTCTGGTTCTATCAAGAAACTGAAGCCGGAGAAAGAGGAATGTTTAGCAAATGTAATCACTGGCAAAGATTGTGGCGCTACTCCCCACAGGCTCGGTAGAGGCAAAGGAGATGGCTAAAGCTATAGGCCAAATGCTAAATGCTAAGGACTCACTCGGGCTCATTACATTCGTGATGTTAAACTCAGATCCAATTGTTTCAATCTGTAAAAGGAGTTAACCCCTCCCACCTGTTAAGACTCAATGGAGCAAATCCAGACCTTAGTACGACATGAAATGAGTACAATGGTGTGGTACGACCAGGCTAGTCCAGTCCTGGTCTCTTCGCTCTGCTCTCCGGCAGGCCTGCTGCCCGTCTCCACTGCTTCCTTCCTTTTTTTTTGTTTTTTTGTTTCAATTGTTAACTGCTTCAGGGTTTTGAACTTACCCTTAACGTTGTTGTCACTACAACAGCCTTAATCCTCCTCATTGTTGAAAACATTGGACTACTACAAACTGCATTAAAATGGTTTTCACTCATACTAAGAGTGATACGAAGCCGTGAAAAGCTCCTGTGTGGTTTTCCCGCATCGCCCTCTGACTAACAGGACATAATCACTTCAGGTTCTAAGGCTCCTTTCGCCCCCTTTTGGTCACATGACGACAACCCAGCAACAGAGCATACGTTTTGAGTCATACAATTTTCCAGGACTCCTTTAAATGTTCCGTCCCACAGATACGTAAGTGTCTCCTCTGGTGCTCCAGTTCTGACTCCAGTGTGGTTTTTTCTAAAATCCATTAAAGGAGGAGCAAGTTTATAGAGTGTATATAAATATAGAGATGTGTTGAAGTTGCTGGTATAAATCCATCAAAACATAACTGAACAATATTTTAACACATAATAAATATAAAAATACACATGTTTTTGCTGCACAGAGGTCAATATTCATCCATTAGAGCTGCACAAGGACACAGCCACAGCAGCTTTGGTTTTACTTTAGAATCACATTATTCCACAGCAGCCGGAGCTTTGCTAATGGTGGCTTGAAATACATGTAGTTTGACCAGAATTTACATTTAACATCAGGGAAGGCAAGTTTATTTGTATCACACAGTTCACACACGGTTAAAATGAATGGAGAATAAGTGAAAAGTGGCTCAGATTTTGCAAAAATGTGTCTTAATTTAGCACATTCCGATTGTGACTTAAAGAAATTTGCCGATGGGACAAAGCAAAAAGATCTATTTTTAAAGATATACAAGAAATGTGTCTTTTGAAATGAGAAAATAAAGCATCAGTTCATGTAATAAGTCTAATTGTTTTCATCCCATTGGAGAATCTGGTTTTAAAACAGTCAGAATCTGCAAAAAGATAGATTAAAAACCACTAAATTCAAGCTTTTATTTTGTCATATTTTATCAATTTTTGCAGTGTACTGTGGCCAAACCTGCTGCAAAAGCCGGATCCTGTCATACCTCTGAAGCTAAGCAAAGCAGGGCCTAGGTAGTACTGTGATGGGAGACCTCTGGGATTAGCAGGTGCCACAGTGGGGCAGCTGCGGCTGTAAAGTGCCAAACTGTGGGAGTGTCCTTAGGCAAGACACTTCACCCACATTAGAATGAGTATGGTCTGTGGCTACAGTAGTAGTTTATCACCACTGTGAATAAAAAAGGATGTGAAGAGACTTTGAGCGTCCAAAAAAGCACTGTATAAAACCAATGCTTTATTATTATAATTATTATTACTGTACACAAGGCAATTGCTTAAGAAAACAAGACATACACAATAATAAAAGGCATTTAAAAAAAAAAAAGTTTTCAATCCAGATTTGGCCATAGTCAGAGCAGAAACCTGTCTCTCTTTTCATCTCTCCACAAAATACTAAAAGCAGTGAGATAAAACTGTGCCTTATATTGTCTTAGCATGTTTTGCGGTGAAAAGCATTTGTAAATGAGTGTGTGAATGTATGATTGTATGTATATGTTAGATTGTGTGTGTGTGTGTGTGTGTATTTGTGTGAATGTGTGGAAAGGCGAGGGCCATTAGTTCTCCTCGGGGCCCACGCAGTCATCAGTGCATCAGAGGAGGAGCCCCCACTCAGACTGTCCCAAGACAAATGCTTTGGGTAATAAGGCTAATCAATACATTTGCTCCATCCGTCCATACAGGCCACCGTACCCCACCCCGCCCCCCCTCCCTCTGGGACCGGGACATAATCAGGAGTTTGTCATCAGGACTGTCTCATCAGGAGTCCACATCTTGTTTTCTAACACAACAGGTGCTATTTTGATCTACATTGTTATTGTTGACTTGTTTCATTCACTTCAGACCAACATAACTCACCATTATAATTTAAAACCAGATGCTCTTCCTCAAATTTAAAGATAATTATTGTTGGTATTATTAAGGATAATTTGTTTACTTCGGTCTTTAGGCGCCATCAGTTCTTGAATCCAGGGCAATACAGCCACCTGGCTCCACACACAGTGACTACACTTTTTTTTTTACATATGTTGTGGCACCTGGTGTTCCCAGAGGTCTCCCATCCCAGCACTAACCAGGCCCTGCCACAAATCGGCAAAGTAGGGTTAGGGTTCTATAAAACTCAAATAAAAACACAGAGGAGCACACGACTCACGAGGTGTTAAAATCCAGACAATAAAACTGGATTGTGACAGTCCTCTCAGTCTCCTTGAAGTTTCAGGGCTCAGTCTCAGAGCATTGGCCTTGGAGCCTGAAGGTCATGGGTTCGAGCCCATTACGAGACCCTCTCTACCGACTTCCACTGATGTCTGCTGTCATTGTGTCCTTGGGCAAGACACTTAAACCCACTTTGTCTGAAGCCCCCGCTGAAAAATCAAGGCTACACTGCTCCTGACAGCAGCCATCCTCCTGTTGACTCAGCAGCTTTATTAAGGGGAGGAAGATGGATGGAGAGTTTTTGCTCTTAAATCTGTGTTTTATTACCTGTGTCGACCTATGTCCAATAAAAATAATATTAGCCCCAAACGACTTGATTGCAGTTTAAAAACATATATTTAACATTCATTTCTTATGAAAAACTACATTCAAGCAGCTAAAACTTAAAAAAAAAAGCACAATTGATGTTATTTTTAGTAGATAAATCTCACCAAGATCAGTGTATGTTTTTTCTGTGTTTTTGCTCAACACTTGCTACTGGCCGATCCATCCATTTCCTTCCGCTTTATCCATTGCCGGGGTTTCCAGTCCGAGCAGAGACACGGCCAGACTTTTCTATCTTCCTCCAGCTCATGGGGACTCCCTAGACTCCCAGTCCAGAATCTCAGTCCCTCCAGAGTCTTCCCCCGCGGCCTCCTGGGACATGTCCTGAACACCTCCTGGGAGCTGTCGAGGAGGAATTCGAACAGAAGTCAAACACAGAAACTACAACCTCCTCCCGAGAGACTGAGCTCCTCGTACTGTCTCTGAGGGACTGCCCAGGTCCATATGGTACAGGCCCTTTAAGGTATGATGTACAGTATCTGTGTTTTTATATAGGACTAGACTGACCTGGTAAAATAGGACCAGAAAGATCTGTTAAAATAGGACTAGAAATAATAAATAGAAAGGAAAACATTGAAAAAGGTATATATTCTAATAACATGTTTATATACATTTGTACAGACACGCATACATCAACCTACACACACGCATGCGCACACACACACACACACACACACACACGCATACATCAACCTACACATGCACACACACACACACACGAACACACACACACAAACTCAGACACACACGTTCTCCTCGTGTCTGCGTAGGTTTCCACCAGGTGCTCCGGTTTCCACCAGGTGCTCCGGTTTCCCCTACCATTAAAAACATGCACAATAGAATGTATCGAGTGACTGAACGCATGATGTTTGGTCGGAGGCTTTGTGGACCAGTGTGAAGCAAACGTAAAATAATGTCTGATTTATGAACATTCTAATGCACTTTGTGAGACCTTGTTGTGTAAAATGCGCTACATAAACAAACACGACTCAGTAAAAACGTCTGTGGGAGGTTTCCGTGTTCCTCTGTGTCATAATGAACCTGGGCAGCAGGAGCTTCCAACAGTCACTGATGCCTCCTCTGATGAATGGCTCCTGGGGGCCCCTCTGACAGCGCACACATGCCCACCCATGTCCCCGCTGTCACCGTGTGCACATTCATCAACAGTGACATCAGCGTCTCTGCTCCAGGCCCTACATGCTGTAATGTGCCCGCTGTGATTACCCAGGGCTCCCGGGGGCCTCTGCCTCGGCCCCGCAGCTTAATTAATTAAGAAGTGAGCGTGGCGGAGGTACTACAGGCAGTGTCACCTGAACTCACCCTTCTCCACAAGTAGTTTAGGATAAATGATGGTTTTAAACTGGAAACGAGGAGGAGGGATTAAGATTCTGTTTGTGAATCACTGCGGGAAATTTCAGTGTTACACAACAGTAGGAATATATGTGTGTGTACTTATGTATATATGTATAAATGTGCGTACTGTATGTAATTATGTGTGCATTTCCATGTGTTTATGCACATCTGTATAATTCAGTATAATGTAAAACTTTTGTTATGTTTCAGGACAGTATCCAGTATTTAGTTTTCTTTTATAAACATGTTTTCTATTTCTTTTTAGTCCCTTTCAAGCAAAGAGCATCACAATGTAAAATTATGTAATCTGTGTTAATATATATATATATATATATATATATATATATTGTTTACTATAATGTTTAGGATACCACAAGTTTTTGATGATTTTTTTGTTTTGTTTTTGTTTAATGCTCATGCTTGAAATGAAATGATTCATTCATTCATTCAATACTGTGACTACAGTAGTTCATCACCGCTGTGTTTGGAAAGAAAGAATAATGATGTGAAGAGACTTTGAGAGGCCTGAAAAGTGCTGTTTTATTATTATTATTATCATAATAATTATTTAAAAATGGCTTAAACAACAACATCTTGTTCATGGTGTGTAAACTTAAGTGAACAAAAAAAAAAAAACGCCCTAAATATATATTTACAGTATATATCTATTTTTTACATAGATATGACAGTTATATATTGTCTACAATTCCCATGAGAGCGTGCTGATTGGCCGAGGGCCTGGACCAATGGCAGGAGGCACAGGCTCAAGTTTTTGCGGCGGTAATGATTGGACTTCTCCGATACGACGCCTTTGATGGATCACTCATTTATCATCTGGACCTAACGATGTTAATGATGTCACTGTGGGTTTGTCTCAGAGAAACACGATTAGCTTTATACACGTAAAAAAGTTTGTAATTTGCAGTAAATCCACATTTGAAAAACTGTGCAAGACTCGCCCAGTGCGCACCACACAAATTTACAAAAAATAACAATCTCACTCCGGCCTGTGGGGGTGTACCCGGAAACGAATTTACCCAATGCTTTTGTTTGGTGTTTTCTTTCTTTCAAAAGTGGCTCTTGGTTTTACACAACCTACAGTTTAGTTCGCTTAACTCTTGTCACTCCTTTATTTTAAATACGGCCAATATTCGTTTGCTGCTACCTTCCCGCTAAGCTGGGAAGGGATGATTTGGAGCTCATTATTCATGCTTTTGTGTCGTCACGTTTAGACTATTGCAACAGTTTATTTTCGTGTCTAAACAAAAAAGAGCTGTCTCGTCTCCAAATGGTTCAAAACTCTGCAGCGAGGATTTTAACTTGCACTAATAGAAGGGCTCATATTACCCCAATTCTTAAAGCCCTCCACTGGCTGCCGGTGTCTTACCGGTTTCAATTTAAAATCTTGGTGCTGACTTTTAGATCCTTATATGGTCAGACGCCTTCTTACATCAGAGATCTGATTCAGCCCTATGTCCCCTCTCGTCCTCTGAGGTCTGCAGATAAAAATCTCTTGATGGTTCCTCGCATTCGTTATCGAACCAGAGGAGACCGATCCTTCCAGGCTGTCGCACCTAGACTCTGGAACGATCTCCCGCTCTCTCTACGATCACTTGACTCTGTTGATACATTTAAATCCCAACTCAAGACGTTCTTGTTCAGTCGAGCGTTTTGAAAGTACGGTTTTATGGGCTGAAATGACTGTCTCCACTGTTGTTTGATTGTGTAATTTTTTCTTGTGTTTTTAATTATTGCTTGTTTTTGATGTGAAGCACTTTGTGACCTTCTGTCTGAGAAAGGTGCTATATAAATAAACTTTGCTTGCTTGCTAAGCTAGCGGCAAACGCTTTCTTGCTGTAGACTTTAGGAGATCACCATGGCAACAAGTCTGCTGTCGTGACGCTAACGTAAAATAAAAATGTGGATATCAGCTCCGGCATCGGGTCCTATATGGTATGAGCATGAGCAAAAGCTTATGGTATCGACCTGATACCAGTATCGGTATCGGTGCATCTCTGGTTAGGACCAGTAAGGAGTCTGAAGCAGCTGCAGGTGTCAGTGGTACAGTATTTTGGAGAGTAAGTAGTTGTAAGTAAGTAAGTAAGTTTATTTATATAGCACATTTTACAGACCAAGGTCACCCAAAGCGCTTTTCAATGTTCAGAGTTCAGATGTTGTTCCAATCATTCCACACACGGTGATGACGGAAGCAATCAACACCACCCATTCACTCTCTCATTTACATTCAGACCTATTGTGCATGTTTTTAGTGGTAGGGGAAGCCGGGGCGACAGTAGCTCAGTTGGTAGAGCATTGGCCTTTGGGCCTGAAGGTCGTGGGTTCAAGCCCACCGCAAGACCTACTTCACGACTCCCACTGATGACTGCTGTCGTTGTGTCCTTGGGCAAGACACTTAACCCCACTTTGCCCAAAGCCCCAACTGAAAGATCTCAGCTCCTGTGGACTCACCACCTGCAGGAGGATCAGTGAGGGGCTGGTGCTCTGTGTACTGGGTGCAGCTCTGCCTGCCACCCCCCCGACCCAGAAATGGATTAAGGGGAAGAAAATGGATGGATGGAAGCCGGAGCACCCGAAGGAAACCTACGCAGACACGGGGAGAACATCCAAGGACCTTCTTGCTGAGAAGCGAGAGTGCTATCCACTCAGCCACCGTGCCGCCTAAGACATAAGAGGAAGAAGAAATGATAATACAAATAAATATATACAATTATCAGGCCAAATTAGCTCAGTTGGTAGAGCATTGGCCTTTGAGCCTGAAGACTTTCTCCCCCAATATCCATTGATGTCTGCTGTCAATGTGTCCTTGGGCAAGACACTTAACCTCTGCAAACACCAGGTGCCACAGTGGGGAGGCTGCGGCTGTAAAGTGCCAAACTGCCGTTGTGTCCTTAGGCAAGACACTTCCCCTTCATTGCCTAGAATGAGTCTGGTGTGTTTGTGAATGGTTGGGGCCGATGGCACAGACTGGTTGCCTCGCTTCTGTCAGTGTGTCCCAGGGCAGCTGTGGCTACAGTAGTTGTTTATCACCACCGTGTTTGGAGAGAAAAAAAAATGATGTGAAGCGTCTTTGAGTGTCCAAAAAAGCGCTATAAAAAACCGATGCATTATTATTTTTATTATTATATTCTATAAATGCAACTTCCTAACTTCACTTGAATAAATCCTCAAATCAGTCAGAAGATCGGTATTAACAAACATGCTGCTGTCGTTTGTGGCATGTTTTCTCTCCATTTCTCACCGTTGCTGCTCCTTTGTGATAGAACCAGGTGATTCCAGACACACACACATCGCTCTACAAATACACAACAATAGCACTGTGACTGTATCTTTCACTTGTAAACAGCGACACGCCATCGGGCAAACTGTGCTCCGGAAATAAAGCCATTGTCGGCGTCTGCAGCTGAAAGAGGAGGGAAAGAGAATGCCGCTGAAGCCATATTGAAAATCGGTAAACAGGCCTTTGAAATGCTCTCGGCGATGAAAATATGTAATATAAATAAAGGCCCACACGCTTTGAAAGGGAAACCGTGCTTCCTGTCCTGGGGCTCTCTGGAGGGAAACGCCCACTCAAAACGCCATCGCTCTCGGATTCCCAAAGACCAGTCTGTCGTCAGGTCCCAACTGCGGCTCCAAAACACGCCAGGCCGGTTAACACACTCACACTCTCCATGTGCACCAAATGCACTGATCTTTAAGCTCCGCCCACTCCTGGGTTCTTTTAGTTATGTCTGGAAAAAAACGGCAATTTCATTAAGCAAAACATGGTTGTTAGGAGCAGGATCCAGAAGTTGCAGTGATTCACAGCGAAGGTGATAGACGTGGGATTAAACAGGAACTGGTCTTGATATTGTTACCAGGAACTGGTTGTTCTGTCCCTATCAAATAAACATAATAATAATAATCATGTGAAAGAACAGACATACCATTAAAGTAACAGACATACCATTAAAGTAACAGATATACCATTAAAAGAACACATACCATTATAGTATGGTATGTACTGGGAATTAAGATATTAAGATTTATTAAGATTTATTAAGATAATTCATATATACCATTCAAAAATACTGTAAATACCTTTAAAAGAAAAGACTTAAGAACTGATAAACCATGTAATTTAAAATTATTTAAACAGCATTGGCCTTTGGGCCTGAAGATAGTGGGTTTGATCCCCCCACGAGACCTACTCCAACTGCTCCCACTCATGTCTGCTGTCGTTGTGTCTTTGGGCAAGACACACATTGCCTGAAGCTCCAGCTGTAAGACCAAAGCTGTGTCACCGCTGACGAAGAAGCAAACATCTTCCTATTTTTCTTTCTTTTTTCTGCCTGAGATGTTGCTGCAGTTCAGTGATCATGGTTTTACACTGGTCCAGACCAGAGCAGAGAGGATTCATGGTTTTACACTGGTCCAGACCATAGACTGTATATATTAACGGACAGAGTCACGCCTATCTCCGCCGTTCTAACTAATGGGCCAAAAAATGTGCTCTACTGGAGCAGTCCAAAATGGCCGCAAGTGGTCCCGCCCACAAGAAAATTGTGAAAAAACGTATCTGCGCATACGTCAGCCGGCGCAGCTCCATTCATTTGAACGAGAGACTTCAAAAATTCACAGCGAGTAAACTAGAGTGGTCCAAACAAATTCACCCCCCTCAGCATTGACACACATGTGGAACGGTGCTTTGGGCCAAGAGCCAACTTTTGGTCCAAGTTTGGTATTGCAAGCATGTCAGCGCACGTCATTTTGGCCACTTTTGAGCTGGGACCCGCCCCCACTGGTCCAGACCAGAGCAGAGAGGATTCATGGTTTTACACTGGTCCATACCAGAGCAGAAAGGATTCATGGTCCGAACAAAGTGGATCAGATGAAAATTCAACTTGAGGAATGCTAACTTTAGGAAAAATGCTAACGAAGCATTTAGCATTTTACTTTGGACCAGAGCAGAGAAAATGGTCTAACCCAAGTTCCACCTCTGCTGCTGTGACCTGAAGGACTGTTGTTATTATTATTATTAGATTTTTAGAATGAACAATTACATGTTAAATGTTTACTGAACGGGCGACAGTGGCTCAGTTGGAGAATTGGCCTTTGGGCCTGAAGGTTGTGGGTTTGAGCCCAACAAAATATCTGCTTCCCGACTCCCACTGATGTCTGCTGTCGTTGTGTCCTTGGGCAAGACACTTAACCACACTTTACCTGAAGCCCCCACTGAAAGAACAAGGCTCCTGTGGACTCAGCACCTGCAGGGGATCAGTGAGGGGCTGGTGCTATGTGTACTGGGTGCAGCTCTGACTGCCACCACCCCGAACCAGAAATGGATTGAGGGAAAGAAAATGGATGGATGGATGGATTTTTGCTGATACAGGACACCTGAATTTCTCCTACAGGGATCAATAACGTATCTATCTATCTGCAGAGGATCAGAGGGACTGGCGCTATATGAGGACTGGGTGCAGCTCTGATTGTCACCCCATAAATGGACTAATAAAAGGGTAGAAAATGAATGAATGAATGAGTTTGACAGCCCTGGTCTAGAGCCATTAATAATGTATCACGTATTCACTTTTCAAGTATACAATTCAAAAACATAATGGTTGGTAATAAATACTAGGGACTAATACAAATACTGGAACGTACTCCTTGTCTATATTGTATACCAACAAATGCATATTCACATACAGTGGGGCAAAAAAGTATTTAGTCAGCCACCGATTGTGCAAGTTCTCCCACTTAAAATAATGACAGAGGTCTCTAATTTTCATCATAGGTACACTTCAACTGTGAGAGACAGAATGGGGAAAAAAAATCCAGGAATTCACATTGTAGGATTTTTAAAGAATTTATTTGTAAATTATGGTGAAAAATAAGTATTTGGTCACTTCAAACAAGGAAGATCTCTGGCTCTCACAGACCTGTAACTTCTTCTTTAAGAAGCTCTTCTGTCCTCCACTCGTTACCTGTATTAATGGCACCTGTTTGAACTTGTTACTGTATCTGTATAAAAGACACCTGTTCACAGCCTCAAACAGTCAGACTCCAAACTCCACTATGGCCAAGACCAAAGAGCTGTTGAAGGACACCAGGAAAAGAATTGTAGTCCTGCACCAGACTGGGAAGAGTGAATCTACAATAGGCAACAAATCAGCTGTGGGAGCAATTATCAGAAAATGGAAGACATACAAGACCACTGATAAGCTCCCTCGATCACAAGATCTCATCCCCGTGGGGTCAAAATGATCATGAGAACGGTGATCAAAAATCCCAGAACCACACGGGGGGACCTGGTGAATGACCTGCAGAGAGCTGGGACCAAAGTAACAAAGGTTACCATCAGTAACACACTACGACGACAGGGAATCCAATCCTGCAGTGCCAGACGTGTCCCCCTGCTGAAGCCAGTGCATGTCCAGGCCCGTCTGAAGTTTGCCAAGAGCACATGGATGATACAGCAGAGGATTGGGAGAATGTCATGTGGTCAGATGAAACCAAAGTAGAACTGTTTTGGTATAAACTCAACTCGTCGTGTTTGGATACTGAGTTGCATCCTAAGAACACCATACCTACTGTGAAGCATGGGGGTGGAAAAGTCATGCTTTGGGGCTATTTTTCTGCTAAGGGGACAAGGACGACTGATCCGTGTTAAGGAAAGAATGAATGGGGCAATGTTTCGTGAGATTTTGAGCCAAAACCTCCTTCCATCAGTGAGAGCTTTGAAGATGAAACGTGGCTGGGTCTTCCAGCATGACAATTAGTAGTCAGTAGTCTTTATTTATATACCGCCTTTTCACTGCAGATCTGAGTCTCAAAGCGGTTTACAATTGTCAATTTTGGGCATTTGTCTCTCACTCCACACAGAGATGGGAGCGGGGTCGCCAGTACAGGAGGCGGATGCCAGAACTATTGGACATATTTTTAGTGGTAGGGGAAACCGGAGTACCCGGAGGAAACCTACGCAGACACGGGGAGAACATGCAAACTCCACTCAGAAAGGCCCTGGTCCAGCCGAGATTCGAACCCAGGACCTTCTTGCTGAGAAGCGAGAGTGCTATCCACTCAGCCACCGTGCCGCCCAATGATCTCAAACACTCCGCCTGGGCAACGAGGAGTGGCTCCGTAAGAAGCATTTGAAAGTCCTGGAGTGGCCTAGCCAGTCTCCAGACCTCAACCCCATTGAAAATTTGTGGAGGGAGTTGAAAGTCCTTGTTCACTGCTCTCGAGAAGATCTGCATGGAGGAATGGGCCAAAATACCAGCTACTGTGTGTGCAAACCTGGTAAAGACCTATGGTAATTGTTTTGACCTCTGTTATTGCCAACAAAGGTTATATTACAAAGTATTGAGTTGAATTTTTGTTATTGACCAAATACTTATTTTCCACCATAATTTACAAATACATTCTTTAAAAATCCTACAATGTGAATTCCTGGATTTCTTTTTCACATTCTGTCTCTCACAGTTGAAGTGTACCTATGATGAAAATTACAGACCTCTGTCATTATTTTAAGTGGGAGAACTTGCACAATCGGTGGCTGACTAAATACTTTTTGGCCCCACTGTATTCACAGATATGTTAGTAAGTAAGTAATCTTTATTTTTATAGAACTTTTCAACGACCAGAGTCACAAAGCGCTTTACAATTTTTGGGCATTTGTCTATCACTCCACACAGAAGACCCATGCCAGACCTATTGCACATGTTTTTAGTGGTAGGGGAAACCGGAGCACCCGGAGGAAACCGGAGTACCCAGTGGGGCGGCTGTGGCTGTAACGTGCCAAACTGCCGTTGTGTCCATAGGCAAAGTTTCCTCCGTGAGAATCATGATGTGGGTAACGCCACAGGGTTATTTACTTTATTAGACACTAAAAACACTTCACACCCCATTGCCTAGAATGAGTCTGGTGTGTGTGTGAATGGTTGGTGCTGGTCAGAGGGGCCGATGGCACATACTGGTTGCCTCGCTCCTTCAGTGTGCCCCAGGGCAGCTGTGGCTACAGTAGTCGTTCATCACCACTGTGTATGGAGTGAATGAATAATGACATGTAAAGCGTCTTTGAGTGTCCAAAAAAGCGCATTATAAAACTGATGCATTATTGTTGTTACCCAGAGGAAACCTACGGGGACATGGGGTGAACATGCAAACTCCACTCAGAAAGGCCCTGTTTATTCCTGAATAACAACCAGATGATTCTGTTCTCACAATATTATTGAATTATTATTCATATTTTCATATTGTTACTTTAATGTTATTTTTTGTGTGAAATGTGTGAGCTTCTGGGACAACACGATCTCCCTGTGGATCAATAAAGTCTAAGTCAAGTCTTTACTGTCATGAGTAAAAGGACTTTCTGTGAAGGAAACTCCAGGAGCTCATTCTGCAGTGAACACTTTTGCACCAGGTGTGACACGGAAGTACACATAGTCCAGAGCTGAACATTACAGCCAAAATGAAAAACTATCTCCAAATGACAGTAGGAAGTAGAACAAATCCCTTCTGATCATTTGCACAAACCTCATAAAGTTTAGCTCCACAAAAACCTGAAGTGACTGAGGGTCTCGTTACAAAATGCATTTCCTGAGCGTCCCGGGCCACACGCCTCTGGACCATACATCAAACTCACATCCCCGGCCCAGCTCTGACCCTCCGCTGCGGGGTCTCTAATGGTATCCCCCGTCTTGGCTCAAACCAGGCGCCGTTTTCACTGACGATACGCCTTTTTTGATCTATCTGCTGAAGTAGAGGAGTGCACGGGTCAAGGCGGCAGATCTGCTGGTCAGCTGTGCACGGCCTGAAGCGGACGCTGGTTCATTACTGCTGACTTCACTGCTGTGTTTTAGGTCATTTTACAGAAATATCTGATGGGGTCTGGCTCCGGGTGGTCCTCCCATGGTTTCAACTTAGCCACAAACTTGGACGATGTATGTTCAAGGCATATTATTTTCTTTATTATGAAAACATGTTTGAAAGCTGCGCTGAGGATGTAGATTTTTTTGAATATTTGTAAATGTGGTCATTATAAAAACAACACAAATGGAATCACTGATCATAAAATGACAATTGTGGATTAATTATTAACTCAACATGGTGAGAGGACGTGTAACATGCACAGATGTAAACAGTGCGATACATTACTGCACTAAAATACACAGCACTTTATACTTGCTTCTTTAATACCAAAGGTAGAAATGTTATACTTGTTTTATAATTTAAAAAGCGTGACCATATTTCACCAATCCTCGCATCTTTGCACTGGCTTCCAGTCAAATTTAGAATTGATTTTAAGGTTTTGTTGTTTGTTTTTTAAAGCGTTAAACGGACTGGCCCCTCAGTACGTCACAGACCTCATTGAAGTCTACACCCCAACGCGCGCTCTGAGGTCTGAGGGCCAGCTCCAGCTCGTGGTTCCTAAGACGAAACGTAAAACTCGAGGGGACAGAGCGTTCTCCGTCGTCGGCCCTAAGCTGTGGAACGCTCTGCCCCTCCACGTCCGAACAGCCACAACATTGGAGTGTTTTAAATCTCCTCTTAAAACTCACTTTTATTCTCTGGCTTTTAACACCCGCGTGAGTTGTGTGGTCCCTGTGTCTTTTTAAATATTTTTTTTTTTAGTGTTTTATGATTTTTATTGATTTTATAAATTGATTATTTATTTATTTATTTTTTATTCTATTTTTTGTGTACTTTTTTGTGCAGCACTTTGGAACTGTTCTGTTGTTTAAATGTGCTATAGAAATAAAGTGGATTGGATTGGATTGGATAATTTAATTTAATTTAGGAATAGTTATTGTTCATTTATCTGTGTGCTCCTCATTCCTTCTGTTCTGTAACCGCTGATGCAACACTGACATTTCCCCACTGTGGAAAAAAACTGTACTTTTTTTACATTCATATTGCTTTCATTTATGTATTAATTAATTTATAATTCCTTTAACCAAACAAGAACATTCATTGTTTTTGTTCCATGGTCCATGTTACTACCACGGCAGTGCGGTGGCAAGCTTCTCAGCGAGAAGGTCCTGGGCTCGAATCCCGGTCGGCACCGGGCCTTTCTGAGTGGAGTGTGTCTGTTCTCCCTGTGTCTGTGTAGGTTTCCTCCAGGTTCTGCGGTTTCCCCTACCACTAAAAATGTGTCCATTAGGTCTGTGTGACGACCGCGCTCCCCTCCCCCATGAAGTGTAAAGTTAATCTTATCTCTGTGAAGAGTGAGAGAGTGAGGTCTGTGAAAGGCGCAATATGAATAAAAACGTACTTACTTTTACATACAGCGGAAAAAAACATGCAGCTCAAAGGGCCTTTATAGCTTCCTCTGAGCAGAAACCATTAAAGTCCCCACATTGTCCACTGGGGTCAGGCTGCAAATGTGTGAGGAAACACATAGTAATGAAATGAAAGAGAAAAGAAAACGCAATTCGTGAGAAACACACGTAAATACCACACCAGGAAAGGGCACATCAAAGCTGCTGTGTTTTCATACTGGGCCTGGCCTCTCGCAATAAAACACGCAAGAGGCACTTCATAAAGGGGGGTAACGGGGGGGACAGGAAGTGCCCAAAACGGTTACATCCCATCCTGAGAATCCCGTGCCACTGTCCCCATGTCGGGAAAGAACAGGTACAGCCAGTGTTTACCAGGAAACGGGATGGTTCCAGATCTGAGGCCCGACATGTGCAAAACAAAAGCCTGTCTGTGATTATGGGTCGAGAACACACAAAGACAATGTGTAAGAAAATGAAAATGCGGGTTCGTAGACGTCAGCAGGTTTCTTAGAAGTTTGTTTACGGCCAGAACAAGTCGTGACGATGTGTTGTTGGAACTGGTTCAAACCTGGAAGGAAGTAGAGCTTGTAAACCAGCGACTATTGAAGCTAGTTTCCTCCGTGAGAATCATGATGTGGGTAAAGCCACGGGGTTATTTACTTTATTAGACGATTTCAAGAGATGTATTTAGGAATGTGTTTGAAAAAATAAAATTGCAATCGAAATAGTAGTTTTTGTGGTTTCAATCCTGCTATTTTTTTATTTCTTTGTAAATAAAAAGGGGGCTAAATATGAGCAAAACATCCACAGTTTGGGAAAATATCTCTTGATTTTATTATTTTTTGAAACTTCTAAAATAGACAGCTCCTCGGGTGGCGCTGGATTTACCTTTATCTTATGATTTATTTATTTATCTTTTTGTGAACGGATGCGTGTGTCGTTTGGTGGTGGGTCTTTTGTTTTGACGTGAAGCTGTTTCGTTTTGTATGAAGATAAATAAAGAATTATTGATTGATCTGATCTTTTCATATTAATGTTTTGCACAACTCAGATCTGAGGGAAATAATAATAAGAACGAGGATTTACATAATTATTTACATTAAGATCATTTCAGTGAATGTTTTATTTCAAATAAAACCCAAATGGGCTTTTCCTAAAAGGGTTAGGGTGAAATGTGTGTGAATTGCATATTAGGTTATATTTGTGTTTTTGTGTTTTGTAGTTTTCTTGGACAGCACTCTCGCTTCAGAAAGAACGCCCTCGGTCAAATCATGGTCATAACAGAGCTTTTCTGAGGAGTTTGCATGTTCCCCAGACACTACACTGTTACACCGTCTGCTCCTGACCAGTGTGGGCGGGCCCCAGCTCCAAAAGGTCCACGAGCATGTGCACATGCTGCAATCTCACTGTGGGGGTGTACCCGGAAAGAGAATTACCCAATGCTTTAGTATGATGTCTTCTTTCTCTGGAAAACCTCTTTACAGGATGGTCCAAAAGTGGGTCTTGGTCCAAAAGTGGCTCTTGGTCCAAAAGTGGTACAGTACTTGGTCAAAAAGTGGTTCTTGTTCCAAAAGTGGCTCTGGCCTTTTGGTTCCAGATGCTGTCTGAGGGGAGTAAATGTTTTTGGACCAGTCTAGTTTAGTCGTTAAATGAATGGGGGCTAGTGCAGCTAACGCACAAATAACGCGGCCATTTTGAAAAAGCCTCAGAAGGCTAAAGTGATGTTTATGTTCCTGACAGAGGCCCTTGGAGTCGTTGCAGGTTGGATCAAAAGTAGAGGAAAATGGGGACAATAATTAAGAATAAACTTATATCCTGATAAAAATGTGTCTTTTCAAACGTATTTATGAAAACGTCAGAAATATCACAACATATATGAAAACATGTTATAAAAGATGTTTTACTTTACACTGGTAAAACCCAACATGATCTCACAGTTTTCCATCAGGTTGTCAACCCTCCAAATCCCTTTGGTCCTGTCATTAAACCTGCATCATTTTATATCTTGTAATGACAGTAAAACAATTGAAAGATGTTTAAAAATACCATTGAGCACGTCCATTTGAATCCATCTTTTCTCCAAAATGAACGTTTTCCATGAAGTGATGTCAAGGAAATGGCTCCAGTCCCATCCTTCAGCGAGACCGATCGATGCCTCTTTGGCTCCTCTCGACTCTGACCTCTGTTCTTTAATTGTCTCTTGATATGCAACAAATTAATTCTACCTAATGGAGTGAAAGGGGTCAGCGGACTCTGACCCGCTCGGACAGAAGGCCGGACGTCTGAATTGTGGAGCAACGATTCCCTCGGGTTCGATTTGAAGAAGTTAATAGTTTTATTATGCAGAGTTTGAAGACGGACCTGTAACATAGATTCATTATTCTGTCGTTAGGGCGCCACTCTGCTTTATAAATGTGTAAATATTTATCTTAACCAGCAGCGTTTGTCCCAATCAAGCTTTGCACGTCCGGTTTAGGGTCACACTTGGAGAAAGAGATGGACATGGAGACTAAAGGAGCATTGACGAGTGAATAAATCCTAGTTTGTGTGAGCGTTTCTAACCGAGAGGACTCTGCCTCCGTCCAAGGGCAGTATCGATCCTGGTTTTTTCAGCCGAGTTCATGACTTTATTATTGCAAAGTGTTGTGTTTTTTTTTCAAACCACAACAAATTTAATTATGTAAGAAAATCCATGTGACCAGTTCCTCGCTCTCAAAATAGTTTGTTGAAATCAAAAGCATGTATTTTTGATGACTTTAGATCACTTTTTTTCAGACAGAAACAGTGAAAAACTCACAGGGAAAGATATTTCACTTACTCTACAGGATTTAGAATTGAACACATGATGCCTGAATGATACATATTGAGTCATTGCATATGTACAGTATTATACAGTATAAATATGGGGTTATACAGCATTATGGTATATTTTTAATGTGTTTTTCCATGTTTGTTCTCTCGTGTGTAGCTCTCTGCCTCTTCTTTCTACTCTCCTATTCTCTTGAGCAGTAAGACACATTTTTGTCATGAATTAATTAAATGAAGGACCCAAAATGCAAGAATGCCAAAAATTATGATTTAATGAAGATCAAATACAAGTCCAGAGTAAAAACAAACTCAAAAACCCAAACCACTGGAACCAGGAACACAGACAGACAATGAGAGAGGACCAGCAACAAGGAGAGGAGCACAAGTACATATAGACACTCACAGACACAGGTACATATGGACACAAACATACACAGGTACATATAGACACACACAGACACAGGTACATATACGGTAGACACATAGAGACAAAGGTACATATAGACACACAGAGACACAGGTGAAACACATGAGGCACGGGGAACAGGAAGTCACACTAAAACAAAACCTTAGAACTGAAATCAAAATAAAAACATTTACACAAATATAATCCACACCGTGACGGTTTTAGAAACAGCCATGTACAAGAATGTTTACTATTCACTTCAACAAATAAAGATTACATAAGAAATAGATCATTTACTGTATGTTTTTATGTTACATATTTCAGACAATGATTCGGGAAGTATCGTTTTGGGGAGACCAAAGGAACCCAGAGATTTCCCACCTGTAAATCTGAGCATCTGGAAGAACGCTGGGAACAACCCGGAACAGAAGGATTATTGTGTATCCAGCAGTCATTGTTATTTTTTCTGTCAAATCATGCAGTTTTTCTCTATATCTCTATAACTTTCCACATTTTCTTTTAAAACCTGTAACATTATTTATTATTTGGAGCAAAAAAAAAAAAACCTGTAAAATCTCCCAGGAACTTGAGTGAGAGCAGGTGCAGATGTGTTTGTCTGTCCAGCTGTGTGCGTCCGTGTGTGTGTCTGTGTGTGCGTCTATGTTTGCGTGTGGTGTGTGGATTTACCGCCCCAGCCCTGTGCATGTGTGTGTGCATGTGTGTGTCTGTGTGTGTGTGTGTATTTACCGTCCCAGCCCTGTGCATGTGTGTGTGCATGTGTGTGCGTGTGTGTATCTGTGTCTGTGAGTGTGTGTGGATTTACCGCCCAGCCCTGTGCGTGGTGGGGCAGCTGGGTGGTAGTGTGGGGGGTGTTGAGGGTCCGGTCAAGGCTGCTTCCCTCCTCTGGTAACCTGAAAGGATAGAGGCTGCTGACAGAGACCTGCTCCGCGCTGAAAGAACACTTCCTCCACAGAATATCCCCGAGTTACAGTTTGGGAATAAGGTCTGGGATTTGATAATTGTTTTCATCCAACAAAAGGAAAATAATTGAGAATACACTGAGTATGATTCAATTATTGATTTGATTTGATTATTTTGTTTGAGGGCTGTGCTAAAAGTCAGACTTTTTGGGTCAGACACTTTATTAGATGAGATGCAATTTGATGGTAAAAGTACTTTTATTTTGACTGTTTGTTTGGTTTTAGTTTTACTTCAAAAAAAAAAAAAACTAAAGTAATGTTATTTGGAAAGAGAAAATTGGATAAAACTGTTAACATATTTATTGATGATGTTCAAATTGAAAGGGTCCAGCAAAATTTGTTCCTGGGGGTGATGCTGGACGAAAATATTTCCTGGAAACCCCATATTAGTTATTTACGTTCAAAAGTTGCCAAGTGTGTTGGTGTCATCAAGAAATGTAGTTGTGTACTAAATGTAAAAGCACTGCAAATATTGTATCACTCACTTGTAATGTCACATTTGAATTATTGTATTGAAGTTTGGGGAAATTGTTATAAAACAAACCTATTGCCTTTGATTACACTCCAGAAAAGAGCACTTAGGATCGTTCACAAAGTCCCTTACAATGAGCACACAAACCAGCTTTTTATTAATAACAGTGATTTAAAATTAGAGGACTTGGTCAATTATAAAACTGCACAAGTTATGTTCAAGGTATCAAAACACTCTCTTCCAGCAAACATCCAAAATCTTTTTCGTGATAGAGACACTCAGCTCCAAGTGAATTTGAGAAGAGTCCATAGATTATACCAACCACGAGTCAGAACAACACTCAAGTCTATGTGTATTTCTGTAAGAGGAGTGAGTTTGTGGAATGGACTCACTGAGGACATAAAAAACTGTTTAAATTTGACCCAGTTCAAACGACATTTTAAAAGCCTTGTGATGGAAAAGTACCTGGGTGAGAGAACATGATACCTTTATGTAATTGTAATTGTGATAGTAGGAGAGGGGTGTGGGGTTGGTGAGTATTGGGCCTGTGTGTTTGTTGTGTTGTGTTGAATATTGAATGTCTTGTGTTGTAATTATTTGTGTAAATGATTTGTCTGCAAGTGGAGTGTGTGGGGGGGGTGGTTTTGAATAAGCGTAAGCTTCCATCATCCCCCTTTCAAACCAAGCAGACCTTGTATTTTGTTTTTCCTGTTTGTATACACCTGCAGGTTTGAAATAAATGAAATGAAATGAAATGAAACTTCCTGTCTTGATTGTCTGCCCCGCCCTGATGTGTTTCAGCCAGTGGGGGCGGGTCCCGGCTCAAAAGTGTTCAAAATGACGTGCGCTGACATGCTGCAATACCATCCTGGGCCGATGGGGGTGGACCCATGTATAATAAGAATTATACAATGCTAACATATAGCATTAGCTGAACTCTGGAAAACGTCTTTACAGGATGGTCCAAAAGTGGCTCTTGGCCCAAAGCTCCGTTCCAGATGTGTGTCCATACTGAGGGGAGTGTTTTGGACCAGTCTAGTTTAGTCGCTGTGGACTTTAGAAGTCACTCGTTAAATGAATGGGGCTCGTGCAGCTGCCGCATGCACATATGTATTTTCTCACATTTTCCAGCCCCTGCGGCCATTTTGAAACTGCCCATAGACCGCGGAAGTTGTTGCACATTAGTGTAATAATTACAGAACGGAGGAGATAGGCGTGACTACGTCCGTTAATATTTACAGTCTATGGTTTCAGCTGTGTCTGTGTCTACAGTATATGTACCTGTGCTCCTCTGTGTCTATATGTACCTGTGTCTCTCTCTGTCTATATGTACATGTGTCTTTCTGTGTCTATATGTACCTGTATCTCTCTGTGTCTATATGTACCTGTGCTCCTCTGTGTCTATACGTACCTGTGCTCCTCTGTGTCTATATGTACCTGAGCTTCCGTCATGTGTCATATAAAGATAAAAGACTTGATCCAAGCTTTTATTGCCTCATACTGTGTCATTTTTTGCAGTGTAGCAGGTTCTTACTTTGTCTCTCACTACTGTCCTGTCTGTGCGCTGCAACACTGACATTTCTCCACTGTGGGACAAATACAGGATCTCTGTCTTATTTTATCTTAACATGAAGTGCAAACCAGATTCTATGGTCCGGGTCCACGGTCCGGGTCCATGGTCTTGGGGACACACAAACATAGTGAAAGGGATACACTGCTGCAGTTGTCTGACAGTAGCTTTGCTGCTAAATTTAATCCTGGAATTGTCTTCTAAAAACAGCCGAGGCATTATGTTGCTCTGAAGATGCACCGGGACAATGGAACACTGTGCATTCATTCATTCACGCATTCATTCGTTCATTCATTCATTTGTTCATTCATTTATTCACGGCCGATAAAGATTTTCATTTTACACACCAAAAATAGTTAAGACAGAAACTTTTTAGATTTGACGGTTTGGAAAATGTGATTTGACACAATTTACAATCACAAATGGCATAGGGTTAAATAAGCATAGGTACTTGATGACATAGGGTTAGAGGACCATAGGTACTTGATGGAATAGGTTTAGATGAGCATATGGACTTGATGACATAGGGTTAGATGAGCATAGGGACTTGATGGCATAGGTTTAGATAAGCATAGGTACTTGATGACATAGGTTTAGATGAGCATAGGGACTTGATGGCCTAGGTTTATATGAGCATAAGTACTTGATGGCATAGGGTTAAATCAGCATAGGTACATCCTCACTGTCCTTAGACCAGGCATGTCCAAACTCAGGCCCGGGGGCCAATTGCGGCCCTCAGTGTCAGTGTATGTGGCCCTATGCCTCGCTAATCCACAGTAGTCTATGAAATCATAAACACAAGTTCACTGTGTCATCCATCCAACTTCAGCTCAGCCCATATAGACCTCGTTCTAAAACCTAGTACGTCTAGACTTCAGTCATTGACCTGTGAGTTGGTGAGATGGTAAACATGTATCATTCAGCTAACTTCAGCTCAGTTATAGATATGTTTAAAGCTCAGAACAGCGCGATGTCAGTCAAGACAGTTTTTCAGTCCGTGATGTCGGCTCCTGGACTAGTCTGGTGAGGTTAAATGTTTGGAAACCCTTGCCTCGGACCCTCCTACTTTTCTGTTTGAACTCAAAAATTCATTTCTTGGCATATTTTTCTGGCACCATGACCAGCATAGAACAAATCCATCATTAAGTAAGTCATGTTTATTCATATAGCACATTTTACAGACCAAGTTCACCCAAAGCACTTTACAATGAACACACTGGTCCATCAAAGCCTCCGACCAAACACCATCCATTCACTCATTACATCCAGACCTAATGTACATGTTTTTAGTGGTAGGGGAAACTGGAGCACCTGGAGGAAACCTATCCAAGCACGGGGAAAACATGTAAACTCCACTCAGAAAGGCCCTGTTCCAACCGGGATTCGAACCCCCAAGAGGTATTGAATCTCAATGGGTTTTTTCCTGGTTCAATAAAGGTAGCTAACCACTCAGCCACCCTTTAGCCATTAAACCTTTATGAATCACAGTAACGACATGTGAAAAGTCTAAAAGCATGTCCCATCTGCTGCGTGTGCTTGTGTCCCATGGATTGGGTTCTATAGCGGTCCGTAAAGGCGACCCTGGCTGCCTGCTGAGAGTCTGTCCCCGTCGTTGTCACAGGAGTTGCTTTGTTATTTTTGAAGTAGCATGTGTTTGTCTAAAGGCCGGCTCCGGTTTCGCACTCGTCCACTCGCCACGAAAGAACGGCGACGGACGGCAAGTGCAGCAGCCGCACATTCTCCTTCAAAGGCCTGGACAAACAAGGAAGATTTTCAGGCCGTCGGAATCGAGGCTAAATCTGGATCTAACTTTGTGGCTTAAGTTAAACTGTTTTCAAACTGTTTTTAAACCCGGACAGATTTTTGTGAGGATCAGAGGAGAGACATTTACACTGTACATATACAATATTTACTGTAATTCACATGTTGAAAAAGAGTTGGGAAAATCTGAGCTTGGATCCAGGGTTTGTACATGTTACTTAAAGATATATAATAATAATAGCAATAATACGCAATTTATTATTATTTGTTTTATTTTTTCTGTCTTTTGTCTTACCGGTTTACGATGCATTTATCCCGTCTGCAGCTTGTGTATTTTGTTTTACTATTGCATTGTAAGTGGGTTTTCGTCACTGTGTTATGTAATGTATTGTATGTTTATATGTACATATTGTACATTTGGTGACTGTGTTGTCTGAAATAAATAAATTAAAAATATTTATGCATTGGTTTTATAAAGTGCTTTTCAGACTCTCAAAGTCTCTTCACATCATTATTCTTTCTCTCCAAACACAGCGGTGATAAACTACAACTGTAGCCACAGCTGCCCTGGGGCACACTGACAAAAACGATGCAACCAGTCTTGGCCATCGGCCCCTCCCACCACCACCAACCATTCACACACACACCAGACTCATTCTAATGTGGGGGAAGTGTCTTGCCCAAGGACACAGACACAGTTTGGCACTTTACAGCCGCCCCACTGTGGCATCTGCTGTTTCCACAGGTCTCCCATCACAGCACTAACCAGGCCCTGCCCTGCTTGGCCTCAGAGGTCTGATGGGATCCGGCTTTTCACATGCACGTGTGGTATATGAGAGTGTTATATTTGCCAAAGTTTAGGAAACTCTCTGCTCTTATTGGACAAGCTCGTATCACCAGAAGGATTGACAAGTGGGAGGACCAATAGTCTTGATGATCCACCCGGAAGTAGAAAATCCTCCCATATGCCTTTTTAGTAAACTTCTAGCTTCTTACACAAAAATGCCAGCTTAGTTATATCCCAATAATATCTGAGTGACTTAATTTTAAGATTCTATTTCCGATGTGGTTTAACGGCAAATGGCAAATACATTCTTGTTTGCCATTTGCAGTAAATCCACAGTGGAAAAAGCGTGCAAGACTCCCCCATTTTACCATACATCATATAGACAACAACAGTCTGAGGATGACGAACCTGTTATAGCTTAGAACCTTTTTATAGTTAGACTTTTCTCATCTTCTCATCTCGAGTCAAAACGATGAAACTGGAATCTTTATTCATCAAGCGAAGCCATCTCCTGCTTCATTTGATAATTGATGGAGCGGGTTAATTGCCTTGATCAGAGGTCATGCATTTGAATATTCCGAGTTTGGGCCTGAATCGGATCTGAATCGAACACGTCCAATGTTTATGAGATGAAAGCTAGTCCTGGGACCAGCCCCAATTAGGAATATTAAGGATGGTTTATTCCGATCGACGCCGGGATGGGCCACAGACATCCACATTAAGCCTGATGCATATTCATGACCCCGCTTTACTTTCGGGTGATCGGATATCGCATGTTAATTTGAGAAGTGCGTGTGGATTGTGATTGCTGCTCCCCACAGCCTCACCTCTAATATGGAGATGAACGCTCCATTTAAAACAAGGCCTGTCCACGGAGCTACATTTGATATTTCATTCATGCTGCGGAGACTGGAAATGGCCAAAACAAACAACAAAGCCCTCGCGTGGAGTCTCAAGAGGTCGTGCATAATTATTTTAGCTGCATCGGTCTGTTCTGTCAGCACACACACACACAAACACACACACACACACACATACGTAGGTAGTATGGCGTTATGGGGATACGGGGCTCGAAGACTCGCTGGGGAGACATCTTAAGCTTGTATCTGACCAGAGCTGCCGAGGTGTTAATTGCCCTCCTGAGTTAGCAGAAATTTTCAGGGTAAAAAGGTGCTATCCTTGATGGATCAGCACCGCAGCCACCGGTGAGCGACTCCCTCAATGTGGAAATGTATTGTGAATATCGGCCTCTCATTA
Organism: Knipowitschia caucasica; assembly: GCA_964034765.1. Taxonomy (NCBI): domain Eukaryota; kingdom Metazoa; phylum Chordata; class Actinopteri; order Gobiiformes; family Gobiidae; genus Knipowitschia; species Knipowitschia caucasica. The sequence continues at coordinate 20,255,681 of OZ035824.1, forward strand.
AAGCCAGACGGAACGACAGCTGGTTACAAATGCATGCCATAGATGTGTGTAGAGGCCCCCAAAAATTGTGTCTCAAAATGTGGTTCAACATGGCCATAGCTGCAGGTGAAAGCCAGATCCTGACAGACCTCTGAAGCAAAGCAGGCGGGGCCTGGTTTGTACGGTGATGGGAGACCTCTGTGAACACCAGGTGCCACAGTGGGGCGGCTGCGGCTGATAAAGTGCCAAACTGTGGTTGTGTCCATAGGCAAGCCACTTCCCCCACATTAGAATGAGTCTGGTGTGTGTGTGGTTGAAATTTACCTTTACCTTTACATGTTTTGTAAAAAAAAAAAACACATGATTTTACTATAAATATAAATAATGTAAATATAATAATTAAACATATTGATAAAAGTAGTCTGAGTATTTGGAATACAGGGACTACTTTTGTCCAGAGTAACAGAATACTTTATAAAATACATTTAGGTCATGTATTCTACAAAATATAAGAAAGCAAACATTGTAAGTTCTCCGTCTACAGTCCAGAGTGATGTGGTCATTAACATGTTCTGTCCCAACCAAAGGAACAATAAACAATAAATAAATAAGAATCAAAACAAGGTCAGGGATTTATTACTTGTTTACTTTATGGCCGAGTGATCTTGGGATAAAAAAATCATAATTTGTTTCCATTTCAAATACTTCCATTTAAAACAAAAGAATCAACTGCTAATACAAATACATTTTGTCAAAATGAGAGAAACTTTTTTTAAATGACATGTTTCTTCAGATTTTTTCCACTTAGTTTTCTTCAGTGGGAGAAAAAGACACATATTACATTTGCTCAAACACTTCTGAAAACGGACGGATCTGTCACGAAGGAGATTCCATTTGATCAATAGTTTATTTCTATTTGTGTTATTTTCTATTCTGAGGCTAATCAACAATTCTCTCACAACATTCGAGATTTCTGCTGTGGTTTTTGGTGATAAGGAAAAGTCCTAAAACTGTCAAAATCCAAAAGATTTTGTTTTTGCAGAATCCTGAATACATAAAGAATAGATACACACACAGACACACACACTAGACACACACACACTAAACACACGTATATGTGTGTATTAGTGTTAAAACATGTGCAGCTGCAGAACTGAGGACTTAATGATCAAAGGATGAATCTGTTAAATTTTTTACAAAAAGGCTTAAAATCTTTGATATTGATATTGATATTTGACATTGATATGAATATTTTTTTATTTTGACTGTTTTTATATAAGTCTATTAAATAATAATTATGAATTATTCTCATTTTCAAATTAAGTCAAAATTAAGTAAATATATATAAAATATGTTTTTTATTGTACACAATTTTTAAATAATATTAATGAATTGAAATGTTTAAAGTTTCACAGAAACAAAGACTTTGGTCGCAAGCAGATTCCACAGAAAACATCAACATAAATACCTTTATTTTACTGTTTTAAATCACACAAAGAAAACACTGAAGAAAAAACTACATGTGTCGTTAAAATGTGGTATTTAGATAAAATACTTTTTTTATGAATATTTCATTAGAACTAAAATAGAACGGATCCAGTTTGTCCTTTTTACCTTTGGCTTTAGCGCCATCTCTTGGAACATCCGTGCATTGCACATGTGTCGATTCAAAAAGTTCTCTCTGTGATTCCAGTTGGTGTTTTCATTATTCCAATTTAATTATTTATTAATTATTTATATTTTGTTTATTTATTCTATTTTTATATTTATATACATTTATTTGTTTTGCATTTTTTTGGGCAGCTAGAAGAGGTCGTACAATAATATTCATGATAATTATGTTATGGTTGGTTCGATAGAAACAGCTCAAACAGCTCAGAACAAATACATTTATAATTAGCAAACAATAGTAAAATCAACAACACTTTAGGTCACAGCAGCAGAATGCTGAGATTGTTTTAGTTTAAATGTAATTTGAGAGGCTAAAGGCTGGTACCGTGTGAGCAGGACCATGTGGATGAGACATCACAGGGTGCATGTGTGTGTGTTAGTGTGTGTCTTAGGGTGAATGTGTGTGTGTGTATGTGTGTGTGTGTGTGTGTGTGTGTGTGTGTGTGTGTGTGTGTGTGTGTGTGTGTGTGTGTGTGTGTGTGTGTGTGTGTGTGCAGCGGAGCCACTTTCAGGCTGTAACAGGAGTCTTGATGAACATTAGTATAAAACAAATGTAAATATGCCAGAATGTAGCAACAAAGCTAGTTTTTAGACGTAGCCCTGGGTTTAGAGGTCACAAGACTGGTTTCAGAGGTCACATGGCTGAGTTTAAGGTCACATGACTGGGTTTAGAGGTCACAAGACTGGTTTCAGAGGTCACATGGCTGGGTTTAAGGTCACATGACTGGGTTTAGAGGTCACATGACTGGTTTTAGAGGTCACATGATTGGGTTTAGAGGTCACATGACTGGTTTTAGAGGTCACATGACTGGGTTTAGAGGTCACACGACTGGTTTTAAAGTTCACATGACTGGGTTTAGAGGTCACATGACTGGGTTTAGAGGTCACATGACTGGTTTGAGAGGTCACATGACTGGGTTTAGAGGTCACATGACTGGTTTCAGAGGTCACATGATGGATTTCAGAGGTCACATAACTGGTTTCTTTTCAGCTATGGTTTGATCAGAGTTTAATGGTGACCAGTGCAGGACTCTCCTGTAAGTGCAGAGGGAGACTGTTCCAGATGTTCATGGTCCTCACAGAGGGTTCTGTCCAAAGGCAGTTCTTCTGAAGGGCACCTCACAGTCTCCTCTGGAGGATGCCCTAGTTCTCTGGCCACTTGAAGTCCTAGGTTTGAACACGGATACAGGAGGTGGGGCTAGTCCATGTATCCATCTATTTTCTTCTGCTTCATCCATTGCCGGTCAGCAACAGACTTTGCCCAGACTTTCCTATCCACACACAATTCCTCCCGCTCGCCCGGAGGGACCCCAAGGCGTTCCCAGGCCAGCTGAGAGACATAGTCCCTCCAGTGTGTCGGTCTTCCCCGGGGCCTCCTCCGTTTTAGTGTGTCTGTTTTAGTGTGTGTCTTAACTTGCCCTTTGCACATTTCAGGATGTGAATGTATTGATCCTGGACAGTGACTTTTTCGTATCCTTGATGAGTGTCAATGTGGGCTTCTCCATCTACGTGGGACGTGTCCATGTAGCACTTTGTAAATGAGGCATTCATACTTAAAGTTACAAAAAAGCAATTGGTTCAGTTTTGGTTCAGTTTTGGTTCAGTTCTGGTTCAGTTCTGGTTCAGTTCTGGTTCAGTTCTGGTTCAGTTCTTGGACATTTGTGGCTGAACACATTTCCATTTGTAACATTAAATAATTTAACATCTTTTGAAAATCATCCATGAAGCATGTTTTTCACACATAGACGGACTTTTGTTCTGTAAAAACGAACATAATGAACTCAAGTATTTACTTTTTGCTAAACTTTAAAGCATGTGTTTGTGGCTGCATAAATGTCGGTCCCTCCTCTGGGTCTCTCCTCTGGGTCTCTCCTTTGGGTCTCTCCTCTGGGTCTCTCCTCTCGGTCTCTCCTCTTGGTCTCTCCTCTGGGTTTCCTCTGGGTCTCTCCTCTCTGTGTCCTCTGGGTCTCTCCTC